>CM071595.1:136028079-137230579 GCA_036435485.1 Saposhnikovia divaricata
GCAGTTGAGGACCTCAGGGAGAGACGCCGGGCGGCGGCTAGAGAGCGATTAGAGAGAGAGGAGGCAGAGGAGCAGAGACGGAGAGATGTTGTGGCCCTAGTGCCATATATGGGTAGACCTTCTACAGGATCTGACGAGGCAGGTCCTTCCAGAGTGAGATCGGAGATCCCTGAGGAGGAGAGGCCACTGCGTAAGAGGCCTAGGTTGTCAGTTATACCTGAGGAGCCGATTGAGTGGAGGGATATTCAGATGGTTCCCACCCCTGTCCGACCCGTCCCAGTGCCGTCACCAGTTCCATCCCCTCTACCTAGTCCTGACCCTATAGATGATCCTTTTGAGCAGTTTACCCCTCCAGGGCATTTTGGGTTTTTTGAGGAGGAGGAGGATCCTTCAGAGGATGCTGAGACAGAGTCGGTTCCTCCATCCCCACCCTTTGCACCTCCACCACCTCCACCGGTGGATGCACCTCCCCTAGCTGTACCCCCTCAGGAGGCACCCCTACCGGCGGGTGACCCACTTTCAGCTACCTTATTGACCGAGTACTTTGCCCTTCAGGGACAGTTGGAGGAGTCCCGCAGGACTATAGACACCCTTCTACAGAGGTTAGAGAGAGGGAGAGGGGGGGTTATCCCGGATGGGATGTCTCTGGGGATGATCAGTATTGAGCTACGAGCATTAGGAGATATTAGGAGGTTGTTGGGTGACAGAGGAGACCCGGCATGGAGGGCCCAGATAGTTGATATGGTTACTACCATGGTAGTCCAGATCCGGGATGTTGTTAGGGCAGGGTTGTGAGCCGGGATAGTAGTTTCGTCACTAATCAGACTAGTCATCTTGTTGATGTCATTTTAGGGATTAGTTTAGTTGTTCACTGTTTTAATCCCAGTCTGATTAGAGGACAGTTAGTAGTACTTTTGTGATATCGGATTAGTATGTACGGCTATGTTTTGGGTTTCGAACCTTGTATTAGATGATGTATATTATTAGCAGTAAAAGATGTTGTACCCAAATTGTAAAATATTTATGTACATTAATGAAGTTTGTGCATTTCTATCTAAATTTTTGCTGCATTTTTATAAATGTTGAGACTCAAAAATATTGATGTATAAAAGGTGATTGACTTAATGAAAAGGCTATCGTGTTAAGGGCGATACAACTACCTACTAGGGTTATGGTATAACTAGATGCAAATCGCGTGATAAAGATATTGTGATGTGCAAATGAGTTAATTAATGATATAATTGTGTATATAGAAATGATGTATATAGTAACCCAAATTCGGGTAATTAATAAGGACTATTGTTATGTACAGAACTATGCCGCCTAGACGTGATAGTAGAGCGAATGCAAGAGGAAATGAGAGAGACGAAAGAAGTCGAAATATCGAAGGTACTAGACTGAACGAAAATGCTCATAATGAAAAAAATCATGAAGAAGGAGAAGAGGAATCAACTGGCCAACAAAGGAATCCGGGAGGTGATCCCTTTACCCAATTCATGGACTTATTAAGACAGAATTTGGCTA
Source organism: Saposhnikovia divaricata (assembly GCA_036435485.1). NCBI lineage: Eukaryota > Viridiplantae > Streptophyta > Magnoliopsida > Apiales > Apiaceae > Saposhnikovia > Saposhnikovia divaricata. Next base: position 136,029,604 of record CM071595.1, read on the forward strand.
ATCCACAGAATCCCCAACAACCACCTGTTCTCCCCAATCAGGTAGCTAATTCCTTTCGTGCCTTTAAGTCGTTAAAGCCCCCAGAATTTGAGGGAACCACTAACCCAGTAGTAGCTAGGGCATGGCTAAAAGAAATGGAGAAAGCTTTCGAAATACTGAGGATAGAGGAAGATCAGAAAACAGTTTTTGCAGCCTATCTCTTAAAGGGAGAGGCAAATTACTGGTGGGAAGCTAAGAAGAACCTAGAGGAAGCGGGAGTGATAACCTGGGAGCGTTTCACTAGGGTGTTCCTAGAAAAGTATTCTCCTAGGTATTTAGAAAACCAAATGGAATTAAAGTTTCTGGAGTTAAAACAGGATAACCTAACAGTAGCAGAGTATGAAAATAAATTTACAGAACTGTCGAGGTTTGTTCCCGAGTTTGTGCGTACTGAAGAACAACGTGCAAAAAGGTTTCAACAAGGGTTGAAACCCTGGTTACGAACAAGAGTGGCCCCATTTGAGTTGACTGATTATGCTGCAGTGGTTCAAAAGGCATCAATTATAGAGGCCGAGAGTGAGCAGGCTTAAATAGGTCGAGAGAATAAGAAAAGAAGATTTGAGGGCCAAAAAGGAGGTTCAAGTGAGGGAAGCTACTTTAACAAAGGAGGTAGAGGACAAAATTCTCAATTTGTGGGAAAGTCGGGGGGTAACAAGACTACTAGTGAGACGGTGAATCAGAGTGGAAAATCTTCAGGGACATTTCAGTCCAATCAATCACGACCACCATTACCAGATTGTGACACGTGTGGTAAGAAGCATATAGGAGTCTGTAGAGTGCTGGGAGTAACTTGTTTCAAGTGTGGACAAAAAGGACACTACCTTAACCAGTGCCCATCAACTGATACAAACCCTAAAAGAGATGTTAAGTGTTACCAGTGTGGGAAATTAGGACACATTGCTAGAGATTGCCGTTTAGGTGGGTCATACGCGCCAGGACAGAGTGGGGCTGCTTCAAATAGGCCTACTGCTAGAGTGTACAACATGACCTTAGGGGAAGCATTGACGAAACCAGATGCGGATACAGGTACTTGCTTTTCGATTTAAATTTGGTGTGTAAATCTTTGGTTAAGGATCGACTTAATCAATTAATGGAATAAATAAGTTAATAATATAGATAAGGAAAATCAGTATCTGTTAAGGGCTAGGAAACGTTATGAAAAGAAAAGTAGGAGTGTTTTGGGAAAAACACAAGCTCGTTGAGACGAATAGGAAATATATATTATAGGTAGTATTTTCTTACAATTGTTTTAAAGAATATTATTAGAGCTTATTTTCTGGAAAATTTTACAGAGAGGAGCTATAGGAATATTGAGAAGTTAATATTTATGTCATGATAGAGATCAGAAGATGGCCAAACCATAAGTGAGATACACTACCATTCAGAAAAGGTCAATGTGGTGGCGGATATCTTCGTCAAAAGAGGAAGGAGAGACGAGATAACATGGAATGACTGGAAACAGGAGGAGATTTGTGAGGAAAAGACAGTAAAAGGACTGCTATTGATAAACTAAATGGCATGTTGATGAATGACAAGGAAGTTATGTTAGTGTATTTCTGTGCAAACAAGATAGAGATATTACAACAGGAAAAGGATAAAGGAAATAGTGTGGAAGTTAGAAGGTGTGGATAAAAAAAAAGATACTTATAGACATTTCCAACATGATTCCGGGACGGAATCCTTTTAAGGGGGGAAGACTGTAATAACCCTAACTTTAGAAAGGCTACAGTGCCCAAATGAATAGTGATCTTGAGGAATATAGGGAAATGGTGTGTAGGTACTCTATATTAGGGATGGAAAATGAGTAAACAGAAACCATATTAGTGTTGTACATTGAAAATAAGTGACTCGAAATGACGATGGATTTTAGAAATTCCTGAATTTTGATTTTGAGGATTTTGAGCTCGAACGAACTTCTATATCTTGGATATTAAGGAGTATAGAAATACTAAAGGAATTATATATTGAGGAATTAGTAAATTTAAGTTAAACCAAGGGATTATTAAGTCAAGAGAATACCAAAGGAAATTGGATTTGTAAATGATTTCGAAAACCACTGAGATGATGAGGTATACTCGAAACGAACCACAATTAGACGAGTATGGAAACCAAGCAACCAAGATTAATAATATAACAAGGATTATATCACATTAGTAATTACCAAGATTTATTAGTATTTTACCTAGGAAAATCAAGAAAAGAATAAAAAGGATGCATCCAATGACATCACCCTCTGCATCATCTTCCACTAACACAAATTAAGGGCAAATTAGTCTTTAAACCATGGGATTTTTCTACAAAACTCTAGAATTAGAATAAGATGAGATGAGGATTATCAAAGAAACACAAAAATCTCTCTCCACCTTGTCCAATACACCATTCGGCCAAATAGGAGGAAAAAAGGAAGAAAAATAAAAATAAAAACCAAAACCCTAGCTCTCTTCAATAACAATTCAAGGGAAAAATCATGGAGCTTCTTGGAGGTTAGGAAGGATCATCTACAAAGTTTCATAGCAAACCAACACCATTTTCCAAGGTAATAAAATCATGGAAGTTGTTAGAAAAGATGATGAATAGTGTTTTCAAGTGTTAATTTTGTTTTAATGATTTCTTTTAGTGATTCAAGCTAGTATAAGGTTGATTAAGGATATATCAAGGATTGTTAAGGGTTATCAAAGCTTCAAGAAGGTATAATCATGCTTGCTCTTTTATATTTATGGTGAATATTGTTTGGTTTAGTGATTAAGTAGTGTAAATGTTAAGATTATGATGATCCATGTGTTGGTAAGTGATTAAAGTTGAATATGAAAGTGTTTGGGATTGTAACCATGGCTGGTAATGAAGACCACATGGTGTAGGTGAAGATTATTGTGTTTGATAATTGATTTGGAGGAGTTGGATTTATGGAAAGTACGAAATTATAGCCATTATAATGCCCGATTTTCGTTAGAAAGAAAACTGCCCTGTTTTGTGACCCCTGTATTCGTACGGTACCTCAATGCCTAGGTTACCAATTGACCATTAAATGATAGAGCTTAGTTCATAGATCGTTTTGATATAAGGTACGTTAAAATCTGATGAACGGTTTAGGAGAAAAGTCAGTTTTAGTGAAAGACGTTCGAAAACCGAGAAACCGTAAATGTATCAAACTTGAGGTTACAATTACCATACTTTAACATTGTTAAAAGTCACGAAATTTTGGGATATGGTATTAGTGTAGTCAAAGAACTATTTCCAGTTGACCTTACATTAAAATTCGAAATTTAAAAATTATAAGAAATTCTACAGTCGAGTGTGGTCGTTAAGGGAAATGGTGAAAACCCCTGAAACTTCGATTTAGGTTATAAATGGTTAAGTTCTTGAACCTTTGGGGTAATAGGAATACGTTAAACATATATTAAAGTTTCAAAGGTAATGTTATACAAGAGTGTAGTGAGTAAGAGATGTGGTTCTAACGACGACCCTTTTGTGTTTATAGAAACTCCGGAAGAGGGACGAGCCGTACCGTCAGGATACCGAAATCGAGGCAAGATTTCTTCTATCCTTACTTGTAAAACTACTTATCTTCACAAATAAATTTGATTTCATGGAATATATATGTGATGCTATTATTACTATATTGTGAAGAAATTGTCTTCCTTGAGTATTAATATTGAAAAGAAAGATATACGAAGATGTATATGAATATGGATATGAGTATAAGATGTATATGAATATGAATAAGAGTATGAGATGGATATGTATAGAGATGATTATGCATGAATTGAACATGCCTTATGATTAAGAGAATAAGAGAGAATGGTATCAGTTGTTATCGAGGGTTATATGGTTATAATATTATATTAAAAATGTTCTTTTTGAGTATCAGTGGTTTAATAAACATTATTTGATTATCATGCATTACTCTTAAAATAGATGGAATATTTTACGAATATAAAAGTATATTTGAATTCTGAATATGAAAGAGAGGTCTGAATCATAATCAAAGCATTATGATATATATATATATATATATATATATATATATATATATATATTTTATAGAAGAAATGTGCAAGAATGGAAATGATATGAGAGAATGATATGTGGAATGATATTTTGAAAAGGGAATAATGATGTGATAAAAAGGGGGATTGCAACAGACTTGCGTAAGTGGCTGTGTCAGGGCTGTGTGCGACACAGTCCAGCATTTATTATTATTTTTATTACGGCACGAAGATGCCAAGGGAGGATGTTAGCAGGTGGCCTTCCTCCAGGGATGATCTTCATTCCTTCTACCGGTAGTAAAAAGAGAGCAGGTACGATTAGGCGACTGATCATCGTCCTAACGTATCAGGCGACAGCAGATATCCCCAATGTTTTTGAAAAGAAAGTGTAGACAATGGTTTTCAGATTTCTATACTGAAAACAGAATAATGATGTGAGATGATGGAATTATGATTACAGATGAAGAAAAACTGATATTATATTATTTCATATTTCTATACTGAAAACAGAATAATGATGTGAGTTGATGGAATTATGATTACAGATGAAGAAAAACTGATATTATATTATTTCAGATTTCTATACTGAAAACAGAATAATGATGTGAGATGATGGAATTATGGTTGCAGATGAAGAAAAACTGATATTACATTAATTTAGATTTCTGTCTTATAACAGTAAGTGTATGATGTATTATTAAATAAGAGCTTTATTCTTCCTTAAGGATTTTAATTGTTTCCTGCTATTATATATGCATATACATATATGCATATCTGTCACATTTTAAATTTTAGTTATAGTATTATCTTGCTGAGCTATTATAGCTCACTCTTGCTACTTATGTATATAGCAGCTAGGTCCCATGCCGATACTACATACCACACCCCGCAAGAGGGTAAGGGAAAGGCGACCTTTTGAGCGAGTGCTGGCGACCATCCCCGAGGTAGTGACAAGCGAAGGGGCTTAGTATACTTATGTAAATTAAGTGTGTAAGTTGTAATAAACTTTAGTTGTTGAAGTGCTTCCTGTAGAAGCTTTGTTCAACAATGTACTTAGTAAATTCTGGGCTTGTAATAACTGTTAACTTTAAAACTTTTAAATATTGTGGTTGTTGTTCTATGAGCATATGACTGGTGTTTGTGTGTATTAGTGTGGGGTCAACTGCTTATATTAAGAGAAAAAAAAATGACTACAGAGATATTGATATTGATCGGAAATTGGACCTTGACGGCCGGAATCCTTGACCCCGGATCCCGGGACGTCACAATTACCACCAACATTTGGATTATTATTATCAGCAACAACGTCAGGTTAATTGTCATCATCTGAATCTGAGTCTGACATATCATCAAACTTAAGCTTTTCAGATGGATCTTCATTTTGGATATTTGGGAGTTTTGTGTCATCAAATGTAACATTGACACTTTCCAAAGTTTTCGGTTGATCAATAAGATACACCTTGTAGGCTCTTCTAGTATAACCAATAAATATTGCTTCATGTGCTTTTTCTTCAAATTTACCACCTTGATCATCTCCTTCTTTCAGGACAAAGCATTTTGTCCCAAATACATGGAAGTACTTGAGAGTTGGTTTCTTGTCATGTAGAGCTTCATATGGTGTCTTCATCAAGTCTTTATTGATAAGTGTTCGATTCTGGGTATAGCATGCAGTGTTGACAGCTTTAGCCCAAAAACTCAATGGAAGCCTTGATTCACTTAGCATTGTACGTGCAGCTTCAATCAAGGTTCTATTCTTTCTTTCAACTACCCCATTTTGTTGAGGAGTTCTGGGAGTCGAGTACTGTCTAGTTATACCCTTTTCGGTGCAAAAGTCATTCAGAACTGCATTCTTGAATTCAGTTCCGTTGTCTGACCTTATAGCTCTTACTGGACGATTAGAATCCAGCTCAATTAGCTTAATGTGATCAACTACCAGTTGTGGAGTTTCATCTTTTGAGTTCAGAAATAGTACCCATGTGAATTTTGAGAAATCATCAACAATCACTAGAGCATATCTTCTTCTTGACATAGACATCACACTAACTGGACCAAACAAATCCATATGGAGAAGTTGTAATGGTTCAGTTATTGATGATATGTTAGTGCTCCTGTGAGTTGCCCTTTTTAACTTCCCTTTTTGACAAGCATCACATAGACCTTCCTGAGTAAATTCAATCGAAGGTAAACCTCTCACCAACTCTCTTTTCACTAGAGAATTCATTGTTTTGAAGTTTAGGTGAGAAAGTTTCTTGTGCCATAACCAACTTTCATCAGTGGATGCCTTTGAATAAAAACATCTGATTTCTTCTGTGCTTCCAGAGTTCATATTGGCTATGTACAAGTTTCCTTTTCTTACTCCTGTCAACTGTGGCCTTTCATTTCTCTTGTGTGATATTAGACAATTCTTCTTGTTGAAATGAACTTCATAACCTTTGTCACAGAATTGACTAATACTGAGCAAATTGTGCTCAAGGCCGTTCACAAAAGAGACATCTTCAACGATAACATTTCCAGCTTCTAATCTGCCATATCCATCAGTTTTACCTTTGCTGTTATCTCCAAAGGTAACGACTGGGCCAGCCTTCTCCACCACATTTGTCAGCAGGGCTCTATCTCCGGTCATATGCCTTGAACATCCACTGTCCAGAATCCACATGACTCGTTCAACTTGTTTCAAACCCTGCAATGACAAATTGGTTAGACTTTCTTCGGAACCCAAATTTGATTGGGTCCGGAGTACTTAAAGAATTGACCTTTATCAGGTAAAGCAACACTTTTTATTTTAACAACATTTTCTTCAGGTACTGGATATTTAACCCTGTAAACAGCTTTAACTGGTTTTGGTTTCAGCTTGGGTAACCATGTCTTTACCATATCCTGATAAGGACTTGGAGTCCTAATCTTAGAATTAGGTGATTTTACAGTCCTGGATCTAACATGTTTATTTCTGCTCATTTGCTGTCTAGGAACATTCTTCTCAATACATGCATGATTACCGTTAAAGTAAGCAGACATTATATTAAAAGCACAAGACATGCAATTAACAGCATTGCATTTCTTATGAGCAGTATCAATAACAGGAATAGTATGCATGGTAGATATGTTGTTGCATTTATTCATGTTGTTACTTCTACTACTAGTTTTCAAGGAACTAGTAGACTCACCAACTCTTTCTGCTTTCTTAAACACAGTCTTTCTATCTTCATCATTTTTAACAACTTGATTACTTTCTAAGACTACGCCATTAGCTAAATCCTCAATGCGCATCTCTTCCTTATTGATTAAAGATGTAGTATCCAAAGGTTCTGCTATGGATGTCTTAAAGAGTGGGTTACTAACACCCTTAAGCACTAATGGTATACCCCTATCTACAGCACTGACACGATTAGGGGTAATAATGCTTTTTCGACCAATAGCTTCATTATAGTCAAACCCAATACCCACGGTTTGATTAATAACTTGTTGGTTAAACAACTCTTTAGCCACTTTACATGAATTAGAAGTAGCACTAGCCCTTATTTCTAGCTCAGCTATTGTTTCACGTTGTTGAACCACTATCAACGCTAGAGACCTCTCAAGTTCTTTTAGAATTCTTATTTCTGATTTTTGTTTATCATGGCAATTTTGTACATCGTGTAATTCTGATAATTGGTTACTAAGATCTGTAATTAACAAATTTAGCCTTTCAATCTCTCTGTTAGCATTACCTAGTGTATCACTAAGTTGATAGATATATTGACTATTAGTACATGATACCTCAGATGAAGTACCACTGGAGTTATCAGATTTTGCCATCAGGGCAAGATTGCCATACTCTTCATCTTCAGAGTCTGTATCATCCCAACTCTTTCCAGCAGCCACATAGGCTTTACCTGTCTTCTTCTTCTCAAATCCAAAGTCTTTTCTTTGGTTTTGTTTTGGCTTCTGACATTCAGTAGCGAAGTGTCCAAGTTCATTACAGTTGTAGCATCTAATTTTACTTCTTTCAACTGTTCCAGTTTTGTAACCTCCTCTGTTACTTGAGGATGAAGAACCTCCTCTCTGGAACCTGTTATAGTTAGATTTGTACCTGAACTTGGGATTCTTCCTGAATCTGAAGTTGCTGAATTTCCTTACCAACAAAGCCATGGACTCATCTTCTAACTGATCTAGCTCTTCTAATGAATAGAAGTCTCCTTCATCTGGACTAGCATTCGTTTGACCAACTTCAACTTCAAGCTTACCACTATCAACATTACAAGGTTGAATAACCTTATCTTCCACTTCCTGTTTGTTCTCAACAATAAGAGCTGTAGAAGTATTAGCAACTCTTCCTTTTCCATAAATCTCCTTTTGTTGAGATTGTTCCAGTTCATAGGTTTTTAAAACACCAAAGAGTCTTTCTACAGTAATTTCACTTAGATTCCTAGACTCTCTGATAGCTGTAATTCTATGTTCTAGATGAACAAGCATTGATAGTAGAAATTTTCTGTTGATCTCTTTCTGAGTGTAGTACTTGCCATGCATCTGTAAATTGTTGACAAGTTTGTTATATCTTTCAAACACATCTTGAATACTTTCATTGTATGCTGATCGAAAGTGTTCATACTCAGATGTCAGAATTTCTAGTCGATTCTCCCTAACTTCCTCTGTTCCTTCATTAACAGTTTCAATGGTTTCCCACATTTGCTTTGCAGTTTTGCAGTTAATCATATGACTGTACATTACAGAGTCTAGAGAGTCTATTAAGATCAGTCTTAAATTAATGTCAAGTCCAGCTTCCTCTCTTTCAGCAAGAGTGTATTCAGAAGAATCTTTGTGTACATACCTTGCAGGGGAAATAACTTTTCCATCAGTAACAACTTCAGGAATTATTCCAAAAGGTATTATAGGTCCTTCTGATAAGACTTTCATGTATTTAGGATTTGCAACCTCGAGGAACATTAACATTTTGTTCTTCCACATATCATAACTATTTTTGTCATATATGGGAATTTTCACAGTTCCAACTTTAGAAGACATGATGAATTTTTTAAGAGAGTTAAAAAATTCGGGGATGATTTTTAATCGAGTAAAATGGGATCTTTGATTTGTGTATCAATCAATCGGCTCTGATACCAATTGTTAGGTCCGATAAGATTGTAGAAGGGGGGGTTGAATACAATTTTTACCTTTTTATCGAAATTTGTCCTTTAAATAAAATTTGATAAAGAAAAATTTATGTGCGGAATTATTTAACACAATTTTTTCAAGTTGAATATAACTGTATATTAACTTGATGTGGTGTTACAAAATCAGTATAACAACTTATCAAGATGTTAATAACTAATTAGAAAATTCGACATGAACTTTTCTAATTTAGTTAATAATAATCAAGATAAGAACTAGGAAACTTAATTCGCTAGTAGTACAAGAATCACAAATAAACAAGTTCTAGTGGATAGAATATAACAAAGATGAAGAACTTGAATTTCTGGGAATTGTTTAAGCTTTGGTGTTCTTGGTGTTCTTGAGAGAAAGAATTCTGTTCTTGATTTAATGTTTCTGCTGTGTTTTCTCCGTTATGACATAATCTGCTCTGTTCTGTTCTTTTATATCAGTAACAGGTCTTGCTGGCTTTCTGTAGGATATTTAACTGCTCCAGCATGACTTAAACTGCTACCAAGACTTGATTTTCCTTCATTAAGACTTACACAAACCTCCATTAAGACATAAAATGTGTCGGTATGACTTAACAGACATTCGGTAAGACTTACAACAGCTGGCAGAGGTCGGTAAGACTTAAATCAGGCCGGTAAGACTTAAATCAGAAAAGCTTCTGTCGGTAAGACTTAAAATTAAGTCATACCGAATTTTCTTCTCCAAGACATAAATCATTTTTCTTTCTTTAAGTCATATTGATCCATTTAATTAATTAATGATTAACTAATTCATATTTAATTGATACAAAAATTAATTTAAATAAATAAATTAATTCTTCTAGAATTAATTCATTTAATTAAATCAACTAAATGATCTATATCAATTATAAATGAATTTAATTAAATCAATAAATAATTAATTTAATTCTTACAAACCACTAAAGGTAGTAAAGAATTACCACTGATTTGTGTTGACGTTCGATGTACTGTCTGGTTCATGAACGACTAACTTCAACGATGCTTCTTCACTTTTGAATTTAGGTTGTGGTTTGTTTCTTCTCTCAATTCTCTTGTACTGTAACTGATCTTCAAACTATCACTCGAAAAATCTCTGTCACTGTTCAAATGAATCCATTCACTTCAATGCTGTACTGGGGCTTGATCAGATAACTGAATCGTCTTCCAGTGTATAACATCAAAACTATAGATTGACTTTTCTTCTTTCTTCTGACAGATAATACTTCTTGAGATTCCTGTGATAGTTCATATGTATATTTACTTATTACAATTTGGTTTAAGTTGATTAGGATCCTCTAACTACAAATAGGCTGAGTCATATGCATTTCACTACAACTAGAGGTTCCCTCAGTTAAGAGGTCATGTAGGTAATGCATAGCATTACACATACTTAGGCTTGTTATTAGATGTATTCAGGCATGCCTCTGTGACTAACAGAATTGTATTTCATTTCTATGGATGTAATGCTTTTAATTAATGAAAATACAAGTTTTCTTATTATCTACTTGTCTATTGTTGTTTATTGACTGATCTGAATAATGACATAAATTATCAGTATGCATGTGGTAAAACTTGCTAACATAGACTTAACAAAACTCAGAATTAAACCACTGTATAAAATGATCTTCAGGATTTGAAATAGTAACACACACAAATTTCACAATCCTGATACTGACGATACAATCCTGATGTCAATACTGATGACGTCAGCATCCTGATAGCAATCCTGATCCTGATGTTTATTAATAAGTCTATCATACTGAAATTTATCAAAGTAAAATGTTACTGCTTAAGCATTAACAGTCAAATATAGATCATGACAAGTTATCAAGTCTATAAGTTGAAACAACATACCTTGCTACTTGTGCAGATGTTAAAGATCTAAAAGTTTAAAATTCCTAACTCACTAACCAATCTAATGAATATAGCCTTATCAAGTGGTTTAGTTAGAATATATACAAGCTGTTTGTCAGTAGGAACACAATGAAGTTCCACAGTACCATTTTCAATATGTTCTCTAATAAAATGATACCTGACATCAATGTGCTTAGTCCTTGAGTGTTGAACTGGATTTTCTGCAATTTTGATAGCACTAGTATTATCACAAAACATAGGAATATTACTAAGTGTCATACCATAATCCATCAATTGATTTCTTATCCAAAGGAGTTGAGCACAACAACTGCCTGCTGCAATGTATTCAGCTTCTGCAGTTGAGTTTGAAATTGATTGTTGCTTCTTGCTTGCCAAAAAAATCAATCTGTTTCCCAAGAATTGACATGTACCTGTAGTGCTTTTCCTGTCTATTTTACACCCTTCATAATCAGAGTCTGAATAGCCAATTAGGGAGAAATCAGATTCTCTTGGATACCACAAACCAAGATTTGGAGTTCCCTTGAGATATCTAAAAATTCTCTTCACAACAATTAGATGAGATTCCTTAGGATCACTTTGGAATCTAGCACATAAATAGGTAGAGAACATTGTATCTGGTCTACTTGCAGTTAGATATAATAGTGAACCTATCATGCCTCTATAGCTAGTGTTATCAACACTCTTTCCCTTAGAATCAGAGTCTAGCTTAGTGGCTGTCGTCGTTGGTGTCTTTGCAATTGCACAATCTTGAAAGTCAAACCTTTTTAAAAGATCTTTGATATACTTTGACTGATTAATGAAAATACCAGTCTCAGTCTGTTTAACCTGCAAGCCTAAAAAGTAATTCAGTTCACCCATCATGCTTATCTGATACTTAGACTGCATAAGCTTGCTAAACTTAGCACATAACTTTTCATTAATAGAACCAAATATAATACCATCAACATAAACTTGAACTAAAGTTTCATACCATGCTCTTGGTGCCTACTTTAGTCCATAGAGTGCCTTGTCAAGTTTGTAGACATGATTTGGAAATTTTGGATCAACAAAACCAGGTGGTTGCTCCACATACACTTCCTCATCAAGCTTGCCATTTAGAAAAGCACTGTTTACATCCATCTGGTATACCTTGAATTTTGAATGAGCTGCAAATGCAAGAAACATTTTGATTGCTTCCAATCTTGCTACAGGTGCAAAGGTTTCATCATAGTCAATTCCTTCTTCCTGAGAATAACCCTTGGCCACCAGTCTTGCTTTGTTTCTTACAATCATACCAGATTCATCTAGCTTGTTTCTGAAAACCCATTTAGCACCAACAATAGATCTATTTTTAGGTCTTGGTACCAGTTTCCAGACTTTGTTCCTCTCAAACTCATTCAATTCTTCCTGCATTGCTATTACCCAATCAGGATCTTGTAAGGCTTCTTCAACCTTCTTAGGTTCATTCTTTGAGAGAAAACAACTATACAAGCATTCATTTTGAATTGATCTTCTAGTTCGAACACCACTATTTGGATCACCAATAATCAAATCTTCAGTATGATCCCTTGTCCATTTTCTAATAGGTGGTAGATTACTCCTGCTAGACTCTCCCTTGAGTTAGTGGTATCTCTTGTAGAAGAACTTTATCTACCTTCAAAAGCTCCCCCCTTGATCAGTAGAATCAGTGGATTCAATACTTCTGCTAGTTTCTGATCTTCCTTCATTAGACTCTGAAGGATCAGTTCCTGACGAAGTAGACTCTGAAAGACTAGTCTGATCCTGACCAGTACTGTGTTCTCCTTGATTGAATTGATCCCCCTCAACAGTAGCATTCCTTTGAGAAGCAATAGAGATCTCCTCTGGAGAACCTTCATCATCACTGGAGAGAATCTCAGAATACTTAAGATTTTAAACTTCTAGATTGTCATGGATTTCATCAGTTTGCAAAATTCCAAACTTCTTATCATCAAATGCAACATGAATTGATTCCATAACAATGTGAGTTCTGAGATTGTATACTTTGAAGGCCTTTGATGCTGAATATCCTAGAAAGATTGCTTCATCCGATTTGGATTCAAATTTTCCAAGTTGTTCTGGATGAACTTTCAGGACATAGCATTTGCATCCAAAGATGTGAAAGTATTTCACACTTGGCTTCTTTCCTTTGATCATCTCATAGGGAGTCTTTCCATGGCCATTTACCAAGGTACAATTTTGAGTGAAACATGCAGTGTTAATAGCTTCTGCCCAGAAATAGGTTGGAAGCTTTGCATCTGCAAGCATGGTTCTTGCAGCCTCTATGAGAGTTCTGTTCTTTCTTTCTACTACACCATTCTGTTGAGGTGTTCCAGGTGCATAAAACTATTGAGTAATTCCTTTGTCTGCACAATACTCCTCCATTGTAGAATTCTTAAATTCTGTACCATTGTCACTCCTAAGCACTTTGACCTTCTACTCAGAGATATTCTGAATATTCTTGACAAGTTCAATGATTTTCTAAGGAGCTTTATCCTTTTTGTGTAGAAATAATACCCATGTGAACCTTGTGTAATCATCCACTATAACTAGAGCATATCTTTTCTTGCTGATAGACATAATGTTCACTAGACCAAATAAATCAAGATGCAGCATGTGAAATGGTTCAGTAATTGAGTTTTCTGTCTTGCTCTTGAAAGTGGTTCTCCTTTGTTTTCCAAGCTGACAAGCATCACAAAGTCCATCTTGCACATAATTTGCCTGATGTAGGCCTCTTACCAGATGGTGCTTAACAAGTTGATTAAGCTTCTTGAAATTGAGATGTGAGAGTTTCTTGTGCCAGTTCCAGCTTTCATCATTTGATGCCTTGCTGTAAAGACATCTAACAATTCCTTTAAATGTGTCACTCAAACTGGCTTCATATATGTTACCATGTCTCTGACCAGTCAGAACAATGTCTCCATTCTTCATATTCAAGATTTTGCATCCTTCACTGTCAAAGATTGATTGGTAACCCTTATCACCCAGTTGACTTATGCTTAAAAGTGTGTGTTTTAAGCCTTCAACCAGTGCTATGTTTTCTATGATGACATTCCCCAAAATAATTGAGCCATATCCCAGAGTTTCTCCTTTGTTGCCATCTCCAAAGGATATTAATGGCCAGCTTTCCTCTCAAACTTTGTAAGCAGGGACTTCTTTCCAGTCATATGTCCAGAGCATCCACTGTCCAAGATAATTGAATGCTTCTTTCCAGTGCCCTGCAAACAAAAAGTAGCTAGTTAGAATTTTTTTAGGACCCAACTTTGATTGGATCCTTTCTTACTAACTTTTGAACCAACAGGCTTTGAAGATTTTGCTTTTGATTTACTTGTTGCAGAGTCAACCTTAGACTCTGATTTCACAAACTGTTTGTGACTAGGAGTTTCAGATTTCAGAGAATAATAGTCATAATACAGTTCATGATATTCCTTACACATATAAATGGAATGAAGTAAACTACCACAATGATAACAGGGTTCTTGTGGTTGGTATTGAATTCTCTGAGTCTTGGGGAATCTGGACTTAGTTTTCCAAGAAGGTTTTTAATTGCAGTCTAGGGCCAAATGATTATGCTTTCCACATTTATAGCATTTCTTCCTAGGTGCATCAGGTACATTCTTGTAATTATTCTCTTTGTTAATACCTTCTTTTCCATTCCTATTCTTCTGATCTTGCTAGACTCTGAAATATCTTCTAGTCTCTGTTTCAATTGAGACTTAGACAGAAAGCCTATGTTGACATTCTTAGGTTTTTCTAACACTCTCTCATCTGAATTGCTATTGTTAATTCTTTTGTGCACAACTGGGGTACCTTTAGAATCAACAAATTTAACATGTTTAGGTTCAGAAACTATCTTCTTACCTTCAGATTTGGATGTGCTAGCTTCTTCTTTCCTATCATCCAAGACAATAGCTACAGAATTTTGACTTTTATTCTTTCCAAAACCTAATCCATAGACTTTACCAAGAATTTGATTGTCAATGATTTCTTGAGTCTTTTTACCAGAAGTGTTAATAGTTTTTATCATATTTCTCTCTTCCTATAGTTCTTTTCTGACATAGTCATAAGCCTCAAGGATAACACCATAATCATGCTTAGCTTTATCAGAACTTAACCTATATTCTTCCATTTGAATTAACTCAGATTCAAGAAAATTATTTCTACTAACTAATTCATCATTCTTAGCCTTAAGTTTATCTTTTTCACTAGCAAGAATTTTGAAATTAGTCATAAGATTCTTAAACTCAACATGAATAGATCTAATATTGATAAGTACATATTTTTGCATATTTTTATTGCCTATTTATTGTTTGAATTCGTATTTTAATAAATTATTTTGTTGCATTTCAGGAAAAATGCGAGAAAACTGAAGAAATGGCAAAATAAAGAAATAAATGACAAAAGAAGAAAAAGAAGGACCAAATCAAGAAGAAAAGGAAAAGCAAGGGGTAGTGGTGCATATTTTTACCAAACAAAATGGATGGCCAAGATTTAGCCAACACTAAACCAAATCAATGGCTAGGATTTACCCACACCTACCTAAAACCCTAAAATTTTCCTATAAATAGGCTTCATTTCTTCACTTGTAAGGATACAATTACCTTAAATACTAGAATTATATTGTAGTAGTTCATCTCCAAAAATTATAGTTGTAATTTTCTATTTTTTCTTCTAAACACTCTTTATTTTTATGCAATTTCAAGTTTCATTTAATTTCTTGCACTTCTCTCCTTGCTCTTTATTTCGTTGTTTTCGTAAATTCTCGGGTGGATAAAGTAGCAACGCTAACCACACGGGATTGAAAGTATCGATTTAAGAATTTGTTTCGTAATTTTAATTTTCGTTTTAATATTAATCATGCCCCTTTAAATTTCCATTTTATTGAGGGCATTTTAAAATCTAAATCATCATTTTAGAATAACTTTAATTATGTGGTTAAACTTTTTATTTTCGTATTTCATTTTTTAAAAAAAATTATAATTTCCAGCATTTTTTTTACCCGGTTTTTTTTTCTACATTTATTCGAAGCACATTTTTTTTCCTTCCCTGTTTTTGGTTTTTATACAGAACCCAGCCTCCCTGTTTATTCATAAAACTCAGCCCCTGCTCCACTCTCTCCCTCGCTGCAGAAAGCCTCACCCCTCACCCCTCTCCCCCTTTTTCTTCTTCTCATTCGACACACAATCCATCTCTTATCTCTACCTACGCCGCCTCTCTTCTTCTACCCACAAACTATCCTCCCCTTCCTTTCTTCGTTTTATTCAAACCCAAAACCCCCCCCCCCTTTTTCTTTTTTTTCGAACCGAGTTGTACATTGTCCGAGTTAATTTGTGGTGTTAGTTTTTGTAGAGTCACTCCTTTTCTACCCACAAACCCATTCCCCCTCCTCTTCTTTTTGAATTGTTGAGTTCGTTTTGTAATTGGTTGAGTTAAGCTGCTGGGTTTTGCTCTCGTTTCTGTGCTTGGCTCGTATCGAGTTTAATGGGTTTCGCTGAGTTCGCGTGTTAGTAATTGCCCGAGTTAACGAGTCGCAGTTTTGGTCCTACTTTGTTCGTATTGAATTACTGAGTTCCTGATTTTTCCGAGTAGTTTGCCTCTGAGTTATGTTTTGATGCGTTGGTGTGGAGATTAGTTGTGTTAAAATCTAGTTTTAATTTTAGAATACTTTTAAAAATTAAATAGTATAAAATTGCATTTTTTTCAAAACCCAATTTTAATTCGATTTTAGAATTTTTAGAGAGATTTATTTTTCACTTTTACTTAAGTTAATTTAGGAATACAAAAATAGATTAATTTTTATTTTAAATAAAAATCAATTTAAATAGTAAAAGTGCAAAATTCAATTCTTAGTCTAAAATAGATTAATTTAATTTTCTTTTAAAAAATAGTGTAAATTTTCTTTAGGAATTAATAGTAAAAATACAGAAATTCCAAATTGTTCTAATTCGCCAAAGTTAAAAATTAAGGATAGCAAAATAAAAATTATTCCCTGTGGATCGAATCTTAAAATACTAAAACAATGATCGTGCGCTTGCGATTTTAATTATCATATTTTCGGCACATCAAGTTTTTGGCACCGCTGCCGGGGAATTAATTATTTTTCACCCCTTAATATTTAATTTTTCGAATTTTTCGGAGCGTGGAAAAATTGGAATTTCTGGAAGCGTGCTTCGGTAACCCGTATCTCACTCTTTTCATCTTTTTATTTTTTAGAAAATCACAAAAAAATAAAAAAAAATCAAAAATAAAAAAAAATTAGCTAGTAAATACATAATTGTTGCATCATGCATTTTAATCGCTTAGGGCACATCATCTAGATTTTTATTTTCTTGTTTTTAATTTTTCGTACCTTATAAATTGTGGTGATTGCTGGAGGACCCAAAGGTACGTTAAATTTCTTCTTTCTTTTAGTTAAAACATGTAGTGTAAGCATCCATAATTGTTTATAGTTTTGTATATATATCGTTGTTTGTTGCATTAATTAGACGTTTGCCCTAGGATTTCACGTTCAATTAGAAAGGTGCCTAAAAATAAACGTAATTAAGACTTATTCACGACCTTCAGTGTCTAAGGTTTGCCTGACTGCTAAGATTCGGTGTCTAAGTGACGAGTTTGGCCTCTTGGCAATGCTTGCTCTAATCTGGCCGAATCGGTCTGAATAATTCTTAATTTACGGAATTTTTAGTGTGTCTTACAGTTAGGAGCAAGGTCTAGTTGACTTTATTAAGAAACCTAGGTCCAAAATCTTTCTTTTGATTTTCCACCCTTTATTTTGTGTGCTTAATTTTTCGCAAATTATTTGCTAAGTGTTTTCTTCCTGTTCATGCGCACTACTTGGGTTAGAGATAATTCTGCTAGGTTAGTGAGACCAATTGAGTGTTCATCCTCTTCAGAATCCGAACACGTAGAAATTCTTGACCCCATAGTAACCAAGGCAGTTTCGTTAAAAGATCGTTGTTACCCCACCAGATCAGCCCTACCCTCTTGCATCACCCTACCTCCCATGAATTCGAGGAAGTTTGCGCTTTACAAAAACTCCAACAACTTTCCGAGGACTCCATACGTCTTAGACTAATCAACTTCGCTTTAAAAGATAATGCAAAAAAATGGTTGTATAGTCTACCAGTCAATTCGATTTCCACGTGGGAGGGTATCGTAGTCATTTTTCTAAAAAAAATCTTTCCAAGCCATAAGACTACGAAACTCACTAATGAGATTAATCAATTTCGTCAAAAACTCAACGAACCATTTTGGACGTGTTTTGACCGCTTTAAAAATCTTTTATCCCAATGTCCCCACCACGGAATCGAAAAATGGAGGCTCTGTAAGATTGTGTACGAGGCCTTAGATGGTTCAACAACCGCATTGTTGGAATCTATGTGCCAAGCGAAATTCATGGAGAAAGACGAGGACGAGGGATGGGAATTTTTCGAAGAGTTCGCGTAAAAGACTATGCTATGGGAATCAACTAGGGAGCCCACTCGAGAGCCCGAGAAATCAAACGATTCAATAGCTACCATGCATCAAAGAGGGCTACATCAAGTTGGTAACTCTATCGCGACCGAGGCTAAATTAGTCACTCTTACTCGACGTTTAGAAGCCTTAGAAACCAACGGGTCCCCCTCCCAAGTATCCATGTGCTCAAATTTTAACTCAACCAATCAAGGGATACAAAATCGTCAAGATTTTCAACAAGTCAATGCAATGTTCCAATCGGGTCCTCGAAATGATCCTTATGCTCCTACTTATAACCCCGGTTGGAAAAATCACCCGAACTTTTCTTGGAATCAAGGTCAAGGTCAACAATCTCACCCCGCACAATTCCAAAATCAACCTCCTTCGTTCCAAAACTTCCAATCTCAACCGCCGGTTTTTCATAAACCTCACGCGAATTCTTTCTCCCCTCAAAATCATGCTCCTTATCCGACTCAAGCTCCTTCCCACCCTCCCGGTTTTTCTGAGTCGGATAAGCGACTTACATCGTTGGAGAAAAGTCTCGATGCGCTTCTCAAAACCACCACTAATTTGGCTCAATCGCAACAAACTTTCATGCAAACCATGACTCAAGATAGGTAGATCTTAAATACTAGCACCCAAGCCATATCTAAGTTAGAGGTTCAAGTGAGCAAATTAGCTAATGCCATCCATGAGCGTGAGAAGAATAAGTTTCCAAGTCAGCCCGAGGTCAACCCTAAGTTTCCTGTTAATCAAAGACTTCCTGACAATGTGCATGCTATCATTTCCCTAAGATCCGGAAAGCATGTTGATAATCGAGTAGGAATCGAGTCCCCCGAAGAGGAAGAAGAAGAATCAAACGTTGCACCGACACCTATTCCCGATCCTTCTAATCAAACTCTGATTCCTGTCTCTTCACCCCTTTCTAGTCAGCCGTCTTCTTCGAGTGGAACAACCTCGGAGCCCGTTCCCGAAGAACAAGTCTATAAACCAAAGGCTCCTTACCCACAACGCCTCATCTCTAATAAGCAAACTGCTCAATTAGACAAGATCTTAGAGGTTTTTAAGCAAGTTAAAGTCAACATTCCTCTTTTAGACGCGATTCAACAAATTCCCTCTTATGCGAAATGTCTAAAAGATTTGTGCACTCATAAGCGAACCACCCAAGTCCATAAGAAAGCCTTTTTGACCTCTCAAGTGAGCTCAATTCTTTCTAACCAGATTCCCGTGAAATATAAGGACCCCGGTTGTCCCACAATTTCATGTGTCATAGGTAATTCTTTTGTGGACAAGGCGTTACTCGATTTAGGCGCCAGTGTGAACTTCCTTCCATTTTCTGTATACCAAACCCTAGGGTTAGGAGAACTTCAAAAGACGAATGTTACCCTTCAATTAGCAGATAGATCAATCAAAATTCCTAAAGGGATCATCGAGGACGTGCTAATTAAAGTGGGTGATTTCGTCTTTCCTGTTGACTTTGTGGTACTAGAAACCGAACCGGTTAGGAATCCGACATACCAAATTCCCGTCATTCTAGGACGTCCGTTTCTAGCCATTTCGAATGCTTTGATTAATTGTAGAAATGGATTAATGAAACTAATATTTGGGAACATGACCATTGACATCAATATCTTTCATGTTGGGAAACAACCCGATGATTTTCATGATCAACCTATGGATGTCAATTTAATTGATGAAATAGTTGATCAAAATTTCATGACCCCTAATGATGCTCTTGATTTTTGTTTAAACCACTTTGGTCAAAACTGGGATGTTTCCGAATATACAAATGAGGTCAACCAAATGTTAGAATCCACCATTCCTACAAATAATCGAGATGATGAACCATCTCCCCTGTCTTTTCTCGAAACTAGTGAACCCGTTGAGTCAACGCCACCCGATTTAGAACTCAAACCTCTTCCCGATACTCTTAAGTACGCCTTTTTAGGTCCTAACGAGTCTCTTCCCGTTATTATCACCTCTGATTTGACCGAGTCACAAGAGGATGAGCTTGTTAGGGTACTTAGAAAACATAAGGAGGCCATAGGTTGGAGTATCTCTGACATTAAAGGAATTAGTCCGGCCATTGTCCAACATCGAATTCACTTAGTTGATGATGCAAAACCCGTTCGAGATCCTCAACGGCGTTTGAACCCCACCATGATGGAAGTCGTTCGAAAAGAAATTCTTAAGTGTCTCGATAATGGGATCATTTATCCCATTTCTGATAGCTCTTGGGTTAGCCCCATTCAAGTAGTTCCGAAGAAGTCTGGCATTACCGTTATCACCAACGAGAATGATGAGCAAGTGCCCACCCGTGTTCAATCCGGGTGGAGGGTGTGCATAGACTATAGGAAACTCAATTCTGCCACTAGAAAAGACCATTTCCCTTTGCCTTTTATCGATCAAATGTTAGAAAGGTTAGATGGTCATTCGTTCTATTGTTTTCTAGATGGTTATTCTGGCTATTTTCAAATTCCCATTGCTTCCGAAGACCAAGAAAAGACTACTTTCACATGTCCCTTTGGAACCTTTGCCTATCGACATTTAGCCTTTGGTCTAACCACTGCTCTAGCCACTTTCCAAAGGTGCATGATGAGCATCTTTTCTGACATGGTAGGGGATTTTCTCGAGATCTTTATCGATGACTTCTCCATCTTTGGTTCGTCTTTTCACCAATGCCTAAACCATCTTGAGTTAGTTTTAAAAAGGTGTAAAGAAACCAACCTCGTTCTCAACTGGGAGAAATGTCATTTCATGGTTAAGGAAGGAATCGTTCTCGGTCATAAAATTTCTGAAAAGGGGATAGAAGTCGATAAAGCCAAAGTTGACCTCATTGCAAATCTTCCCCCACCCAAGTCGGTCAAAGCCATTCGTTCCTTCCTAGGCCATGCAGGTTTTTATAGGCGTTTCATTAAGGACTTTATCAAGAAGGCTAGGCCCTTAACCAATCTTCTCGGGAAAGATGTCAAATTCGATTTCAACAGCGATTGTTTACAATCTTTTGAGCATCTTAAGAAAGAATTGACTTCTCCACCAATCATTCGATCTCTTGATTGGAATCTCCCCTTCGAGTTGATGTGTGACACTTCTGATTATGCGGTAGGAGCCGTTTTAGGGCAACGAATCGATAAGATGCCCCATGTCATTTACTACGCAAGCAAGACTTTGAACGATTCCCAACTTAACTATTCTACCACCGAAAAGGAACTTCTAGCCGTAGTCTTTGCTCTCGACAAGTTTCGGTCCTATCTTTTCGGTTCGAAAATCATTGTCTACACCGATCATGCCGCTCTTCGTTATCTATTCTCTAAGAAAGATTCTAAAGCCCGATTGATTAGGTGGATTCTCTTGCTTCAAGAGTTTGACCTAGAAATTATGGATAAGAAGGGTTCTGAGAATGTTGTCGCCGATCATCTTTCCCGCTTGATAGTGGAGTCCACCATCGACTCTCCCGTAAACGAATCTTTTCCGGATGAACAACTTCTGTCCATCTCTACTCCCCCTTGGTTCGCCGATATTGTCAACTATCTTGCAACCAGCGACATTCCCTCTCATTGGTCCTCTCAAGATAGATCGAAATTTTTCTCACAGGTCAAACATTTCTTTTGGGATGACCCGTATCTCTTTAAATACTGTTCCGACCAAATCATTCGGAGGTGCGTCCCAAATCATGAATTCAAGAATATCCTTTCTTTCTGCCATGACCAAGCCTGTGGAGGGCATTTTAGTGCTAAGAAAACAGCCGCTAAAATCCTCCAAAGCGGTTTTTATTGGCCCACTTTGTTCAAAGATGCTGCTGAATACTGTGCCGCGTGTAATAGGTGTCAACACTTAGGAAAGATCACTAGGAGAAACATGATGCCAATGAACCCCATCTTAATCATTGAGATTTTCGATGTATGGGGTATCGATTTTATAAGCCCCTTTCCTAGTTCTTTTGGCAACCTCTACATTCTGTTAGCGGTAGATTACGTGTCCAAGTGGGTGGAATCCATTGCTACTAAGTCCAATGATAACAAGGTCGTTCTTAAATTCCTCAAAGAGAATATCTTTTCTCGTTTCGGTACACCTAGGGCTATCATTAGTGACCAGGGCAAGCACTTCAAGAATCGTCAATTTGAGTCTCTTTTGAAAAAGTACTCAATAACTCATAGGCTAGCCACCCCTTACCATCCTCAAACTAGTGGGCAAGTTGAAGTCTCGAATCGTCAAATTAAGCAAATTTTAGAAAAGACTGTCAACTCGAATATGAAGGATTGGTCAACTAAGTTGATAGATGCCTTGTGGGCCTATCGGACCGCTTTTAAAACCATTTTAGGCATGTCCCCTTATCGGATTGTCTTTGGAAAGGCCTGTCACTTTCCCGTTGAGCTCGAACATAGGGCCATGTGGGCCATTCGAGAGTTGAATTTTGACTTACCAACCACCGGTAGTCATAGGAAGTTGCAATTGTCTGAACTCGAGGAGTTGAGAAATGAAGCCTACGAGAACGCTAAAATCTATAAACAAAGAACTAAGCTTTTTCATGATAAATCTATTTTGAGAAAATCTTTTTCTCCTGGTCAAAAAGTTCTTTTGTACAATTCTAGGCTTCATTTGTTTCCCGGAAAATTGAGATCCTGGTGGGAAGGTCCTTATGTTGTTAAGGTCGTTTTTCCTCACGGTGTTGTTGAAATTGAAAATCCTAAAAATGGTGATATATTTAAAGTTAATGGACAAAGACTCAAACCATTTTTAGAGCTGCCAATTGATCCCGAGGAAGAGGTTATCTACCTCATCGATCCATGATTCAAGTAAGTTTCTTCAGTAGGTAATTGTAAACTCTCTTTCATCCTTATCAAGTATTTTCTCACCATTCTCCCTTGTCATTTATCTTGCATTTTGCATACATTGAGGACAATGCATGATTTAGGTATGGGGGAGGGTTTTAGTGTAAATACATAAAATTGAAAAATCCAAAAAAAAAATTAAAAATTTGAAAAATCCAAAAATAGAGATATTTTAGCTTAGTTGTCCTTCCCACTCTTTAAATTTTAGAACTAGTTGGTGTTGACTATTTTTCGAAAATTATATGTATAATGCCTTTAGATAATTTGAACGTAGTCAGGTAAGGTTTTTCCTCATGAAACTTGTGTCGAACAAATTTTTGCTTAAAAGACCAAGACGACACATTCGCACGAGACCTTTGATGGAAAAATTGTATAGGAATGTTATTCGATACCTGAGAGAGAACCCACATGTTAGAACAATGTCGAATCAAACCTTTGCGAGATTCTGCTCCTATTGTGTCTAAAAAAAAGAGAGAAAAAAAAAGAGTCAATAAATATTTGTAGTTGTAAAAGTGCTAGTGTAATTTTGTAATAATAAAATCTTAGTAGGGAAATCGGCTAGGTTGGGCTCATTAATAACCCGAGTAAGTAAGTCCGAGGGGACTTTGTGCCTAGCAACCTAAGGTCCCTTGTGATCTGGGATTGTTGACCTAAAACTCGCTAAATGGGTATTGATGCAAACGTCTTTTGGGACCTCAACCATTGCACGGTCGGTCTAACTACTAAGAACGTGAAGTTTGGCTAGATACTTGTTTTAATAGAGATTGGGTCAGTTAAATATTGGTTGAAAAAAAGAAAATGTCCGTATGCACTTTATCCATCATAGGCCTTAAATTCACTACACACCTTTGGATTTTTTGTAAATTTTTAGAGTCTAATCAAGTGGATTGTGGGAACCTATAACGTGGCTATTATTAGAATAATCTTTAAGGCATGTATTTTCCTACAAAATTGTTTTGTTAACACCAATGAAAGCTAGATTGAAAGAGGAAAGTTGGATACTGGCTGATTTATCTGAAAGATTTTATGGGTATATCTTCTGTAAACCCTTAGGAGACAACACTCCTCCTGTAGAGATCGTCTATAGGTTTAACGGGTTGGTAAACCTAAAATTACCCGTGATTCCTACGACAGTGAGTATAGGTTTTTCATTCTGCATTTTTCTTTGTGTTTTACTCGAGGACGAGCAAAAGATAGGTATGGGGGCATTTGATAAGTGCATATTTTTGCATATTTTTATTGCCTATTTATTGTTTGAATTCGTATTTTAATAAATTATTTTGTTGCATTTCAGGAAAAATTCGAGAAAACTGAAGAAATGGCAAAATAAAGAAATAAATGACAAAAGAAGAAAAAGAAGGACCAAATCAAGAAGAAAAGGAAAAGCAAGGGGTGGTGTGCATATTTTTACCAAACAAAATGGATGACCAAGATTTAGCCAACACTAAACCAAATCAATGGCTAGGATTTACCCACACCTACCTAAAACCCTAAAATTTTCCTATAATTAGGCTTCATTTCTTCACTTGTAAGGATACAATTACCTTACATACTAGAATTATATTGTAGTAGTTCATCTCCAAAAATTGTAGTTGTAATTTTCTATTTTTTCTTGTAAACACTCTTTATTTTTATGCAATTTCAAGTTTCATTTAATTTCATGCACTTCTCTTTCATTTCTCTCCTTGCTCTTTATTTCGTTGTTTTCGTAAATTCTCGGGTGGATAAAGTAGCAACGCTAACCACACGGGATTGAAAGTATCGATTTAAGAATTTGTTTCGTAATTTTAATTTTCGTTTTAATATTAATCATGCCCCTTTAAATTTCCATTTTATTGAGGGCATTTAAAACTCTAAATCATCATTTCAGAATAACTTTAATTACGTGGTTAAACTTTTTATTTTTGTATTTCATTTTTAAAAAAAAAATATAATTTCCAGCATTTGATTTACCCGTTTTTTTTCTACGTTTATTCGAAGCACATTTTTTTTTCCTTCCCTGTTTTTGGTTTTTATACAGAACCCAGCCTCCCTGTTTATTCATAAAACTCAGCCCCTGCTTCACTCTCTCCCTCGCTGCAGAAAGCATCACCCCTCTCCCCCTTTTTCTTCTTCTCATTCGACACACAATCCATCTCTTATCTCTACCTACGCCGCCTCTATTCTTCTACCCACAAACTATCCTCCCCTTCCTTTCTTCGTTTTATTCAAACCCACAACCCCCCCCTTTTTCTTTTTTTTTTTCGAACCGAGTTGTACATTGTCCGAGTTAATTTATGGTGTTAGTTTTTGTAGAGTCACTCTTTTTCTACCCACAAACCCATTCCCCCTCCTCTTCTTTTTTAATTGTTGAGTTCGTTTTGTAATTGGTTGAGTTAAGCTGCTGGGTTTTGCTCTCGTTTCTGTGATTGGCTCGTATCGAGTTTAATGGGTTTCGCTGAGTTCGCGTGTTAGTAATTGCCCGAGTTAACGAGTCGCAGTTTTGGTCCTACTTTGTTCGTATTGAATTACTGAGTTCCTGATTTTTCCGAGTAGTTTGCCACTGAGTTATGTTTTGATGCGTTGGTGTGGAGATTAGTTGTGTTTTGTAAGTCGATTTTTAGTTGGTATGCAGTTCGATTGAGTCACCGAGTCCATCCGGGAGTTTTAGATGTTAATGTTGCTGAATTATAGTGTAGTGTTTCTGGTTGTTTGGTTCGAATTTTGCTGAGTTACCGAGGTTTCAATTTTTTTTCTGCTGAGTTTTGCATTGTCGGTTCCTGTGTTCCCACGTTGAATTGTTATTATAATAATGTTGGTTTGTGTTGATTTATAAATGAGTTTTCTGTTTGAATGTAAGAATTGTTTGAGTCTAAATTGCCAGTTTCCAGAGCATTGGTGTTCGATTTGCTGCGAATTTCGTTTTGCTGCGTTTGAGTACAGCGTTACTGAATTCTGAGTCCGAGTTTTGTGTTGCCTAAACAAACTGAATAGTTTACCTGCCCGTTTAGTGGCCAGATTCATTCCAATGCATGAGTTGTTCGAATTGTTGGGCTGAGTTATAGTACTGAGTCGACTGGGTTCTGTTGCTTCTTCGTAGTTGAATTTGTAGTCAATTTTTATTCGTAAATTGCAAAATTATTGTGTTAAAATCTAGTTTTAATTTTAGAATACTTTTAAAAATTAAATAGTATAAAATTGCATTTTTTTCAAAACCCAATTTTAATTCGATTTTAGAATTTTTAGAGAGATTTATTTTTCACTTTTACTTAAGTTAATTTAGGAATACAAAAATAGATTAATTTTCTTTTAAATAAAAATCAATTTAAATAGTAAAAGTGCAAAATTCAATTCTTAGTCTAAAATAGATTAATTTAATTTTCTTTTAAAAAATAGTGTAAATTTTCTTTAGGAATTAATAGTAAAAATACAGAAATTCCAAATTGTTCTAATTCGCCTAAGTTAAAAATTAAGGATAGCGAAATAAAAATTATTCCCTATGGATCGAATCTTAAAATACTAAAACGATGATCGTGCGCTTGCGATTTTAATTTTCATATTTTCGGCACATCAAATATCATCAGAATCTAAGCTATCAAATGAGTCGAGAGAGTGAAGTGATACATTAACAGAAGATGAAGAAGTTTTCTTTGGAGATCCAGGCTTCTCTGAAGCACTTGCCATCAATGCAATGTTATCATAATCCAATTCATCTTCAGAATCACTGGAGTCTGCCCAATCCTTCGGTGTGACCATGAGTGCATTACCGTTCCATGAATTCCTAGGCTTCTTGCACTCACTAGCAAAGTGTCCAAGCTCACTGCAGTTAAAGCACTTGATCTTGGCCTTATCAAGCTTGATAATTGTACTCTTGCCTTTGTCACTCTTCTTCTCCTCTTTCTTCTGAAAAGATCATTTTCTAAATCTTCTCCTGTTGAATCTTCCTTTCTTGAAAGCTTTAGTAAACATAGCAAAGAGTTCTTGCATCTCTGATTCAGAATCATTATCTTCAGAGTCTATATCTGCAGTCTCTGACTTAGAACTTTCTTTGCTCTTCTTCTTCCTCAAGTCTCTTTCAGTAGATTCAGACTTTTCTTCTGGAAGCTTCTTTGATTCAGATTGAGCAGTGAGTGCAACAGTTTTCAACTTTCCTTCACTCCTGCTCTTTTTCTACTATCTGTCAAGTTCATAATCTCTCAATTTTCCATAAACTGCTTCTAGTGATATTTCATCCAGATCATTAGCTTCCTCAATTGCAGATATCTTCTCATTGTAGAAATCAGGAAGAGCTTTCATGAAATTAGTATTCATATCCTCCAAGTCATAATATTTACCATGCATGGCCATCTCATTGATGAGTTTCGTAAACCTATCAAAGGTGTCAGTAACTGACTCACCAGACTTGGATTCAAAGTACTTACTGTTGTATGAGAAGTGTCCTCATATTCTTCCTGACAGGTTTTGTTCCTTCACAGTGAACCTTTAGATTGTCCCATATCTCCTTAGCAGTTTTACAGGAGAGAACATAGTTAGTGAGAACAGAATCAAGACTGTTGAATAGTATGTTTCTTACTTTAGCATCCTTAAGAACGTTCTCCTTTTCCTTATCTGTCCATTTAGATTTAGGCTTCTCTACTGTATGTTCTGGAACAACATTTCCTTCGACAGTTGCTTGAGGAACAAGCCTTGTTTGAACAAAAGGCCCATATCTGATTCTGTCAAGATAATCAGGATCTGTTGCTTCCAGGTGATGCAACATCTTCACTTCCCATAGAGTATATTCGTTTCTCTTGAGCATAGGGATCTTAGTATTACCATCCTTGTAACCAGACATGATTGCAGATCTTTATGATTATTCGAAATCAACTTGCTCTGATACCAATTGTTAACTCGAATAACTTGTAGAAGGGGGGGTTGAATACAAGTTATATAATCGTGTCTGATTTTTGCTTGATTAGATGAACAAGAACAAACGAATGAATCAAACTTTGTTTGTATTAAATAAAACAAATACAAACTCTACCAAAGGTGTACAATACCTTTAGCAGCTACTGACAATACAAATCTCTCTCTCTCTCTGTTTGTTTCGAACTCTCGAATACAAACCTTATACAGAGCTTCACACGATATGCACTTAAAAATCCACTATTTTACAATGATATAGAGAGAGTATTTATAATGCTACCTATCAACTAATAACATAAAGTAATGATCTATACATAACAATGTTCTGCCATCCAGTTGATAGTTTCCATCAATAGAAACTTCTTTCCTTCATGATATCTTCTTGCTTGTTCTTCAAAACAACGATCCTGTTTTATAGCACTTGCCAGTTTCTGTAGCATCCATAATGACATCATCAGTAACACGACTGATATCAGGATTCCACCTTGCATCAGGATTTGACATCCATCAGTATCAAATACTTGGCGTATCAGGATTTACTCTCAGTTCCTGACATGTAGTCCTTGATGCACTGATGTTCCTGACTAAACTCTACAGATTACTGTCTAACGCATATATCCTATAAAAAGTGCTAAATCCTTTATAAGATCAGGATTTACAAGAAGCATAAGCAAAATTCTATTCTCAACATCACAACTTATGAATTACTCCTAACAATATTTTTAAAAAGTTTTATGAAAAGTATGTTTTGATGATAGAATGGTTCAAAGGAAAGAAATGTTTTGAGAAAGAGTTATGGTTTAAAGAAAAATGGAAAGTTTTATTTTACGAAGAGAATTGATTTATTCCCTTGAGATAGTTGATCGTTGATATTGTTCATCAATGAAATATTCATAAATTGTTATTCGCTATATTATATACTTGCTAAGCGCTCTTTGGCTCACTCTTGCTTTGTTTTACCTAACCCTTTGCAGTTAGGTTTAAGGATGATCTACGTATATTTTCAAATGCGAATAAGAGCGGGAAGGATCCTGTTTGGATTAGATTTTAGAGCTAACGCGGGCGAGCACGGTTTTGGATTAAGTTACAGATTAGACGGTATAGTGATTTGTATTTAGAGTTGAGATAGAAGTTGTAATAATTTGTATGATTTAGATTCTTGTTTCATACCATAGCCTGAGATTGATCCTGGATGAGGGATCGTTTGTGTAAATAAAATTTATTTAAGGTATATTTCGTTTTAATTGTTTTGTGCCACCAAATCCTGATCCCGGATTTGGGGACGTTTACATTTATTTTATGAGAATATCTTGAGTTACCACTTGTGTTTGCAATTCTTGTACTGATAGTTTACAATCTTTATTATTGTTGTTGAGATAAAGATTTGAAATTATCAGTATTGCATTCAATCCCCCTTTCTGCAATACTCCGGGACCAACAACTGGTATCAGAGTTAACAGATTGATATACTAATCTGAGATCATGACGAGTATACAGAAATCAAGTGGTATCAAGATTCCAATATTTGATAAAGAGAACTACAATTTTTGGAAAAGAAAGATCTTGTTACTTATCAAAGTTGCACATCCATTGTACTTGGGAATCCTTGAGAATGGCTCCTTCATTCCTCAAAAAGAAGTAGCAGCCTCTACAGTTGGAGATACTATTATTGCAGCACACTGGGTTACAAAGAGACCCTCAGAATACACAGATTCTGAAAAAGAAAAGGTAGCCCTAGATGATTACCTACAACTTATCTTGCTTGACTCTCTCTCACCCTGGACAAGGCCATGTGTGGAAATGTTATAGGATGTCTATCTGCCAAGGAGATGTGGAACAAGATAGAGTTGCTGTGTGAAGGAAGTGAAGAGGTCAGAAAAAATCAAAGACAGATTCTTTTGTCACAATATGAAGCCTTTATGGCTAAGCCTGGTGAAGAGCTCACCCACATGTTTGAAAGATTCAGTAAGCTGATAGCTGAGCTACAGATTCATGGAAAGTTCTATGATAAAAAAGAGGTTAACGTCAAGTTCTTGCTCACTCTTCCTGAACACCTGGAGCACAAAGTAACTGCCATTAGAGAAGGAAGAAACTTGAATGATGTTTCTCTTGAAACTCTCTATGGTGTGCTCAAGTCATATGAACTTGAACTCTTTCAAAAGAGAGCTATTCAACATGTCTGGTGCCATTGTAGACCATGAACCACATGTTTCCTTGCCAAATGAATCTTCACAAAGTTCACAACCAACACAAGTGCCATCTCTGAAAATTGAAGAGGTGTTCGATGATGAGGATAAAGTGGTTCTACAGCTCAAAGATTTTGAAGATGAAGATTTCTATTCATTAGAAGAGATTGAAAGCATAGATAATCCAACCATAGCATATATGGCTAAAAGATTCAAGAATATCAAATTCAGAAGAGACAAGTCATATAAGCCACAGGGTTAGACATCTAAGTTCAACAAGGGGAACTCTTCAAAGGCTATTGGTGGTGCCACAAGAAGAGGATACAAGACAGGGATGGTGGATAGGTCAAAGTTCAGATGTTACAACTTCAATGAGCTAGGTCATTTTTCCACCGAGTGTAGAAGGCCAAAACAGAATCAAAGAATGGAGAAAGGGTCTGGAAATCAGTTTAAAAAAAATCAAGGAAGAGCCTATGTGGCTGAAGGAAAATGTTGGGATGATTCTGATGATGAGGAGGAAGAAGAGTTTGTGAACCTAGCTCTCATGGCTAGATCTGATGACGAAGCATCAAGCTCCTCAAATCAAGTACCATCTTTCATTTTACTTGATATGTCTAAAACTGAGTATAAGCAAACTATTGAGGAATTGAGTGCTGAAATGTTCAATATTCATGTTAGTTTATCTGGTGCTAATGAAGAAGTTGCCAAGTTAACTAAACAGAATAAAACACTCAAGTCTGAGAATAAAATGCTTTTTCTTAAGACCAGTCCATTAGATTCACTAGCTCAAGAAAATGAAAGACTGAAAAATGATATTGTCCGTGCTAAGGAGATAGAAGAATTTTTAAGAAAAGAAATTTCTGAAATCGAATTCAAGCTTGAGGCCTTTAGAAACTCTTCTAAACTAGTTCAGGAATATCACGAGAATCACACTGAGAATCAAAAAGTTGGAGTAGGTTTTAACTATGGTAGGAGACCTTGGAAAGGCAACTATGGTTGATGATTGCTCAGGAGATGTTGCTGTCAAACCTCATATTCTCAAGAAAGTTTGTAAACCAATTTTTAAAACTGTTCAAGTAGAATTTGATGAGGAATCCTTACTCATCAAACAAGAACTTCTTGACGAAGATGAGTGTTTTGACAGCACATCTGCTGAAGGGAAAGATACTGTCAAGATTCCAGTGAAAGATACTTTGCCAAGCAATCAGACAGAATGTTCTAAAGAGGCTATCAACAAGGATAAGACAGAAACTTCCAAAGATACTGTCAAAAGAGTACCTAAGATAGTAACTTCCAACCCTACTGTAAAGACAGCAGGTACAAAAGCTACTGTCCAGGGTAACTTTACAGTAGCTTCAGGACATACTGTCAACACAGATGCCTACAAGTCTAATAATAGGAATGGCAAGTTAGGAATTGATAAGAAAAATGGTTATGCTCATGTTAAGAATGCTCCTAGAAAACTTTGCAATAATTGTGGCTCCTCCCAACACTTAACACATGTTTGTAAGAAACCAATTGAGAACAAGGTTAATGGTAACTTACATAGAACCCCCATTATGCAAAGAACAATGAGCGTTTGTAGTAACATTGACTGTATGCCATGTAAAATCACTGCCATGAGTACATGTTTTAATCTGCCTATTCTATCTACTGAAAAATGCTCCTATATGTAAACTGTTGAGACTTCTGAGCCTGCCACTGTTGGTAAGAAGGTAGTGCCCACTATGAAAAAGACCAAGTCTTACTCTAAAATTGAGTAGGTAGCAAAATGAGTCAAACAGGGAGATTCAAGTGTTGATTCAAGTGTGAATGTTGATGATATTAAATGTGATACTGTAACTGCAGGACCCAACAAGGATTGGGTACCAGATGCAAATTAAATATCATCTGTTTTGCAGGGCAAGAAAAAGAAATAGGTCATGTAGATCATTGACAGTGGGTGTTCCAGACACATGATAGGTGATAAAGCCCTGCTATCACATTATGTTGAGAAAGCTGGCCCAATCATAACCTTTGGAGACAACAGCAAAGGTTACACTGTGGGATATGGCTGTTTGGAAATTGAAAATGTTGTCATTGAAGATATTGCTCTTGTGGATGGATTGAAGCACAACCTTCTCAGTGTCAGCCAATTCAATGACAGGGGATTTAAGGTTGATTTTGACATGATGGTTTGTAATATCTATCATAAGAAGGATGGAAGCATTTCTTTGAAAGGAGTTAGAAAAGGAAGCTTGTTTGTTGTAGACTTGAACTCTGCTAAGAAAGACAAGGTCTACTGTTTTCACAGTAAGGCAACAATTGGTGATTGCATGCTTTGGCACAAGAAACTCTCCCACCTCAATTTCAAGACCATGAATATGCTGATGAAGAAGGAACTGGTGAGAGGACTACCTCAACAGGAATTCTGTCAAGAAGGACCGTGTGAGGACTGTCAAATGGGAAAATTGAGAAGATCTGTGCACAAGTCAAAGCAACTGAATACCAACACTGAATCACTCAAATTGATTCACATGGATCTCTTTGGACCAGTAAATGTGCAATCCTTAGCAAGAAAGAGATATGCTTTAGTCATGGTGGATGACTACTCTAGGTACACTTGAGTAAAGTTCCTAGAATCAAAAGATGAAGCTACTCAGGAAATCATTGATCACATCAGAGTTCTTGATAGAACTCCTAATGTAAAAGTCCAAATTCTAAGGAGTGACAATGGGACTGAGTTCAGAAATGCAACTCTTGGAAATTTCTGCAAAGATGAAGGCATTGTGCAACAATTCTCTGCTGCCAGAACACCACAGCAAAATGTTGTGGTAGAAAGGAAAAACAGGACTCTCATTGAAGCTGCTAGAACTATGTTGAATGATGCAAAGTTACCAACATATTTCTGGGCAGAAGCAATCAACACAGCTTGTTACACATTGAATAGAACCTTAATCAATAAGACTCATTGGAACACTCCTTACTATCTACTGACAGGAAAGAAACCTACTGTCAAATACTTTTATGTATTTGGAAGTAAGTGTTTCATGATGAAAGACAACCATGAAAATAAAGGAAAATTTGATGCTAAAGCTTATGAAGGCAATTTCATGGGATATGGATTAGAAAGGACTGCCTACAGAGTCTATGTCATAGAACACAGAGTCATTGAAGAAAGTGTGAATGTCATATTTGATGAAACCAAGTTTCCAAGACTGCAGGAAGATGGTCAAATGCAGCTTCTTAGATTTGAAAATCAAGGATACCTGGAAGAAGAAGAAATTGTTACTGAAGAACCTACTTGTACTCAAATCCATAAATTTGAAAGAGATGCTGTCAACACCAATGATGATAATCAAACTCCAGCTCAGTCACAGACAGTGACATCTAATCATCAAAATGAGGATGATTCTAGAGATATTGAAGAACATGAAAGAGATAACAGTACTGGTGGAGAATCAATTCCCCAAGGAGGAACTGATCAAACAAATGAAGATAGAAGCTTACCCAGATCCATAGGATCACACCTCTGATTTAATCATTGGGAATCCTACTTCTGGAGTAAGGACCAGAAGGAATGTCTCTCCTGACAGCATGCTTTCTTGTTTTCTATCTCAAAATGAGCCAAAAACAATTGATGAAGCATTGTTGGATTCTGATTGGGTGATAGCTATGCAAGAAGAGCTCAACCAATTTGAAGGAAACAATGTATGGAAACTAGTCCCAAGACCAAAAGGGAAATCAGTTGTTGACACAAAATGGGTATTCAAAAACAAATTGGATGAAAGTGGAAATGTGACAAGGAACAAAGCAAGGCTAGTGGCCAAAGGATACTGTTAACAGGGAGGGATAGATTATGATGAGACATTTGCCCCTATTACCAGACTTGAAGCTATAAGGATATTTCTAGTCTATGCTGCACACTGCAACTTCAAGGTGTTCCAAATGGATGTCAAAAGTGCCTTTCTAAATGGAGAGTTAGAGGAAAAAGTATATGTTGAACATCCACCTGGCTTTGAAGATGCTGAGTTGTATGACTTTGTCTACAAGCTGTTCAAGGCACTTTATGGATTAAAGCAAGCCCCTAGAGCTTGGCATGATACTCTCTCTACCTTTCTGTTGGAGAATAAATTAATAAGAGGTGTTGTAGATAAGACCTTATTCTACAAGCATCATGGCAAGGACATCATTTTGGTACAAATCTATGTTGATGACATAATCTTTGGGTCTACAAATGAGAAACTGTGTGAGAAGTTTTCATCTCTAATGAGGAACAAATATGAGATGAATATGATGGGAGAACTATCATTCTTTCTTGGTCTGCAGATTTATCAAAAGAGTGATGGAATCTTCATATGTCAAGCAAAGTATGTCAAGGAACTACTCAAAAAGTTCAACTTGGAATATGCATCACCTTCTAAGACACATATCTCCACTGCAACCAAACTGGATCTAGATCCTAAAGGGAAGAAAGTGGACTCTAGTACATATAGAGGCATGGTTGGATCACTATTGTATCTAAATGCTAGTAGACCAGACATAATGTTTGCTACATGTCTCTGTGCAAGGTTTCAAGCTGATCCAAAAGAGTCACACTTAATTGCCATCAAAAGAATCTTTAGGTATCTAAAAGGCACTCCAAATCTAGGCCTTTGGTATCCTAAAGATACTGGATTTGAGTTAATTGGATATTCTGATTCAGACTATGCTGGCTGTAAGATTGACAGAAAAAGCACAACAGGGAGCTGTCAATTTCTTGGTGGAAGATTAGTGTCATGGTTTAGCAATAAGCAGCATTCTGTGTCTACCTCAACTGCAGAAGCTGAGTATATTGTAGCTGGAAGTTGTTGTGAAAAAATTCTATGGATGAAGAATCAGCTGTTGGATTATAGTTTAGAGTTATCCAACATTCCTATCTACTATAATAACACTAGTGCCATAGCCATCTCAGACAATCCTATTCAACACTCCAGGACAAAGCACATTGATATAAGACATCACTTCATAAGGGAGCATGTTGAAAAGGGAACTGTGAAGCTATTCTACATCCCTACAGAAAAGCAGCTTGCAGATATTTTTACAAAGCCACTAGAAGAAGCCGCCTTCAACAGGATGGTAAGTGAATTGGGAATGCTAAATCTGGTATATTAACTTACTAGTATTTACATTACTCATTGATTTGCAGCTCATGACGGTAGCCTTCAATGTTGCTGTCATGAGAAGTTACTGTCCTATGTGCTACTTGTTTTGACAGCATGTCTGCTATGACTATGCTAAAATTAAAATTACATGCCTGTCTTAATTTATGTGATTAGTAGTCACCTGAATTTAACTTAAAATCACGAGTGCTGAGAGTAATTAGTCAAGATATTTAAAATCAACCAGGCTAATTATTAATCTTGTTTGGTAAAGCCAAAAACATTAATTAAAAAGCGTGTGGGAACTGAAATGACTCTTAGTGTGCTATAAAATGAACTCGAGGCAAAACCCTTTTTCACTTAACACACTTAAGGAAAAAAAAGAGCAATATGGAGAACAAGAATGGAGGCGAGCACAAGCCCATTATCAGGTGTGAACCCGGGCATGAAGAGGAAGCTGAGAAGCTCTTCGCTGTCATGGATGAAGTGCTCAAAGAGGAACAAGCTGAAAAGGAGAAGGCTGAGAAGAAGAAAGCTGAGAAGGATCTGGCTGCCTGGAAGGAGTTGCTCGACTTTGTCGAAGCCCGCCTTAAGACAGATGGGATAATAGATGAAATTGTTAATGTTGAGTTGTATGAACTGGTTTTTGATGATGATGAGATGTAATGATGTTTTTTTGTTTGTTTTATAAAACAACTATCGTTTAGCCTTCCTTAATGTTCATACTTTCTATTTTACATTCCCTTACTTGGTTATCTGGTGTTGATTGAATGACTATGCCTTAAACAAATATGTACTTAAAATGATCAAATGCTAATTGGTAATTTATTTTAAGTAATGGGCAAGATCGATTTAAAATTCATGATAAAAAGTATTTCCGCACAAGCTGCTGTCAACGGGAAAAGCTGCTGTCTCGATATGTCTTGACAGCCAGTTTATTGACAGTAGAGAAAACCTTATGTCATGAGCATTTAAAAGATAATGTCATTAAAATACTTAATGGTGATAGTATGTTTAAGCGACAATATTACTGTCAAGAAAAACTTACTGTCATCTGAAAAAGTTACTGACGAGTTGTTCTAGCGCACAGGTTATTGTCAAAGTTAGTGGACCGTTACAATTGGGATTTTTACCTCCACGATTTACAACCACTGAAAAGTAACTACCCATGACACCACGTGACTGTTTAATGCGTTAAGACACAAAGTTACTTTCCCCTTTTTCAGTAAAAACGTTTGTCATTCTCATATAAGCAACTATCAATCACACAAACACATTACTCTCTCCAAAATTCTTTTTCACAAAAGTTCAAACATCTCTCTCTCTCTCTTTCTCTCTAAACACAAAACACAAATGGCACCCAAACAATCATCTTCTCAAACAAACTTTGCTGGCATTCTCTCTACTGGAGATGCTGGTGAAGGTTTTAATGGACTTGTATCCTTCATGAACAAGTCCTATCTAGGTCATGCTATTACTTTAACTCCATCTTTGGACATAGACAGACTTGAACAATTTTGGAAAACTGCCAATGTTCAAGGAAATGCAGGTAGTGAGTATATTCACTACAAAATCAACAACACTACCTACATCCTCACTATCAAGGGCATCAATGAAGCCCTGGGAACTGGACTACAAAGAAATGAATCGTACCAGGAGCTTGCAGATGATGAAACTCTAAAGAAGTTCTTCTTGAAAATTGGGTATTCTGGCCCTATTATTGAAGAAGGAACTTCAAGCTGGTACCCAACTGGAGAAATGGACAGGAAATACTTAAGAAAAGAATGGAGCATGATTTTTGATACAATGGTGAAGGTCTTCTTGGCAAAGACCTCTGATTGGAATGGTATTCCCACATACATCAAGAAACTCACTCATTCTCTTATCCATGGGTACAAAGTGGATCTTGGAAAGCTACTTATGGGACAACTCAAATCTGCCCAAAGCAAAAAGGTACATGTCTATCCTCACTTTCTCATGATGTGTATAAATTCTTTATGTGGAATTGATGAAAATGCCTCCCTCACAGTGGAGTGCAATGTTTTAAAAAGAAACACACATACTACTCTCAATTCACAGAATTTAAATGCACATATTCCACTTTGTTTCACACAACACATGGTTGATCAAGTGCCCAACCTTGATTTTTCATTGCCCTCTGGGTATGTTACTTTCTCTCTCCAGAATGAAGCTGAATTAGACCCAAATTCAGCCAACCCACATTCTACTCCATTCATACAAATTAGACCATCCAGTCTACCAAAAGCCATGAAATTAGCCTTACAAGAATCCAAGAAAAGACCCTTGGAAACTGGCGTTGAAGGTAGAACTAAGAGTGTTGAGGGAGAAACTGCACTTGATGTAGCAATAAAGATGTTAGTCAAAGTGAACCCACAGTGGTTCCTCTTGAGCCTAAGAAGAAGAGAGCTAAGAGGACCAAAGCCACTGTCAACCACCCCACAGTCTCACAAAAGGTTGTGGAGGATAAAAGGGAAACAAACACATCCCTAGATGTCCCTTCTCAACAAGAGGCATCTATTGAAATTGGCCTGTCTCCCAAGGCACCCTGTAAAGAGTCTGCACAAACTCATGAGCACACTCATGAGGAGCCCCAACTTGCAGTTACACACATGGAGTTAGGGCACAGTGAGGATCAAACTTCTACTATTGATGTTCCACAAGTTACCCCTGTGGAACAGCCAACATTCTTTTCTGTACCTTCATCTTCTTTATTCCCTAAAACATCAATTGTTTCTTCTCCACAACCTAGAGAGGGGGACAGTCCCAACCCTTCAGGTTTTGATCATCCATCTCTTATCTTGGATGAGCCCCCATCTAGTGGTCCACAAGAACCCATTGCTCAAAGTGTAATTGACACCACTCCCTCAAACACTGAGCTAAAACAAGATGGATCTCTGCTAGATATTGAAATAGCCAACATCTTGTTTGAAGTCCATGAAGCAACTGACCCAAGGGAAGTTGCTGTCACAGCCTCAGCTACTGTCAAAGACACAACCAAAGTTGCTGTCACACCACCTGTCGACAGTAACATTTTGGACAAAGATGATGTCACCTCCACATAGCTTGATCAGGATGCAGTGCTTGTTGAAGATGCTTCAGATGAGGATCAACTGCCACTCTCTTCTATGTTCAAGGTAAAATCTAAACCTTCTCTTTCAATGCATGTTAGTACTGCTCATATCCATGCATCTAGGATGAGTGAGGGAGAGAAAAATAAAAGAGAGATAAAAAAAAGAGAGGTGAGCATAAAAATGAGAGGTAGCCAAATGAGCTGGCAAAAGCTGAGGGACTTGAGCATGTCCAGAGTGAACTTGAGGGAGCCCCACAACATCAGGCTCTAGGCCTTGAGAGTTCATCTGTGAGGAGTGATGAGATCACTTATAAAAAAACTAGTGTGTGAGAACCCCCACAACCTCCTTGCCCCAGTCTTTTCCTTTACCTCCAAAAAGGTTATGATCTGGTGGTCCTTCTAAACAAGCTGATTCAAGGTTGAAATCCCTTGAGGGCAGATGTGCATCTATGGAAGCTAAAATTGACAATCTGTCCACTATGGTAACTGCTGGTTTTGCTGAGATTCAAGCAACTCTAATGTCATTTTCTACCTTT
Organism: Saposhnikovia divaricata; assembly: GCA_036435485.1. NCBI lineage: Eukaryota > Viridiplantae > Streptophyta > Magnoliopsida > Apiales > Apiaceae > Saposhnikovia > Saposhnikovia divaricata. The sequence goes on from CM071595.1 coordinate 136,068,743, forward strand.
CTTGGTGTTGTCAACTTAACTAAGGGGAAGAAAGTGATAAATCAGAATATCACAGAACCAAGGAGAAACAAGGTGGAGCTACAAGCAAAGGGGATTCTAGTAGAAAGGGGGAGCAAGAGGAAAGTGATGTTGTATCTAAGAGGGAGCAAATTGAAGAAGAAGAAGAGGAAGAAAGAAATTTTGGTGAAGAATTGAAGGCTAGTGGAGATGGTAACTTAATTGAACATGAAATGGATGGTGAGCCAGTGTTGGTAACCAAAGAAGTAATGGAGCAATTACAAGGAACTCAGAAATCTAAAAGACCAACACTTCCTCATGTAAAAACTAATGAGCCAATTTCTGAAACCATGGAAACTCCACTACAAAAATTATGGAGAGGAAAGGAAGAGCAAAACAGACTGGGCAAAGGCAAAGAGAAGATGGCTGAATATGTAAATTTGACCACTTGAATCACTTGGTTTGATGGAAGTGAGTATAGCCCAGATGAAGCAGGAACAATGATGGTTAGCTACATGGAGAGTAATTTAAACAATAAGGATGAAGAATCAGTATGGTGGTGGATAGTGCATTAAGAGAAGCAGGGGGAGTATTTAGCAGGCTGACACCAATACTGAAAGACAAAATAATAAGTATCTCTGTGAAGATTAATTTGGAGAAAAGATGGGCAGTTGATGTATATTTGAAAACTGGCATATCAATATTCATCACAATGGAGCTATTGCAAAGTTTGCCAGCAAGAACACTTCAAATCTTAGGAACCAAAGTGAAACTCAACTCAACAACTTTTAATGAAAGTATGTTAGCACAAATCGAGGAGATTATTGAAGAAAAGCTTTCAGAAGTAATTGATGATCCATATGGTGTTTGCTACAGAATGGTTACAAAATCAGGAGCAAGGAGAATTGGCTTTCTAAACTTAAGTGGAGTAACAAGACTGACAACTGAATCAATCATGGAGGTACTAAGACAAATCCTCAAGTCCAAAATAAACAAGGATAATATCAAGGCTGTCAAGACATTCACAAGCTACTGGCAAGGAGAGATGAGAGTCTTATCTCTCAAGTAAAGAAATTGATTTCTGAAGCTAATGTCAAAAGAGGTGAAAGAGGAGGAAGCTGCACATATGATGACACCCTTGATAATGATTAGCTTGATGGAAATGGAGGATCTAGTGTACCTGAAAGTGGTGGAAAAGCAACTGCTGAGATTGTTGAAAATCAAACTCAAGAGGAAACAAAAGAAGAAACTCCCAAAACTGACAAGAAAGATGCTGGTGCGAAAGAAGAAGGGGAGTTAGACATTCTTGAATCCTTGGAAGCAAGTATTTTAAGGTTTGCAGTTGACTGCTTTAATGCTGAAAAGGATGCTGTCAACAAAGAAGCTGTCAAGAATACTGAAGTTGCTGTCAAGGAAGATACTGTCAAAGATGACACTGTCATGAAAGATACTGTCATGGAGGACAAAGTTGAAGAAGACACTGTCTTGGATGACATTGTCAAGAGCTTAAATGAAGATGCTGTCAAAGATAAGGATGCTAAGGCACCCAAATCTAGCAGAAAAAAGAGTAAGGCAAGGGCCTGGGCTGCAACCCCAAGGAGAGGCAAAACAATCTATTCAGGAAGGAAAAAGGTTACAAGTCTAGGAAGAAGACCCATTGGCAAAAGAAAAATGAATAGCCTTGAATGTGCAAAGGAAATTGTCACAAGAGACATCACATCTGTTTCATTGGAACTAGATGACTCTAAGGAGAATGCAACCAGATACACCCTTTGGAAAGATAGAGCTAGACTCATGGATGTCGAAAAGGACTTCACTATGGTAAGAGAGTCAAAACTGATAGACAGACACAGCCTCAAAATGACATCAGAAGTAGTGAAGTGCAGAGTTGACTTCTTTGTGCTGGAAAGAATGGTGGAGCTTATAGAAAGTTATGACAATATCTCTTAAAAAGCCATGGAACACATCCAAAAATACTATGCTGACAGGTATGCAGAATTCTATGAGAAGTATGGTGACTGGAAAGCACATGATGATGCTGATCTTGGTATAAGTTCAGATGAAGAGAGACATATTTCTGAGTATGATTGGGATGAAATTCTTAAGCCATATAAACCTTTAGAAATGTATGCTTATGAAGCAGAAGAAGCATTCAGAGCTACCAGAGAAGAATTCAAAACTGCTAGTGAACCACACAAGCCCACTAAACAGACTGCTGAAGACTAGGAAGCTCAACTGAAAGAAAACTGCAAGAAAGTTAACAAGATGAACAGTGGAGAACCAAACTATCAGCCCTGTGTACTGGACAATCCTTTCAGAATCATAGATGGGAAAGAAAAAATCTATGTCGATAGTTTTCACAAGCTGAGGACCAGTATACTAAAGAATCTGTACTGGAAAGTGGTTGAATCACTCCACAAGCTAGAAATGCTATGTGCTTGGGAACTTGAGGAGATCTTTAATCGAAGAAAAGGTGAAGATCTAAGTCTGGACAAAGACAGGAGAGTATCTAAATGCTTTTTGTGGAAGAAGATTCAAAATTGTCCAAGACACATTAAAATTCAGAACATACACTATGATTTCGAAACTTGGTTTGACATTAATGATGTAAAGATGATCTCTTCTCGACAAATCCAACAGTACATTGCAGAAATAGAAGATGATGCTGTATCTCCTGAAGAACTGGAGCTAGTAAGTAAACTCAAGGTCTGTGCAAAAGAAGCTCTCGAGAGAAAGGAAGAAATCAGAAAGAAAAGGAAATCTCAATAACAAGTTAAGTAAATTTTTATACCTGCTTAACCCAGAGAAGAAACTTGTTTTTGAAATTAGATCATTGTCCTTTGTAATGCTCAATGCTTGGAAATGTTCTAGAACTCATTTCACATTTATCAGAATTAAAGTTTTAACTATTCTGATCTATGTTAGTTAAGTTGTCAGCATGCTTTAATTGAAAATTTGTTGTTATTGTCCATAAGAACAAATTGGGGGAGATTGTTAGGATTTATGGGTGACAGCTTAGAGACAACTTAACTAGATTTTATTATACTTAGTTTTTCTAAGTAGAACATACTATCACAGCCAGAGTATGTTCTTGTGACCAAAATAATTGCTGCAATTTAATAAGTATGTATCTTGGAAGAAGTTCGTTCAAATGTTCAAGCCTCAAGAATTACATCAGTTCGACAGCAAGAATAAGGTTACTGTCAATTGCACTGACAGTAAGGTTACAAGAAGACAACATGTTGCAATTCATGACAGAATATCCAATCTGACAGCAACATTGGTGGAAGCATGAAGACATCAATATTCTCACACTTTGACAGCAAGTCTGGAACTCCTGACAGCAACATTGGCGGGGATTCATACTGTCATCCAAAGTACGTTATCATGACAGCAGGCTTGGCGTCAAAGGTTACTATCTCAATGGAATATTTGAATTGGGGATTTATCTCAGTCAAACCCGTTACAGTTTAGATGTTCAAGAAACAGATTTGCTGCAACTTGTCAAAGATTGTAGCAGACCTGCAAGACTACGACAGAAGCTTGAAAGATCACAAGACAAGGCTCGTCAATTCAAGAGTTTGACAAATCCACATCTACTAGAATTGTGTTAGCTTGATTTAGAAAGTATCCGGATTGCTTTATGTGTAATGTTAACTCTGTTTGTATAGCAATTTAGGAAAGTCACATGGGTGGGCAAATTGTAAGGAGATGCCACTTGAAAATGACAGCAGCTCCACAACCCATGTGACAGAGATGTTAGAGCTGCTTAGTCTATATAGAGATTCATCTCTCATTCTTTCTATAATCACTCAAGAAACCGAAGCTTGAGAAAACACTTTTTCCCAAGGTTGTAGCAACACTTTTTTGCAAAATAAATAAAACATTTATTTTGTGAGAATATCTTGAGTTACCACTTGTGTTTGCAATTCTTGTACTGATAGTTTACAATCTTTATTATTGTTACTCAGATAAAGATTTGAAATTATCAGTATTGCATTCAACCCCCCCTTCTGCAATACTCCGGGACCAACAATTAGACATTTATAATTATACTTTTTTTTACCTCTTTCAATATTTTGGTTTTAGTATTATAATTATATCCTATTATATAATAAGACTAAGAGGGATAATGAGCGAGTACTACCACAGGTCAAAGGTTCTATTCTTAAGAATAGCATATATATTATAAATAAAATTTAAAAACACTAATACAAAGCTTAATTAATAAGCGGACCAAGTTTACGCTTTTGATTTGTTTATGCATCGAACTAAAAATCTTCTAATCATATTGTGTCTATACTTGTTTCTGTGGATAAATACGTATATAGTTGTTAGTTATTTATATTTTAATATATAATAAAATTCAGAAAAATATTATAAAAAAGTTATATCATAAGAGCTCATCTATCTATATGCGCTATTATATTATATGCGTTAGTATATTATGCTTATAAGTTATACCCAGACCAATTTCGGTAGGTTCTAACCAATTTCATTATTCATGTTGTACCGCTTAAGCATTAGTATCAATATCAAAATGATCTTCGTAATGTTACTGATAGTAATTAGTAAAGTATGAAAGCTTTTGGTTAAAGTTAAAAGAAAAACCATGAAAGCTGTACGAAATTGTTACCGATGTGCAATTTGATATGTAAAGTAATAACAAATAAATATTTTTAAAAAATAATATAATTAGAGATATCAGAAAAGTAATCGTGCGTTGCACGGGTTATAAGTTAGTATATTATAATATATATACTCCCTCCGTCCCATCCAATTGTTAACATTTTTCAAGAGTTGTCCGGCACGCATTTTAAGGACGGTTCCATAACTTATTTTACAATTTTATTTTTTTGTATAAAAATTTAATGTTTATATTTTTAAACAAGAAAAGAAAATTGTAAAAATAAGTTATGGAACTATCCTTAAAATGCACCTTAAAATGCGTGTCGGACATCCCTTGAAAAATGTAAACATTTGGGTGGAACGGAGGGAGTAGATAAGTATTAATAAGGGTATTTAGGAAAAAACGTACTAATATATTAATAGGGATAATTAAGCAAAAACATGAATTACCAAAAAAACTTTTACTATTTCGATTATTATAATATATTATAGTAATTATAGTAGTGATAGATTGTAAAGCTTAATAAAAAAAGAGTAGTGTTAGGTATCCCGAATTGGTTCTAAAAAAATCCCGAATAATGTGGCATGAATTAGTTGATAGTATGAACGATTTTAATTGATGGGATTAATGTGACCCTGGCGGGTTCATTAAAATTATAGCCAATCACAAAATGACACATATAATTTGGGAAAAGTTTTTGTTATACAATTAGAGTAACCTAGCATTTTCCTTAAAAAAAAAATTATTCTCGGCCTTCCGATTGGTAATTTGTTGAAATTAGGGATTTGATAGTTTGGTATTACCATTTAGATATCGGACCTGGGTTCAAATATTTTGCAAATCTGCGTATTGCAATTACAACAGACAACCCATCAATCAACAATGAGCTTAACATTATTACAAGGCTACTCATCTCCCGAAGAAGAAGAACAAGAAGACTTTTCACTGTCCGAAACCTCAGATGAAGAAGCCTCTCAAGACCACAACAATAATAAATCCTCAAATAAAAACAAACCCTTGATTCCAAACACGCCCTTATTTAATCCCACTCACCCATCTGATAAATCCTCTTCTCTTCCTTCAGCATTCGATGTTTTCTCTCAGGTATACTTACAACATGTCTTGTATCTATTCTTTTGTGTTTTTGCTGAATTGGGTTGGTTTTATAAGTTTTGTTTGTATTGTGGAACTTCGATAAATGAATGTTCGATAAATAAATAATCTTGAAACTCGATAATTTTCGAGATGCTTACATACATGTCTTGTATCTATTATTTTGGGTTTTTGCTGAACTGGGTTGTTTGTTATAAGTTTTATTTGTAGTTGTAGTAGAATATCGATAAATGAATATTAGATAAATAAATATTCTTGAAAATCGATAACTTTCAAGATACATACATACATGTCTTATATCTATTATTTTCTGTTTTTTGGTGAAATTGGTTGTTTGTTATAACTTTTATTTGTAATTGTAGCGGAATTTCGATAAATGAATATTCGATAAATAAATATTCTTGAAAATTGAAAATTTAGATTGCAATGTAATAGGGGTAGTGTAGAATTATTTTTAACCTCGAAAAATGAATAGACTTGGCAAATGAATCAATGAACATGGTTATATCATAACATTGGTAATTGAATGCTTGATAAATGAATAATCTTGAAAGTTGATATTTTTTTAAGACTGTTATGTAATAGGATTAGTGTGGAATTATTTTAAATCTCAATAAATGTATAGTCTGGACAAATGAATGATTGGGGTTTTTCCTGGTTTATTGTTAGATTACTGGCCCTCCCAAGTTTTTGAATAACTGTGCGGATGCGGTGGCTGCACGTGTGGCTAGTGAGAATGAGGGACAAAGGTGGAGGCAGAGGCATAGGAAAACACGAAAAGAGAAGACTGCTTTGCCTACTGGTATATTTGTCGGTTTTTTCGTGTTATGCTTTTTGTGCTTATTTTGTGTTGATTAGTCTTGATTTATTGTTTATTTTGTGTAATACTTGTTGTATCGTAGCTTCTGAGTTTTGTGTTATGCTTTAATGTTATTTTAAAAGAAGTTAGAACCTGTTGACTAGGTGGTTAAATATGTGTTATGTAATTTGAGTTGATGGTGTTATAGGAGAATTTCAGTCCTGGAATTGTACTTGTTGAGCTAGAGGTTGGGTTATTGGTTTAAGGTGTTGAAAGAAGGTGAATCGGTCTTATGATACGGATATATTGAAAGGATTTAAAGAATGCTCCATGGTTAGATTTAGTCTAGCCTATTGTTTGGGGTATGGCTCGTTCTGATCTGATATTTGGATGACATATGCTTATTGGTTTAAAATATAAATAAAGAGGAGTGTGAACTGTATAATCTAAGAAGTAGATAGTAGAGCTATTGAGACTGATATATTGGCATCTGGTTCTTTGGTGACGCGCAAAATACTACTTAAATTAAAACTGCTGACGAGTTATTTTAGAAGGTTGGTGGGGGCAGGACACTGATTGAAGTGAAAAAGGTTGGTGGTACCTGCAAAAGATAACTGTTTCAAACTGACCTATATATTAATTCAAGCGTAGTTATATGTTGTATGGGGGTTTTGTGCTAATCTTTTGATGAATAAGAGAAACTGCATTAGGAGTATAGGGTACAGAACTACATATCATTGATCGTACTTAAAATGGTTCTAAAAGTCATAAAATTGTGTGCTCGTGGTTGAGTAAAACTTAGGAAGTTTGTGGGATGTCTTCTAGCCTTTGCGAAGGGCCAACTGGGTTGTGCAGAATGTTGGAATGAGATTGCAGAAATTTTATATTTAATGTATTAGTTTTTCTTCTGCTTTATTATTCCAACAGTGTTGGAAATTATTCAAAATTATTTGAATTGTTTTTGATATGTTTGATTTAAATTTAAAATAAAAGTAGTTATATTTTAAACTTGTTAAATGCTAGTGTTCAGGAGTAGTAGTTTTTGTAGGGATAGGATTTACTAATTTGTAGGAGTTTTTGTTCACGTACAGCCTATATGAAGGGCTTGCAGATATAATTCAATATATGCATCATGACTTAATAAATAGTTTTGTTTTACTTTTGTGTTATTTCTATTTTACTTTTAGTTTACTTTTATATTATTTAAATTCATAAAAAACTCCAACAAATTTTAGAATTTTGAATTAAGAGGGAGTGTTGGAAATAATTCAAATAATTTTACCATTTTGTTTAGAGCACTTCTCTCCAGTCTCCACAAGCTTTTTTAGGTGCACATCTCACCAATTTCCATATCTTGGTGCACTTCTCACCAATTTTTATATCTTGATGCACTTCTCACCAATTACATACATTGATGCACTTCTCACCAACAACATATCATTATTTGGAGCCCTTCTCTCCAAGATGCACATAATCATCAAAAAATTCAAAACAAAAAAATCTTGTTCTTCCACAGCCACATGTGCCATGGTCTTCTTTTCTTCTTCCACAAACCTGCCCCATGTTCTTCTTTTTTCAATTTTTCTGAAATGTGATATTTTGAAAATATACACTTTCATCTTGATGGCTCACCCTCAAATATAACTTCACAAGTCCTTAAGATCATAAGGCTCTGATACCATGTTGTTTTTTATGAAATTAAATAATATAAAAGTAAACTAAAAGTAAAATAGAAGTAACACAAAAGTAAAACAAAACTATTTATTAAGTCATGATGCATATATTGAATAATATCTGCAAGCCTTTATATTGGTTGTACGTGAACAAAAACTCCTACAAAATAGTAAATCCTATCCCTACAAAAACTACTACTTTTTTTTGGTTAGATCAATTTCAAAAAGAAAAAAATTTAAATACTTGCCCACACACATTTGTACTGAGACTCGATCCCTTGACATCTGAACCTCTCCAAACCATATATGGTCATTGTACCAATGGTCTAATATGGTGCTCCTCCAAACTGAGTTATAGTCTCTTGCTTACTCAAAAACTACTTGTTTGTAATATCCAAGTGAATGTTATTGGACTTAAAACCCAATTACAAGATGGCTCATGTCAGTGCTCATGATGCTTTGCCCTTGGATATATAACAAGGTCAACCTTCTTTGGAATAGCAACTTATACAGAGGAAGGAAACAAGAAATGAAAAACTAGCTGCTAGAATAAAAATGTTACTGGTTTTAAAGTAGAGGTTTGAGGTTCACTGATATATGTTTGCTCTTCAAGGCTTGTAAATGGCCAAGATTTGTTGTTTTCTTTTTTTTTTGTTGATGAGTTTTTTGCTCTTTTGTAACAAATTTATTTATTTCTCTAAGAACTTTCTCAGTTATATTCTTTACTTAAATATGAAGACTTTAATCGGTTATGTATTTTTGTAGGCGCAGTAGTGGAGGCCAAAGCTCAACTAGTTGGACTCCATGAGAGAGTCAGAAGCGATGCTGAGAGTGGCCTTGCTGACACATTAGCAGTTAAACAGAATGATTCTTTGAGCACAACTCAAGGAGTTAAGCGTGTAGCAACTGCAACCAATCCAAATGCAGAAGATGCTGCTGAGCTTTTGAGGTACAAACAACTTTTTTGAATCGCATATTTGTACTTGGGAAACTCATACTTCTCACGCAATTAACATAATACCAAACTAAACTAGTAACACTGAAAATAAATAACTCCTCATCCCCAATTCATGACAGCAGGGTGAAACGTCTCCACAGAATTCCATTTTTGTACTACCAAGCCTTAATATGGTTGTTTTTAGCACTATGCTTTTTTGTATTGAAATGAGGCAGGGGTTGAGTCTTCTCTTACAGTCCTACAAATAATAAATCTTATGATGAATATGATTTTTAAATAGAATGCAGAATTTGATGTGATTATCTGTCATAATTAATGTTTTCTTCCTGTGTTTTGCTTTGACATGAGAAAGAAATTAAATGCATGTTACAATTTTTTTTCACTTCATCTTATCCTTTCTGAGACTCGCAAACGACATGGGTAGAGTGAAAGTGACATAAAGTTGTATTTTGTTGTTATATGTCGGTTTCATGTGAGGTATGCTAGTGAAGCTAAATCTTGCAATTTTTTTTGTGTAGGATGTGCCTTCAGTGTGGAGTGCCCAAAACATTCTCCAATGCCCAAGGACTGGTCTGTCCATTATGTGGTGATCGGCCTTTTGCTGAAACAGATAAAGAGTCTAAGAAGAAGACTTCAGCTATTAAAGACAAGGAAAAGAGCAAGCGGATGAAAGGTCAGTCATCACATGCAACGTGGAAGAGTGAAACAGAGATGCAGCTTCGACAACAATTTGATTAGCAGCATGAAATGTAATCAAGATATTGTCTTTTAGCCATGTACAACAACTTCCTATATTTCATTAGAAGCTTAGCTACTGTATAATTTCAGTATAATTTCATTTTCAGATCCGACAAAATTTATGTTGATTGTCAGCTTTTTGCCATTTGCAACTTTGAATATGGTCCTGCTACATTGTTATAATTGGTTTCTTTAGGTGTTCTATTTGACTCCCTAACTGCACATCTTTTCCCATGAAAATTGCAAATGACTATTGAAAACTAGAAGTGCATGTTAGCTTTTAGGGGAGACTCCCTTTCATTTTGTTCTTCCAGTTTCCTGGTTTTGTTTGTTAAAACCCCTGGAGTTGGCAATAATTAAGTTGTAGAACCGATTTTGTGGTCATCATGGGTAACTGACGCAACATAGGAAAGGTCGCTTGATGCATCTTCCTTCACATACGACATAACATACTGTTTTATATGAAAGAAATATGAACTAGAAAACTACGAGTGTCTGAAATGTATCCGCCGCTGCTAATGTATCGCCACAAAATGGCTAAATATAAGTGTCTTCATCCAGCCAAAAATGAAACATCTGTTACTAGATTGCCCCAAAAGGGGTAATGTAGATTCCTCATCCAGACAAAAATGAAACATAATCTAATGTGGTATAATACATGTGTAAAGGTTGAGCAACATAATTCTTAATGTTGTTCCATCATATCAAGGAAATATACATCAAAGTGGTCATAATCAAGGAAATATACAAGAAAGTTGTCATATTATGAACATATACATACGTGGAAGACAGCACAAAAACACTGATACATGGATATACATTGCCATGCATCACTTTACATATGAACTCCAACTAGAAACCGCGAACAAGGAGTCAAACCAGTTTATCTACACCTCAGAAGCCTAACACTGTGCCCTGCATCAAGAAACTTCGATATCTAACAGTGCTCAAGAAAATACTATATTTTATATTATTACATCATCGTTCATTGGCAACATTCCTATTTGTGTAGGTGCCAGAATCATCGCTGCATAATAACTTGTCACCTGTCTTGTTTGGACCTGTGTCGGACTCTGTTTTCTGTAGTTTAATGAGGAGATTATTATTATGGATAGGCTATTTAAAAAAAAAAACATTTTGCCACTGCATAAACCAAATCATTCAAACTCTAGCAGAAGATGTATGAGCTTACTATGGAATGCGAATCGAGAGACGAAGCATTAGGACAAGGTATCACAGGCAAGTCGGTTGGCCTATGGAATAATAGATGTGCTATAGAACGATCTACAGGATTTGTGTCGGTCTCCATATCCATATATCCAGTACACCTAACACAAAAGATAACTAAATTTATAAAGCACCAAATTATAGTCAGAGCAGAGCTTCATCATCAAGAGCAAGAATCCAAATGTAGCAAGTAGCTTAATACATGAGTATCATGCTAACATGTAAGCAGAAAATCATAAGAGATCCATTTCTGTTACTTGAATAGCTACTCATTATTCTATTGAAAACAGTCCATATTAAACTAGTTTACGTTCTAAATAAGAAACATTTCGTGGGTAATAACATAAGAAAACAGTGCCCTCCTTATCATAATTGTAGTGCCCCATATATTTACTAAAGATTCATCATCATAAAGGTCAAAAGAGGAACAAATTTGTATCCTTAAATAGGTCAAAAATCACAAATGAGACATTTAGTGGAACGTAAGAGCAAACTAGTGGAAGGATACCGTGAATATGTAACATTTTCACCTTAAGCTTAAGAAGTGCATCAAAAGATATTTGTATTAATTACGAAGCTAGTATGAAGAACTACTACTCTTTTATTTTTCTTGTTTAGTAAAACTGTGACACCGACAACTTAATGGACTAGATATCTTAAAATATGATATATGGAAGTTATAAAAAAAAAAAAACAGGTAAAGCTTACTCATTTGTCCCGTCTGTCATGAAATTTCTGACATCTCCGGGGCCACCCGTCAGATTAGCATAATGATGCCGTTGTTGAGCACTCCTAGCCAAACGGTAAAGACTGTCCCTTATGCATAGCTTTGTCTTTAAATCCATCTGAGAATTCAGTACGTGCTCTTTTAGTATTAGAAACATTAAAGGGACAATTAGAAAATGTAGTAGTTGCAAAAAGAATACTTCGATTATAGCCTTTTATGACAATAATACCACATGTATTGCCAATCTATATCTTTCATGCTGGAAAAACCAGATTGCAGATAGACTTGCTTAAACAATATATATCACAGTATTATGGATGTGAATGCTTCCCGTGTAAACCTTAATACACCATAAGAACATAAAAGCTAACAATTGAGTTAATGCATGAACTATTAAAGTTACAGTGCTATAACTCTGAATTCACAATGACAGCACCACAATAATTTAAGGCTAATCTAAGTTCTAATCTTTCAAATTAATTATGTAAATGATACAACATGCATACACAATAACATAATTACATATAAAATTGTCAATTAAATAGTGCATATATAGAAGTTTGCACATTCAAATGGTTCATAAATATCATTTTCATTAAGATTAAGCATATGGTACACGATCTTAGTAACTCTAATATCATTAGTCTACTCAGCTACAGTCCTCTGTTAAAAGTATATACTAGGTTACTGAACAGTAAAATTTTCGCTTTTCTTACCATATTTATGCCCAACTTACCCAGAAGTTAAATTATGAGCGACAACCATTAGGGCAACTCAAGCAGTCAAGCAGTCAGATTACAGAGTTTTTATTACTACCTAAACTGCAAAGACAATCCATTAACTCCACAATTTTTTTCTTACAAAAACCTTACCACCATTTATATTCTGAAATTAGCTTTCACGTTTTGGAAATGTGACAAGAAAATGGTTTGAACTTTACCTTTGTATTCTATTGTTAAGGATGTTTTGTCAGGGCAGAACTTTGGCAATAAATAGATCTGTCCACTGCACAGAGATATTTATACCAAGTTCAATCTACAATACACATTCCAACAAAAAAATTATTAAATCAAAGAAACATGAAGACCAATATTGACATCAAAAAATCATCTTTGTTTCCTTTTTAGTTACTGAGGGTGATTTGTTGCAAGAGTTATTTTAGAAATTTTATATTGCGCTAGGGGCATTATCGAAAGGCTTTGTGATAGTATAGATATAAAAAAATTCTAGAAAGTGACTCGTTTGTGAAATAAAGTGCATTCGTTTAGAAGAGGACAGTAGCATAAAATATATAGTGAAAAGGCCCCAAAAAAAAAAACAGAGGTATCCAAAAAAACCTGGAAAAACTAGTACATGTACATCATGTTCAATTGCCATTTGACACAAATGAAATCTTCCTTTCAAGGGAACCACAACTAGCTAACTACATTTTGAGAAGGATGTTTAAGATTTTATGCATAAACACATTGCACCAGTACTATTAAATATTTAAATGTATCTTAGAGAGAGGAGTCTCAGTCCCACTTCAGAAATTTGACTGTGATAGAAATAGAATAACAGCTCTCCATTGTAGCAACTCAAAAGAATCTTTGCTTTTTCACCCTAAAATTGTGTAGTTAATTATAAACGAACTCTCATCCTAATAGCTGAAAGGTAACGACTTTTCTACACAGGATAGCGCTATTTTTATAATTAAACACAATCGCAAAAAGGAGACTTGGATATTGCTACATGCAAATATTTCGAATTTCTCCAACCATAATAGGTTGAGAACAGGCTTTAAAACTGAAATCTCCAAGTGCCCATCCCTATTAATGAAGATTACACATGGTGAATTGTTTAAAGTGCCACGATACTATGAGGATCTGTATGGCTCGAGGACAGCTGTTTGATTATGCATTAATAGCAAGCATAAAGTGTATAGGCACATGGAGGAGGACATAAGATACCACACAGTAGTTGTTTTACATGCTTGTCTTTAGTATGAGTTTTTGGTGCTACAAAAACTTTTACCTTAAAGAACATAGTAAGTGCTGAGAACACCAACATACCTGTTCCATGACTTGTTGGAGCTGGCGGAAACTGGTTACTTCTAGGGACAACTCATTTAACCCAATATTTGCTGAAGAGCTTTCCTGGAGATTTAAAGAACTTATATCTGCAGGAATTCCTAAGCCAACTCCTTCCACATCACTATAACTTTTAAACCAGTTTCCAGTTTGAACTGAAGCTGGATTGCAGTTTGAAGGAAAATCAATATCTTTTAAGTCGCTATCAAAAGAGTACTGGTATCCTTGGTGGCTGTGTAGATTTCTTTGCATATCGTCAGGTACGATATGATTTTCCTTGATGGGAAAGTCACGAGAGCGCTGCATTCGGCTTGATGCATGGGATGAATCCTTCTGGAAAAGAGAAGGTTGATCTGTATTTTCCGACTGCATCCCAGATAGCACTGTATCAACTGTAGTTTGTTCTGAAGGTTGATGACAGTCTGATTGCACAGAATGAAAATTATTGTTCATGTTGTCAATGGACTTATAGCATAAATTTTGCTGCTTCTGGATGCCATTGGAGGAGTAAAAGTCATGATGACTATCCTCACGAGGTAGATGTATGCCTTTCTTTTGCAGGTCATCAATATGACACAACGAGCTAGAATTTTCAAAATGCCGATCTTTTCTTTTCCCTTCTTTTTGTTTCTGTTGCTTTTTCTGTACATTAAAAATGCATGTGTTCGTAGTTATTACTAGTGAAGACTCCTTTTACAGAGATTTAGTAATGACCCCCCGCTAAAAATTTGACAACAGACGACTACTGCAGATAAGCTTATAGAAGATGATATGGGTATCATTATGACAACACTGTTTTACAGAAAGCCAAACATATATAACATGCATGTTATTGCATTTCCCTGCCAGGACGAGGAAAATGAAACATGCACAGAAAGAAGATATAAACAATATTCGAAGATGCTTCTTGGTTCCATCCTAACATTAATGTTCTAAGTCCTCAGACCACACAAGAATTGCACAGTAGATCACTAACCTGATTTTCAAGGAACTGGTCTTTGTCTTCAGAAATGTGACTGCTCTCAAAAGAAAAGCGACTCAGTGAGGTAGGCTTGTCAAATGTGGACAGCTGAGATCTAGCTTTGTGAATAGAAGATCCACTCACAGTGCTTGAATAATTGACTGGAGGATCATCATATTTAGGTTTTGGAGGTCCAAGATCTTCTGTTAAATCTTTGAAAGCATTTGAATCAAGACACGAGAAGTTGAATCTTGACTTGGCTGAATCTTCAGATCTTGCAACAGCACCTGATGCTGAAAACCATTCTGTTGCAGCTTCATTACCAGCACCACCAAACTCAAATGATGGGTCACAGCCTCTGAAAACAAAATGATTAATCTAAATCATCAATATTAATATTCACCAACGAAGTTAGGGAAAAAAATTAATCTCTCATGGAAAAAGAATCAAAATTACCTAAACATCCGGTCAACATCCTCAAAATTTTCTATTTGAGGCCAGTTGTAGTACAAGAGATTGCTAGAGTCTTTATCCTCATGAACAGTATCAATGAAGCGTAGTAAATCTTTCTCTGTTTCAGAAATGTGAGTTGATGGAAAATCAGAGTTACTATCAACTGCAGTGCAACTGCCACTGAGGCTAGGATAATCTGGACATGATTCACCAAGTGAATCAATATTGTTACTCCTTAAGCAATGACTTGAAGCCCCAGCACTGTCAGATGAAAAAGATGTCACCGCTTTTACATTATCACTTTTGGAACCAAAAAACATATTATCACATTTGTGTGACAGTGAATCCTCCAACATAGTATTATTTCCTATATCTACAGCCGAACTATCTCTTTCCCCTTTTTCCTGAGTAACAAGGTTCACAGCAGAATTACTTGAAACGCCAACTACATCAGACCCAGATTTCTTATGATTATCAATCTGTGAAGTATGTTCATTTCCACTATTAGAGTACGGCACTATATGATCTTCCGTCTGAGTAAAATCATCCCAAACAATATCTCCAAGCTGCAACACCAATTGCAAATTTTTCATATTATAAAGTGCCGATTTTACATGGCTTTGTAAAGCAGATTAGAAGATACTGAAGTTTTGATTATTACTCCCAACAAGTCATTATAAACCCTGAACAAAAAATGACACATCAATGCTAAATTTAATATGAATTTGGAGCAAGAATTCTACCTCATAAATACTAGAGTCTGACATGCCTTCACTTTCTTTTACCCAACACCTAAATCAAATGCACATCTCCCATCTGATGTCATACTTGAAGCACAAAATTTCCCCTTCCCTTCATTCATGGCATTAAGAACACCAACAATCAGAAATCAAGTTTCAAATTATCTTCACCAAACATCTCAAATATTGAATTATAGATCACAAATAGATATCAACTAAAGAACAAGAACTAATCAATATCTTTCAAGGAAAGGCATGAATACCAAACTCTTATAGTCCTACACACACATAGTATAAAAGATGATATAATAATGATAAAAAAAAAAACCCTTATAGGCTTCTAATCCAAGAATACATCTAGCATGACTAATCCAGAACACTTTATCAAAAAACACTTTGAACTTGTAGCTAATTGATTGCAAACTATCTTATAAAATTACAACCAAATAAGAGCACAAACTTTGTCAATTTATAGCACCCCTTCATTGACTAAACATAACATGAATCTAAATCTAAACAAATAAAAAACTCATTGCAAAATAGATTAAAAACCCACCTCAAATATTCAATATTCTTTACTTTCACATCACTTCATCACCAAAACGTATAACAAACACACACAAAAAGACATAAAAATCAGCTAAAAATAAGATTTTTACCAGGTTGATACAAATAAACTTACAAGAAAATCAAGAACCTAACTCAAAGATTCAATCTTTATTACTTTCCCATCAGTATATCACACAAACACACAAAAAGACATAAAACATTAGCTAAAGTTATGATTTTTACAAGGACTATAGTAACAAACTCACCAATAAATCAAGAACCCAACTCAAAGATTCAATCTTTTTTACTTTCCTATCACTACATCACAAAAACACAAAAAGGACATATAAAAATCAGCTAAAGTTATGATTTTTAACTATTTTACAAGGATTTTACTAAGAAACTCACCAGAAACTCAAGAACCCAACTCAAAGATTTAATCTTTTTTACTTTTCTATCACTACATCACACAAACACACAGAAAGACATATAAAAATCAGATAAAGTTGTGATTTTTAATATTTTACAAGAATAAAACTTAGAAACTCACCAGAAAATCAAGAACACAACTCAAAGATTCAATCTTAATCAAGATGTTAACCCTTTTAGCAGATTCAAAAACCCAATTTGAATGCAAAACTAGAAACAAATCTAGAGAGAGTGGAAGAAAAAAAGCACTGAAAATCAAGTGGGAAGGTGTTATTTGTTTAATGGAGAAATGCAAGTATAATGTATGTATAAATGAGGGACACGTGGCATGGAGATCAAAAACAAGGAGTCTAGTTGAAAGTTGAAACTAGTGGTGGAGATTGAGTGTATAGATACGATCTGTTACTGTCTTTTAATTTGTCCACGTATTATTTTTGACACGTGGCAGTGGTCTGGAGAGGGACCACTACAGGGGAGGTCGGTATTAGGCAAGTGGGTTTATATATAGTGGGGGGCTTATATATTTTTGCGTGGCTAAATATTAGTTTAAGAATTACTTCTTGTTTATTCCATGTATTATTACTGCTACTCTACTAGCATAAAATCCGTTCGATTTCTTTAATATAATGAATTTTTTTAATTTGAATTAATATTTTAAAACATAAATTTTATAGACTTAAATTTTAAATAATATGATTTTATATATATGTTGTCCGTGATATTTTTAAAAAATGAAAGATTTTAGTTTGAATATATAGAAAAGATGATAGGTTTTAGTTGAAAAACGTAACAAATTGGTTATTACAATATCATTATTTTATTTTATTTAAATAAAGCTACCCGAATAAGTTTTACTGGAAAAAATAGAAAAGATAACGTATTTTAGTTGAAAATTTTAATTGGTTAATTATTAGTAATTATAATTATAATATTTAATTTTATTTAAAAAATTGTAAATTTATTAGTAATTAGTAACTATAAGTAATTAACTAAGCATAATTAAGTAAAAATAATATGTACCGTTAAGTAAGGGTAAATAAGTAAAATTAAATACCGTACCAACCGACCGATCGACCAACCAAACTTTTAATGTTTCGGATATTATATAATGACTAGCCTATAACCCGTACGATGCACGATTGCATGTAAACTTTTTAATTATATTTTATTGTTAAATTTTTAAGTTGCATATATATATATATATATATATATATGTATCTATTATTATAATAATTTTTTAACTTTATAAATCTCATGTATATAAATATTATCGTAATTATTTGTTTTGAATTTTTATTTTAATATACATACGTATGTATATATATACTACATAAAAATTGTTTTTATTAACTTTTATTTAATAGAAAAAGTTAAATTTATCTAATCATGTAGACCTTATTTCGATTTTTATACAAAATTTTATATATTGTAAGTGTTTTCCAGATTTTGTGTAATTGTTTACTATATAGCTTATAATTGGTGTGATGCACGGATGTTTTTTTTTAATATTTTTTGTTTTATTACCCATATTTTCATATATATTTTTTAATTAGTAGAAAAATAAATTATAGAAAATAATAAAATATTATAATACATGTTTGATAGTATTTTTAATGATAGTGTTTTAATTAATAATATGTTGTTGACGGGAATTGAATCTTAAACTTGTGAGAGTAGTTTATAAAATAATATATACGTTTAATAGATATATGTTGTTGGTGGAATTCGAACTTGGAACCTTTAAGAGTATTTTAAATATTAAAAAAGTAATATTATTTTAGTATTAGATCCAACGGTTCTCATTTATTTATCTTAAAATCTAACGGTTGTTATTGAGTGTACCAAAAAAATTGTACCAAACGGACAACCAAATATACCCTAGTTTACTTATAATATTACTAACTTAAAACCCGTGCCATGCATGGATTTTCTTTGAATAATTTGAATAATTTTTTGATGATATGAATTTTGTAAGTTAAATTTTTAAATGATATGATTTGATAATAATTATATATATATTAAATATTATTATATATATATTGGCCATATTATTTTTAAAAAAGAAAAAAAAAATTAGTTATAAGATATAGATAAGATGATATGTTTTAGCTCAAAATGTAATCAGTCAATTATTAATTATTATGGTATTATTTTATTGAATACCATTATTCGTGGTGGTAAAGAAGAGATTTTAGTAAGGGAAAATATAAAAGGTAACATGTTTTATCTGAAAATATACTTTGTTAATTATTACTTATTAGTAATCAAAATAATATTATTTATTTTATTAAAAATAGTTGCCCGTAGTATTTTTAGAATATAAAAATTTAATAAATTAGTTATTTAAAAATAGAAAAGGAAACATATTTTTACTAATAATAAATATTTAAGTAAGGATAATTAATTAATAAAAAATTTGAACTTAAGGAATTTTAGTTAGAAAATATAGAAAATATATTACATTTTAGGCGAAAAAGGTAATCAATTAGTTATTAGTAATTATTATTTTATTAGTTTATTTCATTAATACAATGACCCGTGATATTTTTGGAAATGAGAGGTTCTAGCCAGAAAAATTAGAAAAGATAATGCGTTTTAGCTGAAAAAGGTAATTGTATTAAAAACTATAATATCATTATTTGAGTTTATAAAATAGAAATACATGTTTGTACCAATAATAAATATTTAAGTAAGTACAATTAAGTAAAAAATCAAGTTTGAAAATGAGATATTTTGTTATAAAATATAAAAAAGATATTACCTTCTAGTTGGAAAATGTAATTAGTTAGTTATTAATAATTATAACTAGCATTTTATCTGTGCTAAGCACAAAAAGTACAATTATGAAAAATTTGAAATAGTTATAAAGCATATATATAAATATCATAAAAATGAATTATGTTCTTATACTTTTTTTCCCAAATAGTTTTACGATAGTTTATACTATTCTGCAAAAAGTTCAATTCAATATAACCATGTCTTGAGGATCTAGTATAAGAACAATAAAAATATAGTTATTATTAGAAAAAAGAGTAATTTACAATTTGAATCCTTGTGATTTTAGAGAATTGCAGTTTGGGTTTTATAGTTTATATATTAACACTTCACATCCTTCATCTTTGTAACCCGTTACATTATACATCCTTCTGACGAATTTTCGTTAACTTTGACAGTTAACGTTAGTCAATGAAGGGTATTTTTGTTATTAGTTAAAAAATATTTTTATTTTCCAAAATAGAATAAATTTAAGATGCTTATTTCAATAATTAAAAAAAATGTCTTTTTTTATATGATTGAGGATATAATTTGTAAAGAATAAAATAAACTAAAAATTCTTATTTCTAAAAAAATATAAGTAGTTCATTTTTTAAAAGTGTAATAATTGAATATAAAAATTTTAAAACGTTAAAAAATTATAATGGATCTATTTAAAAATACTGTCAATGTGTTAATTTTATAAATAAAGAATTTACAGAAAAATATGTATTTTGATTCTTTTAATTTTTTTAAAAAATCATGTAATGACTATTATGCCCTGTGTAATATTGTTGCTGACTAACGGTGATGGTCAATTCTGATAAAAACCAGCACAAGGGGGCGGAATATGTTGAGAATACTAAAATTATGGGTTGCATAAGTATTGATGTTGCGAATACTAAAATTATTGGTTGCATAAGTATTGATTTTAAAACTACTGAACTCTAAGTGTAAAACCCCAAAAACCAAAGGGATGTAAAAGGTAAATAACTATAGAAAAAATAAAGCAAGTACACATTTTCTTTTAGAGAAAAAGGACCCTGAAATATATCTCAGGGAACTTTTCCTATGATACATACAAAATAACCTTTAAAATTTGCTGGGCCCGCAGGGCTAATTAAAAATCTCTCAACTTACTAAAACGCCCACCCCATTTTTATATATAAAAATTAGGTATCTCAGGGAACTTACCTGAGATATATCTCAGGCTCCCTACTCTCTTTCTTTTATAAATGCAAATAAAACAGAAGTGATCTCAAGGACAATAATAAAAAACTAAATTGAGTGATAGACATAGTATATCTCAAGGCATAAGTCTGAAAGCATTTAAATCCATGACAAAAAAAATATTTCCATGTAAGTTAAATAAATTGGGAATTGCACCGTATCAAAGTAGCTCATTATAAGTGACCGTAACACACTACTAACCGATCAAGTTACAATCGTATGTTACAAGTTACATACGATTGTAACTTGCTAGCTCAATATATCTGCAAGATCTCAAAATACTATAAAACATATATATAATTAATTAATTTTCTCTCATAATATATCAGAAATCAACATAGATATGGCTATCAAGCTCAAAAAGATGTTTGCTAGGTCATTAATCAATTTGAAGATATTAAAATATAAATTTTAATCAAATGAAAAAGTTATATATTATTTAGTAAATTTCAATATATTTCTAAGAAAAAATTGCACTTGATTTTAGAGGTAGAAAGATATTACATATATTGGTAATGACATAGGTCAAATCCTATTACTGACATATCCGTCTTTGCGTATGTTTTGATTACCTGCTAATAAAACAAAGTAGAAAATTTATTTTTAAAAAAATTAAAAATAAAATTCACCTATTATTTTCCGGCAGACAATGACAATCATTAACTTTGGTATGAAATTCACTCACATTTAAAATCCACCACACTAGTACAGAATTGACTTTTAGCGTCGGTCAAAACAGGCATTAGGCATCGGTTATTGGGCGTAGTACATGTAGGCGACGCTATAGGTCTATGTCTATAGCGTCGGTTAAATATACGACGCATATTAGCTACTAATAGCGTCGGTTGTTTAAAGAATCGACGCATATCAGCTGCCAATAGCGTCCGTTCTTTAAACAACCGACTCTTATGGTCCTACTATTGGCGTCGGTTGCTTAAAGAACCGACGCTATAGGTCCTACTATTGGCGTCGGTTGCTTAAAGACCGACGCTATATGTCATACTATTTGCGTCGATTGCTTAAAAAATCGACGTATAAAATCAGATTATAAGTGTCGGGTTTTTCAAGAACCGACACTTAAAGTCAATTTTTTAAAAAAAAATTAAAAATGCAATTTCAGTAACCTGCCAACAAATACCATATAGTATATGACATTTACAATTATACCCTACTAACAAACATGGGATTTTTATCTTCTAAGTTCTAAA
Source organism: Saposhnikovia divaricata (assembly GCA_036435485.1). Taxonomy (NCBI): domain Eukaryota; kingdom Viridiplantae; phylum Streptophyta; class Magnoliopsida; order Apiales; family Apiaceae; genus Saposhnikovia; species Saposhnikovia divaricata. The sequence continues at coordinate 136,090,998 of CM071595.1, forward strand.
GAACTAATCTCAAACTTCAAAAAGTGACCACATTCAATCTTATTAATAATAAAAAAAATATTAAATAATCATTCTCTACATCAATTTAATCACATCAAGAATATTACATAAACTACTTCCTCTAAAACCAAAGTGTATTGAGGCCATCTGGTGATCACCACTTCATACTCGATCAACATTTCTCTGATTCTTTCATAGATTTCCTCACGAAAGGGTGAGGTAGAATAGTTTGTAATTATACCAGACCACGATACCTGCATCTGTTTTTCTTTAGGTTGTTAGAACCGGAATGATACTTGCGTATATGTTGCTTCATCTTGATCGCATATATTGCTCAAAAGACCTACCTTTTCATACTAGCAAGGAAAGATAATATCACAATTTATAAATACAAAAGGACTTGTTTAAAATTAAATTTATTACATATCAAAATAAATCCGTGCATCGGACGGGTTATAACCTAGTAATATACTAATAGCATGATTTGGATATAATTTTATCATAAATAATGGTTCAAGATATATAAGTATGAATGAATACATATTATTTATTTGTGTAATCAAAATATTTAAATGTAACTTTTTATAAAATGTTGTTTGATTTATACAAATCTTATTTGAATAATACTATTCAATTTAAAATGATTTAATTAGAATGATATAATTTAAAATAACGTATTATTTGTATAAAAATATTATTTGTATATAATTTAGCTTTTTTTTAAAAATTATAATACTTTTAGCGTCGGTCAATTGTAAGGCGACACATAAAGTACAAACTACAGCGTCAGTTGTAAGAAGGGCGACGCTAAAGGGTCGGTTGAGTAAACTCCGACACTAAAGGTTTAATTTTAGGCGTCGGTTGTTTCATAACCGACGCTAAAGGGTTAGTGTTAGGCGTCCGTTGAGTAAAGGCCGACGCTATTAGTGTTTTTAGGCATCGGCATTTAGAAGACCGATGCATATAAAGGTTATAGGCGTCGGTTAATTTAGTCAACCGACGCAAAAGGTTCCACACCAATGACAAAAAGCGTCGATTAAGCTAACAACCGACACCTAAAGTATGTATAGGCCACGGTTCTCTATAGAACCGATGCCAAAAGTGCGACGCTGTAAGACCTTTTTGTACTAGTGCCAACTATTATTTAGATCTATCAAATATAAGAAAAGGCTAAAACTAACCATCTTAGGAGAGAGTAAGCAATGGTAGAGTTTTATTCCTTTAAATTATATAATTTAAGTTTATAGAGTACCTATGTTAAAGTTGTTTCTCAAAATACAGAAATGATTTTGAAGAATATAGATAGGTGCTTCTGATAACTACCCTGGCAACCAAAAAAAGGTCCTAGAATATGTATTCAGCACACGAACAGATATATCGATATTGTTATATTAAAACTGAAACATTAAAAAAAATTTTGTTAGGTTTTTGGCACGATTTCCCTAATTATTAAAATAAATAATAAAATATGTTATTAATGGTAATTAGCTGATTACCCTTTTAATTAAAATACTTTTACTTTTAATTTAAGATATTATTCTTTATAAACACCAAAAAATATCAGTTGTATTATATCTTCCAAGAATTAATCTTTTTTTTTCTAAGTAAAACAAATTAACTTTTAATTTAAACCATAATCTTGCAATCATTAATATATGCCCAAAAATATGACTCCATATCTTCTAATATTTCTTTTCGAGTTAAAACACATTACTTTTTAATTTAAACATAATATTACAATCATTAATATATACCAAAAAATTATCACACCATATCTTGCAATCACTAATAAACACTAGATGTGTGCGAGTTTGTGGGTGGGTGTGTGTATGACGAGTGTGTCGTGTGCGTCTCTGTGTGTGCGAGATTGAGAGATGGAGAGAAAAGAGAGAGATGGAGGTGGAGAGAGGTCCGGAACAACCAGGATTATTGAGTATTAATCGACTAAAAATAGTATATACGTCGGATTTAAGATAATGCGTCGTATATGTTTTATACGTCGGATAGTTAAAAAAGCAACGTATATGTGTTAATATTTTATATGGCGGGTAACAAAACCGACGTAAATTGTTTTTTTACGTTGGTTAAAAGGGAGGCGACATATATGTTGATAATATACGACGCCTTTTACCCGAACCGACGTAAAAAGTCATCCCAAAAGAGTTATATACGTCGCTCTTTTAAAAATGTGACGTATAAAGTATTATATACGTCGCCTTTCTTTATGTGCGACGTAAAAGAGGCGATGTAATAGGCCAGTTTTGTACTAGTGAAAATATATTAAAAATTCGTATACTATACTTGTAACGACCGAAAATTTCGTGTAATTTATTATGTTAAAATATGTTTTTAGTTGATTTTATTGTGTCTTATTAAATTTTTAAATGCATTTAAACACATTATGATTTTTATTAAATAGGAAAATTATCCCATACGTGTTATGTGACTTCTGTGTAGCATAGATTATTTTATTATATTTTGTTGTAATTTTTATATTTTTAGAATACAATTATTTTGCATTTTAAATTCCGGATCCAGCCCCTATACTGAATCTGAGACCCTGTTTTTGATGAAATTATTTTTATAAAATGGCAGGATATATAAAAGTGAATTTTGTTGTAATTTTTGTAATATTCATAATTTTTGGGAAATGGCATATATATTGTATTTGTTTAAAATTAAAAATTTTACATTTTTATCCCATAAAAATTATTTTTAAGGCTTAATAATTTTAATTAGGGGTTAAAAATATTTTTGGGGTATTAATTTTTGGTTAATATAAATAGCAGTTAAATTATTTTTATTAATTAAAATAATCAGAAAAGTTAGATTTTCTGATTTAATTTTTGGAATTTCTCTGGAAATTAGTTCTTGGTGTTCTTGATGATCAATCGACCTTTTGAATGTGATTTTGTTATCCAAATCTTTCATATGAGTAGTCAAGCTGAATCCCATGATCTGTACTATATGTTTATACGTGTGTGTATACTTGAAATTGTTCGATTCGTGATTTTATAATTTTCGGATATTAATTCGAATTTCCATGTTCTTGTTGGATGATTTGCTGTATGTTTGGTTGTTATGAATGTGTAGATTGTGTTCCCAGCAACTCGTAGGTGATTTTTAATTGTAGTTTGGTTGTGTTTTGAGCTCGCCGGAGTTTGGCCGGACTCCGGTCGGGTTTTGGTAAAAATCGGTTGAAAATCGATTTGTTGATTTGGTTGGCACGTTATTCGTGTTGTTGGAAGTATTTGGGTTACGGGGGACTCAAAACCCCGTGATTTGGTGGAGAAACGAGGCTGTTAGGCTGGGTTCAGGCGGCCAGATTCCGGGGAAGTCGACCGGAGGTCGGCCGGTTTCTGGAAAACCCAGATTCCGGTGAACTTCCAGCGACTTTCTTGATTTTTCCGGCCGTGTTCTTAAGATTTGGTAGTTTGATCCTTTTATTGTTAAATAGGTAAAAATAAAATGGTTTTAACCTTTTTACTTTTTACTTTTACCAAAATACTTTACTTTTACTTATTTATTTTACTTTTATTCTTTTATTGTAATTACTTTTAAAATTTTTAATAAAACTGTTTTTCATTATAGAATTTCAGAAATTTATTTTCCTGAAAATCTTTAGGAATTAATATTTTAATTCTGAATTATATTTTAATTATTTTATTCTTTTATTATTTACTTTTAAATCAACAATAATTAAGAATTAATTACTTTTAATTACTTTAATTAATTTCAAATAATGATTTAATTAATTTATTATTTGATAAATTTAATTATTTTTTGAATAATTTTATTAATTAATTATTAGTTGATTTTAATTAATTTAATTAGGATTATTTAATTTTAAATTAACCAATTTTCTGTTTAAAAATGATTTAAAAATAGAAGGTAATTGTTTTAAATCCTAAAAAATAATCCGGAGATGATAAAAATAGTTTTAAAATTCTAAAATTATTTATAAACCCGGACTAAATATTTATTAAAATATTTTAGGGATCCAATAATTACTCGGAGGGTTTATTAACTATCCTTTATGATTCAAAAAGGGTTATTTAAATCTTTTAAAATTCTTTTGAGTGCTTTAAAAATATTTTTAATATTCTAGAAATACCTTTAAATATTATAAAAATTATTTGAGTGATCTTTTATTTGTGAGTCGTATCTGCTATGTGAATTACATGTTTGATTACTCTGTACATGTTACTATTTGTTTAAAATATTTAGTCGGTAGCAATACAACATACGGGTAGACCCTAAAACCGAGGTTTGATTGGTAATTGACCTTGTACCTAGCCAGATATTTGAAATAGCATGTTTTATGTAGAAGTGGGAGGAACCCTAGCTAGCGGACAGAGTTAACTGCTGTATTCCTAGAAGTGAGAAAACCCTAGCAAGAAAGCATAAATTACCAGCAGCATATTCAGGCAAGTATTTTCTCCCTTGATCATCTTAAACACTGTTTATTTATGTTTCATTGATTCATATCATGACGAATAGCTATTGTTCAGAGCTATTTGTGATTCTTAAATATTTTGTGCGAACACGGTTGTTTGATATTGGTACCCTTGATGTGGGGAATTGTTTAAGATAAACTCTTCATATCCTTATTATCGTAGTAAATATTAGGGATGTGAACTGTATGTGAAACTAAGCATTTCCTGTTGAATTCGGAAATTGCTCTATTGGATTGGCAAATGGTAAAGCGTAGGAGGCCATGATGATTTCATGGTCCATCAATATTTAAGGAGGATATGGTAACCATTCCATCTTCCTATAGGCTAACATTACTTCCCTATTTTGGTACCCTCATGAAATTCGGATTATACACACGGGTATAGCTGTACCAGTGGAGTATAAAGGGTCCCATTGCTTTTGAACCTGATCAGGGGGTAATGGTGTTTCAGTTATGTATATCCAATCTATATCGCCCGAATGGCTATTATATATTGTGAGTTGACAAATGATTCAGTTTTATGTCATGTCAAATGATATCATTTATGATTGAATTACATTTCAAGTGTCGATCCAGTTTGTTTTATAAACTGTTTTACTTTTCAGTCGATATTATGCAGCAATTGTTCTGGTTTTATTATAAAACTGTTTATATATATACTTGCTGGGCTTTTCTTTGGCTCACTCTTGCTTTCACTAAACCTTTCCAGACGGGAAGTATGGTTCCGATCAGCAGTCCAGACCGTGTTAGAGAGAGTCAGAGGGGCCGAGTGTCACCACCCCAGGCCGTGCAGGTACTTGTGCGTTTCAGTTGGCGCTAGATATAATTTTAAATAAAATGGGATGTAATAGTAAAACGGAACTAGACTGGATTTAAGTTGACTTTTCTTATGGGTTGTAATAAGTGAATAGTTTATTTTTGGGTTATGTCTGCTTAGCTTCATACAATAACCTGTTGCGATCTTTGGTTTGCGGGGTCAGTTGCGCATTCTGATTTATATTAGTTGTGATTAGTTGGTGACCCCCGAATCTGGACCCCAGATTTGGAGGGGTGTCACAATACTACTATACTAAAGTTAAAATATTGAAAGTTCTAGTTTTCAATTTTCAGTCTTTTATTATAATTAATAAATAGTAAAATAATATAATTACTATAATTAGCGATTGCCTTTTCTAATTAAAATTCGTTACCTTTTAATTAAAGATATTGTCTTTTCTAAACACCTACAAACATTAATTGTGCCATAACTTCCAATCATTAATATTTTCAAATTAAAACACATTATGTTTTAATTTAAAACATAATTTTGCAATCATTAATATATATCTATAAATATCATACCATAAATTTCAATCATACAACGAACAATGATCGTTAGATTTTTAGTAATAAATAAGAACTGTTAGATCTTAAGATAAGGTATATTACATATTTAATTTAAAATTTTATAATATAAGTTTGAATCATGTATATCATTAATTAAATTTATATTAAATTAAACTAAAATCAAAATAAATTTTGAAATAATGATTACATAAAAACATAATTGGAACGTAAATTTTTTTTTTAACATATCAAAAGAAACTTGTGTATCACACGGGTCATAAGCTAGTTGATATGAGTATTTATTAAGTTTAAAAAAAATATGCTTCTATTTGGAGTAAACAACATGAGTAAAACACATTAACTTTTTATATAGATATATATATATATATATGATATTTTGTAGAAGGTTTGTTTGTTGTCCTTGCAATATATAAACAAATTTTACAATGATATAGTTTCATCTTATTATAATTTTGTATTGAATATGACTTGTGTGCTTTTCTTAAGAATCAATTTGTAGGGGTTATGAAAATTCCGCTTCAAAGGAATTGAGAAACGAAGTTTATATGGGAATTGATCCCTCCTGGAAAGTCATATAAGCAAAACTATATCGTACTTTCAAATGCATGGATACAATAGATATTTTAGTTATGTAGGTAAGTTATGAATGATAAAATTGGCAACCCAACACTGTAAAAAATAGCATTTACCTATAGACATATCCAATAATGTGGATAAATCGGTATAATGTATGAATGATTGATGATGATAGTTAGGGATGGCAAAGAAAACCGATCTGACGGATACCCGATCCAATTCGACCCGATTAGATCTTACCGAACCCGATTTTTTGGATTTGGATTTGGATTTGGATTTGATTTTTAAACCCGAAAGAGTTTGGATTTGGATATTAGCCAAATCCAACCCGATCCAAACCCAAAATCCAAAACCCGATCCAAACCCGATATATATATATATATATATATATATATATATATATATATTATAGTTTATTCCTTATATATATATTATAATTTATTCCTTATATATATATATATAATAGTTTATTCCTTATATATATTATAATTTATTTTCAATTGTAATTTTAATTTTTATGAAATTTAGGTTAAAAAAAATATTACTACTTATTTACAAGAATTCAAAAATTCGAGTTTGGATAAACCCAAACCCGATCCAAACCCGATGGATCGGGTTTGGATTTTGAATTTACAAATCCAATTGGATTTGGATCGGGTTTGAATTTGGATTAAAGATTCGGGTTTGGATTTGGATATCACAAATATCCAACCCGATCCAACCCGTTGCCATCCCTAATGATAGTTGAGTTATTCGCAGAATTGTTGGAGCTGGCCAAAGAATATTCGTATAGAAGTAATTCTGGAAGAATTCGGACAGAAGATAATGAAAATCTGAATCAACTTTTTTTTTTTGTCAGAAACTTATTTCTGTTGTTAAATTTTTTTAGACAATTAAAACACAAAACATACAATACATATTTATATAATCGAAATATAAAGATTATCTATCCAAGTACAGTATGTCATATCATAAAAAGATATACAATGGTATAACTGAAATTGACATGATTTAGGTATGAAGAGAATTTATGTACGCACTTAATTCATCAGAATTGGCTAACGCTGATGGAGAATGGGGAAGAAGGGGCTTGAATTTGCCGGAACGATTAAACTGATATAATTATTCTTTTTTTGAGGTTGTTCTTTGATTATTGTAAGGACTTTTTACTTTTGGTATTTTTATTCATTGCAAATTATTTATTAATTATTCGTCAAAATAAAAGTAAGTAGTTATTAGGTTTAGTGAATCGATATTAAAAAAATACAAATTAATTGTTATTAAATTTAACTTGTGTTGAATTTGAGTTGAGTTTAATCTTGGTTAAAAGATATAATATAAATTAAATAAAGAAGCATGTTATATTTAATTTGATTGGTCTCAAATTTAGTAGTGAACTCTCACTGGTGCTAAAATAATTCATAATTTTTTGATCGATAAAATGATATGTGATCGACTCAAGTATTATTATAATGATAATTAAAAAAAACATAATTAAAAGATATATAAACATATGTAATCTATTGGTATATACATTTATAGAATATATTATTTTCGATTTATTAATAGAATTTTTTAAAATTAAAGAACCATGTAATATATTAATTTAATAAATTAAGAGATTATACTATTTAAATTTAATTTCACCGCGATTAGCAAATTAGAATAAGTATGCTAAATAATAAAATGTTGTATATGATTGATTGATGTAGAATTTATGACTAAAATTTTATTTCTTCTAAAACAATGACAATACTCTTTTAGCGTATATTAAATATTTTAAATAATTAATAGAATGTAGTGTTGGCATATATACATTTATAGATATATATTATTAAAAAATTATGAATAATTGTGTTTTGTGCCTTTAAAAAAATTAGAGTTTTAAGTATGAATATTATCCAAAATATTTAAAATCAGGGTATAAATCTGAATTTTTCAGATTTCGGGTTCAATTAGAGTATAAAAAATTTAAAATTTGTTATATATAATATATACCAATAATATTATGAAAAGCAATGAATTTATCAAATTAAGAGATTTTATATTTAAATTTAATTTAGTCGCATTTAGTAAATTAGAATAAGTATGGTAAATAATAAAAATTTTATAGATGATTGATTTAAAATTTAAATGTGAAATTCTGAGTGGCTCTAAAATTATTTTTATTTTTTGATTGGTAACTAATTCACCAAACAATGACAATACTCTTTTGGCGTATATTCAACAATTTAAATAATTAAAATACATGAAATATTGGCTTACATAAATTATAAATATAGCTTAAAACCTATGCGATGCACGAATTTTTTTTAATATTATATGAATGTTTTTCATTAATTTAAATTAATTTTTTTAAAACATGAATTTTGGAGGCTTAAATTTTTAAATGAGATGATTTGATAATAATTATATAAATGTTATCTTATATTTTTAAAAAATGAGGGATTTTAGTTAGAAAATATAGAAAAGGTGATAGGTTTAATTTAAAAAAGGTAATCGGTTAATTATTAGTAATTATAAATTTATTATTTTATTTTATCAAATAGAATGCCCATGATGTAATTGGAAAAAGAGAGATTTTAGTTAGAGAAAATTAAAAAGGCAACATGTTTTAGGTGAAAAAGGTAATTGATTAATTTATAATAATTATAATTTATTATATTATTTTACTAAATAAAATTGCTCGTAATATTTTTAGAAAAGAAGAAATTAATGTTGCACTTGATATTTCTAGAAAAAGAGGGATTTTAGTTAGAAAATATAGAAAAGATGATATATTTTAGCTAAAAAAGGTAACTGGTTAATTATTAGCATTATAATATTAGTTTTTTATTTTATTAAATAGAATTTCTCGTGATATAATTGGAAAAAGAGAGATTTTAGTTAAAGAAAATAAAAAAGGTAACGTGAAAATTAAAAAGGTGACATGTTTTAGGTGAAAAAGGTAATTGATTAGTTTATAGTAATTATAATTTAATTATGTTATTTTACTAAATGAAATTGCTCGTATTAACTTTAGAAAATGAAAAATAATGTTGCCCGTGATATTTATAGAAAAAGGGAATTTAATTAGAAAAAATGATACGTTTTAGCTAAAAAGGTAATCGGTTAATTATTAGTATTATAATATTGTTATTAGTTTTGTTAAATAGAACCGTCCGTGATATAATTGGAAAAGAGATATTTTAATTATAAAAAAGAGAAATAGTAACATAGTTTGGCTGAAAAAGATAACTATCCGTGATGTAATTGGAAAAGGAGAGATTTTAGTTAAAGAAATGAGAAAAGGTAACGTGTTTTGACTCAAAAAGGTAATTGATTAGTTAATAGTAATTATAATATAATTATGTTATTTAATGAAACAAAATTGCTGGTAGTGTTTTTAAAGAAGGAAAAATTTTAGTTAGATAAAATATAAAAGATATTGTATTTTACCTAAAAAAGAAATTATTTAGTTATTGAAAAATAGAAAAGCTAATATGTTTAACCTGAAAAAGGAAATTGATTAGTAAGGAAGAAATTTTAGTTAGATAAAATATGAATATTATATTTTACCTGAAAAACGAAATTATTTAGTTATTGAAAAATAGAAAAGATAGTTTGTTTAACGTGAAAAAGGAAATTGATTAGTTAATAGGATGGATTTTATCTGTAATTATGTAAGGGTAAATAAGTAAAATCAACAGTACCGTACCGACCGACCGACCAAACTTTTAATGTTTCGGCTTTTATATAATAGTATAGATATAAAATTAACAAATTATAAATAAACATATTTTTTAGCCTTTAAAAAAATTAGAGTTTTTAGAGTTATGAATTTTATCTATGTTATTTAAAATCTGGGTATAAATTCGAATTTTTCAGATTTCGGGTTGATTTATATTATAAATATTTAAAATCAATTATAGTTTTATAATAAATATTATGAAAATCAATTTTCAATGCATGATAATATAGTTGTTATTGACTATACATTACAAAAGTGGTGATTAATAAATGTTTAATTTTGAAAATTAATTTAATATATATAATAGTATATCGTATGTGATTTCAAATTGAAATAGTGATTTTTAAATTAAAAAATATATATTACATGGTTTTGTTAAATAAAATCATTATTATACTAAAATTATAATTGTTAACTAACTATGGTTAATAATAGAAGGATAATGTTAAATAATGAAAACTCTTAATATAAGATGATTTCATATTTCGGATCCACCAACAATTATGTAAATTTATAAAATATAAGAAAAAACTAAAATTAAAGGGAATAAGTAGTGGTAAAGTTTATTCTCTTAGATTATATAATGTCGTGAACACCACTTCCCGTCCGACTTGCATGAAGCCGCCAAAATCAATGAATTTATTAAATTAAGAGATTATTATATTTAAATTTAATTCAGGCGCAATTAGTAAATTAGAATAAGTATGGTAAATAATAAAAATTTTGTAGATGATTAATTTAAAATTTTAAATTTGAAATTCTGATTGGCTCTAAAATTATTTTTATTTTTTGACTGGTAATTAATTCACCAAACAATGACAATGCTCTTTTGGCATATATTCAAAATTTTAAATAATTAAAATATATAAAATGTTGGCATACATACATTATAAATATATAACATTAACAAATTATGAATAAACATATTTTTAAGCCTTTAAAAAAATTAGAGTTTTTAGAGTATGAATTTTATCTAAGTTATTTAAAATCTGGGTATAAATTCGAATTTTTCTGATTTCAGGTTGATTTATATTATAAATATTTAAAATCATTTACAATTTTATAATAAATATTATGAAAATCAATTTTCAATGTATGACAATATAATTGTTATTGACTTCACATTAGAAGAGTGGTGATTAATAAATGTTTAATTTTGAAAATTAATTTAATATATATAATAGTATATCATATGTGATTTCAAATTGAAATAGTGATTTTTAAATAAATATTTTTAAATTAAAAAATATAAATTACATGGTTATGTTAAATAAATCATTATTATACTAAAATTAGAATTGTTAACTGACCATGGTTAATAATATGATGAGAATGTTGTTAGATATTGATTCAAGTGATATCAGGATCTGGACTACTGATCAGATACTGATGCTAACGTCACCAGTAAAGCAACGTCAGTATCATGATTGCTATCAGGATTGGAAGCTGATCAGGATTACATGAAGATTTACTTTAGTCCAGAGATCAAGGAAGATTGATTTATCGACTCCTACTTTATAGGATCGTAGCTATCAGTTAGGATATGTATTGTAGACAGTTGTTAATTGATTTGGCATATCTTGTAATTGATAAAGTAGCTGTGTACTGTATATAAACACAGTTTAGGTTTTACTTATTAGTAATCGCCTATACGAGAACTCTTGTAACCTAGCAGCTCTCAAGAACATCAGAATTTCTTGAGAGAGTTTGTAAGTTTTATATCAGAGTTAATAAAGATGTTATTTATTTATACTTGTATTACTATTATTGTTTAAGTCGAAAATTTATACAATTGTATTCAACCCCCCTTCTACAATTGTTATTTACTGGGCAATAATTGGTATCAGAGCTAACTGATAATTTAAATCAGAAATGATCTTAAGATGTCGACAAGTAAGTATGAAAGCATAAAAATTCCCATCCTCAAAAAGTCTGAGTACCCTACGTGGAGGGTAAAAATTTTGATGTATATGGAAGCCACTGATCCTGACTATCTTGATAGGATCTATGATGGACCCTATGTCCCTAAGAAACTGGTTCCATTAACAGGAATTGTTCCTGAACAATATGTTCAGAAGGCAAAATCAGAATGGACTACTGAGGAAAAGGCTGAAATTCTCAAGGATGCTAAAGTTAAGAACATTCTTCACAATAGTCTTGATGCTGTCATGTCTAACAGAGAGATAGCATGCGAAACAGCAAAAGAGATCTGGGAAACTTTGGAGACTCAATGCCAAGGCACAGAGTCTATCAAAAAGAATAGGAGGGCACTACTGATTCAAGAGTATGAACAATTTGATGCCAAACCTGATGAGAGTCTTACAGATGTGTATGATAGATTCCTTACTTTGCTGAATAATTTATCACTGGTAGGCAAAGAATATGAGGCTGAAGATTCAAACACCAAGTTTCTAAGAGCCTTACCTGAGGAGTGGGATACACAATCCTCAATCATTAGACATCAATATGATCTTGACAATTTGTCTCTTGATGAAGTCTATGGATGCTCAGAACCCATCTTGAGGTTCAACAGAGGAAGAACAAGAAAAATAACAAAGCAAAGACAATTGCTTTGAATGCTGAATCAAAATCAAATGGAAAAGCAGTGGAGGTTTCAAGGAGAAGAAGTAGAGTTGTAGAGTCAAATACTGATGACTCATCATCAGATCCTGATGCTAATCCTCATACTGATACTGATGATGACTCTACTGATTATGATATGATGGAAATGGTTGCTATGATAGTCAAAGGCTTCAAGAAGATGAAGTTCAGGAAGGCTAGGAGGTAAGGCAATTTCCAAAAGAAATCCTTCAATGTTGATAAGGACATGTACAAGAAGAAAGAAGGAAAAGGCAGCAAGTTTGACAAATCAAAGGTCAAATACTACAACTGTGATGGAATGGGTCACTTTGCAACTATATGCAAAAAGGCTAAAACCAAAGCTCTCGTCTCCTCAAGCAAGGACTGGATGGATTCTTCTTCAGAATCTGAAGAGGAATAGGTGAATTATGCCTTGATGGCAAATGTCGATGAAGTTACTGCTACTGATAATAAGGTACCTGAAACTGTTTTTAATTTTGATACTGATAGTGTTTATGAGTTAAGATCATTTCCAAAATATCTGCATGTTAGCTTTAAAAGTCAATCTCTTGAAAATGCTAGAATTTTATCTGAGATGTCTAAGGTAAGAAAGAGAAATGATCACTTAGAAGCTGAGTTACTCTTTATGCAAGAAGTACAAACTGAATGTGATAAGGCTAAACACATGAAAATTGAATTAGAATTGAAATGTGCTTTTCTGGAAAAAGAACTTGAATATGCTAATGAGAAACTCAGAACCTGGACTGATTCTGGTAGGAAATTTTATGAGATAAATACTGATAAAAACTGGAAAGAATGTCTAGGTTATAAGCCAGAAAATGATCAGAAACTGAAACCTAAAGTTGTTGTTAATGAGAAGACAAATCCAAAGACCTATAGACATGTTATAGACAAAACCAAATATGATATTGAACCTGTTAATTTTGTGCATAGTAAGAATCCCAAATCAGTCACTGAAAAGGGATCAACTTCTGCTAAACAAAATACAGAGAGCGTCTCTAAAACTGTTAAAGTATTAAGTACTAAATATGTAGGTCTTTTATCTAAGAAAAAACTGAGAGACAAAATCTGTGAAGTTACAGATAGGAAGAAGGCATCTACTGCTAAAAGAAACAGGAATGGGAAAGTCAGAATAAACAAAGAGAATAACTATAAGTATATTCCAATTGCACCTAGATAATCATGCTTTAACTGTGGAAACTCTAATCATCTTGCTATTGATTGCAGGAGGAGTAAAAAGAAAGCTACTGTGATTCTTAAGTCTGACATTAGGAATAGATCAGTATTTTATAAACCACAGAATCCCTGTTTTCATTGTGGCAGTAAATGGCATTCTATCTATACATGTGAAGAATACCATAATTTTTACTACAACTTTTATGATCCTTTGCCAAAGTTTAATAAAAGTGCAAATTCTGGTAAAACAAAGAATGTGAATAATAAGCATGCATTTGTTAATTCTGATACTGACAAGGCAAATCTTGAATTCAATCCCAACAGAACTATTTTTGTCAAAAAGACTTCTGCTGCTAAAAATGTTAAATTGCATCCAAATAGAACCCAACAAGTGTGGGTTCTTAAAAATTCTAACTGAGTTCCTTGTGTTTCTGATTTCAAGGTAAAAAGAAAAATGTGTTAGTCATGGATAGTGGATGATCTGTGCACATGACTGGAAACAAATCCCTGCTATCAGAATTTGAGGAGAAAGTTGGCCCAACTTTGTCTTATGGAGATGGCAACATTGGACAAACTTTGGGATATGGCAATATTATCATTGGAAATGTCATCATTGAAAAAGTAGCTCTGGTAAAATTACTCAAACACAATCTACTAAGTGTTAGTCAAATCACAAACAGAGGTTATCTTGTTAACTTCAATGATACTCATTTTGAAGTGGTCAGTAAGGCATCAGGAAAGGTTGTCTTAACTGGTTTAAGGCATGGTAACATTTATGAAGCCAACATCTACACCAATACTGATGGTCCCTCTACATGTCTCATCAGTAAAGCATCTGTAGATGAAAGTTGGAATTGTCACAAGAAGCTTTCTCATCTCAACCTCAACAATATCAATGAGTTGGTTAAGAAAGATTTGGTGAGATGATTACCAAAGGCATTATATACTCCTGATGGAATCTGTGATGCTTTTCAGAAGGTAAAATAGAGAAGACATCATTCAAGAGTAAAACTGAATCCTCAACTGATCAACCATATCACATGTTTCACCTTGACTTGTTTGGTCCAGTCAATATTATGTCCATCAGTAAGAAAAGGTACACTCTAGTCATTGTTGATGAATATACTTGATTTACTTGGGTGTATTTTCTTCACAGAAAAGATGAAACTACTGAGATACTGTTGGATCATGTAAGACTCATTGAAACTGGCACAAAATACAAAGTCAAGATTCTGAGAAGTGATAATGGAACTGAATTTAAGAATTCAGTAATGGAAGAGTTCTATAAATACAAAGGAATAGGTCAACAATTCTCTGCTCCTGGCACACCCCAGCAGAATGGAGTAGTTAAAAGGGTAAAATAGCTAATTGGTCACTGAAGTTACTAGTAACTTGCAAGTAGGTCACGAAGTTAAAAAAACTTTCAATCGCATCATGAAGTTACAATTAGATTGCAATCACATTACAAAGCTGAAAAAAATTTGCACGACTGTTAAATTATGTTGACTTTTAACGGTTCTCCGTTAAAAGACAACACATTTTTGGTTAGGTCACTGAACTATGTGCTAATTTTCAGTTAGGTCACTAATTGAAAAAAAATTAAATATTCAAAAAATATCTAACGATTTTTTTTAAAGATTATTTTTTTTAAATTTAAATTGTAATCATTCAAAAAAATTACACTTTTGGTATTACTTATTAATATCGAAAAAGATGGATCGGAAACTTGATATTTTTTTAAATATTTGTTTGCTTTTATCGATTTACTAGCATATAAAATAAATGGATATGTTCAATTCTAAATTTAATTAAATTATAAATTAAATAAATTGAAAAAAGGGATATCTAAATATTTGTTCAATTGTATCGATTTATAAGCATATGAGTTAAAGCGGTATATACAAATTAAATTTAATTAAAGTGTAATTATTTGGAAAAAATGTGAACATTCGATTTTTTTTACCTTTTATATTATCGAAAAAAAACTTGTTATCTTTTCGTTCACTTGTATTTATTTATAAGCATATGATTGAATTGGTATGCATAATTTTAAATTTTATTGAAGAAAAATCATTCGAAAAATATTTTAAAATTTAATCAGTTAAAATTAAATTTGGCTAATGACCTAATTGAAAATTGTTATCAAGTTCAGTGACCTACTTGCAAGTTTCATTGTGACATGTCAGCATCTACGTCATCTTTCCGTTAGAATTTTTAACGGAACTAACGGCAGTTACCAATTTGCAAGTTTTTAAGTACTTCATTAGTTGACTAAAAGCTTTTTTAACTTCATGACCTACTTGCAAGTTACTAATGACTTCAATGACCAATTAGCCATTTTACCCGTAGTTAAAAGGAAGAACAGAACTCTCATTGAAGCTGGCAGAACTATGTTGGAGGAAGCTAAACTACCTATATATTTCTGGGCAGAAGTAGTCAACACAACATGCTATACTCAGAACATTACTTTAATCAACAGACATGGTGTGACTCCTTATCAAATGATCAAAGAAAAGAAACCTAGTCTGAAGCATCTACATGTGTTTGGCTGCAAGTGCTTTGTTCTGAGACCTCATCCTGAACAGTTAGGAAAATTTGAGACTAAGCTGATGAGGGCATCTTTATTGGCTATCCAACTACAAAAGCCTTTAAAGTTTACAATCTGAGAACAAAGACAGTCATGGAGGCTATAAATGTATCTTTTGATGATAAGAAGATTGCAGGAATTGATGAAGACTCACATGACCGTTTGATCTTTGCAATTGAAGCTACCAAAAAACCTAATGAATCTTTGTCAGATACTGATATCCCATCAGATCCTGACGATTCATATATTCCTGATGAAGCACCAATTACTGATGGTGATGCCATAAATACAAATATTGAGGGGGAGTAACAACAAGATACCATCAACACTGATACAACTCAAGCACCAGAAGGAGGTTCAAGTGATAATCCTGACAGTACTTCAGGAGGAGATAGCAGTATCTCAAGGGGAGCTTTTAATGATTCCAGTTCTTTTGAAAACAATACCAATCCAGGGGGAGCATCCATCTCCAGAAATGAGTTACCACCAGAAAGGAAATGGACTAAAAGTCATACTCCTGATTTAATTATTGGGAATCCTGATGCAAGTGTTAAAACCAGAAGTGCAACTCAGAATGAATGTCTTTATCATCACTTTCTGTCAAAGGAAGAGCCTAAGAAAGTTGAAGATGCACTTAAGGATGATGATTGGGTTACAACAATGCAAGAAGAACTGAATGAATTTGAAAGAAATGAAGTCTGGAAACTAGTACCAAGGCCAAAGGACAGGTCAATTGTGGGTACAAAGTGGGTATTCAGAAACAAAACAGATTCAGATGGCACTATTATGTGGAACAAAGCAAGGCTAGTTGCAAAGGGGTATTCTCAACAGGAAGGTATATATTATGATGAGACTTTTGCTCCTGTTGCAAGGTTAGAAGCCATCAGGATTTTTTCTGGCATATGTAGCCCACAAGAAATTCAAAGTTTTCCAGATGGATGTTAAAAGTGCTTTTCTGAATGGAGAATTGGAAGAGGAAGTATATGTTGAACAACCTCCTGGTTTCATTGATCCTAAATATCAAAATCATGTCTACAGATTGGATAAAGCAAGCTCCAAGAGCCTGGTATCAAACTTTGGCTCAATTCTTACTGGAAAGTGGATTCAAAAGAGGTACAATTGATAAAACTCTGTTTTATTTGAATCAGGGTAAGGATTTGCTGTTAGTTCAAATTTATGTTGATGATATCATTTTTGGGTCAACTAACTTAAAGCTTTGTGAGAAATTTTCAAAGCTAATGCAGTCTAGATACCAAATGAGCATGATGGGAGAAATGAGCTATTTCTTAGGTTTGCAAGTTAAACAGACTGATGATGGGATTTTTATTAATCAGTCAAAGTACACAAAGAATTTGCTAAAAAAGTTTAACATGCAAGACAGTGCTACTGCTTCAACTCCCATAGCTACATCTACTAAACTTGATCCTGATCAAGGTACTGAAGTAGATGTAACTAACTGCAGAGGTATGATTGGCTCACTCTTGTATCTAACTGCTAGTAGACCAGATATTATGTATGCAACCTGTCTATGTGCAAGATTTCAGGCAAATCCTAGAGAACTGTTAGCACAAAATCACGCAAGCGTACGTGGTCACAAGTAATATATGAATAAGTCGAGTTCGTTCCCACAGAGATCTGGTTAAGGTTTTAATTCAGTTATTGTACCTATGCAACAATGTATGGTTTTTACTCACTGCTAAGACAAATAACAAATTTGAGTTTTAATTAACTAAACTAACTAAGATGCAAATTATCAACTAAGAATTAACTAACTAACGATAATTAAAATCGAATTACTTACGCAATATGAACCATGGAATCCTAACTTCAATACAAACTTCCTTTAGAGATCATGCCCTTTTATCAATACATGTGGTGGTTACGATAACTAATCGGACAACACGAAATAAGTATACGTTACCTTTCAGTACACGCACACCAATCTACACAATATCCACATAAGATAGAAATCATGCAGGCACCAATTATGCTTAGACCCTATATGTCTATAGAATTTGAAAACATAATGGTTGAAGATCAAGTATCCATAAGATTACATAAGGTAGTATGAGACGGTTAGAAACACACCACAAACATGAATAACATTCATGGACTTATGCTAGCATGGCATGTTCTAAATCTAAAGATCCACTGTCGCTTCACTAAAGATTAACAAGATAGATGTTAGCTATGCATCTAAATGAATTAAATACAACCCTGCAAGGATATCGCAAATTCACCACACATATATCAAGTTAAGCAATCAACATCTAAATTCCATAAGTAAATCCGTTAGAATCCCATGACAACGATTAGTTCATAATCGAACCTCTCGTCATCATGGGATCTGATGAAACCATGATAAAAACAAAGTATGAAAAGATACAAATAAAACTAAGTAATTGATATGTAATGGTGTCTTATATTACAATGGTAGGATGTGTTTATATAGGCTCTAGAAGTCTTGTCCACCAAGCAATTGCCTTTTTAGAGTTGGAAAAGAAGATTGGCAATTTCCGTTCTTGAATGAGAATAGAATTGTAAATTCCATGTGTAGATCTGATTCTGGAATGTTCTAGCCGCCAAAAGCAATTACCATACTTAATAGAAGTAAGAATTGTGGCAATTTCCTTGTTGGAATAGAATTTTGCAACTTCTGGAAGTTTCTGTTTTGATTGAAAATTCTCTTCAATAATTCTGGACTCCGGACCACCTTAGAATGATAGAAAATCTCGTTAGCTTCGCGTGGACTGTAAGATCGCCCAAAACGGACTTGTAGAACTCAAGATATGGTCAACACAAAATCAGAGTTTCTGGCTGATTTTTCACCCGCACCGCGCGCTCCCGCGCTACTGTTCACGCCCACGCTACTGTTCATTCCCGCGCGCCCGCGCCCGACTTACTGTTCATTTGCTGATTTTGCTCTATTTTCTTCGTTTTAACTCCGATTTTCATTCCGTTTCTTCCGGCTCTCTCGCAATTTGATGTACTATTATTCTTTAAGCTCAAAACCCACCATTTAAGCATGGAAAACATCATCCCACATCCGACTCTTATTCCTGCACAAATTCAATAAAAACACATCAAAAACACCACATACTTGAGTTTAAGTCATCAATTCAAGCCGGTACGAAGCATTCCAAGTGGATATAACATCCACTTATCACACCCCCAAACTTAAACCGATGCTTGTCCTCAAGCATAACAATTATAACTATATACAACTAACTAGTACCACTTCCGTAGGTGATCACGGTTGCATTTGGCATATGCAACAAGCCCTTTAAACCCCTAGGCAGCCCTAGTGGACGAGTAAGGTCTCGTGAGGGCCTATAGCGAATGTACCCACAAAATCCAATGCAATGCAATGCAACAAATATGAAAAATGCAACTAATCTAGTACTAAATTCCTACCATACCTTCAAATCCTCTCATGCCATATCAACTTAAGAATCAAAGTAAATACGCAATGTCTTGGTGTCTAAAGTGCAAGTATTCACATAGTCTACTCAATGAACATGCATAAGTTCTCACAAGTCCATGTCAAGTGTAAGAATAAGTTAGTAAACATGCTAAGCCTACAAGAGTACATCTTTGAGTAAAAACTTGGGATCTCATATGCAAAAACAAGCAAACACTCACAATCCACTCGCAAAAGAATATTCACTCAAGAACAAGGGTAAGTGTATCACTCAATTCCAACAAAATCATAAACATGCTTGACAATTGGTATCAATCTAACTCTTAACACAACATACATCAATGACGATAATCAAAAGGTCTTTATTTAGGTTGTAACGGGGCTAGGAACAAGTTATGTCAAATAAGCCAAAACAGGTGAAGTGCCAAAAGCTAGTAAGTACCATGATGAATCATACACAACATCCTATTTTCCCCCCTCACACAATTTACTATTCTTCTTCCAACAAAAATACTCGACTAGTCGACTGAAATAGGATCACAACAAACACAAACATGCTCTCATAATACATATATTTTTTTTTCTTCTATTTTTCTTTTTTTTTCTTTTTTCCTTTTTTTTTTCTATTTTTTTCTTTTTTTTTCCCGAGAGCTAAATATAACACAAACAATAATATAAACAATAATAATGATCCCACAATTTTATTACATACGCCGACTATCAAGCAACAACCAAACCCAATTTCCAAATTTCAATATTTCCCTCAAACTTATGACCAACAATAAACCCTTTCTTGCACACCTTATTACTCCCTGAAGCACTCTACTAGCCTTTGACAATGTGGGTTCAAATTAATGTAAGGCCAATACAAGAAAAAGGTCTAGGCAAGTAATGTGGTATGTCACTGAAAAAAAAAATAGGATTAAGCTCAACGGGTTAACTAATTGATCATGTAAACATGGTGTGGTAATATGGGAAAATATGCGGTTAATCCTAATGCCTTTATCATTTTAATCGTCAAATAATGTCATGCGTTTCAAGAAAGACCTCAAACAACTGCTAGCAATGCAAACAATCCGTGGACACTCAAGCAAACGAATAAATTGCAACAAATATGCAATATGGCTCAAAAGCTCACTTGGCGGGAAAAACATACTCAATCCCAAGCAAAAATCTCTCTAATGCCCCTACTTGTATTCAAAGCATGCAAACTAAATCAACTTGCACATATTCATGTCCTTCTAATTACTCACAACATTCAATAAGTCTACTAGCTTCAACTTACTAGTGTATGTGTGTGCACAAGAACAAAGCATATCACTTCTCAATCAAAAAGCGTCAACAACACAAAATTCCTATCAAGCATGGGTGCAAATGCAAACTATTATGAACTCACATGATATACAAAAACAGAATGTCCTATATGAAACAAACGTAGATATCACAAACATAAATGCATAATTTACTACTACTAATATGCAAAGCATGAAATCCTACATGAACACAATGACTAACAATCACATATATATACGCTACTTATCCCTCAAACCACCCCCAAACTTAAAATATTCAATGTCCTCATTGAATGGAAGTAAATACGATGGAAAGTAGAAAACATACCAGTATACAACAATGCTTGGGTTGCCTCCCAAGAAGCGCTTCTTTAACGTCAATAGCTTGACATTACTTCCAAACCTCCATTAAGGATGATAATAGTTTGCCTGGTCCTCTCTTCGTGAGACTTCATCGTCATCACGGCAACACACTTTCTGCCCCTTCTCCTCGCTTGGCCTATTCGTGTAACAACTATGTCCTATTCCAATGCCTTCATCGGTTGGCCCAAAATCTGTCAATTTGTAGAACAACACACACTCGCGGGCTTCGCTTGAATATAATGGAGGAGGGTAAATGTAAGTTGCTGAAGCCTTTGGTTCCTCAACGAGAACTTCCTCCATTGGCTCTAATGCGCTACCTCCATCTTTATAATCTGAGACAAGTAGAAGACCTGCATCTTTCTCATGTTCATCAGCCTCTTGGAACGCACATACCAATTCTTGAAATTTGTGCAGCTCATCAATGTCTGTCCTAAATAGTGCCCTTTCCAAATCATCCACCATCCTAACATGATCAAATTCCTCACATGGCTTGTGAACACTCACCTCCTCTTGGAATTTGTCTTCTTCAATTATGCATGCAGTACCTTGCTCCAAGTCATCGTTATTTTCTGGAATTGCCTCTCGTATGAATTGTTGTTTCTCTTGTTTCACAGCACTCACAGCTCGAGCAACTAGAATCTCCAAAGATTTGATAGACTCCTCGCTACTCTTTACAAGCATCCTAAGCTCCTCCATAGTAGGAACCTCATCTGACTGAAAAGTAGGAGTAGGTTGCTGATGTTGAAACTCTTCACTTCCAAAGAAATATGACATGTCTGGAACATCTTGCTGGTACTGTTGAGAATGGTATGGAAAATATGGTTGTTCCTCATAAGTGACATATGGATCAACTCCTTCGTAGTAACAATATTGTGAGGGATCATGAACGCCAAAACACCGCTCACATTGATAAGGCATGGATGTCCTCGAATATGCCCACCATGGCAACTCCTCGCATGCCATCTTCAAAAACTCAAGTACCTGAAACACAACGAACTAAACAAGATAGTTAAGAAAAAAAAATCCGAGTCAGTGAACTCTAACGACCACTATTGACAAGCACATAAACCAAAAATAAAACACCGATGATCCCCGGCAGCGACGCCAAAAACTTGTTAGCACAAAATCACGCAAGCGTACGTGGTCACAAGTAATATATGAATAAGTCGAGTTCGTTCCCACAGAGATCTGGTTAAGGTTTTAATTCAGTTATTGTACCTATGCAACAATGTATGGTTTTTACTCACTGCTAAGACAAATAACAAATTTGAGTTTTAATTAACTAAACTAACTAAGATGCAAATTATCAACTAAGAATTAACTAACTAACGATAATTAAAATCGAATTACTTACGCAATATGAACCATGGAATCCTAACTTCAATACAAACTTCCTTTAGAGATCATGCCCTTTTATCAATACATGTGGTGGTTACGATAACTAATCGGACAACACGAAATAAGTATACGTTACCTTTCAGTACACGCACACCAATCTACACAATATCCACATAAGATAGAAATCATGCAGGCACCAATTATGCTTAGACCCTATATGTCTATAGAATTTGAAAACATAATGGTTGAAGATCAAGTATCCATAAGATTACATAAGGTAGTATGAGACGGTTAGAAACACACCACAAACATGAATAACATTCATGGACTTATGCTAGCATGGCATGTTCTAAATCTAAAGATCCACTGTCGCTTCACTAAAGATTAACAAGATAGATGTTAGCTATGCATCTATATGAATTAAATACAACCCTGCAAGGATATCGCAAATTCACCACACATATATCAAGTTAAGCAATCAACATCTAAATTCCATAAGTAAATCCGTTAGAATCCCATGACAACGATTAGTTCATAATCGAACCTCTCGTCATCATGGGATCTGATGAAACCATGATAAAAACAAAGTATGAAAAGATACAAATAAAACTAAGTAATTGATATGTAATGGTGTCTTATATTACAATGGTAGGATGTGTTTATATAGGCTCTAGAAGTCTTGTCCACCAAGCAATTGCCTTTTTAGAGTTGGAAAAGAAGATTGGCAATTTCCGTTCTTGAATGAGAATAGAATTGTAAATTCCATGTGTAGATCTGATTCTAGAATGTTCTAGCCGCCAAAAGCAATTACCATACTTAATAGAAGTAGGAATTGTGGCAATTTCCTTGTCGGAATAGAATTCTGCAACTTCTGGAAGTTTCTGTTTTGATTGAAAATTCTCTTCAATAATTCTGGACTCCGGACCACCTTAGAATGATAGAAAATCTCGTTAGCTTCGCGTGGACTGTAAGATCGCCCAAAACGGACTTGTAGAACTCAAGATATGGTCAAAACAAAATCAGAGTTTCTGGCTGATTTTTCACCCGCACCGCGCGCTCCCGCGCTACTGTTCACGCCCGCGCTACTGTTCATTCCCGCGCCCGCGCCCGACTTACTGTTCATTTGCTGATTTTGCTCTATTTTCTTCGTTTTAACTCTGATTTTCATTCCGTTTCTTCCGGCTCTCTCGCAATTTGATGTACTATTATTCTTTAAGCTCAAAACCCACCATTTAAGCATGGAAAACATCATCCCACATCCGACTCTTATTCCTGCACAAATTCAATAAAAACACATCAAAAACACCACATACTTGAGTTTAAGTCATCAATTCAAGCCGATACGAAGCATTCCAAGTGGATATAACATCCACTTATCAAGAACCATATCTTATTGCAGTTAAAAGGATTTTTAGATACTTGAAAGGCACTCCATCACTTGGCCTTTGGTATGCTAGAGAGTCTGATTTTAGTTTATGTGGTTACTCAGATGCTGATTTTGTAGGGTGC
This sequence comes from Saposhnikovia divaricata, assembly GCA_036435485.1. Taxonomy (NCBI): domain Eukaryota; kingdom Viridiplantae; phylum Streptophyta; class Magnoliopsida; order Apiales; family Apiaceae; genus Saposhnikovia; species Saposhnikovia divaricata. The sequence continues at coordinate 136,115,394 of CM071595.1, forward strand.
AAAATAGACAGAAAAAGTACTTCAGGCAGTTGCCAATTTATGGGAGGTAGACTAATTTCTTGGTTCAGTAAAAAGCAAAAGCCTATCTCAACATCAACTGTAGAAGCTGAGTATATAGCTGTAGGAAGCTGTTGTGCTCATATCATATGGATGAGAAATCAGCTAATGGACTATGGTTTGTCATATTCAAAAATACCTATCTATTGTGATAACCAAAGTGCTATTGCCATGACATGAAATCCAGTTCAACATTCTCTTACTAAGCACATCAGTATCAGATATCACTTCATTAGAGAACAAGTACTGGAAAGAACAATTGAGTTACATTTTGTTCCTACTGATCAACAACTAGCTGATATATTCACCAAGCCACTTCCTGAAGCTACTTTTACAAAGTTGGTGAATGGACTTGGAATGGTGAACTATGAGAGTTTCTGAGAACAAGGAGAAACCAATTCCTGATGATCATCAGATCCTGATGATTATCAAATCCTGATGAAAAGTCAAGCCTTGACTTAGTCAACATACTGACAATGGTCAAGCACTGAATCCTGATGTGACATTTCGTTTATCAGTACAATGGCAACAGAGGGTTTGGATCTAAATATTCTCCTTATTCTGTTTTCTTAACATATTTTGTTGTTAATGTTAATGAACTTCTGAATAATTTGATTACTTTAATTAGTTTTTCATATTTACTTTCTGATTTTTATACTTCACAGAACAGTTCATAACATAAAAGTGCAGAAAAAAATAATAGAGAAACAGGATTTTCATTGATAATGAGAAAAAGATTACATGAGTACATCAATTTTTTGTTGTTTTCTCTATCTACTAATCTATCTCACAGCTAGCATCCATCCCAGATTCCATCTTTGCCACTTTGTTTTGGTGAAAGATGATGGAATAAGGTTATTTTTGCTGACATATTCATTAACAATGGTTGGAGGCTTTGGATGAGGATGCTTTAGAGGAAAGCCATTCGAGTGTAGCTTGGAGAGCAGCATCGATGTCTATCTCTCTTGCAGGTTCTTCCTGCTTTATCTCCTCGAGACAAGCATCCATCTGCAACCAAAGAGTCTCAAGCTGTCTTTCCCAATCCATGGCTTCAAACTCCTCGCGAGAATAGCTAAGAATATCTCTCTTCTCTACGAGATGGAGATTTTTCTCTTTGATGTTCAAATTTGACATTGTTTGCTAAGTTGTTCTAAAGGGTTTTGATGTATAGGTTTATCAAAGAGATTGTTAAAGGTTATAAGATGTGAGATGTGTATCAGTGCATTATATAGAGACTTGAACCAATGTTTCATATTCTCTTAATGATGGGTCCAGGTATTTCAGTATTTTGATATTTGATATATTTAATTATTCTAATTAAATATTTTCACTTCATTCACTTTTAATCAAATATCACAAAAGACGTGCGCGTGTGCTACACTCACATATACATGCACGTAGATACACATAAAAGGGTGTGCAGTTATCATCACTTCTCCATGATAGCTGTCCACTAATTATTCTTACACCAATCAGATACTGACATCTGTAATTGAGAGTTAATTTGTTTAAACAAAAATGATTCAATTTTCCAAATCGAATATTATTCTCACATTATCAGTTTTTCATATCTCTCTCTCTCTCTCTCTCTCTCTCTCTCTCTCTCTCTCTCTCTCTCTCTCTGTGCACACAAACCCTAAAGTTTGAAAACTCAATTCATTCACATTCTAAGCTATAACGGATTCTTCACCATTCATGAACAGTAAGATAGTGGTTAATGGAGCTACTTTTACCATAAATAACTTCGTTGTTGTTCTTAATCATCAGGATTTACCCAATGATTTTCACATCATTCAGGACTTTCTGGCCACAAGCCCAATAAATTATGCTCTAACCCAACCTGCCAAAGTCTCGTTCAAGTGTGTTATGCAGGTTTGGAATACTGTGGTTTTCAGTCAAGGCATATCAGGAAAGCCTTATATGACTTTTGAATACAATGGTGTCACACATCATGTGACTCTCGATGTTATTGTAGAAGCTCTTCACTTACCATCTCTAAATGGTAAGACACAAGAAAATATTCCTGATTCTACTCTTCGTGAGTTTGCCACAAGTCTGGGATACAATGGAGACCCAAATAAGTTTGCAAGTCTGTACAGAACCAAGCTTAAGAAGGAATGGAATTTCTTCTTTGACATAATCAATAGATGCTTCCTGAATAAAGTTTCAAACTTTGATGCACTACCTTCTGGTTCAGTCAAAATTGGGTACTCTCTAATCCATGATACTCCATTTGATTATGGGTCTTTTGTTTTGAAAGCATTGATAGAAAAGCAGATAAATGTGATTATGTCTATTTTCTTAGATTTTTTCAATTGATATTCTCTCACTTATGTCCTGATGCTACATTTGAAAATGATACAATTTTGCCTATTTGTAAAATTTCTGATAACAATATCAAGGTACCGATAAATTTTGATAAGGAAAATGGTTTTGAGGGCATTGCTTTCATTCCTGATGAGGTCAGGCTTCTTTTGTCAAAGAGAATACCTACTCATTATGGTCCAGCAACAAGTGCTATAGGACAGGACACTACACATCCTGTTCTTGACACGAGCACACAACCTAAACACTTACCCAAATAATCAACCACCTCTAGTGTCTCCCAAAAGGCATCAGTTGTATAATCAAAGAAATCAGCTAGATCTGATGTGTCTGGAAGATAATCAGGATCAAAGGATTTCTCCACTTTAACCCTCACTCAAATGAAGTCATAAGGGGGTGGACAAGGGGTCCTAGTTGTTGAAAAAGTTGTGCCTAAGGTTGCTGAGTCTCTAATTGAAGCAGGAGTATATAAAAAGATAGGGGAAAAGAGAAAATTTTTGCAACAGGTGGATTCTGATTCTGATGGTGATGATACTCTACCTATCTTAACAATCATGAAGAAAAAGGAAGTTGCTTATACTGCTACTGAAGCTTTAGCTAGCTCAGAAAAGCCAAAGAAGAAAAGAAAGTTAATCAACAAGAGCAGGTATCATATTCCTATGGAGATACAGAATCCTACTGATGATATAGAGCATTATCCTAATGTCTCTGTGAATCCTGATGGAACATCTATTCCTGAAGCTTCAGAAAATCCTGATGTCTCCACTCCTGATAACTCACCTATCAAGATAGTTGAAGTTACTGATTCTCCTGCTCCTATTTCTCCCAAAGGAAAAATCATTGAGATGTCTGTGGAGAAAGTAAATGCTATTACTGCTCAGCTTGGTCTAGAACCAACACCACTTCAAGTGAAGAGACAAGCTGAAGCAAGGGTCTTTCAAAGATAAAAGAAGCAGATGATCACTTCACCTCTGAAAGGATCAAGCCCACAAGAACCTGGATTTTAAAGGAATCCAACAGCTACTGATGATTCAGCCCCACAAGAACCACCCACTCAAAGTGTGGGTGCATGCATTGCTGAAAGAATGGTCACACAAGAACCACTTTGTCAAAGGGAAGGTGCAGACAAAAACATTCTTGCCACACAAGAACCATCTTCTCAAAGTGAAGATGCAGGCATTCTTACATCAGTCGAGGGATTTCCTGACATTGCTCAAGGGATTCCAGAGTCTATAATGGTGGATGTAGCTCAGAATATTGCTAAAAGAGAAGCTCATGAGAAGCACATTGCAGTTGTGGATGATGTGCTTGAAGAAACTGAATTTGAGGGAAGCACACAAGAACCTTCAATTCAAAGGGTTGAAGCAACTTCGACACCTCAGGATCCACAAGAACCATTGGTAGAAAATACTAATGCAAGCCCTGTTCTAGATGAAAGCCAAATTCCTGATGATAGTGTTACTGCTATTTCTGATACTGATCAACCAATTTTGGTGCAACCACTTTCATCAAGGCCAATGGAATCTATTTCTACTTCATCAGGTAACACTTCCACTTCTACTCTTTTTAATACTGATAGTAAGATTGTAGATAGCCTTATACGGAATACCTCTATCTATATTACTACAGTCCACTCTTCTCAGCCACCTCTTATTTCTTTGCACTTGTCGAGCCAGAACCTTTCAAGTGAGAATGAGAGTAAACAATTAGAGAAAAAGAAGAGTGATGAGAGGCAATCTCCTGTACTGGCAAAAAGGAGCGGTAGAAATGAGTGAGAAGTTACACACTTCTAGTGAGGTAGCAGTTACTATTGAAAGTAACTTAGGTAATGCAACGAGAAATAATGAGATCATTTTAAAAGAAAAGAGAGATTTAGGATCTATATCTGTTCTCAATGCAGGTCATCAGGATACACCAACAACATCTAGTGCTAATTTGAAATTAAAAGGTGTAATGCTTCCTGATGAGACAAGGAGGATTCTATTCCTGATGTTGATGCTGAGGATAGTTCAGACAGTGATAATGATAATGCCGATGATTCTGTTGAAGTAGCACAGCTGATACAAGCCATGTTAATCAGTAAGGGATCCACACATGGATCATCCAGTCATTTTATGTCTGGTGCATCTGATACTGACAAAACTAATCAAGGCAAAGGTTTCAATGATGTTGGTTCTGAAAGACCAGAAGAGTTGTGGAGAAGATCACAATGGAATGATGAATGGCATTTACCTAAAGCTTCTATTAGAATGGAATGGGCTCATGTTCATGCTAAACATGCAGTCTCACAAATATCTAGCTCTGATCTTAAGGATCATATGAAGGATATAACCATTTTATCCAAAGGCTTGCAGGAGGATATCAACTCTGTCAAATCTGATAATGAATCTCTTCATACTGAGATGGATAAAATTGTGAATGCAACTGCAGTTGAAAATGCAACTCAGCTCAGAACTCTAACCACTGCTGTCTACACAAGGATGGATACTTTGGAACTTAAAGTTGATACTTTGTCTTCCAAAGTCAATAATACTGAAGAATCTCTACAACTGATTCTCTCTTTGTTGACTGATTCTGATGTCAAAAAGGGGGAGAAGGGAGATAAAATAAAATGTTCATATGATAGAGTATTAAGAAGGATAATGATAATTCTGGAAATGATGGTGGTGCTAAGTCTCACGAAACCTCTGATGCTGCAATAGGAAATACTAAGAGGGTGCAATCTCGATCTCAAACTGTGCAGTCAACTCATGTTTCTAGTTCTGGCGTGAAAACTGTAAGAACAATGGTACAATCTCAAGTCCTGACAGAAGATCAAATTCTGCCACCTGGTCAAATCTTGTCAACAATTCCTGAGGATGATGTGTACATTGATGAAGAAGGAGATGCTGCTAAACTTTTTCATGAACTTAATCCTGAGTCTGGTGAAGTTCTTCACTTATTTCATAAAGATAAAAGGGTGGAGCTAGCTAATGCAAAGTCAGCTCTTTCTGTGTTAGCTGAAGAAGACTTTCCAACTCTATCAAAAGAAGAAATTCTAATCGAACAGAAAAAGCTTATGAAAAGCTTTGAGAAGAAGACAAAGACTCCTGCTGCAGGTAGATGAAGAGGCAGAGGAGGCAGAGGTAGAGGTAAAGGAAGGAAGCTTATACAATCTGGTCCTCAGAAAGCTACAACGAAGAAAACTCCACTATCTCTTGAAATGACTCCAGCCGACAGACATGATGTTAGTGAAGAGACTGAAGAGGAAGGAAAACTTATGAAGAGAAGGAGAATTAATGAAAAATAGGAGGAAAAGAATTTGCAAATCTCTATTCCTGATGCAGTTCAAGTCGCAGCTCCTGACACTAATCAAGGTGATGCTCCTGATTCTGGGGAAGCTGATATCTTGATAGAACTTGAAGTCATTATTCTTACTTTTGTGGTTGAATTCCACAATCTGGAAGTTGATGAAGAGACACTAAGAATTGATCAAGAAAGATTCAGAAGATTTAAAAAAGAAAAGGAGAACAGAGAAAAAGTAAGGGCTACTGAAATTAAAGCAACCAAGGACTATGAAAAGAGTATAAAATGGTCTAGCAGGAGGCTGTGGTATGATGTCATAAGACAAGTTCAAGAGCAACAAAAAGATAACTCAAATATCAAGAAGAAAGAATAGAAATGGAAGAACATTGATAAGTGGAACTATAATGGACCAGTTGTTTTTCGATCTGGTGCTCCGATTAATGAACTTCCTTTGATTACTGAAGCTGAATCTTCTAGGTCTGACACTTCACAAACATTTCGAAAATCCAAACTGCTTTGGGCGAACATTCAGTCTAGTTTGAAGGGTTTGGAACCTAAAAGCAGAGGGGGTATTGGTTTTGATAAAGCTAAAATCATTTCTACTGCACAGACAGATCAACATGCTCTAGTTGACAGGATTGATGAACAATTAACTGCTGGTCATCTATGGAAACTTGAAGCTGTTGACATTATTGCTGATTGTCATGCTGGTGCTAAGAAGGTTCAGAAATTATTATACTTCATGAAGGATAAAAGTGTCAAGAAGCTATATATCCAGGAGCTATTATGCAAATCTACAAAAGAACTGAAATATGTTCTTTAACTGCTCAAGGATAAAAGAATTCATACTAAAGAGGTTGAAGTTTACAAAAATTGGTCAAGCATGATTCTTAGAACTATTTGACAGAGATTTTTGGATGGAGGAGCAAGATATGATGGCAACTATACTCCCATATACTTAAATACAAGAGGTCAGAAAATTGAAATGGAAAGAGGAATTGCTGTTAAAGGAGTTTCTTTAGGTATGGAACAACTGTCTCTTAATCCTAATGGGGAGGAACTTGTATATCTATTGCTTGATGATTTATCTCTACCAAGAAGCTCGATTCAAAGTCTCAGGGCACCTATTTATCAGATTAATGAGGAAGATGAAGAACTCAAAGGTCTGAAGAAGAAACTGATTCAAATTCTTGAAAGTAAGGAAGAGGAGTTACTATCAAACTTCTTGAAGATGAATCTTTTTTACCAGAGAATTTCTGAAACTGTTCCTGATGATTGGTAGAACATTTTGTTTATGGTTTTTGACATCATTGAATCGAGGAATTTGTGCTTTATTTCACAAAGTACAAATTGGGGGAGATTGTTAAATATTGATTCAAGTGATATCAAGATCTGGACTACTGATCATATACTGATGCTGGCATCATCAGTAAAACAACGTTAGTATCATGATTGCTATCAGGGTTGGAAGCTGATCAGGATTACATGAAGATTTACATTAGTCCAGAGATCAAGGAAGATTGATTTATTGACTCATATTTTATAGGATCGTAGCTATCAGTTAGGATATGTATTGTAAACAGTTGTTAATTGATTTGGCATATCTTGTAATTGATAGAGTAGCTGTGTACTGTACATAAACACAGTTTAGATTTTACTTATTAGTAATCGCCTACACGAGAATTCTTGTAATCTAGCAGCTCTCAAGAACATCAGAATTTCTTGAGAGAGTTTGTAACAGTTTTATATCAGAGTTAATAAAGCTGTTATTTATTTATACTTGTATTACTATGTTAGGTCGAATACACAATATATAATCAAGTATTGTATGAATAAGTAACAAGAACACACGTTTTAACTCTTAAAACTGTTTGGAATAAATAATTCCTCTCTCGGTGATGTAAAGTATCACAGAGAGCTGCTTAGGTTACAAGAATGTTATTCGTTCACGATGGATACCCTTCTAGGGTTAACCTAACTGTATTTATAAGATATACAGCTACGTACAATCGTAAATTGATTCTCCTAAAATTAAGCTATACAATTGATATCAATTACGATTGCTACACGTCTTCTAAGTCAACTCAATCTCTTTGATAGCTATCCAATCTTCAAAGATATTGCTTCCATATTAATATTAAATTAATCTTCAAACTCTGTTGACTTGTAGACGCTCCCAGTAGACAGACTTTAGCAAACTCTGTTCTCTCCATGCTAACAGTATTTACGCTTCCATGTATTCAGCTATCAGTGTTTACGCTTTCCTCTGTCAGCGTTTGCGCTTCCAGCAATCAGCGTATACTCAAACTCTGTTACAACTGCTTTCATTAACAAGTTAAACTCTCTTTACCTGTAACACTTAAACACTGACATTAAATCACATCAATTATATCTAACAATCTCCCCCAACTTGTTCATTAGAAAAATGTACAAGTTCATAATAATTGATGATGTCAAAACTAACAAATAAAAACACAGTGTTTAACATATAATCAGAGTTTAAACTTGACTTAGCAAAATTTACAGAAAATTTGAATTACTTAAAGATTCTGTCTACCTAACCTCCTCAAGATCTGGAGTTGTTCTGAGATAATCAATCAACAACCTCCTCTCAGCATTCTCAAGTTCAATCTCCATAGCTACCTTGATCTCTCTTAAATCTGGATCATTCTCATCAGTTTGAAAAATAGCAGCTCTGAGATCATAGATCTTGTTTCTTCTCATTTCATTTCCCAATCTGATAAACTTCATTTCTTCAGACTTTACATTAAAATCTAGAACAGTAATCCCAAGATCAGTCTTCAGCTTCGTAGTTCCCTTCTGCATTTCAATCAAATTCCCATTCCAGTCTCTGTACTTTGGAACATACTTGCTGTATTTCATATGTCTATTTGCAAGATTCTGTATCATCTTTTGTCTGAGCACATTTGCAACTGATTGAGCTCTTTGATTTCTTACTCTGAAAATGTACAGAACATACTCTAGTTCTTCCCAGAATTTTAAATCAATATCATTCTCAGCAATCTTGAACACCGTTCCATCAGTCATGAAGTATAACAAGAAATCCTTCCCTAAACTTTTCTGATGAACAAGCTGTACTGACTCCAGTCTGTCTAAACTCTCTTGAGTGACACCACGACCTGGAACAGACAATGAAGAAGGATCTCTGGGAGCAACATTCTGTCTTTTGTCTCTATGTGAGCCAATGCCTCCTTTGTTATATGCAATTTTACCAGATAAAGCTCTACCATCAGTAAAATCCATTGAAACTGTAGCTGGAGCTGTAGCTGCAAGACTCGAATCATGAAGAGCACCTTTTCGAAATCTTGATTTCAACTGAGAAGACAGTATCGGTGTAGTCACAACTTGTGTAGCAACAGAGGTTGTATCTTTATTCTTCTGTACAACATGTGTACCAACAGAGGTTGTAATTATCATTTTATTCTTACTCTCTTCACCCATCACTCCTTTTAACTTCATCTTGGCATCAATAGAAGACTTTCTAATCAGCTTTCCTTTATCCTCTTCTTCTTCTTCTTCTTCTTGACTATCAGATAATCTCTCTTTGATCTCAATTCCTTTCATTTCATGCCTTGAAGACTTTGAAGCTTTAACAACTTTATTCACTTTCTTGGACTTTTGAGCTTTTAAATGTTCTTTCTGCAACAGCTTTTCTTCAGCTTGAATATCCTCAAGTGTAGCTTCAGCATTCTCTTCACGAAATAATTTCACAGCCAATTCTTCATCTGTTTGTGGATTGTCAGAGAATGACAAATCCTTTGGCTTTGAACCAGAAGTACTCTGAGCATTTGTTTCTATCACCAAATTAGGCTTTGACCTTGTAGACCTCCCATGTCCTTGTCTAGAATTTGCATTTCTTAAGCCCTTCTCAGCATTGGTACCTTCATCATCAAGATGATCTTTCTTTGGCAGAGTTTGAGTTTGCTTACACTTGGTTTTAGCAATTCTCTCCCCCTTTTTGACATCATCATCATCATCTTGAATCAGAATTGAGGTGATTAATTCAAGAGAGTTTGCAATTGAATCAACCTTCTCATTTAGTAAAATCTGATTCTTTTCAACTGTGCTCAGTCTGTCATTTATAGTTGCTTGAGCTTTGGCAAATTGTTGAAAGAGTTTAGCATTAGCTAGTTGAGCTTTCTCTTCATGAGTAGCAACTTCTGTTCGAAGATCAACAATAGATTTCTGAGTATCATCAAATCTATTATTCAAAGTTTTGATTTGAATCACTGTGCCTTGCAAACAAGTGAAAATTTCTGGATTTTTAATCTTCTTAGAATTGACTTCTAGAAACTTTTCTGCCCTTCCAGGAGGAAAAATACAGTCTGACTTGTACCAATCAGCAGTTTGCTTGGTCAAATAACCAGCATCAATTTCATTATTAGAAGGACCAGCAAAATCTGGTTTTTCTCCTGTTTTCTGACCATCAGTCTGATTTTGTGGTTGTGCAACTCCTGTACTCTTAGCTTCAACTGAATCACTGATTGACTCACTAGCAGAGGCAACAAAAGCAATAGGTTCTTGAGCAGAAATAGGTTCTTGAGCAACCTGTTTTACTTTATCAACTGGAATTTGCTCTGAAGAAAGAACCTTTTCTGGTTTATCAACCTCCTCATTATGAGCAGAACCATGATTAGCATCAGAGTTCAACTCAGTGTGTGATGCAACCACAGTGTCTTCAAGAACGATAGTAGGCCCATCAGCAACACCAGTATCAATAGAAAGTGTAACCTCCTTGAGTGGTGGAGTAGATGCTGCATGATTAAAAGAAAGTGGAGTTTCAGCAAACTCTTCCATTGGAGACAAAACATCTCTAACAGCTTCATTTTCTTGAACCTTAACAACTTCTGGTTCAGAAAGCTTGACTTCAGATTCTGGTATTATAGATTCTATGATAACCTCTGGCTCACCAGTAGGAATATCAACAGAGATTTTCTCTTGAGCCTCTTCAACATGCTTATCATCAGAATCATTTAAAATAAGCCTTCTCCTCTTAGCTTTGTTTGCCCTTTGTTTGAATCTTCTACCATGTTTGGTGTTGATTGCAGTATGTATCTTTCTTTTTGGCTTTTGTGATGATTGTGGATGAGTGGTAGTGACAGGGTTCGTTGGTTCAGTAGTCATGTGGTCAGATTGTTGTTGAGGTTCTGTTTGTGTTTGAGGTGATATAGGTTGATCAGTGGTTGTTGGTATCGGCTCAGGTGATTGAGTAGGTTGAGATGGGATGTTTTCTGTACGATCAGTGGCTAAAGTTTCAGGCATAGATTGTGGTTCTGGTTGATGTGGTTCATGTGAGTCATGGTTTGATGATGAAGAATCTTGTGGTTGATTGACAAAGTTCTGTAAAGCAAGTGGCAATACTAAAGGAGGTATGTCTTTTCCAACATCTTTGTTAGTCATATCAGAGAATATTCTCTTAGTGACTCGAAAAGGTTGAATTTTATCAGCTTCATCAGTAGTTAACCCAGAGACACATGCATTGAACAGAAGTTGACAAAATCTAGCAAAGTAAACTGTAGTAGACTCTGACAACTTATCACCCAAATTCATTAAAACATATCTACCAAAATCAAAATTACTGCCATAGAGTAGAGAATACCCAATTTGCAGACTGTCCATTGGAATAGCATCCCAGTTGGTGATCTTCTTTTGGAATGTCCTGGTGATACAATCAAAGAAAAAATTCCACTCTTTTCTCAAGTTTGGCCTCTTCACACTGCCCAGCTTGGCAAGTGATTCCATGTACCCAATCTCTGTTAGCATTTCCCTCAGATTTTCGTCAGAGACAATTTCATATGAAGTGTGTGTGTCGAAATCCATTACATCACGAACAGTTTGTGGAGTAATCACAAACTCTTGGTCTTCATGAGAGAAGATGATAGACGGAGTTTCACTCGCTCCTCCTTCTATATATCTTGAATTTTGCCAGAAACTAACAACTTGGGAAGCAGATAGAGTAGCAGGTTCAACCAGCGCTTGCCCAATCTCAGAATTTCGAAGAAAATTTTGCATTAGATGGAATGCCTCTGGAGCCCGGCTGTTCTCAAGTAAAGCTGCATAATTGTTAGGCACAAAACGTAGACCAAAGACAGTGAAAGGTTTAGTTTCCATTGAATCAAGAAATAAGCAAGAAGCAACTGTGAAAATGTTTTGTAAGAAAGGTGTTTGTGAAAATGCCACAGTGAAGAACAAAGATGTTTTCTATTTTGGTAAAGTGAATACGAGTGGGTAAAAGTGATTGTGAGAAAAAATAATTTGAGTTTTAATTAAAAACTAAACTCAAAAGATTTTACTTGAAAACACACAACTGTTCCCTTGAAAAGTGTTAAAAATGAGACACATTGATGAGTGAGTGGGACACGTGTCACACATGCAACGGTTCACTTAATACAGGCGCAGTAAAAGCCATTATTACCGCTGTCGTTCCGTTTATCAAGACACGTTACCACTGATTACACCAATTAACAGTTGTCACTTACTCCATTTACTCCAAAATTTTCAATTTATCTTAATGAAAATTTACCTTAGAGTACATAACACAATCAATCAGTGTTTGTCCAATATTCAATCTTTATCACAAATACCCTTTCAAAAATGCACAGTCGTGATTTTCGTGTGTGAGTAGCAGAGTTTACCAAATCAATTTTTATAGCATCTAATATTTCATAAAATCCATAAATCAAAACAATAAACACTGAATGCATAAACTCTCATATTAAACACAGAGTATATGATGAATGCTAAACTCTGTAGTTCCTTAATTACAGAAATCTGAATATCCCTGTTCCAGTTTATGTTCATGATTATCCAAGTAAGCACACAGTCATTATAGACAAAAATAACAAGAGATAAACATCAAAGCATCATTCAGTGAGTTACATGTCAAGGATTGTCTCACAAACTCTCACATCACACAAGTGTTTAGGTGAAGTGTTTACTCTCAGATTCATTCAGTAGAAGCAGATGCTACCATAAGCTTGAATGTCCACCAAATCTACACCACTTCGATTATATTTATGCACAAATCAAAAGGACTTTGTTCACGGTTATAATTGAGTGAAATCAAACAGATGAGAAGAGATGAGAATTTCTAACTGAACAATTTATTTGATCAAAATATTCAGTCAAATGATTAGTACTTATTTGTACAAGATGATCAGTATATATACCTTTTTTTTTTTTATATATATATATACTGAGTAAGATATCTTTTCTTAAGAAATACTCACCTGCTTGAATTTGATTTAACAAACGAATATAACTGCTCTTAATACTTCAGTATTCAAGAAAAATGAGCAGTTAATTTGGCTCAAAGGGGTTTACTAAGGGTTGTATTTTATGAACAGTGTTTATGATCAGTGTTCAAAGATGTTTTGAACAGTGTTTGAAGAAAGATGGTAATCCTAATGCCTTTATCATCTTCATGCACACATATATCATGTAGTCCCAAAATGGTTTAATGCAAGTTCTAGAGCAACATACTTACTGATGAACATCACACAACAATAAAGTCTGATTGATATAAAATGTATCAATCACTTATTCAGCTCAAAATCTCACAGGGTTCAGACATGAACTGTTTCTCACCAAAATAAACAATGACACATCTCAAGTTTTAAAATTTTCACAAGTGCAAACAAAGAATCATCAAGAATCAAGTATGACTTGAAAACAGAGTGTCACTAATCAGAGTTTAGAGTTCATCAATATCAGAGTTATTCATGAGAGGCAATGCATGCAGTATTCATAGATTCAGAGTTTAGGATCAAATAAACTAAGAGATGCTCTAAATATGAAACAGTATCATGTTGTGTTAACTTACTATGCAGTTTCTGATTAGATTACAGTGACTCAAAAAGAATCTAGATTCACTGAAAATCATGCTCTATACATTTTTCTTCATCGGTATTTTCATTCAGACAAAAATCAACTCAGAATTCACAGAGTTTAACAAACATATTAACAGTGTATGACCAACAATCATGCTGACAGAATTTAATTAATAAGGTTCACATAGCACTTTAGCAATTTACAGAAATATGAGCAACACATTTTATTTGAAAGAGTTTGAGTCTAACCAACATGTTTAGTCAAAACCAGATACCATCCCTAGTTCATTGACCAATCTTGTAAATGTTGCTTCACTTAGAGGCTTTGTGAAAACATCTGCAAGTTGTTGATCTGTAGGCACAAAGTGAAGCTCAATATTGCCTTCCTCTACATGCTCTCTGATAAAGTGATACCTTATGCTGATGTGCTTGGTCATTGAGTGTTGTACTGGATTACCTGTCATTGCAATAGCACTTTGATTATCACAGAAAATAGGTATTTTACTATACCTCAACCCATAATCCAGTAGTTGATTCTTCATCCATAAAATCTGTGCACAACAGCTACCAGCAGCAATATACTCTGCTTCAGCTGTAGATGTAGATATTGACTTCTGTTTCTTGCTGTACCAAGACACTAGTCTGTCACCAAGAAATTGACAACTTCCACTTGTGCTTTTTCTGTCAATCTTACAGCCAGCAAAATCTGCATCAGAGTAACCAAGTAGCTTAAAATCTGATTCTCTTGGGTACCACAGTCCTAAGGTTACAGTTCCCTTGAGATATTTGAAAATCCTCTTCACAACTGTTAAATGTGGTTCCCTTGGATCTGCCTGAAACCTTGCACACAGACAGGTGGCATACATGATATCAGGTCTACTAGCTGTTAAATAGAGTAGAGAACCAATCATCCCTCTGTAACTTGTCATATCCACTGATGAACCTGTATCTTTGTCCAGTTTTGTTGCAGTTGCCATGGGAGTTGTTGCAGACGAACAGTCAAGCATACCAAATTTCTTGAGAAGATTTCTGGTATATTTTGCTTGATTAATGAAAATTCCATCATCTGTTTGCTTCACTTGTAAGCCTAGAAAATAGCTTAACTCTCCCATCATACTCATTTGATATCTAGACTGCATGAGCTTGGCAAATTTCTTACAGAGTTTATCATTAGTAGATCCAAAAATGATATCATCTACATATATCTGAACTAAGAGCAGGTCATTACCAGATTGAAAGTAAAACAGAGTTTTGTCAATAGTACCTCTGTGAAACCCACTTTCTAGTAGAAATTTAGCAAGTGTTTCATACCATGCCCTAGGTGCCTGTTTGAGTCCATAGAGTGCTTTGTCTAACCTGTAGACATGATCTGGATATTTTGGATCTACAAAACCAGGTGGTTGTTCAACAAATACTTCTTCTTCAAGTTTTCCATTCAGAAAAGCACTTTTCACATCCATTTGAAAAACCTTGAATTTCTTGTGAGAAGCATAGGCAAGAAACATCCTTATTGCCTCCAACCTGGCAACTGGTGCAAAAGTCTCATCATAATCTATTCCTTCCTGCTGTGAATAGCCTTTAGCTACCAGTCTTGCTTTGTTCCTTGTGATCACACCATCACTGTCAGTTTTATTTCTGAAAACCCATTTAGTACCAACAATGGATCTGTTCTTTGGCCTTGGTACAAGGGTCCACACCTCATTTCTCTCAAATTCATTTAGCTCTTCTTGCATTGCTGTTATCCAGTCAGCATCTTTCAGAGCTTCTTCTACTTTCTTTGGCTCAGTTTGTGACAAGAATGCATGAAACAGACATTCATTTGTTGTTGCACTTCTTGTCCTTACTCTTGCATCTGGATCACCAATAATTAAATCAGGTGTATGTGACTTAGTCCATTTTCTTGCAGAAGGCAGATTGCTTCTGTCATCATGTGATCCTCCCCCTTGATCCATGCTCTCCTGATTTTCTTGGTGCCTTTCTTCACTTTCTGATGCTCCCCCTGAATGTGACTGCTCAGAATTTGAATGTTCAGAGTTTGAATCAACAGTGTTTGATTCAGAGTTATTAATTGAGTCACTATCAGTGTTTGAATTATCACTTTGATGTGACTCTTCATGCTCCCCCTCAACTGGTTCTTCCCTTGTTTCTGATTGAAAAGTTTCTTCAGTGTATACCAGTAGAGGTTCAGAATTGACCTCAACAGTGTTTGTCAGATCTGTATCATCCGAGTTTAATAAATCTTCATTTTCAAAGTGCAATTGATCATGCTCATTAACATCTTCAAGTCCAGTTATTTTCTTGTCATCAAATGACACATGAATAGACTCCATGATCACTCTGGTTCTCAGATTATAAACTCTGAATGCCTTTGTTGACAGTGGATAGCCAACAAAAATTCCTTCATCTGCCTTTAGGTCAAATTTGGTCAACTGTTCAGGATGAGTCTTCAACACAAAGCACTTGCATCCAAAAATATGAAAGTATTTTAGATTTGGCTTCTTCTTCTTCACCATTTCATATGGTGTTTTACCATGCTTGTTGATCAGTGTTGCATTTTGAGTAAAACAAGCAGTTTGAACTGCTTCTGCCCAGAAATAAGTTGGCAACTTTGCTTCATCTAGCATGGTTCTAGCAGCTTCTATCAAAGTTCTGTTCTTCCTCTCCACTACACCATTTTGTTGTGGAGTGCCAGGTGCAGAAAACTCTTGTCTGATCCCTTTACTCTTGCAAAATTCTTCCATAGATGAATTTCTGAACTCAGTTCCATTGTCACTTCTGATTATCTTCACTTGATGCTCTGACCCTTTGTCCAGTTGGATTATATGTTCTGTCAGTGTTAATGATGTTTCATCCTTCTTTGCAAGAAAATATACCCATGTGAATCTGGTATATTCATCAACAATGACTAATGCATATTTCTTCTTTCCAAGAGACATCACATTCACTGGACCAAAAAGATCAACATGTAGTAGATGATAAGGATCAACAATTGAAGACTCAGATTTGCTTTTGAAGGAGACTTTTCTCTGTTTAGCCTTTTGACAAGAATCACACAGTCCTTCTACATTCAACAAGGACTTTGGTAGACCTCTTACAAGATCATTCTTGATTAGCTCATTGATGTTGTTCAGGTTCAAACGAGAGAGTTTCTTGTGCCATTTCCAACTCTCTTCACTGGACATTCTTGTAGACAGACACACTGCTTTTCCATCTGAGTTGGTTGACAATTTTATTTCATAGATGTTGTTGTGTCTGTTTCCAACTAGAGCAACTTTCCCTGTAGATTTACTGATCACTTGGCAATATTCAGGCTGAAAATCTACATGATATCCTCTGTCACAGATTTGACTCACAGATAGCAAATCATGCTTGAGTCCTGGAACCAGAGCTACATTTGTGATGATGACATTTCCAAGATTAATATTGCCATATCCCAGTGTATGTCCTATGTTGCCATCTCCATAGGAAACTTCTGGGCCAGCCTTCTCCTCATACTCTGATAGCAGGGCTTTATTTCCAGTCATGTGTCCTGAACATCCACTGTCCACGACTAGGGTACTGACCCTGGTGCCCTGCAATCACAAACAATCACTGATTATTAGTTTTAAGGATCCAGACTTGCTTGGATCCTTTGGCTTTCTTAATTCTGTTAGCTTTTGCAGCGGAATTCACATTAACAGAGTTTAAGCTAACTTTTTCAGAGTTTACATTTGCAGAGTTTACTTTAACCCATTTTAAATTTGGTTTGGGTTCATAGTAATTATAGTAAATAGCATGATAATCTCTGCAAGTGTAAATAGAGTGCCAAGTACTTCCACAGTGTTTGCATAAAGTCTGTGGTCTTGTTCTCACATAATCACTCTTTACTGCAGTTTTAGAGGGCAAAGAATTAATGTTTTTATTCTTACTGCAGAAATTAGCAAGATGATTAGTGCTACCACAGTTAAAGCATGTTTTCCTAGGAGCTAATGAGGCAAGCATTGGCTTTATTCCTGATGTTATGCCTACCTTACCATTTCTGTTTTTCTTAGGCATTCTCTGTTTGTTGACAGATTTTATCTCCTTAAGCTTATGCTTTAGTTGTTTATCTGTCATTAAACCAATGTTAGCCTCTTTAACAAAAGTTTTAGCATATGACTCTTTAACAGCCTTTTTCTGTGCTTCAGTCTTAGGTCCACCTGTTCCCATGACATTACCCTCAGATGAACAATGTGGTCTAACCTTTACCTGATTTTCAAATCTAAGTTCATCTCCTACAGAGTAACCTAGACCTACTGTATCTGACTGAAACACTTCTTGAGTGTCTTTACCAGAGTGTGTCCATGTTTTAATGATGTGTTTAGTATCCTCCAATTCAGATTCTAGTTGCTTATACTTACCTAGCAACTCCTGTTCAATAAACACTGCATCATCTCTCTCTTTTTGAATTTTATTCATGTTCTCTAGCTGTTCCTCAACAAGTTTATTTCTTTCTTTGAGTTGAGAACACTCAGACTTTATCCTTTCATTTTCTAAAGTCTGATCCCTATAACTGATATGCAATGCTTTAAGATAAATTCTCAATTCAGTTATATCATCAGTGTTATAAGCATAGGTAGTTGGAGGTACCTTGAGATCATCATTTTCAGTCTTAGTAGTAGCCATGAGAGCATAGTTGACTTCCTCATCTGAATCTGAAGTGTCTGCCCAATCTCTGCCTTTGGTGTAGAGTGCCTTTTCAGTTTTACCCTTCTTGCACTCAGGAGCATAGTGACCCATCTCCTTACATTTGTAGCATTGAATCTCAGACTTATCTTTCTTACCAGATTTGAAGTCCTTTCCCTCAAATTTCTTGAAATTCTTCTTGTCAAACTTTGAGTAGTCCTTGGAGAATCTCTTTCCCTTCTTGAAGTTCTTGTATCCCATCTTCTTGAAGGTCTTTACCATCAATGCAGCCATTTGCATCATCTCCTCATCATCTTCAGAATCAGATGATTCATCTGTGTTTGAGTCAACATCAGTGTTTGATGACTCATTCTCTGAATGAATGACTAAAGCTTTTCCTTTTGCCTTTCTTCTTGATGCTTCCTTCTTTGATGGTTTCTCCTCAGCCTTAAGAGCAACAGACTTTGACTTTCTACTAGATCTTTTGTTTCTTTGCTCCAATTCCAATTCATGGGTTTTGAGTAGTCCATAAATTTCATCAATTTCTGTTTCACCAAGTTCATAATTATCTCTTATAGTGGTTGTTTTCACATCCCACTTTTCAGGTAAAGAGAGAAGAAACTTGAGATTTGAATCTTCTAAATCATACTCTTTGTCCACCAATGACAAATCATTGAGCAGTTTACAGAATCTGTCAAATGTTTCTGTCATGGTTTCATCAGATCTTGCCTCAAAATGCTCATACTCCTGAGTGAGTATGTTCCTTCTGTTCTTCTTAATTGCAGGAGTTCCTTGACATCTAACCTCAAGTGCATCCCATATCTCCTTTGCAGTTGTGCAGTTTATCACTTTATTAGACATAACATTGCCTAACGCACTGTGAAGTAAATGCCTTACCTTCGCATCCTTTGCAATAGATGAAAGATCCTCAGTAGTTAGATCTTTCTTCTCTTTTGGAATAACTTTTGATTCCTCACCGGCAGCAGCAGTAGATAACTTTGTAGGTTTGTGAGGACCTTCATAAATTCTGTCCAGATATTCTGGATCTGTAGCCTCCAGAAACATGGTCATCTTCACCTTCCAAATTGCATACTCTAATGGCCTTAGTATAGGAACCCTAATTGTTTCATACCTACTAACAGTAGTAGGAGCTTTCTCAGATGGTGGAGGTATCTCTGCCATTGATTACTATTGCGTTTGGATCTTTAACTGTAATAAAGTAACAGATTTGGCTCTGATACCACTTGTTAGGTCGAATACACAATATATAATCAAGTATTGTATGAATAAGTAACAAGAACACACGTTTTAACTCTTAAAACTGTTTGGAATAAATAATTCCTCTCTCGGTGATGTAAAGTATCACAGAGAGCTGCTTAGGTTACAAGAATGTTATTCGTTCACGATGGATACCCTTCTAGGGTTAACCTAACTGTATTTATAAGATATACAGCTACGTACAATCGTAAATTGATTCTCCTAAAATTAAGCTATACAATTGATATCAATTACGATTGCTACACGTCTTCTAAGTCAACTCAATCTCTTTGATAGCTATCCAATCTTCAAAGATATTGCTTCCATATTAATATTAAATTAATCTTCAAACTCTGTTGACTTGTAGACGCTCCCAGTAGACAGACTTTAGCAAACTCTGTTCTCTCCATGCTAACAGTATTTGCGCTTCCATGTATTCAGCTATCAGTGTTTACGCTTTCCTCTGTCAGCGTTTGCGCTTCCAGCAATCAGCGTATACTCAAACTCTGTTACAACTGCTTTCATTAACAAGTTAAACTCTCTTTACCTGTAACACTTAAACACTGACATTAAATCACATCAATTATATCTAACATACTATTATTGTTTAAGTCGAAAATCTTATACAACTGTATTCAACCCCCCTTCTACAATTGTTATTTACTGGGCAACAAATGTTAAATAAGGAAAACTCTTAATATAAGATGATTGGTCTAAAATTTAGAAGTGAGCTATGATTGGTCCTAAAATAATTCATAGTTTTCTAATTGGTTAACTAATATGTGGTAGACTCAGGTATTATAATAAATTATATCATTAGTTTATATCAACAATTAAATGACCATATTTTTGGAAAGAAGAGATTTTAGTTAGAAAAGGTAATTATTTAGTTATTATTTAGGAGAAAATGAAATATTTTAGTTAGAAAAGATAGAAAGATATTACCTGTTGAGTATGAATATACCGACAAGAATATACAAGGGGTGAATGTATTTTCAAACTTTTTCTTTGAATAGGTATTTAAGTGAAGATTGTTTGAGTGTTTGAATCTAACTGTGTAGCAAGAGTGTGTGTTCGTGTTCTTCAGAATGTTTAAATGCGGAATATAAACACTGGAACAAGATCACTCACTTTAATATAATATTTTATTAGATAAAGGTTTGCTACAAACTGTGAATACAAATGGTAGTATTTTCAGCTTCCTTTTCTCAGAGAGATGTATTGAGATACGTTCTTCAAAAACTTAACTGCTAGAGAAGTGAGATTGTAATCTTATAGAACATGAGTACAACCTACTTACTACTAATAAGGTGACAGACAAAATTACTTTCTAACATGTCTATCCTTTTTGAGTAACATCTAAACGGCTTGAAATTTGACTTCTTTCAACTTTGTTCAGATCCACTTCTTTAGCAGCTTGTCTCCTGTAACAACTCTTTAATCTTCTTGTAGACTTTCCAAAAGCACTTTACAGTACTGTGGTCCTGAAAGTATTTTGGCTTGCTGCAGGTTTCTGACTTGTACAATTCTTCAGTATTTTGTCTCCAAGACTGCATTCGAGAAGTAACTAAGTGATTGATTCGAGAACTAGAATTTGTTATTAGATAACTCTGAGTTCTCGAATACTGTTGAACTAACATATCTAATTACTTCTCGAATTAGCCTTTTCTGCAGGAATCCTTGAGTTGTCGAATAGAGCATTTGACTTGTCGAATCCCTGAAATGTCGAATAGATTCATGAGTCCTTGAGATATCGAATCCTTGACTTGTCGAATGCTAGACTTCTCGAATAGAGAAAAACACTTCTCGAATTAGTACTTAGGCAAATCTTCATTCTTCAAAATCCAACTGTGTTTATTTCTGCAACCTTGTTCTCCAAGCTTGAGGCATGATCTCTTGATCTTCTTTCAAGCATTATTTTATGACTAATTTATACAATTACACAATGTAAGGATTATACATGACTCTGCATTTACCCTTAGCCCTCAATTCATCAGCCTTAGCTTCAAGTGCAGCAAATTCCTCCTTCTTCTTTTTCCTTAACTCCTCATTCTTCTTTTCCAACATCTCCTTGTGATCTCTCTTCATTTTGATGAAATGTGCCAGCTCCACCTTCCAGATTCTTTCCTTTTATTGTCATACCTCAGTAACACCATAACTCTCTCCAAATCATGTAGCCTACCCCAGTGTTGA
This sequence comes from Saposhnikovia divaricata, assembly GCA_036435485.1. Lineage (NCBI taxonomy): Eukaryota > Viridiplantae > Streptophyta > Magnoliopsida > Apiales > Apiaceae > Saposhnikovia > Saposhnikovia divaricata. The sequence continues at coordinate 136,137,005 of CM071595.1, forward strand.
CACATGCCTTGCTTGAATTTCTTCATTCTCCCATCAGTATATTTGAACTCCAGGAAATCACCAACTATAGCCACATGATAGATTTTTTGGGCTAGTTTATGTGCTATCTCATCTTCAGTAAAATCTATATTGAGGCAAGGAACTCTACGCCTGGAATGATTGTGAGAGCCTGAGATGTAGATGTCTTCAACTTTCTTGCTCTTCTGGCTGCTTGCTTGAATTTCATTCTTTTCATCTCCTTACATGGGAAGAGTTTGAGACCCTTATTTTTGGACCATTATAGTACACCACTAGCAGTTTGCTTTTGGAGACATACAGATGGTTTCTTGAACTTACTCTTCTCTTCTTGAGGTGGCGAAACAGTTGCAGAAGCCATAGACTCAGATTTTGGTAGGTCATTACTAACTGCATTTACCCTAGACATAGAGTCTTGTGTTGTGGTGAGATTACTGTTAGTAATGCCTAGGGCTTATTGTTTTCCACTCTTCCTCTCATAAACTTTTCCTCCATCTTTGCCATCATCTCCCTTCTTGTTCTTATCATCTTTCTTTTTCTTGTTTTCATCATCCTTATTACTCATGTGATGTCTTCTTCTCCCATCACTTTTGTTTTCATCCTCATCATCCTTATTTCTCCTAGCTTTGGCTATTTCTGGAACCACACCTGTTGCAATGAAGGTTCTGAGAATATGCAATGCCTCTACTTCTTCACCAATTCTTATCCCATTCTTCTTTTGTAGTTGATCAATGATGATAATGATAAGTCTATGATTCTGAAGAGTGAGATCCTTGGGAATGACAAGCTGATTGACATCTTCAATCTTTGTACCAGACTGATAGAGAATGGTTCTTGGATTGGTGCATACTTCAGGCAATCTGGTTTGTTTACCATTCCGTAGATCAGAATATAAGCTCTTGTTGTTTTCTCTCTTCTTCTCAATTAGCTCTAAGATAGCATCAATCTCTGTGAATTTTAAAACCTTCAAGGTGTCATAAGATAGATGCCATATTTTGCCATTGGTCACCATCATAATCTCCTTGAGAAATATTTGATTTAGCTTTCTTGAGATCACTGTCAGATATTTGATTTGTTCTTTAAGACTCCTCCTGTATAGCAGTGTATCTCCTCCAACCTTTGCCTTTGAGGCTTGCAGAAACTTCAAGAAGGCAACATCATGATAAGTCTCTGAATTTGCTATTTTTATCAGCTTGGCCTCTGTAACCACACTAACTTCAACTGGTTGATCTTCTTCATGTCTGGAGAGATTAGCTTGATCAATTGGCATAGAACCTGCCACCACTGTGGATGTAATTGATTGCTTCAAACCACTTGGAGTAGTGATATGCACAGTTGGTAGGGTGATAATTGGTACAGAATTGATAGACTCATTGACCTTAGATTTACCTTTAACTTGAACTTTAAGGGTTGTAGATTTTGAAGACCTTGGTTGACCACCCTCAGATATAGTAATACCCTTTTCCTTAGGTTTCTCTTCCTTAGATTTTGAGTTCACTTTCTTCTCCCCCTTAGGCTTGTTCTCAGACATAGGTGTCTTTGATGGGGCCTTTGGGATTAAAGAAGAGGATGGAAGTTGTGAGGTTGAGTGAGGGACTTCCATGTGCAGCATCAAGTCATAAAGCAAATGTTGTTGGTTGAGAAGAACATCAGCATTTGCAGTGGCTTGAGTGTCCAACTTTTCATTCAGAAGAGTAACAGATGTCTGGATCTCAGAATTGAATTGTTTGAGGGAGCTCACTTCCTTTTCTAGAGAATCCATCTTGGTGAACAACTCAGTAGCTTTAAAACCAGAAAGGGAATGTTCTTTGAGTTTGACTACTTTAAATTTAGTCATGTCATGTACAGGGACCTCGATCAGTCACCAACTTATCTCTATATTGATTGGCAAAGAGAGTTCTAAACATGGCATTAGCATCAATTGTCTGAAAAGATAAGTTCTGTACTTAAGTTGCAAGATTCTTGACAGCACCTTGAACCAAGGGCAACCCATTGTCCATTTTAGTGCAGGTAGCTTTGCATTCTTGAACAGCCCTCAGGACAGAGTCTAGAGAAGGGAATTTTGAGATAAATTCTTTATTGACTTCACTTACTTCCTTTGCTGTGGCTCTACATACTTCATTCACTTCTGTTTTAAATCCTTTGCCAAGGTAGTGAGCAGCCTTCAGAAATTCCTTGTAAGAATCATTTACAGCTTCATACACTTCACCAGGGGATAAAGATTTGGCATTTGATCCCAGTGAAGTGATGTACTCTTCTCTTAGGTATTGGAGAGCTTCATTTAGAGTGACACTACCATATCCTTGTAACCAGGCATCAATATTGTCATCTCTCTCAGCTTCATCTGCTATCTTTTCCCTTTACTCCTCTACATCTACTTTGTGACATAAGAGAATGGCCTCATAGTCTGGATTTAGCATGTCTGCAGTGAGGAGGTTTTGAGCAATTTTAGTGAACTCAAGGATCTGATCCACAATTAAGCTTTGAAGTGCTTCAACCGTCAATTGTTGTGGAACATACCCTGATCCTGAAGCACTGTCATGTTGCACAGGCTTCAGCCATTGGGACATGAAGTTAGAGCTAGAGCTAGGCAAGCTAGACTCCTCAGTTACATATGCAACTTCTGTAACCGGATGAAATGACTCTACTACTCTTGTCTCCACAAGAGTGGGATGAGTTACAACAGTATTTGACACAGGCACAGAGTCTCTAGTGAAGACTAGTGAAGCCTCTGTGTTTTTGTTGGTGTCATTAGGAGATGCCCCAGCATGCATTCCCTCACCATCTAAATGTAGGTCCTGGGTGGTGAGCAAAGTGTCTTGCACTAAGTCACTTGAATCCATTGGCTCACCAAGAGGGGAAAATTCTTGATGATCAATGCCTTGCTCCTCAATTACTTGAGTTGCAGGCTCCAAAGAAATTTGAGTTGTAGATTCTGGAAGAGAAGTGTCTTTTAGACTTGATTTTGGCAACTCCCCCTGAGAAATAGAGGGAGTATCAAGTGTGATGTGCTCTCCACTCAGTGTAGTGCCAGCCTTATCACTACCATGTGCTGACTCATTACAAGAAGGTGCATTGGGGAGAATGCTTGATTCTATAGATGCACCCTATTGAGAGAGTACATCTAGTGAGCTATTTGCCCCTGATTTTACAACCTCAGTCATTTGAGTGACTGAAGAGGTGGTTTTTGTTTTCTTCTTCTTTGGTCTCTGTAAAGGTGACTCAGGCTCCTCACTTTCTATACCTAGTTCTAGAGCCAAGGCTGCTTCAGATAAAATGGTTAAAGGTACAGAGGCAACCTGTTTTCTCTTCTTCTTCTCCTTTTTACTAACATCACCCTGTTGAGAGGATGATGCAGTTGGCTCAGTGTTTGGTAGTGTGTTTGGTTGAGGGGGTTGGTAAGCAGGCCCTGGGTTAGCATTTTGTTCAACTTGCTTGGGCTTAGCTAACTCATATTTAGATGAAAATATTGGCATGTTGTGGGGGTAAGACCTAAATAAAATTTCCAAGTGGGGAGTTATTTCAAGTCTTACATCCACATCATTCCTAGTCTCCAAATTACCAAAAATGAGTTTGGTCATGGATCTAGGATAGCCTATTATATTTCTCTCTATCCCAGGTAATTCAATCAGTTTATTATCTACAAAATTAAGTGCAGATTGAATAAAACGAGGGAAGAAAATTTTAGTACCTCTCTTGGCTGAGTTCTTACCAAGTCTCCCATACAGCTCCTATAGAATGATCTGTCCAACATCTATCTTTCTCCCATAGGCCAAAGCATAGTCTATTTGCTGTACAGGTGCAATAATTTGATCAAAGCTGGACTTCCTGGCAGTGAAGACTTGAAGTAGAGTGGCAAATACATAGCTCCATTCTTTCCTCAAGAATTTCCTAGTCAAATGCCCAAGTTTGATTTCATCTGGGTAGTTGATGAAATCAAAGAAGTCCTTTAACTCTACATTTGTGGCTAGTGGGTCATACACCTCTTGTTGTAAGCCCAGTGCTTGATTCATATATGTTGTAGTGATAGTGATATCTTCGTCTTGAATCTTGCAGTAGACTACATAGAAGGTTATAGCATTCTCAAGGGCAATGACCTCCACAGTAGCAGTCCTCCAAAACTGTTCTATTAAGTCTAGGTACAGAGTTGGGTTGGCTGAGAGTGCATCCTTGATGTAGGACTCAGACATCCATTGAACAAAGCACTTGAAATTTGCATTTGGTGCTTCCACATCATTGGTTATTGCGATGAAGTTGGTTTGGTTGGGTATGGTGAGTTGGGTGTTTGCCATTGTTACAGAGTGAGCGAGAAGAGAGTGAAGGTTGAAGAAGAAATTTTAGAATTTGAGATTAGGGTTTTCAGAGGTTTTGGGAGTTTAGATGCTTGAGAAATCTAATGAAATGAAAAGAGTAGTTGTGAAATTGTATAAGTAAGAAGTACTTGAATTATCGATTAGATATATGTTTTGTATCGACAAGTCAAGTATTCGAGAAGTGTAAAACAACTATTCGGTATGTCAAGAAAGGCTTATTGGATATCTCAAGCAGGTTGTAACCCACAGTTGGCAGTTTATCTAACTTAGAAGTAATTCTGAATTAAATAAAATATGTTTTTATGAGTGAATTAAAATTTTAGACAAAAATCTAAAAACGGTTTAAATTCAGCGAGAATTCAGCCTTTTCAAATGATTCGAGAACTCAAATACTGTATTCGAGAACTCAGTCATTAGAGAACTCAATTACCATATTCGAGAAGTCAAGCATGTCTTTGTTCGATATCTCTAAAAGGCTCTATTCGAGAACTCGAGAGTGCTCTAAAGAGACTTGTTAGAGAAGTCGAGCAATGAATCATTAGAGAAGTCTGACTTATCGAAATATTCTTTTTACTCATAAAATTCAATTTTCACTATCTTTAAAAATTCACCAGAAACATTCAATGGAGAATATTCTAACAAATTAAATAGTGATTTTCTCAAAATTTCATAGAAATTTCAAGTTGATATAATATGATTTCTCAACATGTGCAACAGATTTGAAATATTTATAAATCATATTTCAGCCAACACTTACTTAAAAAATATTGAGAATTTAGATAAAGTAAGTGTTTACTGCTGCAACAATCTAATTGATATTTTCACTTAGCCAGATTCTGAAGAATTCAGCATTCCAGTCTCACTAACCAGCCTTGTGAAGGTGGCTTCATCCAATGGCTTAGTGAATATATCAGGTAATTGTTTATCTGTAGAGATATAATGCAACTCAATGGTTCCATTATTTGCATATTCCCTGATAAAATGATATTTGATGTCAATATGCTTTGTTCTAGAATGATTGACAGGATTTGCAACTATAGAGATTGCACTTGATTTGTCACACATGATAGGAATCTTTTCCAACACAAGTCCATAATCTCTAAGTTGATTTCTAATCCAAAGCACTTGAGCACAGCAACTTCCAGCAGCTATGTATTCAGCCTCAGCTATGGAAGTTGACACAGATTGTTGTTTCTTGCTATACCAAGAGACTAACCTTTGTCTAAGAAACTGGCAGCTACCTGAGGTGCTTTTCCTATCCACTCTGCATCCAGCGTAGTCAGCATCAGAATAACCAACCAGATTGAACCATGTGTCCTTTGGTTACCATAAACCCAAGTTTGGAGTGCCCTTCAGATATCTAAAGATCCTTTTGATAGAAATCATATGTGATTCCTTTGGATTTGATTGAAACCTTGCACACAGACATGTAGCAAACATGATGTCTGGCCTACTTGCAGTGAGATAGAGTAGAGAGCCAACCATGCCTCTGTAGACTGAGATATCTACTTTCTTTCCCTTAGCATCTTCATCCAATTTTGTAGCAGTGGCCATGGGTGTCTTTGAAAGTGAGCAGTCTTCTAAGTCAAACTTCTTCAATAAATCCATGATGTATTAGTTTTACTGATAAAGATACCATCCTTTATTTGACTAACATGCAATCCAAGAAAGAATGTTAACTCTTCCATCATGCTCATCTCATATACGCTTTGCATGAGTTTTGAGAATTTTTCACACAGTTTCTCATTTGTAGAGCAAATATGATATCATCCACATAGATTTGAACTAGGATAATATCATTACCATGCTTCTTGTAAAACAATGTCTTATCCAATGTGCCTCTAGTGAATTGATTTTCAAGAAGAAATTGTGATAAAGTGTCATACCATGCCCTTGGAGCCTGTTTAAGTCCATACAATGCCTTAAGCACTTTGTAGAAAAATTCTGGGAAATGTGGATCCTTAAAGCCAGGTGGTTGTTGCACATAAACCTCTTCTTCCAACTCTCCATTCAGAAATGCACTCTTGATATCCATTTGGTAGAATTTAAAATTCGAGTGAGCAGCAAATGCCAAGAAGATTCTGATGGCTTCCAATCTAGCAACAGGAGCAAATGTCTCGTCATAATCAATGCCTTCCTGTTGAGAGTAACCTTTTGCAACCAACCTTGCTTTGTTTATTACAATTACACCATCTTCATCCATCTTATTTTTCAGAACCCATTTTGTTCCAACAATAGTTCTGTTCTTTGGTGCAGGCACAAGCTCCCATACTTTGTTTCTTTCAAATTAATTTAACTCCTCTTGCATGACAATAATCCAATCTGGATCCAACAGTGCATCATCAAGTTTCTTAGGCTCAATCTGAGATAGAAAGCAACCATAGAGACACTCATTTTGAGTTGCTCTTCTAATTCTCACTCATGCAGTTGGATCTCCAATAATTCGCTCTATAGTGTGTGATCTATCCCATTTCCTTGAATGTTCAGGTTGATTTCTCATATTTGATGTTGCTTCATCATCCAAGTTATGATCATATTCATTTCCCCCCTTGTGAAGTTGTTCTCATTCACAGGTGTATCTTGGATGCTTATGTCTTCACTGTTGATTGGCACAGACTCTTCTCTTGCTTCATCATTCACTGGAGATTGTTGAACTATAGTCTCAACTTCAATTTCAATCTCTTCATCATAATCATCCAAGTTTTTGATCCTTAGTGGATCTTTTTCTTCATCATTGGCTTCTTCTAATCCAGGTAGTTTGCTGTCATTAAATGTCACATTTGTGCTTTCCATAATTTTCTTTTGACTGATAACATAAACTATGTATGCAATTCTCTCCATAGAATAGCCAAGATAAATTCCTTCAAATGCCTTTGCATCAAACTTTCCAACATATTCTGAGTTATCCTTTAACACAAAGCATTTGCTTCCAAAAGTATGAACATACTTAAGGGTAGGCTTCTTTCCAGTCATCAAGTTGTAAGGTGTCTTACCATTGTTTTTGTTGATAAGAGTTCTGTTCTGAATATAGCATGCAGTGCTCACAGCCTAAGCCCAAAAACATGTAGGCATTTTTGCATCAAGTAACATTGTTCTTGTAGCCTCAATTAGAGTTCTATTCTTTCTCTCAACAACTCCATTTTGTTGTGGAGTTCTTAGAGCTGAGAATTGTTGTGAAATACAATTCTCTTTGCAAAATGCTTCAAGCATGGCATTTCTGAACTCTGTTCCATTATCACTTCTTAATGCAATCACACTTGCATTGTTGGCCTTTGCTTCTTTGTCAACTTTCTTTATGTGCTCAATGATTACTTGTGGAGCATCATCTTTTGATGCTAGAAATTCCACCCATGTGTACCTTGTATAGTCATCCACCATCACCAAGGCATACTTCTTTCTTCCTAGTGACATAATATTTACATGCCCAAATAAATCCATATGAATTAGTTGCAGGGGCTTGGTTATTGATGTCACTATCTTTGACTTGTGGCTTGACTTGTTCATCTTTCCTTTTTGATAAGCCTTACACACTCCTTCTTGACAGAATTCAAGTGCGGGCATGCCTCTCACTAACTCTCTTTTGACTAGAGAATTAATGGCTTTGAAGTTCAAGTGTGATAACTTCTTATGCCACAGCCAACAATCTGCATGATGCCTTTGAATAAAAGCAACAAATTTTATCCTTGCTTGCAGAATTCATATTGGCTACAAACAGGCTTCCTTTCCTTACTCCAGATAGAGCAAATTCACCAGTCTTCTTGTGAGTGATCAAACATTCATCCTTATCAAAGTTCACTTTGAAACCTCTATCAGTAAACTGACCAATACTTAGTAAATTATGCTTGAGCCCTCTGACCGCTACATCCTCAATGATGACATTACCAACTTTCAGTTTTCCATATCCCAATGTGTTGCCAATGCTATCATCTCCAAAAGCAACCATAGGGCTAGCCTTTTCCTCATACTGTGATAGCAGGGCCATATCACCAGTCATATGATTTGAGCATCCACTGTCCAAAATCCACATGACATTCTTTTCCTGTTCTTTGCCCTGCAATCACAAATGGATTACTTCTTCTTTGGTACCCAAACAAGTTTGGGTCCTCCTGGCATAGTCACAGTTTTATCATAAGCAGCATGCTTGTTAACTTTCTTAGAACTAGTCTTCTTATCACAGCTGGAAGTCTTAGGACTTGAGTTCTCAGACTTAGGTGACAGAGGTACCTTCCTAGCTTTAGGAGAACTTGAAGACTTTGACCTTGTGTAGTGTATGTGAGAATTGTGATTGATACATCCATCAATAATTTGCCTTCTCAAATTGAAACAGTTAGTCATAACATTAATATTGCATGGCATACAGTCAAATTTATCATAGAATGGAGCATCTCTATGCCTTAAATGCACAGAACAATCATAGAAAGGTTTAGGCACACTACCTGCAGGTTTCTTACAAGCATGGGTCAAATGATTAGTACTGAAATAGTTTTGACAAGTTTTCCTAGGGGCATTGGGCATATAAACATAGTTATTATCCTTGTTGATTCCTAGTTTGCCATTTCTGTTCTGTCTCTTCTTAGCCACAATCTTTTCAGATTCATTCTTTTTAACTGATTCAAACTTAACAGATTTCTCAACTCTGGATCTAAGTCCTGCTGGCACTTTGGTTTTCAATTTGATAATCTCACATTTAGAGGGTGCTGATTGCTCACTAGACTGTGCCTCATCCTCATCATTCAACATTTGCTTGATGAGTAAGGCTTCTTCATCAATTTCAAGTGTTGATTCTTTGAAAATAGGTGACTCAGCATTTTTCAAAATGTGAGGCACATTCTCATGAGTAACCTTATCATCTTTAATGACAATACAGCCTTTCCTCCTTTTTAGAGTGTCATAGTCAAAACCAATTGCAGCCTTAGGACTCTCTTGATGTTTCTCATGATAGGATTGTAATAGACTAGAGGAGTTCTTAAAAGTTTTTAGTTTCAATTCATTCTCAACTAATTCATCCCTAAGAGATTTTTCAACCTGACTAGCACATAAAACCTTATTTTGTAGATATTCAACTTCTTTCTTAAGGTTTTCTACTTGCATAGCAGTTAGCTCAAGTTCCTCATTCTTTTTGTTTAACAATTCATTTCTAGCAGACAGTTTAGCAATCTCTTCATTAGCAGCAGTCATACTAGTATGAATATTAAACATTTTAACAGATAGTTGTTCAATCATATCCTTATATTCAGAAACAGACATGTTTATGGTAGTGAGAGATGGTACCTGAGAGTCTGATGAAGATGTTTCATCCTTGGAATTGGCCATCAAGGCATAGTTGCAAAATTCTTGCTCTTCTTCATCAGTATCAGTATCATCCCAACACTTCCCTTCAGCGATGTAGGCCTTGCCTGGTGTTTGCTTTTTGAGAAGGGCCTCATACTTAGCTTCAAGCTCTAGAAACTCTTTATCCTTCTTTTTAGGCTTCTTGCATTCACTAGCAAAATGCCCTATGTCATTGCATCTATAGCATCTCACAGATGACCTATCCACATAGCCAGTTTTGAATTTATTCTTGTTTGGCTTCACAGGTGCTTTACTTTTGTTGAATGAATGATTCTGAGGTCTAGGTTTGAAGGGCTGCTTTCTCTTGAATATGATGTTTGGAAATTTTCTAGCCATGAAAGCATATGAAGTGTTTTCCATGCCATCTAACTCCTCAAGAGTATAAAACTCATCTCCTTCTTCTTCCTGTTCCTCAGCAGCAGTCTCAGGCATCTCCACTACTGGTTCTTCATCCATCAATTCTTCAATCCTCAAATGGCTTGTAGAGGTTTCAAGTTCTTGAATAGATTTGTTCACAATCAGGGCACATGACGTGTTTATCATTTTACCCTGATTTACTTGAATAGCCCTTTTCTATAACAGCTTAAGCTCATGAGTTTTTAGCACACCGTAGAGCACATCATATATGACTTTGTTCAAATCTCTTTCCCTTAGAGAAATGACCCTTTGCTCTAAATGGTTTGGTGAAGACAGTAGAAACTTCATATTCAATTCTTTGGTGCTGTAGACTTTTTCATTCATCTGCAACTCAGTAACTAACTTATAAAATCTCTCAAACATGTCAGTAATGCTTTCCTTTGGGTTGTGCCATGAAAGCTTCATACTATGTGACCAGTATCTGTTTCTTATTCTCCTTGACCTCATCTGTCCCTTCACATAGAACCTCAATATGATCCCACATCTCTTTAGTAGAAGTGTAGGATGGTATGTTTACAAACATTGACATATCCATCGAGTCAATGATTAACAGCATGAGATGACTATCAAGAGCAACCATCTCCTTTTCTGATTTTGTCCATTTGGATGGTTCCTTGGCCACATAAGATCTTGGAATGGTTGTGGTTCCAACTGTCTTTTCAGGAATCTCTTGTTGTGGAACAAAGGGACCATTCTTGAGAATCTCAGGATATAGAGGGTGGGAGGCATTGATAAACAGCATCATCTTTATCTTCCAGAGGTTGAAATTATCTTTGTCAAACTTAGGGACCTTCACCGTTCCTGTTGTCTTTGGCATATTCATATTCATGATCGTTTTCTATTTTAGTCAACAGCCTGCTCTAATACCACTTGTTGAGTATGAATATATCGACAAGAAAACACTGGAACAAGATCACTCACTTTAATCTAATATTTTATTAGATAAAGGTTTGCTACAAACTGTGAATACAAATGATAGTATTCTCAGCTTCGTTTTCTCAGACAGATGTATTGAGATATGTTCTTAAAAAACTTAACTGCTAGAGAAGTGAGATTGTACTCTTATAGAACATGAGTACAACCTACTTACTAATAATAAGGTGACAAACAAAATTACTTTCTAACATGTCTATCCTTTCTGAGTAACATCTAAATGGCTTGAAATTTGACTTCCTTCAACTCTGTTCAGATCCACTTCTTTAGCAGCTTGTCTCCTGTAACAACTCTCTAAGCTTTTTGTAGACTTTCCAAAAGCACTTTACAGTACTGTGGTCCTGAAAGTGTTTTGGCTTGCTGTAGGTTTCTGACTTGTACAATTCTTCAGTATTTTGTCTCTAAGACTGCATTCGAGAAGTAACTAAGTGATTGATTCGAGAACTAGAATTTGTTAATTAGATAACTCTGAGTTCTCGAATACTGTTGAACTGACATATCTAATTACTTCTCGAATTATCCTTTTCTCCAGGAATCCTTGAGTTGTCGAATAGAGCATTTGACTTGTCGAATCCCTGAAATATCGGATAGCTTTTTGAGTCATTGAGATATCGAATATAACTTTGACTTGTTGACTCTTAGAGAACTCGAATGATGCTTTGACTTGTTGACTCCTTGAGTTCTCGAATAGAGTATTAGACATGTCGAATCTCTGAGTTATCGAATGATACTTTGACTTGTTGACTTTCAGAGATGCCGAATAGTGTCTTTAGAGATATCGAATCCTTGACTTGTCGAATGCTAGTCTTCTCGAATAGAGAAAAACACTTCTCGAATTAGTACTTAGGCAAATCTTCATTCTTCAAAATCCAACTGTGTTTATTTCTGTAGCCTTGTTCTCCAATCTTGAGGCATGATCTCTTGATCTTCTTTCAAGCATTATTTTATAACTATTTGATACAATTACACAAGAAGGATTTTGATGCCTACTATAGGTACTAAAACAAGTAGAAACTCTACTACTAGAGGTTCCCCTAGTTAAAGGGTCATGTAAGTAATGCAAATCATTACAAACAATTAGGCTTGTTATTAGATGTATACAGGCATGCCTCTGTGACTAACATTACCTTTTAGTTGGAAAAGATAATCATTTAGTTATTAGTAATTATAATATTATTGGTTTATTTCATGAATTAGAACGATCATTATAACTTTGGAAATAAGAGATTTTAATTAGAATGGATAGAAAAGGTAATAGCTGAAAAAGATAATTGGTTAGTTATTATTTAGGAGTATAGAAATGATATTACCTTATAGCTGAAAAGGTAATCAGTTAGTTATTAGTAATTATAATATTATTAGTCTATTTCATTAATTAGAACGATCATATTTTTTTGAAAGATATTACCTTTAGCTGTAAAAGGTAATCAGTTAGTTATTAGTAATTATAATGTTATTAGTTTATTTCATTAATTAGAACGACCATATTTTTGGAAAAAGAGATTTTAGTTAGAAAAGTTAAAAAATGTAATAGTTGACAAAGGTAATTGGTTAGTTATTATTTAGCAAGAAGTGTTGGGAAGAGTTACGTGTAATATTTTGAAAAAAGATTGTATTTTGTTTTTTTATAATTAAGTTAAATAATTAAGGGTAATAAAGTAAAACAATTAAATAAGGTAAGTACCGTACCGTACCAAAACTTTCAATGTTTCGCATTTTATAATATAGTATATATATAGATGTTTTCTTTTTCATTTTAGATGTTTTCTTGCAGAATATTCATGTATTAATATTTTTATGGAAGATGTATTAATATTTTTAATAATCTAGAAGTTCTAGATTATATATTAACAAAAAGTAAAGTAATGAGTCCATGTTAACTAAACTAGCATGATAGCCCGTGCAAGGCACGACCCACATTCTAATTCGTACAATTTCTTTCACAAATAATCGATCATATCTTCATGTCAATCTATTTCACGTGCTTCGATTTATTTAAGGCCAACAGTTGGTAACCGTTCAAATTTTGAAATATTAATGAATTCTAAATTTTGAGTATCATACAGAACCAATCCTGAGATTAAGCCGCTCAAGCTAATAAATGGGGCATCGAGAAGATGATGTAATTTAGGGGCACATCTTTTCTAATAAGTAAAAAAAATTAAAAGTACGTAGAGACACAAAAAAGGTAGCACCAATAATAATTTAAGATATAAGGAGTGACCAAAAATAAATCGCATCTATTTGATTTTGATTTATAGTTGAGTACAAATTTTAATTCATTTGGGACTTTCAATTTCTGAGGTCCGACCTAGGTATCATATTGGTAGCGGTTTTCTTTGAATGTAAGAAGAATGACCAATAATAATGATACATAAGAGTTGCTCTTTATCGGCCAAGTACTATTGCAACAATAATGTGTTGTTTAGTCTATTTTCTAGCAGTAATTTTTAAAAGATTATCACGATAATGATATGCTATTTTGTTTGTTTTCATTAGCAATAGTAAATCAGCAAGAGGAGATAGGTAGAAGATGTAGGCAGCAACAACACAAACTATTTTAATATTAGGAGAAATCAATTAAAATGTATGATGTATCCATACAAACTAATATGCGATATAATGAAAAAAAACCATTTATTTTTTATATAGTCTTAAAATATCACTAATCGATCATTATGTTATAGATAGTCATATATAATTTAACATCTTTGTTTAGTATATATAATCGTGTTTATAATACTACATTATAATTCAACTATGTATTTTGTTTATTTATTTATTCGATAACTCATAAAGTCTAAATCTAGCATAGCTAATTCTGATTTTTTATACAGATATATATTATACCAAGTATCAATCATATTAAAGGTATGTTTGGTATTGATGTTTTAGACCGCAACAACATTTTTTTTAGAAAATTTGGTTCAAAAGAACTTAGTAAATCTAAAATCAATTTTTCAACAACATTTTTTAAAAGAAAAACTGCTTTAGGAATTTTTTTAATTTTTCACAGTAGCAATTTTTGTAGACAACAATTTTAGGTAAAGGCATCAAACCCCAATAATTTCCCTTTAAAATAGGATATAAACAAAAACTAAAAAAGACATAATTTATTGAGTGATTGTGAATTTAACTCCATTTATATTTAGAAGTCATAAATTCAATTTCCTTGATAAGACCAAAAATCATGTCTTGTTTCCCTATATTCTGTATCATATGTCCTAATTCGATGGTAGATAAACTCATGTTGTCTTGTGTACCACGTGAATGCATATCTTGTTTTCATGACATATTCATAATATAGATAAAAATACTATTGTATTATAATTTCATAAAACTATCATTCTAATTTCAGAACAATTTTTTTCTGTAATAATTTTCTTTTGTAGTTGGTTAAACACTTCTATCTTAGAATTTTAAAACTGAAATTATTGTGATGGCATGATAATCGTGTAATGCATGACCTGCATTTTAAATATGATAATTTTACATACACATATTCTTATGAACTTATCACTATTATGATTATGAGCTAATTATGTATGAAAATCTTTTTTTTTTTGTCAGTCTGTATGAAAATCTTTAATTGTCATATCTCATGGACAATAATCTTATACATATATTTTGAATGTCATTGTGTCAACACCATATTTTTTTTTAATTTTTAATTATAATTTATCCAACATTTGTCAACGGATTGGATTAACATAGTATTGTCAAACTAATGTATCAAGATTTATATCTAGGTCCATCACTGCCTCCCCCTACCAAGAACACACACATAAGGATTGTGAATTTATTACTACCCGAAATATCATATTATGATCATGTTTAACATACAAGCAAATTAAACTAGAATGTTCGACGTTTGGAATATTTCTCAACTAGCTAAAACAGTATATCACTCTACCATATATACAATGTAATACAGATGGAGGGAGAGTGTGTATGGGTGTGTGTGTGTGTGTGTGAGAGAGAGAGAGAGACAAAGAGAGAGAAAGAAAGAGAGAGAGAGAGATGCCAGCTAGTTAGTTCTAATGAGGCCTGGCCCGAAGGAAACATTGCAGTTGTACTTAGCTGTGAATGACCGAACACTGGAAGCGGTGCTAGTCAAGGAACACGAAGGGAATCAACACCCAGTTTTCTATATATCTCACATGCTGAAGGATGCAGAAACGTGGTACCCGAATGCGGAGAAGTTTGCATATGGGTTGGTCACAGCAGCCAGAAAGCTAAGGCATTACTTCCAAGGGAGAACGATCAAAGTGGTGACCGATCAACCCCTAAAAAAGATACTGCAAAGGCTAGAAGCATCGGGCAGAGTTTCAGTTTGGGAGATCGAACTGGGGGAAAATGATTTGGATTACACATCAAGGACTTCGATCAAAGCACAAGCACTAGCAGATTTTATGGTAGAATGTTCTTTCTCGGGGCTGAAGGACTTAGCCCCCGAAGAACAATTGATTCAAGCACCAAGAAAAAGGAAACTGTTCGTAGATGGTTCGGTTGCAGGGGATAAATGTGGAGCAGGTTTAATACTGACAAGTCCGGAAGGTTTTGAAATATGTCAAGCCATCAGGTTCACATTCCCTTTAACAAACAATGAAGCAGAATATGAAGCCTTGTTGGCTGGGTTGGAGTTAGCCCGAAGCTTAAAAGTTAAATACCTAAGGGCTTTCAGTGATTCGATGTTAGTGGTGAAGCAATTCATAGGAGAATATGGGCAGAAGGATCCTCGGACAAAATCCTACGCCTTAAAGGTACGCGAGAACATTCTGTTTTTTGAGTCCTTTGAGTTGAGCCAGGTGGCAAGAGAAAACAACAGTCGAGCAAATGCTCTATCCAGGCTAGCTTCGGCAGAGACCCAAAGTCTTACTGGGTCAATCTATCTGACCGAAGTAAAGACGCCTTTGATATAAAAAAGCAGTGCATGGAAATTCACCAAGGGGTTAATTGGATGACCCCGATCAGAGCATTTTTGGAGAAGGGAACTTTGCCCGCTCGACCGAAGGGAAGCACAGAAAGTGAGATATCGGTCGGCAAGCTGTACTTTGATCGGAGGCCGCATGTTTAGAAGGTCAACGACTCAGCCACTTCTCCGATGCTTAGACACTGAAGAGCAACAGCTAGCCCTTGAAACAGTCCATGAAGGGATTTGTGGCGAACGCTTAGCAGGAAGATCTTTGGCTTTTAATATTCTTAGGCAGGGGTTTTTCTGGCCGAAGATAAAAGAAGATGCGGCTGAATATGCCAAGAAGTGCAAACAATTCCAGATATTCAGCACCATACCGAAGCAACCCCCCGAGGAAATGTCTTTAGTTCTTAGCCACATCATATTCACCATGTGGACAGTTAACATCGTGGGAATCTTACCTACCAGCACCAAGCAAGCTAAGTACTGCATTGTGGCAATCGACTACATGGCCAAATGGGTGGAAGCCAGACCTCTCTCAGCCATCACCGAAGAAGTAGCAAAAAAGTTCATGTTAGAGCAGGTAATTCTAAGGTTTGGTATCCCAATGGTATGTGTATCTGATAATGGGATTCAGTTTATTGGAAGCAAGTTTAGAAAGTTCCTGGCCAAGTTCGGAATCCGGCAGAAGTTCAGCTCAGTCGGACACCCCCAAGGAAATGGGGCGATCGAAGTAGCCAACAAAATCATCTTTGACGGGATCAAGAAGAGACTGGGCGAAGCTAAGGGACTTTGGGCTGAGGAACTGCCGTGGGTATTATGGGCCTACCGAACGATAGCAAGATCGTCAACAGGAGAAACACCTTTCAAGCTAGCCTTTGGAACTGATGCCCTTCTACCGGTCGAAGTCAGTTTGGAGTCTTATCGAACACAAGTGTTCAATGTGGAAACGAACAAATATGGACTCTGGGCGAATGTGGATCTATTAGAAGAGGAAAGGGAAGCAGCTCATCAAAGGAACTTAAGGTACCAGCTTCAGGCAGCTCAGTACTATGATTCGGGAGTAAAGAAAAGATCTTTCCAGGTTGGGGACCTAGTACTCCGGGAATCGGCTACTTCAATGCCAACTAAGCAAGGCAAACTTATACCTAACTGGGAAGGCCCATACACCGTGATAGAAATTGTTCGACCGGGTACCTACAAACTGGCTCATTCGGACGGCAGCCCAATTAAAAACACATGGCATGCAGCTCGCCTTCGCCGCTTCTACCAGTAAGCTTACTGGGCGTATTCATTTGTTGTTTTTAATTCAGTATTTGTTTTATGCAAGTTAATTTCCATTTCCCTAAGAGTGCATCAATCTGTAACTCAAAATTGTGTATATGCCATTTGCATGATCAATGAAAGATTGTTTGCCCCATTTATATGTCTACTGTTATTAGCCGAAATACAATGAAAATCTAATGATTAAGTACATAGAATCAGGCTTAACGGACCCATGTTTGGGGCCGACTGAATGAAACACGCGTCGTTATTGTTTTAGTATTTAAGTTACTTTGACATAATTAAGGTCCGGAGGAAATATTTTTCACCAACCGAATGGGACCTTAATCATTTACAAAACCCTTAAATACTGAGGGACAACTAGGTTACGACCGAATATGCCGAAACATGCTAGGCTAAGGCCAAAAATGCATAAAATTAAAAGATGAATATACTAAGGCAAATAAAGCCGAAGAAGCATAAAACTTAACAAATTAGGCTAAGGCGAAAACACGGTCGAAGATGCATTAAGTCAACAGTAATTATGCAAAGGCAATCAAAGCCGAAGACGCATAAAATCGAACAAATACTATGCTAAGGTAAAATTAAAACCAAAGAGGCATAAGGGCTAAAACGCCAAGGCAAATACAAAAGGGCGAACGAATAACTGGAAAGCCCGAAGGCAAAATGTTTAAAGCCCGAAGGCGGAGTTAAGTATTACACAGCCCGAAGACCATCAGGATTACAATCAAAATATTTAGAAGACAAACCAATCTATTCAGAAAGTTCTTCATCTTCACTCGAAGAAACAACCAGAGGTTCATCCACATCTTCTCGCCCGACTGGATTAGACATTCTCTCTTCCAGCAAAAGAGAGTGGTCAAGACTGGAGGAATGAGCCTTCCGAACGGCTTCATCGTAGCCCATCTGGAATACCATATCCTCGATCCATTCCAACATCTTTTGGCCTTTGCAGATAGCCTTCCGAGAAACCTTGAGCTGCTCGTTCTTTCGGGTGATCCGAGTATTCATAGTCGCCAATTCTGTCAGCTGGGCTTTCAAGGCATCCCGCTCGGTCGCCAAAGTAGTAGCCTGACCGGTTATCCGTTCCAGCTAAGAAACGGAAGAGAAGAGGTCCTTCTCCGCCTTAACTGCTCGGATCTCCAGATCGGTAACTTCCTTCAGCTTAGCCTGTATCCCTTCCATACGGTTGGTTACCACAGTAACCCATGGAATAGCCTAAATTAAAACAAAGGCAAATATTAGAAAACCGAAGGAACAAAAGCAAAAGGGGAATAGCTTGAGAAAAAGAAGTTTACCATAGAGATGAGTGACAACATCTCAGTGCAGGCGCCCACGTTATCCACCTTGTCGTAGCTGGGTCTATCGGCCGGCAAGATAATACCCTTGCAAAGATCGGGACCAATGTCCCTAGCAAGCGCTGGAGCCGAACAGACAAGGACATTGGTCTCCAAGACACCCCACTGGGGGACATAAGTTCTGACCATTGCAAGATCCGAAAGGGTCCTTTTCCATTTACCCGTAAGTGGCGGCTCCTCTTCCTTCATCACCTCCCTCAAGGGCGAAGCCACCGGAGTTTCCTCCGTATCCTCATTCTCCTTCTCCGGAGGGCTACCACTACCCTAAAGGGCGAATATCCAATCGTTATCTCGGCTGTCAGCCAGAAGGACCCTATCCATTTCCAGATCGCAGAGGAGTTTGTAATCTTGTTTATCCGCCCCGGGATCAAAGGTAACACGACTTTCGTCGGCTCCACTTCCTTCCACACGGTAAACTTGTCAATCTTCGGACCCGAAAAGAAGAACCATTTGTCGTGGGTCCCTTTGTTGCTGGAGTTCGTTTGTGCCAAGTCAGACCAATTATTCCTTCAGGCGATGGTGTAGAAACCATTGCTCTTCGGATTTTTCGGAAATCGTAATGATACCAGAAAAGAGATGCCCGTGGGTGGATCTTCGCCTCCAAGCAGCGAGCCTGGAAACAATTGACATGGATGAAGGAATTGGGGTCCAACTAACCAAGAGTGATCCATATATTCTTGAGCAGTTCCTTCAGGAGGGGCAATAGGGGTACCCAAAAGCCACACTTAAAAGCATTTTCGAAAATTCCCGTGGCAACGTTCCCTAAACCCTTCGGAATTGGAGGGTTGTGATAAATGCGGTCTTTACGTTTAGCCGGATAGATATGCCAGAGGCTTCTGATGATGCCATACTTATCGTGGAAAGTAACTAAATCTTCTCCGGCCAGCTTAGAATGCATGTTCGCTGCCGGATAAGTCATAACATCACCGAAAGTGGACGCCACCGAAGGGCCAGAATCCTCCCTTGACCGATCCATGTCCCGTATTTCGGAAATGAAACGACATCAGCCATGTACTCGGAGGACAAATAAAAAGAGAAGAAAAGGCAAAAGAAAGCAACATGAGCCGAGTACAGGGGGCCAGGATCGGTCGAGGACATCCTAGAGCTTAAGGTAGAAAGGAATCAAAAAGAAATGGCCAAGGCTGACCGAAGGATGTTCATAAGGGTTGAAGGTCCCGAAGGATGTTCTCACCCAGAAAAATGCAAAAAAAGTTAAACCTAGTGAATACTGTGAAGAAAACACCAGTCATCCTAAAATTAGCATACAAAGGTGCCGAGTTATCCTATTTTGCAGTTTCGACGCTAGCACATTCTACCCAGAGAGTATACACAACCAAAAACCCATTTTGTCCACATATACATACATATATACACACACGTTCACGACTACCACAATGCTAGCATACATCAATGATTAAAAGTTGGAAAAGAATCAACAAAAGAAGGCAGAAAACTTACTTGTTCAAGTTGAAAGAGATCGAGATGGAGAAATCAATTAAGGTAGCTGCTCCAAGAAGATTTGTTGCGCCTGGAAATGGTCAGAGAATAGAGAGGGTTTTACGTATGTGAAGACGAAAATGAAAAGGTTTTGGGTGTTATATGGAGAGTGGTGACGTTTGGACAAAACGTTTCGAGTTCAATGGCTGTGATTAAAGCGTAGATCTTGAGGTTGACAGTTGTCGACATTAAAGGGACACACCCTCCTATGCAGAGTCCAACCATCATTTGCTGGCATCCTTATCAGAAGATAAGCTGTTGAAGAATAACTCCGAAGATGGACCTTAGGCGTTGGCCTCCGTCCTGAGGATAACTCTGAACGAAGCCCGGGGAAATGTTGGAGGCCCATCTCCCGAGTTGGGCCCGGACGAAGGTCCAGTACAAGAGTCCAGTCCAAAAGTCCAACACGAACGGGCCGAAGACAGCCCAACGACGTTTGGCCCACTCACGTCCAACGGTCCGGACGGTTACACTATCCTCGGAACGAGGGACATGTTCTCCCACCTATTCCACTTCCTGGAAAACCGCCAACGAGCAAAGGGTTAAAGGGAATAGTCAAGTTCGAATCATTCACTTAATCACTGACACACAAATACACTCTCTACGTTCAAATTACCTTACCAAAATCAACTTATTGATTCTCACACCGGAGGTGAATCGGGGGACCAAACTGATAGAGTGTATTTTATATATACTTTATAGGATTTTATTCCCGCATTTACGGTACTTTTGCGAATAATCGTGAGTATTTAATTAGTTTTTGATGAGTTTGTCGCAGGAAATTAAGAATTGCCAAGTTGTAAGGAGTTAAATGATTTTTAATGAATTTATGGAGATTTTTAGCTCAAAAAGAAATTACTTTGGGAATTACGAGAAGAGAAGATGAATTTGTGGAGTGAAAATCAGGAAATCCAGGAGAGTTAAGGCACTATAGCGCAAGGGTTGCAAGAATGTTGAATAAGGTTGCAATTTTCGTCAATTCTGGAGACGAATTCGAGCTTAAGGATGAACAATGGAGTCTTGTTGTGAGCTACCATGAAGGTTCCAAGGCAAGGAATTGAAGTATGGAAGCTTTGAGAAAAAGAACGAAAGGAAACGGAGGCAAAACGAAGAAAAAACGAAGGAAATATCATGCTGAAAAATTGCGGGCAGATTTGGCTTGAGGCCGCGGCCTCAAATCTCAGGATGCGGCCTCGGGAATGTTCTGTCCATTCCGAATTTTCTCCTAAAAACTCTACAATTCTTTCCTGTTTCGAATTTGTTATGTAATTTAGGTATTTCCTAGTTGGATAAAACTTCTAGGGCCTATAAAAACACATTATATCATTGTAAAATTGTATCATCACAGAGAAATACATATCATATCATTGTAACACGATAGAGAGGTCAAGAACAAGAGGGGAAAAACACTATTCTATATATACAACTTTGTACGCAGCTTTTAGGGATTTTTCTGGAGAACTATTATTTTCTTTGAAGATTGAAGATTAAAGGTTTTTTCTATATTCTTATAATTATGAGTTCTTCTATTAATTCGTGTGTGTTGTTTTCTTCATTAATTATGTGTAACTAAATCTCTAATATGAGGATTGGGTAGTATTCCTTGGTATTCATGTGTGTTTAATTATCTGTGATTTTCTTGCTTTGCTGATCTGTTATTGAGGGATTAACACAATTAGGGGCGTCATGAACCTTTGATTGGATTTTAGGGATTGTAATTACTTGGAAGAGGAGTTGCAATTTTAGTACACGATTTAACAGACATAATTCAAGTATTTGATTGGAAGATTAATATGCAAACTGTGAGACTTATAATTCTTGGTGCTTATTAGTTTATGATTGTACTTTGATTGTATCACGGAAGTGACAATTAAGGTGTAGTTGTATACACTATATTGTATCTTGGAAGAGAACATTATAACCTTAGAAGAATTGTTTTCAGCAGAGTAAGAACGTAGATGTCACAGAGATATTGAATGTGCATTGAAACCAAGTGAAGAACCCCAGTTCTTGGATTGTTTTCCTCATATATTATATTCTCGACTGATAATTAGTTTAATTTAGTCTATAAACAAACCAAATATTCTTCTACACTTCTAAATTGTGAGAGATAAGATACTTGAACTCGATTTTACATATTAGTCCTTCCCTGCGAACGAACAACAAAAAATACTGCTAACACAGACCATCGCATTCTTCTTCATTGCAGGTCCGACCGAATAAGGGTTTGGCAGAAATCCAGTCGTAACATGGAGTGAGTGAGAGTCTCAAAAAGGAGGCCTCGTCACAAGGGTAGAACAATGCCTCTATCTGCATGAAATCCATATTCCTCAGCAGCCTTATCAAGTAGTTCCCTGGAAGAAGGTTTCTTCAAATAAAACGTAAGAACAACAAATCTCTTATTATCTTCCCCTACATACACCACAAAATGCCCTTTTGGTGCCGTTTCCCTCCTTTCCATAGCACGTACCTTCGCCATTATACAAAAAATACTCAAACACCTAGCCAGCTGGTTTACAAAAACTCAGTCCTTTATATACAGAAGTTTTAGCTAGGGAACTTGTCTATCAGATTTTGAATGGTCCTCATCATCCTTTATACTATGCTAAAAGGACATACAATTAACGTACATGATAAGAGAAAGCTGTGTTTCAAACGTGCACCTTTTGAAATTGCTTAATTTGGAGCCGCACATGCATGCATCAATTATTTATGTACTGTTTAATTATATTTCAGGAACAGTACTAGATATAAAACGTATTTCAATTATTTAAGAAATCCGTCTGGCCGCGTAAATAGTTTTTATATAAGTTAATTTACTCGCAAAATTAAACCAGTATTTCTGGTTGGTGCATGACTACATAAATAACTTTCGTATACGTAAAAGTTTCCAAAAACAATTTCCAGGAAACCAATGGATCATTAGAGTTCTGTTAATAAAAATTTGCAAACCATTTTACTTCAATTTGGACCGGTTTTATAAAAGAAACATTTTGTTATTAAAGAAACTAGGGTTCTACCAGTGATACGATTGACCGGTAAAATGTATTATTTAGTTAATATAAATATATTATTTTAATTATTAAAATATAAATTAACTTAAGTATAAAATTACTTATCCTTCAATTCATATCAATTGTATTAATATTAATATCATCATCCAATCACCAAAACATTTACAACTCCCGTTGAAAGTTAAAAGCCCTCTTTATTATTTTTTCTTAATTTTAATTTTTAATTTCTTTCTTTTTTGAGAATATTTCTACCAACTTAATAAAATTTTACCCATTTCATGGGTTTTGTACTTCTGGGAATTTGGTATATTTAAATGTTCAATATCGTGGATCCTTATAATATTTATATAAATTCATTGAAAATATTTGTATGGGTCGTGATGAATTTTTCGAATACATATTAAGACATAATTATTTCTCATAACCGCAAAAAATCATTAGATTATCTCTAAAAAAAGGTTGCATGTTTCAACGATATGGCAAGATCTATGAAACGAACGTAATTAATTATAACAAAGCAAACTTTCGTGTAATCTAGTTTGTTATGTATGTTCCATATCACTTTTATAAATTACATCCATTTATTAATGATTTGATTTATAATAGAAAAATAAATATTATCAATCAACCAAACAAATCCAATATATCACGCTCTTAAAGTAAGATATTGCTATTAGAGTTTATGGTGATTACACTCAGTTTGTTCGTAATAACAACTTAAAATGTATATTTTCAGTTTGGGAGTTTGTATGTTGGATTATTTTTTTTCTATTAAAACATGGTATATAAAATTTTAGTTTTCTTTTACTCGCAAAATAAGACATTTGAAAATGAGTATCACCTATCTTCTTACTATTTGACTAACTTGTTAAAATAAAATACTACCTATAAAATTGAAATCGAGTGTGTAATATATAAACACGTAATTACATTATTATATATGCGTCCTTGTAATTTAATTATTATCAGGTAAATAACACGAAATTCATTTTCCGTTAACAATGAGTATATTTTCCAACATATATCATAGAAAAATGCTTACATGTTAGGATCAAGCGCTTACCACTGCGCTAAAAGCCCTGGGACTGTTAGCTAGGCGCAACTTTATTTCCTTAACCCTTTAGCCAGTGTGCCTAGCGTCACGTTTCGATTTAGGGAGATGATGGACACCCTAACAATCCCCCCTAGCATCTGCCAGCATTAAGAAGTCTGCACAGCATGCCTTTGGCATAAATGCACTCTGTGGGATTCGAACACACGACCTCGCTCTGGTGCCAAATGTTAGGATCAAGCGCTTACCACTACGCTAAAAGCCCTGGGATTGTTAGCTAGGCACAACTTTATTTCCATAACCCTTTAGGCAGTGTGCCTAGCGTCACGTTTCGATTTAGGAAGATGCTGGACACCCCAACATTACGTAGTAACAAATCATTTGTATTATGTACATTCATGTCATGTACTTTATGATCTTGCACGAAACGATATAAAATTAAATCATGTACCCGAAATTCGAACACAAAATGACACTAAACTACACTAATTTTTTTCGCGTACACGAAAAGAAATAAAATACGCGAATAGAAAAACAATAACAATTACATGAATATCATTATGCATCCAAGTTATGTAAATATGTAACTGAGAACAAAATTGAGATGCTACAAAATAAAACATGGTGTAAAGTTTCGAACCCTCATTTTTCTTATTTTTTTCTTAACCTTGTTTCTTCTTAATAAGTATCTCTCTCTCTCTATTGAATTTTTATACCAAGTTATTAATTTTTTAATCCATATTTTAGGCTTTGTTAATAAGTATCTCATTGGTGGGTTATATTTGTCGATATATTCAATTTTGTAGTATTTTATTGTGAATGATAAGTCCCCTTTTCTTTATCTTAATTAACTCTATTTTGGACAAATATCTCTTTTTATTAAGAGTCTAGTACCCCATTGGTGGATTTTGTTTACGCATATATTGGATTTTATTATATTAGTTCATTGATTTGGGTAGTGTAGAATCACAATTATGATCAATACGTTTGACAAATCAGATATATATATTCCTCATGATTATAGCAAACTGTTAAATTATCTCACCAAGAAGGCTGAAGGTTGTACATTTCAGTAATATAAGCGAGATATGTACCACAATTGAAGATTTTTTCAACGATATATTGGATGAAGAAATTCCCGATTTGATCTATTTTATTATGTATTTATTCAATTTTGATTATTTTTATAGATCTTGTATGCTCTTTTATTGAGAAATTAATTACCTATAAAAAACGGTGATTTAAAGGAAAATTTGGAATTTTTATTACTTTAGTAGATGTTGTATGCCCCTTTATTGATGAATTAATCATGTATAAAAAATTGTTAATTTATTTAAAAAAATAAGCGCTGAGTTGAGTAATTTATTATGAAAATATTCAATAATAATATTTCATTGATTCTGCATTAATTTTTACTAGCTTATAACCCGTGCAATGCACGGGTTTCTTGTATTATATTATAAATTTTATTTAATGTTATAATTATGTTTTTGTATAATCATTATTTTTAATATATTTTTATTTTTTATTTAATATATATTAATATACCCATTATACATATTATATTAATGTTTCCTTATTATAAACAATATATACAATTTTTAATATATTTTATTAATAATTGAGAAATATGATGTGATATTTTCGGGTATATATCAATGATTGTAAGATTTGTTGTAAATTAAATTGGTAACGTGTTTTAATTATAAAGGAAATATTAATGATCGAAATATATGATACGTTTGATGTTTTTAGGTGTTTATAAAAGGTAATATGTTTAACTAAAAATAAATGTGAAAAAGGTAATTGATTAATTACCATTAATTTAGATTTGTTTTAAATTAAAAAGGTATTGTGTTTTAATTGAAAGAAAATATTAATGATCGAAAAATATGATATGATTGATGTTTTAGGTTTTTATAAAAGATAATATGTTTAACCAAAAGTAAATGTGAAAAGGCAATCGACTAATTACCACTAATTTTATTATATTAATGTGGAAAGGGCAATCGACTAATTACCATTAATTTTATTATCTTAATCGGCTAATTATCATTAATTATAACGTGTTTTAATTGGAAAGAAAATATTAATGATGAAAAGATATGATATGATATGATTGATTTTTTAGGTGTTTATAAAAGGTATTATCTAGACTTATTACCATTAATTATATTATGTAATTAAATGTGAAAAAGGCAATCGACTAATTACCATTAATTTTATTATCTTAATCGGCTAATTATCATTAATTATAACGTGTTTTAATTGGAAAGAAAATATTAATGATGGAAAGATATGATATGATTGATGTTTTTAGGTATTTATAAAAGGTATTATGAAGGGTAAATAAGTAAATTCACTAAGGGGGTGGTATTGTATTAGGACTTTTAATGACAATTTTTTGGAGAATGATTTTAATGGATTTTATAGACTTTTAATGATTTTTAATTACTCTTGTTGAATCACCAAGATTTCCAAATACTTTTGATGACTCCTAAAAAAATGACTTTTAAAAATTTTCATAGACTTTTAAATATATAACCTATGTTAAAATAAATAGATTTTGTGGTGTAGTAAGATCATATTTGCCTATATTGTGAAACCCTTTAACCTTTCTCCAGTACAAATTCAATCTTTTTAAATCTAGCTTATCAGTTTTTATACCTTTTGGTTTATTTAGTGATTTTTCTTTTTAATTTTACTCTAGGCCCAAAAAGTGCATCAAACCAGATATCTTCCTCGTTTACTTTAGACGGGAGGCATATCATCTCAGCTTGTGACGATTCAAATGTATATTTTTGGAATTGTAGCACTCAGGACACATCGTCTGCGTCCCAACCAAAAACCAGTAGGTCCTTTGAGTGTTTTTCCAATGATGCTTCAGTGGCAATTCCTTGGTCTGGTTTGAGATCAGGGAGTTCAAAAAGTGAATGCAATCTACAGGTTATAGATGAGTGTGTAACAGGCACGCCATCTGATTGTTTCTCTATGGGCCAAGGGTTCCTAGTCGAGTCTATCCCCAAGGGATCTACAACTTGGCCAGAGGAGAACCTTCCTTCAAGTCCTTCTTGTGCTCTACCATCTGCATTGTGTAAATCTCAATACAAGTTCCTAAAAACCTCTTGCCAGAATTCATCAAAAAGTCATGCCTGGGGTCTGGTTATTGTTACCGCAGGTTGGGATGGTAGAATAAGATCGTTCCACAATTATGGGCTACCAGTTGCTCTCTGAAATATTCGCCTTTGGTTGGGCACTCTGAAATCTGATCTTCTGGCATGTCTTTGTGTTTTTATGTGACCAAGTAAAGCTAAAATCTGCTAGTGAAAGCTTATTCAGACAGTACAGACCACAATTCATACCACTTTCATTTTACTGACAGCAACAGCATCGGGAGGTTGGCCTCTACTGATGCAGAGCAGCTATAGCAGACAGAGCAGAGTCCTCAGAATAATTTAAGGAAAATCACAATTCCGGAATTGAAATGATACAGACAGCCAGTATAATGCTCAAATTACAAGCATTTAAGCGGAAAAAAAACACTCGAAGTTGCATTAACTTTAACCGCAAAAAAAAAAACTTGAAAATATTAACTGTTTTCCACCTTAACAGTTGCATTCTCATTGTCTTCTGAAAACAGAGTTGCGAGGGATTATTCCAAACAAGCTTCACATAACAACTTTAATCAATATCTTTTAAAAACAAAATTTTTAATCAATATCCGCTAAAAACCAATACCAATAACTTTATTTTAATCAATAACTCATTACTTTCGTCAATTGTCCAAGTTTTATACTGACCTCCTTTTCCTTTTGAATTGTCATTCTCTTGACACACATCTCCCATTTTTCTGTGTTATTGATACATATATATTCTAAGAAAACGGGATTAGCAATAATTATACATCATGCAATTACCCAAAAAAGGACAATAAAACCAGGTTAAAACATAATACATACATGTATGCAGGTTTGGACTTTACATGCTTATATGCATCTAGAAAGCTTTGTCATGTATCATATCAATTTCAAAAAAATAAACATCCAACCATTCACTACAAGAGATAGGAGCAAAAGTGACGGAAAATTAGTTACAATCCGTCGCAAAGTCAATTAACGACGGATAATAAGGCTTCCGTCGCAATGTACTTCACGGCCCCACTTCGCTTTTGATCTTGCGACGAAAACTTGTAAAATTCGTCGTATAGTACTTTGCGACGGACAAATCCGTCGCAAGATGGACAAGTTGCGACGGAAATTTAATCTTGCGACGGATTTGCTAAATTCCGTCATAAGTTCCACCGTAAGTTCCACCAACACCAATATAATATTAAATTCGCACTATCTCTGAATTATTGCAACAAGGCGGTGGAATAATATTATTTTATTATACTTTGTGACGGAAATGAGAATCCGTCGCAAAGTGTTTTCAGTATTAATGCTCAAGCCAGTAGCATTTCTTTTCACTTCGAACAACTCTCTTCCTTTTAACTTCGAACATTTCTCTTTCAGTTTTCTCCCTTCTTTAATATTTCTTACCTCAAAAAAATGAAATGAATCATCACACCTGATCCTATGCACCAATGTGAGTATTTATCTTTAATTATTTATGTATTTAACAAGTTCATTAATTGTGCTTCATATTGAATTATTCAAACATATATGTAGTTAGTGTATGTATGCATATTTTATTGACATGTATGTATTATATATATATATATATATATATATATATATATATATATATATTTGTAGATGTCTTTTGATCGTAATTGGATCAATCATCGTTTTCATGCCGGCACAAATTGTTATACAAGAGAGTTTTTGAATGGTGTTGATGAATTTCTTAATTTTGCCAAAAATCATTGTGAGGAAGATGAAGATGAAATTAGATGTCCATGTACTCATTGTTGTAATGTTCCTTTAAAAAGTTTTCATGAAGTGAGATTTGATATCTTGACGTATGGATTTTGTCAACACTACACTTTTTGGGATTTACATGGGGATGGCGAAAGAGAGCCATATGGTAGTAGCTCGAGGAATGTAGCTAATGATCGTGATAATGTGTTTGATCCCTATGAGATGTTAAGAGATGCAGGAGCTTATAATGAGTGGGGCAACGAGGATGATGAGATTAATGATTCGGAGTTGGATGACGAAAATTATAAATTTTCCAGTTTGAAAATTGATGCGGGAGTCCCTTTATATCCCGGAAGTACAAAACACACAAGATTGTCATTTGTTAGTAAATTGTTGCATTTTAAGAGCACTCATGGATGTAGTGAGAGGGGGTTCAATGAGCTTCTTGATCTTATTGGAGATGTTTTGCCTGAAGAACATAAACTACCATCAAATTACAACGAGATCAAGAAGATGCTTAAGGATATGAACTTGGGATATGAGAAAATTCATGCATGTGAAAATGATTGCATGTTGTTCTATGGTGATGATAGTGACAAACAAGAGTGTAATATTTGTGGCACGAGTCGTTATAAAGTGGCAAAAGAGTGTAGTAGAAGAAGCATTCCAAGAAAGATTTTGAGATATTTTCCACTTAAGTCACGACTACAACGGTTGTATATGTCATCCCGTACTGCTGAGAGTATGAGGTGGTACAAGAATAGAGAGGTAACTGATGGTATTATGACACATCCAGCGGATGGGGAAGAATGGAAACAATTTGACAGAAATTACCCAGATTTTTCACAAGAGATTCGCAATGTTAGACTTGGACTTGCCAGTGATGGATTCTCTCCGTACAGCAATAAATCATCGAGGATTACTTACTCAGTATGGCCTGTTATAATGGTTGTGTACAATCTTCCACCTTCTATGTCTATGAAGGATCCTTACATGTACATGACTTTGCTCATACCAGGGGAAAAAAGCCCCACGAGAGATATCAATGTCTATTTGAGGCCTCTTATTGACGAGCTGAGACACATGTGGAATGTTGGTGTACAGACTTATGATGCTTATACAGACACTCATTTTACATTGAGGGCAGCCCTACTATGGACAATCAATGACTTCCCGGCTTATGCAATGTTGAGTGGTTGGTCAACCAAAGGCAAGTTGTCTTGCCCAGTTTGCATGGGGGATGTTAGGGCTTCACAACTTCCACATAGTCGGAAGTGCAGTTTTTGGGGTACAGTAAAAAAGTTTAGAATATCAGGCCAGATTCGTCGATGACTAACGGGGTGGGAAGTTCGCAATAATTGTATAAAAATAGTTTTTCCATTGCCCGGGAAAAAATATCTGAAGTCTAGGGCTGCTGGATTTGGAGTGACTCATAATTTTACACATTTCTCAATCTTCTTTGAGCTCCCATATTGGCACTCACTCCGCCTACGTCACTGCATTGATGTCATGCATACGGAAAAAAATGTATTTGATAATTTTTTCCATACTGTGATGGATACAAAAAAATCCAAGGACACCAATAATGCAAGAGCAGATTTGAAAGCATTTGGCATTAAAGAAGAGTTATGGATGCGTGGAAATGCAAAACCTCGAGCGTCATACACTCTCTCCCGAGAACAGCAGTGTCAGGTTTATAATTGGATTAGTGAACTAAGGATGCCAGATGGTTGTGCTTCAAATATCGCAAGATGCAGCAAGGTGGAAAAGAAAGAGTTAAGTGGCATGAAGTCTCACGATTGTCATGTATTTATGCAAAGGTTATTGCCTTCTGCTTTTCGTGACATTTTACCGAGTGATGTGCATAATGTACTTTG
The DNA here is from genome assembly GCA_036435485.1 of Saposhnikovia divaricata. Lineage (NCBI taxonomy): Eukaryota > Viridiplantae > Streptophyta > Magnoliopsida > Apiales > Apiaceae > Saposhnikovia > Saposhnikovia divaricata. The sequence continues at coordinate 136,167,869 of CM071595.1, forward strand.
CAACTTATCATGCTACTTCAAAGGAATATGATCAACAACGATAGTGTTGGATGATTTGGCAATCTTGGAAAAAAATATAGTAAACATCATGTCCAACATGGAAAATATTTTTCCAGGTGCCCTATTTGATCCGATGGAGCATGTTCTTCTTCATCTTGTAGAAGAGTGTAGACTTGGCGGTCCTGTCCCGTATCGATGGATGTATTGGGTTGAAAGACAGATGCGTCGGATGAAAGTAAAAGTGAGAAACAAAGCACAGGTTGAGGGATCTATTGCAGAACGTTATGCTGAAGAGGAACTTGTAAATTTTTGTTCCCTATTCTTCGAGTCTTCAGCTCAGACAGTGCATAACAGGATAGGCCGTTACATGGTTGATGGTAGCATGCGCGATCTAACAAAACTCGAGGTGTTCACATATCCTACCAGACTCTTCGGTGCATCAAATGGGTATTTTTTAGATGACAAGTCACTTCAAATCGCAAGTAATTATGTGCTCTTTAATATGCCAGAAGTAACACCATACAGACTGTAAGAACCCGATAACTTGTTATATTATAAATAATGTGAACAAATCATTTTATCTTATTCTCTTGTATCGTAATATTTTTTTTCCAGAAATTTTGAAGCAAAAATGAGGGCACAAGATCCGCAAGTCAGTCTTGATGAGATGAATACAATTGTTGACACACAATTCAAAGCTTGGATGCTTAATGAGGTATATTGATTTATTACATATTGCATTGATAAGTTGACATATATAAAAAGATGCATGTTTGATTATTATTACATCATAGGTACGACGAGATTGTGAAGCTTACAACCGCTTCAAGAACTTGTTGAGAGGCCCATCACCTTATGTTACCACTTATAGAGGATGTGATGTGAATGGTTATAGATTCAAATGTACAAAATCACATAGTGGAGTACTTGTAAAGGGAAGTTGTTACGATGACACTGTTAGTAACTACTACGGGCGTTTAGAAGAGATACCCGCGTTGGTGGAGGTTAATCAGGAAAAAGTTTTTTGTACGTACTTTTCATTTTAATTTCAATTGCATTTATGATTTTTTTAACTATAATGGTAATATACTTACCTATTCTGCAATGTATCTCACTTGTTGCAGAGGTATTACACATATGATTCTAGATATGGGACTAAGCAGGATGCTCGTAGGGTTGTCAGCTTTCATATGCACGAAAATATACGCAAGACTCAAGCCAGTGAGCGAAAACGTGTCCTGGCACTTATTAAGGATAATGGGGGAACATTTCTTGATCACAGACCCCCATATTTTACAGAGGCTGTATGGAAAGTTTTTTGTGAGTATTGGGACTCACCCGAGTTTCAAAAGAAGTCTGAAGCAGCCAAGAAAAATCGAAAGAAGCAGAAACATCCACACAAATCTGGTGCCACTTCTTTCCGACGTCGTGCTTGGGTATGTTTTCTATTTTTTCTAAAGTGAAAAACTATTTTTTTTTTTGCTAAAAGATTTTACTGCATTAAAAAGAAAAATGTACAGGGGAGGGAAAACCTTAAAAACTAAGGACATGCCCTGTGAGTGTTAAGTCTACTTGGATTCCTCAGTAATTACATACCCTGCTTCTAGACCTAGCATTTGCCACTGCTTGGGTATGTTTTCTAGTTGAATGTAAATGATTTATCACTTAATATTCTAATATAATTGCAGGGTTCTCTATCTTATTTCTCTAGGCAAAGTGTTGTTATCAGTCTGGAATTTGATTTTATTGCTGTGAATAGATCAACTTTTCAACACAGAAAATTGAGTAAAATGTTTGTGGAGGGGTAAGCTGAAGGATCAAATGTATACATAGAGATGGATTGTTTTTGAACACCTAGCTTTAGTCAAATTTAATTAACGGGAATATAAATGTATAATGTGTGTTTACGAGATTTTACAATTTTCTGGACCTAGAGGCAGGTTTTGTCTGCTATATTGTGTGTTTGCAATCCACAGTGATTGCTACAATAAACTGATTTCCGCTAATAGTAAGACATTGTGATCCATTCTTGTTTGTGATGGGTAAAAAAGCTTAGAAGTACTGGAAACTGAATATCGCAAGTAACCAGCTAAACCCATCCACACCAAAACTTTCCATTTTCAACATATGTGAAAGCAGTATGGCGCTTCCTTGCCTAATCCTCGGGGATGACATAAATTGTTGATAGTCTGTAAAAACCAACTTGCATAATTTGCGTGTTTGTGTAATAGAGTTGGTACAAATGGGTTTGAGCATTCTATGAACGATTTTAAATTTTAATCTGCAGAGTTGCAACAACAGGCAGTTACAATTAGCCATGCTCATCAGCTGGTACACTTGTTATCTACCAAAGCAGACAGTTGTTGCTAAATACAAATTAGAATGGATATCGTATCTGCTATGAAGCAAGATATAACTGTAACATATTAGTGTTTAAGGCTAATACAGGTTGTCTATCAGACCTGTTGAAGATGTGATCAAAAGCACTGTGATTGTAGTATAACATTGTGTCTGCAGTATTTTAATTACAATTTACAATGTAAATAGCTTACAAGACGTCTTACTGAGGAAATAGATTACCTAATGTTTTACTGGTATAAAATTTGACAGGATGTACTTGAAGAAACCGGTAAGGAACCTGGGGAATATCATTTGTTCCTGAAAACGCACACTGATAAAAATGGTGTGTACACTTCAGAGGATATAGGCGTTCTTATGGTAAGTTTATATTTTAAACTGGAAAGGGTGGCATAATCCTTTCATCCATGCACATTTAACATTTATTGATACCTTATATAGAAGAATGTGGATGTTTTGGACACATGATACATGCATGTTCAGAAAAAAATTTAAATTTATTGTAAATTGTGTACAGGAACGTTATGTTGAACTGTGCCAGAAGCAAAATGCGGACCCTAATGATGCGCCCATCCACGTATGGGCAGAGGCTGTTGGTGTGCAGAAGAATAGCATTATCGGTGTTCCTCGCACCAAAGCTTCTGATGTTATACGTATGATTTTTTACACTTAGTTATTTACTGCCTTTATATTATTACATACAATTAACTGTGCTGCATGTATAATTTCAATTAATTTCATTTATCTGATATCTAATATCGATAACAATCCTAAAACAATGTTTTTAGAAGTCTGAAGATCAGCTAAAATAGGTTTCCTGTTTTGACAGAACTTGCAAGTCATTTTAATTGACAGAACTTGCAATCCTGAAACATTGGTTATATTCTTTTTATTTTTTAAAGCATTATGTGGTTCATTATTGTCAACAGATTTTTTACATGTGTACATATGTATTTGCAGCAATTAATCGATCTCGTAAAAGGCGCCGGAGATACGAGGATGATGAATCCGGTGCTTCCACTAATGGCAGATCTCTCCACATGGCAGATGATTTTGTAATTCAAACTGTTGACCAAACTGTAGCATATGCACGTGCGCACCCGGAGGATTTTCAGCTTGCACCTGAGCAGGTTATTATGTTGGAGAAGTCAGTGTCTATGGCGGAGGGCGATGGTGAGCTGCCGTCAGACCATCTATTGAGCATGGGGACTATGTCAGAGTTGGTGCGGGTTATGGTCTCGGTGTTTACGGACATCCAAACACGTCAAAAATCTGATAGCAACAAGGTGAGTTATTTGTTAAACAATAGTTGACTATAAGCATGTTGTTTATCTTTATTAAGTGTTGAACTTGTTCTACTAGCATAATGATCTTGTCTATATACAACTTTGTAGGGTAAGGATAAGGATAAGTCCATTATGCATGAGGATGGCTCAAGCTTTGATGGGGGTGATACTCGCCATCTCCCTCATTCTTTACAACTTGATCAACGTCGTACAAGGGGGGATTAGACTATAATGAGGAAAGGATAGCTCTAGTAGCTTATTTTGGTAGTTATTATGAACTTATGCCGATTATCTTTTGTAACTTTGGGATGTTGTATTTCGATTATGATATGTATTGCTTTTGTGCGAAGGTAGTAACGTGGTTGTAGTTCATGCAATCGGTTTGGTTTTGAATAGACCAATGTTGTGGTTTTTCAGTATTACATTGTAATGGATCATTTTGTTGTTTGACAAGTTTATATATATTATAGTAGTTATTTGTGGTGAATGAAGATATTTATTTTTCTAGTTTGTTGATATATTAAAATTGTGCAGAATTGATATATTTTGCTGGCGGGGATAATTAATACATATGTTGCCATGTGTAGTGATCTTATATTTCAGAAATTATTATGATGATTGTGACGGATGGTTCCGTCACAATTTATATTTGGGACAAGTAATTCCGTCATAATATATTTTTCGACGGACGATTCTGTCATAATTTGTGACGGATGGTCTGTCACAAAAACTCAGTTGGGTCCCTTGTAACTTTACGACGGAATACGAATTTGTGACGGAATAACGAACTTACGACGAGGCAATTGTGACGGAATTCGTCCGTCGTAAATTGAGGCGATTGCGACGGATTCTGTGTTATAATTCCGTCGCAAGTATCCCTGTTTTCTTGTAGTGATAATTGATAAATTAACCACACAATAAACACACACACACATACACAGATATATATATATATATATATATATATATATATATATATATATATATATATATATATATATATATATATATATATATATATATATATATATATATATATATATAATACAACTACAAACACATGGAGAGAGAAGCAAAAGAAAGAAAAAACAGTAATAGAGGGAAAGAAAAAGAAACAAGAAAAAAAAGGAACCTCTTTTGGCATGGATGGAACCCTAGGGGTGAGAGCTATCGTTGAAGACAATGTCTTGTCAAATCTTCTCAAAAAGGACGTGACAATTTTTGGAGAAAATATACACACTTTTTCATAAAAAGTCATAAAAAGTCTCTCACTTTTATTTTTCCACCAAAATCATTGACTTTTTGAATAACAAGTGACTTTTAACAACTCTTTAAAAGTTGTAATTGAATACCTTAAACTTTTAAAGACTTTTTTAAAATCCTGATACAATACCTCCTTACTTTTAAAGAGTATTTAAAAGTATTAATTGAATACCCCTAAACTTATAAAGTCTTTAAAAGTATTTAAAAGTCATGATACAATACCACCGTCCTACAGTAGCATAAACGGATAGTTAATCCTATATTTAGGACTAAAAATGGTTATAGCTATCTTTGTCAAATCATCTCCAACCAACCACATAAGTCTATTCATTTATCAAAAAAATTTAAACTACACTTTAAATGCTAGTTTGAATGTAATTGATCCTACAATAGCATAAACGGATAGTTAATCCTATATTTAGGACTAAAAATGGTTATAGCTATCTTTGTCAAATCATCTCCAACCAACCACATAAGTCTATTCATTTATCAAAAAGTTTTAAACTACACTCTAAATGCTAGTTTGAATGTAATTGATTCTATTTTAGAACTATATATGCATTGGAGCACTAATTGTATTTTAAGACCAAAAACTATTTTTTAATCTCAAAATATAGCAATAGCTATAATCATTTTAACTTTAGCATTAAACTTGTTAAGGACCGAGGGAGTAACATTTTAATAAGTTGTCTATTATATTTGAACTCTGGAATTCTTAGTTAAACTATCACAGGAGATGGCCGACTTAAACTTTTGTCAAGGTTCTCATCCTTCAAAAGCTTAAGAAGTCAAAAATCTTAAATAAAAAAAGTTCCAGTCGTGATGTCCAAATTTCCAGAAGTTGAAATCTATATATGTACATCATGTTGAAAAGATTAGGAGATTAAATTAAAAATACATCTCATTTGGTTTGCTTTTATTTGAGGAAGAATACAGAACATAGGAGTAAAATTTTTCGCAAAATGTTGTTTTTCATTTTAATTTTTTATGGGAAAAAAATGGAAAAGTCTATTTTTTTCACCATTGATATTTTCCGTAGAAAAGGCTATGTGTACAAAAAAAATTCTTACAAAAGGGTGTACTGTATATGACGTTAATAGCATTTGTTTTCCGTATTCCCTGTTTTAGTTTTAGGTCGCTTCGCAACACCGACCATTAATCAGCCTTTTGTAAATTAATAGCCTGTTTTAGTTTTAGTTTTGGTGTGCAAGGCGCCTCACTGCACACCAAGCAGTGAGACCAACCCCCTCTCCCACCCCCCCAACCAAGAAAACACACACACAAATGACACTTGGAAATTAAATCAGCCTGGCAGCAATGCTCATATTTATAGCAAAGTGAAAACCTCTAATTACGCATGCTTGTTACACAAGGATTCTGAATTTATGACTACCCCAAAAATATCGTATTATGATAATCTTCAACATACGAAACAAAAGTAGAATGTTTGTGATCCGGAGTATTACTAATTGTACAAACTTTCTCAACTAGCTAAAACACTGTATCGATCATTCGATCTGCTTACAATATAATTTAGAGGAAGGGAGGGATGCTTACAATATAATTTAGAGGGAGGGAGGGAGGGAGAGAGGGGGGGGGGGAGGGAGGGAGGGAGAGAGAGAGAGAGAGAGAGAGAGAGAGAGAGAGAGAGAGAGAGAGAGAGAGAGAGAGAGAGAGAGAGAGAGAGAGAGAGAGAGAGAGAGGAAGGCTAGCTAGCTAGCTCTAAATCAAATGGAGTGAGTGAGTCTCAAAAAGGAGGCCTCGTCACAAGGTAGAACAATGCCTCTATCTGCATGAAATCCATATTCCTCAGCAGCCTTGTCAAGTAGTTCCCTGAAAGAAGGTTTCTTCAAATAAAATGTAGGAACAACAAATCTCTTATGATCTTCCCCTACATACACCACAAAGTACCCTTTTGGTGCCGTTTCCCTCTTTGCCATAGCACGTACCTTTGCCATTATATATCAAAAAATAATCAAACAACTGATAAACAATAATAGACATACAACTACATATATAAAGGTGAATGTAGTATGTCCTTTATATACTCAGATTTTGAATGGTTCTCATCATCCTTTATACTATGCTAGAAGAAGGACATACAATTAACGTACATGATAAGAGAAAGCTGTGTTTCAAAAACGTGCACTTGTTGAAATTGCTTAATTTGGAGCCGCACATGCATGCATCAATTATTTATCTACTGTTTCAGTTATGGATCAATACTAGATATTGAAGGTAGTTTTATAATTTAGGTGACTATACTCAATTCAACATCAATAAATTAGAACAAACAATTACGTATCGCAGTTGATAATCAGCATAAGAAAAACGGATGTACCCGGAGAGCTAGAAACCTGAAATGACATAACATGCATGCTTTGTGAAGAAAAAGGTGATTACATTTACATGAACTATAAGAAATCATAAACAGTTACCACTTTGGTCACTTGCAAGGATACATCATTTTTGGTCAATTGTTTGTTTTAATAACTCACATGCATTCCTAGCTATATAATTGGCGACTTCGTTCTCATTAATCTAGTAGTAAAAGATTATTGTGGGAACCTGTACCACGCAACTAGATTTCTTTCTTTCTAAAAAGATACAATAATCAACGAGATCTTACCTAATTAATTCAGTGAAAACAAGTCGCACAGTCTTTTAAGAAATGATCAATAACAATTAATAATTAATATCAATTAATTAAATCGATACAATTATCATCATTGAAATTTTAAAAGATGTCATCCCCATATCGCCTTTAAAAGAATAGATCTAAATGATCAGATGATCCCGTATTATTACATAAATGTCACGAACCAATTTTCCGAATTTATTGAAATAACACGGATCGATACAAGTGAATATATTCACCACAGACCAGAAGAACCAAGACATAAATTATTTAATTTTCTAATTTTCTATAAATTTAGAAATAATAAAGGTGACCTACTGACCCAAGAACGTATGTCCACTTGCAATAGTGTCCTTCGAATGCATGGTACTGTACGAGCAAACCGTAAATGACAAAGTAGACAAGTACATAATTATATATATATATATATATATATATATATATATATATATATATATATATATATATGTTGCACAAAAGTTAAAAGTACATGTGTTTTTCTTTTCTAATTGAACTCAATACCTATTTTGATTTTATAATAAGGTTCAACATTTTGAGAAGAGAGTAAAACTAAACACAATAGACACACACAAATATCCGCATTGGTCCAAGTGTCCAACATCGATGTCTCAATTGATTTATATTAAGAGTTTTGGGACTTATCATCACGGAATCGAACAAGTATTTTGATTTAAATAAAGTTCAACATTTCGAAGAGAGAGTTAATCTTAACAATGTTACACACAAATTGTATTGGAAATGGTAAAAGTAAGTTAAAAAATTATTTAAAGTATATTTTTTCCATTCTTAAATAATAACAAATTTTTATATTTTTTACACGTATTTTAGGATGTAAAAAAGTTATACCTATATAAATTAATAAAAAAATCTGAATTAAAATTTAATATTTATATTTATATTCAGAATTGAAAATTTGAAAAATAATATGCATTGATACACTTTTTTAAATCCTAAATTATGTGAAAATGTTAGAAGACTATATATATAGGAATGGAGGGAGCAGAAAAATAACACTCACCGTTTTTTAGACTAAAAATGAGTAACAGAACGACCTACCGACACTGAAACTTACCTGATACAAACATGAAAATTGTAGGAGGCATATAATAGACATGCATATTCGGGTATTTACTTAGTTCCATTATATGTAATAGCTTATAAACCGTTACTTTTTTAATGTTTATAATTATATTAATTTTTTTAATATTTATATGCCAAATTGTTGATAAAAAAATTGATGTATATAAAATTTTACACGTTCAATTCAATATTTATGTTCTATCTTGAATTTTTAAAATCCGATTTGGACGATTTCACAGCACACACGAAATTAACATAATAATTTTTATTTTAGTGATTGTTTAACAATTATTTTCCAATTTAAACTACGCAGAAACAAAAGAGAGAAAAAATTGACGATTTTTTACTTTGAAAATTCTATTCAATTTATGAAATCTACTAATATTTCGTTCTGATTATCAAAATATCTTTCTTATTATTTGAAGATAGTTCTACTAATAACCAAATGCGATTTTAATAATAAATGTAAGAGTGATTTTATCCAAAACTATGGTAGTCGGTAGTCGGACTTTGATTTCCAATACGACAAAATAAATAAAAATCGATCATAAAATAAATAGATGAAAAACAATAGATTTGGCATAAAAATATATTTTTTTAACATTTAAACTAAAGTGTGTATTTATATTGGAACGAAAAAGTGTATGTGATGATTTAAATCATATATAATTTGGTATTTTACGTTAAATAGAATTATCACTGTAGGTCTTCTACACTAAATAAAATTAATGTAAAATTCGTAATTATATTTTTCTTGAGATTCTAAGTCTTTCTATTTCGATAATAATTGTTAAATCATCACCAAATTAAAAATAATTTTATGAGTTTTGCATGAGCTATAAAATCATCCAAATCTGATTTTTAGATTTCGAGATAGCCCAGATAGGCAGATAGTAAACATGAATTTTTTTTAATAATAATAAAACAATGAATAAAATTCAATTCTAACTATTTTTAATATATTAGATTCGACGTTTGAGATTATTTTGATAGTACCAAAATTGGATAAGATTCTCTTTACATTTTTATTATATATAAGGATATAATTAGGATATAATTTCTCTTAATTTAATTATATAACGTATTTATTTTAAAAGCAAGCATAGACAGAATATGATTAGAAGATTTTTAGGCCGAGGCATAACAAATTAAAAGTGTAAACTCGGTACCCTTATTAATTAAGGTTTGTATATATTAGTGATTTTAAATTTAATTTATAAAATATATGTTGTTGTTAGGAGTCGAACCTTTGACCTATGGTAGTACTTATTTATTATCCCTCTTACTCTTCTTATATAATAGGATTTAATTCTTATATGTAATTATTTCTTATTCTTTATTTTTAATGTTTAATTTTTCTAAAATTTAATTTTATTCTCATTTTTTAATATATTTATTAAAATTTGTTGAAAAATTTTATTCAACCAAACTTTTTTTAATATGCATAATTTTTTAAAAGTACATAAAAATTACTGACAGAAGGAGTATTTGGTATAAATTGGTTGCAGAACATCTGCCTCGAAATGAAAGTTTTCATCAAATAAAGAGTAAAGTGCACTTTGTGTACCTGCACTTTGCCCTTGACACCACTTGCAATACCCAACTTCAAAAGTGAGCATCTGCAATACTGAATTTGTTTTTTTGTTATATTTTGTGTACTTCCGTCAGTCAAGGGTTAACTCCGTTAAAAAGGTCAGGGGTATTGTAGTCTTTTCAGTGGGATTTTTGTACGCGGCCTTTTACTCCGCCTTTTCATCTCACTGTACGTATCTCTATATCTCTATACGCTCCTCCTACCTCTTCAACAAAACCTTAATCTCCACTTAATTAAGCAAATTGTAGATCAAATCTGGTAAGCAATGAGTTGGTTGGTTCGTGCAAAGGAAGACATGGACGTCTATTCTCCAAATGAGTGTCCAACATACACGGGTACGGCTATAATTCAATTAGGGTTTCATATGTGTTAAATTAGGGTTCTTCATGTGTAAATTAGGGTTTATATGTTTTAAATGTGAATATTATTTTATTGTTTACGCTGTTAGGGTTTTGGTTATTTAAAAATTAGGTTTGATGTTTGACAGTGGTCCCATATGTGTTCAAATAGTTGTTTATGTCCTTTTTTATGTTTATGTCCGTGATTCTTGTTCCCCACTTCATTTTGTTCTTTTATTCGTTTCAGCTTTGGATTTATTTACAATTAAACTGTTTTATGGTGGGCTATTTGACACACAAACAAAGGAATATGTTGGTGGGGGGTACGATTATGTGGATGGATGTAGTGTAGATAAGATGAGTCTGCTAGAGGTGAATAGTATGTTAAAAGAATGTGGGGTTTTGGGTTCTCAGACTCTGTCCTATAAATATCCTAAGTCTGACTGGTTTAGGGGAGTGTGGAATTTGGAGTCAGATAGTGATGTTGTTGAAATGTGTGAGCTTGTGCCACCATCAAGGTTGGTGTTTGTATTTGCTATTGCTTTCGAACCTTTAGCCACATTGACATCTGATGGTAATCTCACTCAAGAGTACAACCCTTCACAAGATCCCAACTTGGAGTTTGTGGAGACTGAGGATGATAGGGCTTTTTATAGGCAAATGTGTGATGAATATGATTGGGAACCAAATGAAGCAGATGAAGAGGAAAATGTAGGAAATGAAGAGGAAAATGCACAATTTGGTAATGCAGAATTTGGTGAGGACAGTGATTCAGATGATGAAGATTATGTGGTGGGGCAAGATGAACTCAATGAGGATTATGAACTCAGTGAGGATTCATTTCACAGTGACTCTTCAAATGTGGACTCAACCGATGAAGATGTGTGTTACTATAAGACTGAGAGGGCCAAAAAGAAAGCTGCAAAAGAGAAAAGACAGAACAAAGGGAAGACAACTGAAAAAGGCAAAGGAAAGGTAACTGAGAAAGAGAAGCAGAAGGAGAGTACAACAATTGGTACTGAACATGACATGGGGACTAAAGGGACTGAGGGTACTGAGGGGAATGTGGACTATTCAAGTGAGTCTACATACTACTATGATAGTGAAGAGGAGAGGATGGCTGCTAACTCAACAGATGAGGATGAAATAAAATGGCCTGTTTTTGATGAGAAGTGTGAGATGGGACACCCAAAGTTTGTGTTGGGTCAACAGTTTGCCACTGCAAAAATTTTTAGGGATGCAGTAAAGAAACAAGCAATAGTTGAAAGAAGGCCCATAGTGCAATGCAGAAATTATGGTCTGAGGGTTAGGTTTGTTTGTTCAAATGGTTGTGAGTGGAAAATATATGCCTCTAAGATGCCAAACTCTGACACATATCAGATAAAAGTGTATAAACCTGTGCATACTTGCATTCAAACATTTGACCAAAAGCAAATAAACTCAAGGTGGATTGCAAATTATTATGAGAATGACATAAGGATGAACCCCACATGGCCTTTGTCTGCCTTTTTGAAGAAAGTTGTCAATGATTGGGGCTGCCATGTAAGCATTTATGCAATTGCTAGGGCCAAAAGAAAAGCTTTGGAAAAAATTAATGGCAAACATGTGGAGCAGTTCAGTAGGGTATGGGACTATGCTAATGAGTTACTAAAAGCTATGCCTGGTAGCACTGTCTTGGTGATGACCGAGGATGCAGTGGATGCAGAGAATGCAGGGAAGAAAAGATTTAAGAGGTTCTACACTTGTTTTGAAGCAGTAAAGAAAGGATTCAAGGATGGTTGTAGGCCATTAATAGGGCTAGATGGCTGCCACTTGAAGGGCCCTTATGGTGGGCAATTGCTATCAGCCATTGGAACAGATGCAAATGATGGTATGTACCCCTTAGCCTGGGCAGTGGTTGAGGCAGAAAATAGTGAGAGCTGGCATTGGTTTCTCAAGCAAGTAGTTGAGGATTTACATATTGATAATGATGGTAGCTGGACCTTTATTTCAGACAGGCAGAAAGGCTTGATTAATGCCTTGGACAGCATTGTGCCTAATTCAGAACATAGGTTCTGTGTTATGCACTTATATAGGAACATGTGGAAAGATCACAAGGGTATTGGTGTGAGGATGCTACTTTGGAAGGCAGCAAGGGCCACCACTGACTACACCTTTAATAAACACATGGAGGAGCTTAAAAAGGTATTCACTCACTTATTATCTTGGCATTTTTTTACTCATTCATTTATTAACCTATTCTCCTGGAATTTGTTAACTTGTCAGTTATCAAAGAAATGCTTTGACTGGTTAATCGAGAAACCAAGAACTCAATGGAGTAGAAGTGCCTTCAGAATGACACCTAAGTCAGACCAATTTGTGAATAACCAGTGTGAGGTATTTAATAGCACAATTGGGAAATATAGGGACCTTCCTATTCTGACTATGCTTGAAAACATCCATATTGATGTCATGAAAAGGATTCAAAAAAGAAGGGACAAGATGCTCAACAGTTATGCCTTGAACCCCATATGCCCTAATGCAATGAGAAGGCTGAATAAGTAAGTCTTCTCAACTAGGTTTTCATGAGAAAACCCTATTGTCTTACATGTAACTGTGTCTTACATCTAACTGTGTTAACATTGTAATGTAGGGCTGTTGACCTAGTCAAGGGTTGTCATGTTACATGGTCTGGGGGTGCCAAGTACCTAGTTACAATGACAGAAGGTGGATACAAAATGGTGGTGGACTTGGAAGCAAGAAAGTGTGCATGCAAGAAATGGGAACTTTCAGGTATACCTTGTTACCATGCATGTGCTTGCATTGCATGGTCTAAGAAAAACTATGAGGACTACATCCATACTTGTTACTCAAAGGATACCTTTCTTGCCACATACAATCACATCATTGAACCTATTTCTGGTGAAGAAGAATGGGAGTCAACAGATTACCCTAAGCCACTCCCACCAGTGCTAAAAGTTCAAACTGGAAGACCCAAAAAATCTAGAAACAAGAAGAATGATACTACTGATCCTGCTGCAACAAGGCTAAAGAGGCAAAACACCAAAGTGAAATGCAGCTATTGTACTCAATTATCTCACAACATTAGGACTTGCCCTGCAAAGGTATTCATTTATTTTCATAGTGTTTCATTGTTTCTTTGATTTAATCAGTTTCTTTGTAAACTGTCTTCATAGGCACATGACAAAGCTAATGGTTGTGAGAAGCAAGTGAAGACAAGGGCTAAGAAGGCAAAGACAGCTGAAGAGGGAAGGACTGAAGGGAGTGGAACAAATGCTGATCAAGGCAAGGAAGGGAGTGGAACAAATGCTGATCAAGGCAAGGAAGGGAGTGGAACAAATGCTGATCAAGGCAAGGAAGGGACTGGAACAAATGCTGATCAAGGCAAGGAAGGGACTGGAACAAATGCTCCTCAAACAGTTGTACAAGGTAGCCAAGGAGGGGTCTTTATGAACTCTAACCCCCCTCAAACATCAAATACTCCTCTAGGTATACAACCCCTTGGATCTGCAAGTACAGGGAAAGCCACTGTGACTAGTTTGAAGAATGTGGAGCTAGCTAGGAGGAGAAGGGCAAGTAGGCTTAAGCAAAAGCCTGTGTGGAAGTTGTAAACTGTTATCCTGTCTGTTTCTTTTGATGTAATAGATGGTATTATGGTAAACTGTTTCTTTTGATGCAATGGATGTAATAGATGGTATTATGGCAATGGCCTGTAAACTCTTTAATTAATGGTCTGTATGAACCATTTTGTTAGTCTCTTCTATGGTAAACTTAACTACTTTGCCACCCTCTATGATTTTATGTCTTTTGCTTTGGTACAAACACAATCACTACTGAGGAGCATCAACATTAAAAACACAAGAACACAAGAACACAATCAGTACTTAACACAACAACATTAAAAACACAAGAACACAAGAACATTAAAAACACAATCAGTACTGAACACAAGAACATCAATACGATTGCACAAAGAACATTAAAAACACATCTTTAACAAAAGCAAACACAACATCCTTAACAAATGTACTACAGATTCACTCATCAAGAGAATCGTATTCTTCATCCTCAGCTGCCACTTCATTCCTCATTGTGTTGAAAGCCATATTTGTCATCAACTGAACAAGTACAAACAACCCAGCAACAACACACTGTTGCTTAGTCTTCAACTCATTCATCTGAGCTTCATGCCTCTCTCTCATGCGATCAATCCGGCGCCTGTACTTTTCCTCCCTCTCAAAAGCACGCTCCTGCAACTCCTTGATGATTTCTAAAGTGCGAGGTCCAAGCGGCTCCTCATCAATCCACACATGGTAGCCACAGCTATTGTTCCAACAGGCCCTGTACCTCCTACCTGCGTTTGGGCCAAACCACTGCGTCTTTGTCACACTCATCTGATCACAGTTGCAAGCAAGGTCCAATATAGCATCAATTTCTTCATCTGTACGTCTTCTGGAATCCATCTTTGTGGGTGGGGAGAAGTGAATGAGAGAGGGAGAGCTATCAATTGAAAGAATTGAGTGAATTAGGGTTCCAAACATGTATATATACTTACACAATCCATTCCCGCCATTGAAGGTTGCTGGAAAACGCGCGTACAGACAACCACTGAAAAGACTTCAATATCCCTGGCTTTTTAACGGAGTTAACCATTGACTGACGGAAGTACACAAAATATAACAAAAAAACAAATTCAGTATTGCAGATGCTCACTTTTGAAGTTGGGTATTGCAAGTGGTGTCAAGGGCAAAGTGCAGGTACACAAAGTGCACTTTACTCTCAAATAAATTCACTCAAAAGTGTGTCAAAAATGTCATGCTAGACCTTTAATGAAATGACTACAAAACATGCTGTCATGGTCAATGGTTTGAGCCTGATCCAACTTTATTACTTGATTGGACATGTCAATGGAACTAGAACCAGCTTTATGATATATTGTAAAACATCAAATGTACGTGAAAGAGATCGTCAAGGCAAGTGGTTGAATTTATTGAGTTGAAACTTATGAGAGTTTCATGCTTGATTTATCAAATTGTTCTAATATTATTAATCATAATTTTACAAATATTTATTAATATTTTGATATTTTAAAATTTTGGGCATGAAAATATATCATATATAATTTCGTATTTAAATGTCTTAACTATTTAGTCATATAAATTTTTAAAAAAATTACGATTAAAATTTAGTTAATTAACTGGATCATAGTTAAGAAGGACACTTTAAATAAAAACGGAGCAAGTATTTGTAGAGAGAACATAATGACGTTAATATGGCTACTTATGAATCTGTTCGAGATTATGTCAATCTTCTATGCTTCCTGATAGTATACGCTATAACTGCTACTGCTACCGCTTGATCTGACGCGTGACCACTGGTCGTGACCATCTGAACGGAGTGGACGTGGCCGCCATCACCGGGATTGGTCATATAACATCCCGATTTTTCAATACTGAAAATATATTTTTTATAATAAAATAGATTTTGATACAGAAAAATTTTAGAAAATTTGGACATGAACCTATATATCAACCCAAACCAAATTTCAATTAACAATTACAAATAAAACTTAACACACCAATGATTTCTCACCGAGGATCGATTCCAGGTTATGGTATGAAACAAGAATCTAATTAATACAAATTATTACAACTTCTATCTCTGCTCTAATACAAATTACTATACCATCTAATTTGTAGCTCAATCCCAATCTGTGCTTACCCGCTCTAGCTCCGAAATCTATCTTGTATAGAATCCCTCATCGTTCTCATTTGCAGGGATAATGTAGTAGATCCTCGTTAAACCTAACTGCAAAGGGTTATGTAAAACAAAGCAAAAGTGAGCCAAAGAACGCTCAACAAGTTAATAATATAGTGAAACAGCGATATTACGATAATTCATTGATGAACAATATCAATGAATACTTTATCTCAAAGATCATTCAATTTCTATCATATAGTAAAAATTTTCCATTTAGTACAAACCATCACTGCCTCAGATAAAACTTTGAGAAAAATAATATCAAGAAATCCCCCAATCATTCTTACTCCACTTTTAATATACAATGTTACTCGCGAAGGGAATAACTGGGAAACTTCTGTCCATCTTTAATCTCATTGTTTTACTGAGTTTCCAAATTTTTAATCAAGATATAGAAAACAACTAACTCTAATATCCACATTCGAAACTAATGACCATTTACCTTGAAACATATATATCTTATCAAAACATTCCTTTCTTTAAAACCCTTTCATCTTTAAAACATGTTTTTCATAAAATATTTTTAAACATTTTCATTGATTGGAGTTTTTCCACGACTCCGGACAATACGGGTGATCGGCCACGTAAAGTCCCCATACCGGACACGAAGTCCCTCTGGACCTTGAAATTGGGTTCCCAATTAGGAAACACATTGGCCTTTAATAAAAGTGCTGGACTAGGACCACCCTAGCCTCTTACGCTAAAAAAATGCTGGACCGGCGTCACCCGGCCTCTTACGCCTCCAATTTGAAGGAATCCATAAAAAACCTTTTGACGGAATTCCCCCACATTAAAATCTTTAAAACATTTTACTTTTAATTCCTTTATACTCACTGATAACAGACCAGCCCAGTATAAGGAATTTTAAAACATCTTTAATTAATCATTTCACTTTCATTTGCAATTATAAAAGACTAAGAATCAGGAAACTTTCGATATAAAGAATCATAAATAGCAAAGCAATAAGAATGAATTAACATGACATGGTGCAGCAAAACAGAATTGTATATCAACAAAGAAACATTAATCAATTAGGAAACGAAGCAATGTCAAGATTCTATAATTTAACAACCATTTATAGAATTCAAAAGGAATAGAGAAATCTGAAGTTCAAGGAGGATTTAAGTTACTGCATTGGTCATAAACAAATAAAGAATCGAAAAAACAAAGCAAGGGTTAGGGTTCTAGAATTTAATTCAAGGGTTATGAAATCTGGTTACGCTGGTATGGTTTAAAGGAATAAACATCAGGAAAATGGCTAAGATAAAACAAGGCATAATTTATGAGCCAAGGGTTATAGTTCAACAAGAAACATTGTAAATCTTTAAAACATTTCACTTTTAAGTCCTTTATACTCACTGATAACAGATCAGCCCCGTATAAGGAATTTTAAAACATCTTTAATTACTCATTTCACTTTCATTTGCAATTATAAAAGACTAAGAATCAGGAAAACTTTCGATATAAAGAATCATAAACAGCAAAGCAATAAGATTGAATTAACATGACATGGTGCAGCAAAACAGAATCTTATATCAACAAATAAACATTAATCAATTAGGAAACGAAGCACTGTCAAGATTCTATAATTTAACAACCATTTATAGAATTCACAAGGAATAAAAAAATCTGAAGTTCAAGGAGGATTTAAGTTACTGCATTGGTCATAAACAAATAAAGAATCGAAAAAACAAAGCAAGGGTTAGGGTTCTAGAATTTAATTCAAGGGTTATGAAATCTGGTTATGCTGGTATGGTGTTTTCAAAATATCACGCAAGTATACGTGGTCGCACGTAATACAATTAAAGTTCGTTCCACTGAGATCTGGTTAAGTTCGTTTCAGTTAATGCACCTATTCAACAATGTATGATTTAAATTCACTGCTAAGACAATAAATAAATTGAGATTTTAATTAACTAAATTAAACTAAGATGTAAAGTAAGAACTAATTAACTAATGAGAATTAAATCTGAATTACTTATAAGAATAAAAACATGGGATCCTAACTTTATTATCTACTTCACTTAGAGTCGATGCCGTTAATCAATACATATGATGGTTTTGATATCTGATCGGATAACACGAAACAAGTAAAAGCTAACTCTCGGTATACTAATACCAAACTACGCATGCATCCACAAAAGAGATAGAAGATGGGTAGACACCAATTATGTTTAGACCCTATATCTCTATAGATCTATAGAATTTGAAAACATAAAGGTTTAAGCACAAGTTATCCACTTAGATCACATAGGGTAGCATAATATCTCTATTTACGCCATAAATCATGATGTTAAAACATCAACCTATCCTATGCTAGCATGGCAAGTTCTAAATCTCAAGATCCACTCTCGTTTCGCAAGAGATTAACAAATTAGATGTTCGCGACGCATCTAAATACATGAAACACAACCATACGAGGATATCAAGAATTCACCACACATAAATCTTTAAAGCATACAAACTACTAAGCTACATAGATAAATCCGTTAGAATCCCATGACAACGATTAGTACATTGTTGAACCGTTCGTCACCATGGGATTAGATGAAAACATGATATTAAACAAGATATGAATGAAAGAAGTAATAATATTAATAAAACAAAGAGTTAAGAAAACAAATCTAGAATCCAGAATAACAAAAAAGATGAAGTAGATCTAGATCCCTTGCTTGTCACGAGCATTGAATCCTTCTCTCCTTTTCTCCCTTGCAGATCTAAACTATGATACAATAAAAAAAACTCTCCTAATTACAATGCTAAGATGTGTTTAAATAGGCTCTAGATTTCTTGCCCAGCAAGAAATTACCTTCTATTACAATTAGAATTCGATTTAGGTACTAAAAACTGCCCAAAATACAATTAGAATTAGAAAAAGGGCAAAACAGTAACTTTCCAGCCTTGCTTCACAAAGAACACGTGCGCGAATTTTAACTACACGCTCCCTGCACCTACTTTCTATCCCAGGTTGTAGAAAATCTCCCAAGCTTCGCGTGAGCTATAAGATCGCTGAAAATGGACTTCTAGAACTCCAGATATGGCCAAAACAGTGTAGACTGCGCAACCTTCCCGGAAAATCCGAATTTTAATCAATTAATCCTCCAAACACGATAGAAGCATCACCCATAATCGAAATTCTTGTAAATCTGCACAACTAAGCAAAACACATCAAAATTACAACAAACTTGAGGCCAAGTGAATCAATTTAAGCCGAATTGAAGCGATCCAAGTGGATATAAATCCACTTATCACACCCCCAAACTTAAACCGATGCTTTTCCTCAAGCATCAACAATTACAACTAACTAACTAACTAGTACCACTTCTGTAGGTGATCATGGTTGCATTTGGCTTATGCAACAAGCCCTTTAAATCCCTAGGCCGCCCTAGTGGACGAGTAAGGTCTCGTGAGGGCCTATAGCGAATGTACCCACAAAATCCATTTAACCTAATGTAATGCAATGCATGAATGCAACTAATATGAAAAATGCAAAGATCCCCATCAAACTCACCAAAACCAACTAACAAGCAAATATCTAAAAGAATGTGAATAAATCCAAGCAGAGCTCGACTAAGTCCCCGTATACTAACAGTACATGACAGAAACGTGCGTGTGTGCAATACTCATCAGAAATACTCCCAAAACTAGGTCAAAAATCATACATATCCTTCGCCAAGACAATCATAGGTTTATAAATAGAATAGACTGTAGACACTTCATAACCTAGGAACACCTCCATCCTTATTCAAGTTAGCCAGGAATTCATGCTTTATTACTACGACACTATATACAATACGCATGCTTATTTAACCGTGCAATGAATGAGACCCCTAAAGGCTTATACAATAATACCCATGTAGCGAGCGTTAGGTTAGTGGATCCCAGACTATAAAAGCCTTAGGTCACTAGGACTAAGTCCCCACAACCTTAATTACTCGAGTATTAAAGAGCTCACTCTGGTTAATTTTGCATATAAACAATTAACTTATTAACTCTTTTTTTTTTTACTTTCTCTTTTTTTTTTCTATTTTTTTCTGTTTTATTTTTCTATGCAATCTGGAATGAGAATTCTCAATTCCAACCCTAGACTACTCATATAAAAATGAGCCGGCTACTAGCCATTTGACATCTAGCAATTATTGACAATTATTTACAATTTAGCATGAAATCCCTGTTTTCCCCCAAACTTAGACTTTAATGCTCCTACGCCATCAAGGAAATAACGAAAATTCTAAATATAAACAAGTGATTAAATATCAAAACATCCAAACAAGCATGACCCTAATCTAGCCCAAAAGGACCCAATGAGTTTGTGTAAAAATTTTGCTCCCGTAACATGCAAGTCAATTCCTAGGAACTATAAATCAACCCTCTACTCATCATCACCACACTCAATTAAACATGTACCTATCAATCAGAATCAGCTCGTTCTAAGGGATCATGAAATATGCATGCTATGAAATGCAACTAATATGAACTCACATGGTATACGAAATAAAAACATAATGTCCTATATGAAACACACATAAATAACACGAACATAAATTCATAATTTACTACTACTAATATGCAAAATATGAAATCCTACATGAACACGTAATACAACAACAACTACTAATCCCTCAAACCACCTCCAAACTTAAAATATTCAATGTCCACATTGAATGGAAGTAAATACGAGGGATAGCAGAAAACATACCTACAAAGCGCCTTACATATCATTCCCCATCGCAACTCAACATGCTTGTTCAGCAAAAATCCCCTTTTTTTAGCAATTGGCCTCAACAACAACCAATTAAATTCAACCTCCACCGTCTAAGACAAAAATTTTGCAACACTAGCACCACCTCTCCCACGCTTAGGAGCCATAAGAATCAATACCCAACTCACAAAATTCACCAAAATCCACAAAAAATTCGAATTCACAAATACCCCCAAATAATCAAGAACACACAACCCTGATAATGCAAGAACACAATTCGTAATATCAAAATAAAAGGAAGAAATATACCCCAAATACGAACCGGAGAGGTGAAGCTTGCAATTAAAAATCCCCCCAAAGTTGAATCTTGAAGCCTTGAAAATGATTGTAGGAAAATATAATTGGAATGGGGTAGGATTTGTGTGTGTATATAGGTGTATATATAGAGGTTTAATTGTGTAGATTTGGGAAAGAAATATAAAATAGGAGATGGATTGGGAATGATTTGGAATGAATATAGGACTAGAATTAGGATTTTAGGTGGAGAAAATAATTAGAAAAGGGATTGGAGAAAGAAAAAAAAAATTATAATATATGTGTTAAACACACATACCTCGTACAAGGGTTTTGGCCAAGAATACCCCGCACAGTACTTAAGCATTACAAGAATACCCCAAAATGGTGATGGGGGCCATAAATACCCCGCTATTACGCATTTGAAATAGGGGTAATAGATTTTATACTAATTACGCATTTAAAAAAGGGGTAATAGGTGAAACAGTACTTCTCTATTACGCATTTGGAGAATGGGTAAATGCTATTACGCATTCTCCAAAGGGGTAATAGGGTTTTCATTTTATATTAATTACCCACTTATCAAATGCGTATTAGGTTTTTTTTTGTTATGCATCTTCAAAATGCGTAACATCCACTTTTTTTTATTATGCATTTTACAAATGCGTAACTTTGGGGTAGTTTTGGCCACCTTTTCCAAAAATGTTATTTTCGTACAGATTGTTTAAAAATGTGGTATTATTGTCATTCTTTCCTCGTACAACAAGCAAAGTATACTCCCTTGAACATAAGAAACGGGGCGCTGTGGCGCGTAAAAATTTCTGCTCACATTTTTTTTCCCGCATAACAGTTTTTTTTATATATCCACCTGGACAGAATTCTTGCAAAACGGCTGGACAGAATTTTTGGCAGGATATGGCGCCAGGTTAGCGCTGTGGCGCGTGGTTGCTGCTGTTGAATTTTTTTTATTTTTTTTTAAAACAGCCCGCACAAACCAAAGTAATATCCTCCTGGACAGAAATCTTGCAAAGCCGTATCCTGGAGTGTGCGCCACGCGTAGAAAATTCTGCCCCAAATTTTTTTTTTTTTTCACAACATTTTTTTTTTTGAATGCAAGCAAGCCTACCCCCCTAATAAAATATACAACCAAATTTTGGGTTGCCTCCCAAAAAGCGCTTCTTTAATGTCATTAGCTTGACATTCTTCCGAAAAATCACGGCGGTTTCAAAAGAATAACTGAACCGTCCTCCACAGAAAGACTATTCATATGAACGTTGACATCTTGTTTGCTTACTTTCCACAAATCTCTCCCGCCAGACTTCAACCTGATTTTACTACCCAACAACTTAATCTTCTTCTTTTTCTTCTTCACACCTTTAATGTGCTTCTCCGACTCGAACGGCTGAACAAAACTTTCTTCTTCCTTATCATCAGCTTTCCACCTTCGCAACACATTATCATGCCCCTCTTCAAAAATCACTAGCTCATTATTCAAAAGGACATACCTCAAATGTGGTGGAAGTTTCCCAAGCTTTACACTCGAAAGAACTCGAATTGAAGAACCGTCAATGGAATCACTGATGTTGTGCACGTCCGACTTTTCGCTCAAAAACTTCTTTCTCTGACCCGTATCAACCATTTCCACACTGAAACACTCTCCATCCTCTGTCGGAAATTTCATGGCCTTGAAGACATTAAAGGTGACATTCTGATCTCGCACCCTCATTGTAAGCTCTCCTTTTTGCACATCAATCAAAGTATGGTCCGTAGCTAAAAACAGCCTTCCCAAGATTATGGGAATCTTCTTGTCTTCTTCAAAATCCAAGATAACAAAATTAGCAGGAAAGATGAGTTTGTCAACTTTCACCAAAACATCCTCCACTATGCCTCTAGGATATGTAACTGAACGATCAGCCAACTACAAAGAGATGTTGGTAGGCTTTGGTTCCGGTAGACCAAGTTGCATATAGACTAACAAGGGCATGAGATTGATGCTAGCTCCCAAGTCACACAAGCACTTCTCAAAAGACAAATTACCAATAGTGCATGGAATAGTAAAGCTACCAAGATCCTTTAGTTTTGGAGGCAATTTCTGTTGCAGCACAGCACTGCACTCTTCCGTTAGAGCAACGGTCTCTAATTCCTCGAGCTTCAACTTACGAGAAAGAATCCCCTTCATGAACTTGGCATAGCTCGGCATCTGTTCAAGAACTCCGGCAAAGGGAATGTTAATCTGCAACTTCTTGAACACCTCTAAGAACTTAGCAAATTTCTTATCCAACTATTGCTTCTGGAGTCTTCTAGGATATGGAGGAGGAGGATAGATCTGATTTTCCTTCATAGACTGTTCCGCAAAAGCTTTTACAACAAGTTCCTTGCTCTTCTCTACTTCACCATCTTGCTGATCAGCCACCAAATCAGATTTAGCAATTTTGGGCACTACAGATTTTTCAACCTGCTGATTCTGAACATCTTCATCTTCTTCAGCTGCTGATTTAGGGCATGCTGTAACTTTTCCCGATCTCAAAGTCACATCCTTCACCTGTTCCTTGTTGTCTCTCCTACCTAGATTTGCTTCCGTATCGCTAGAAAGAGTTCCTTGTGGCCTACTAAGTAAGGCACTTGTAAGCTGTCCCATCTGGTTTTCCAAGGTCTTTTGAGAAACTGTCAGGCTTTTAATCATCATCCTCAACTCATCCTTTTCTGATTTTTCATTAAAAGATTGCCCCGCATTAGCCTGGGGCTGTTGCTGAAATCCCGGAGGCTGATATGGTTGCCTTGGAGCATACTGCTGCTGATAACCTTGATTGAATGGCCTTGCTTGCTGACCCTGAAACTGCTGATAGGGCTGTTGAGGTTGTTGAGCACCTTTGTTGTTGCTCCAGCTGAAGTTAGGATGATTCCTGTTGTTTAGATGATAGGTGGCTGGAACTGGTGCAGCCGGTCTCTGAAAATTACTTACAAACTGTGCTGATTCAGAAGAGATAGCACACTGATTCGTCTCATGTGCGCCCGCACATAGCTCACAAATACTAGCATCCTGCTGAACTCCATAATTAGCAAGAGAATCCACCTTCATCGTAAGAGCCTTCAACTGAGCTGCAATAGCTGAAGCTGCATCCATTTCAAAAATACAAGCTCCCTTGCCTTGAGAAAGCCTCTGGGTTGGATTTTGATATTCATTAGCAGCCATCGTCTCAATAAGATCATAAGCCTCCTCATAGCTCTTAGCCCATAGAGCTCCACCTGATGTTGCATCTAACAAAGGTCTAGACTGTGGTCCCAACCCATTGTAAAAACCGTTAATAACCATCCAGTCAGGCATGCCTACGAAGCATCTCCTTGTAACGTTCCCAAGCCTCACACAAAGATTCACCAGATTGCTGCTGAAATTGAGTTAGCTGGTTCCTTATTGCTGCAGTTTTCGCCATAGGGAAGAATTTAGTAAGAAACTTCTGAGCTAGATCCTCCCATGTAGTAATGGAACCGGCTGGTAAAGAGTGTAACCAGCCCTTAGCCTTATCCCTCAAAGAGAATGGGAAAAGCCTCAATTTGATCGCATCATCCGGTACGCCATTAAACTTGAAAGTGTCGCAGATCTCAATAAAGTCCCTGATATGCATGTTAGGATCCGCCGTAGGAGCACCCCCAAACTGAACTGAGTTCTGCACCATCTGAATCATGCCTGGATTGATTTCGAAAGTATTAGCTGCAATAGCTGGCCTGACAATGCTAGACTGAATGTCATTGATCTTAGGCTGAGAATAATCCTTCAAAGCCTTAGCTGCTGCTGGTAAATCTGCCATCTCTTTTGCTGCTGCAAGTTCTTCTTCTGCCAGTTTACGAGTTTGCAAAGGTGTTCGCATACACGTTCATGTACCTGAAACACCACGAAACAAACAACTAAATAAGAAATCTGAGTCAGTGAACGCTAACGACCACTGATGACAAGCACATAAACTAAAAACAAAATACCGATGATCCCCGACAGTGGCGCCAAAAACTTGTTTACACAATATCACGCAAGTATACGTGGTCACAAGTAATACAATTAAAGTTCGTTCCACTGAGATCTGGTTAAGTTCGTTTCAGTTAATGCACCTATTCAACAATGTATGATTTTAATTCACTGCTAAGACAATAAATAAATTGAGATTTTAATTAACTAAATTAAACTAAGATGCAAAGTAAGAACTAATTAACTAATGAGAATTAAATCTGAATTACTTATAAGAATAAAAACATGGGATCCTAAATTCATTATCTACTTCACTTAGAGTCGATGCCTTTAATCAATACATATGATGGTTTTGATATCTGATCGGATAACAAGAAACAAGTAAAAGCTACCTCTCGGTATACTAATACCAAACTACGCATGCATCCACAAAAGAGATAGAAGATGGGTAGACACCAATTATGTTTAGACCCTATATCTTTATAGAATTTGAAAACATAAAGGTTTAAGCACAAGTTATCCACTTAAATCACATAGGGTAGCATAATATCTCTATTTACGCCACAAATCATGATGTTAAAACATCAACCTACCCTATGCTAGCATGGCAAGTTCTAAATTTCAAGATCCACTCTCGTTTCGCAAGAGATTAACAAATTAGATGTTCGCGATGCATCTAAATACATGAAACACAACCATACGAGGATATCAAGAATTTACCACACATAAATCTTTAAAGCATACAAACTACTAAGCTACATAGATAAATCCGTTAGAATCCCATGACAACGATTAGTTCATAGTTGAACCGTTCGTCACCATAGGATTAGATAAGATATAAATGAAAGAAGTAATAATATTAATAAAACGAAGAGTTAAGAAAACAAATCTAGAATCCAGAATAACACAAAAGATGAAGTAGATCTAGATCCCTTGCTTGTCACGAGCGTTGAATCCTTCTCTCTTTTTCTCCCTTGCAGATCTAAACTATGATACAATAAAAAAACTCTCCTAATTACAATGCTAAGATGTGTTTAAATAGGCTCTAGATTTCTTTCCCAACAAGAAATTACCTTCTATTACAATTAGAATTCGATTTAGGTAATAAAAAATGCCAAAAATACAATTAGAATTAGAAAAAGGGCAAAACAGTAACTTTCCAAACTTGCTTCACAAAGAACATGTGTGCGAATTTTAACTACACGCTCCCTGCACCTTCTTTCTGTCCCAGGTTGTAGAAAATCTCCCAAGCTTCCCGTGAGCTGTGAGATCGCTGAAAACGGACTTCTAGAACTCCATATATGGCCAAAACAGTGTAGACTGCGCAACCTTCTCGGAAAATCCAAATTTTAATCAATTAATCCTCCAAACATGATAGAAGCATCACCCATAATCGACATTCTTGTAAATCTGCACAACTAAGCAAAACACATCGAAACTACAACAAACTTGAGGCCAAGTGAATCAATTTAAGCCGAATTGAAGCGATCCAAGAGGATATAAATCCACTTATCATATGGTTTAAAGGAATAAACATCAGGAAAATGGCTAAGATAAAACAAGGCATAATTTATGAGCCAAGGGTTATAGTTCAACAAGAAACATTGTAAATAATAGGGTACATAAATTTAAATAACGATTCATAAGGGTAAGCAAGGTACAGGTGTTTCAATAATAATTTATAAGAAACAATAATGTGTAAAGGGTTCAACAATAATTAAAAAGGAATAACAGTAAGATATAAGAATTTATACAAGAATTCATAAGCAATTCAAGCAATCTGAATTTCAATATAGGGTTCGAGTCACTTGAAACAAAAGAAATGGGTGTAGACTCTAGCAAAACTAATTGGAAGAAAATATTAAAATTAAAAGAGACAGATTCACATCATTCAAAATAAATATGAAGGGAATAAATGCTGGCAAGAAAGGATCCGAAAGAGGATGTATAAATAACAGAAACAGTTTCACATCACTTGACCAATAAGTGAGGGATAATATACTTGCCTCAATACACAGTGTTTCCATTTCCAATACTTTAACTCCTTATCACTTTATATCCATCTCTACTTGACCTTTCTTCGATAACACATCCATTTTTCCTTCATCACTTGTCAATCCCTACCCGAGCACACTCGTCTACTCTCCTATTTTTTCCATTCCTTGAGATTCCATCTAGACGTACGCTGGCTCTTTAGTCGGCCTCATACTGGTACCTATATACAGGTAAGGGACTACTTCAGTATACGTATAATCATAACCATCTATCTCATTCTACCCGAACGCGCCCTATAACATCTTACAAGTTAATACATATAGCACATACTGATCATACTCGCAAAATAGTGTAGTACAATCATGTAAATCACATAAGCACGTAGCATGTATTATCAACTTATACTTATATCTTCTATAAAAAATATAGAATTTGCACACCACTAAACCTTATCAAATACTATAAAAATCATAAAATAATTCTAATAAAAATTGGACAGCACCTCCTTTAAAATACGACCTAACATATCAAAATACAATCATCCAATTCAGCAAATCACGGATTCCTTGCTTTACTACTAACTCAATACAATCTCCCCCATCATACTAAGATACATTCACTAACAATTAAAATCCATCTAATGCCCTTAATAGCAGTTATATTTGTTACTGTACAATCGGATAATCATATAACATCTTCATTAATCACTAACAATTATCAAACTAAACTAGTCGGCACTTAACGATTTATAACATTGGAACTTATACCACTTTAAATCCATGAATCCACAATAGTCAAATACATAACACACGTCTCCTTGTACGATTTACAATCCAGCTACAACACGTAGATGCACACTTTTTATAATTTATAAAATCAAAACTAAATTAACAATTTAAACTGATATCATGAATTCATATAAACATTTAATATCGAACTTGTACTTATTTATTCTATCAAATAAATCCCACAATTAATATTTAAATAATCATTTCTACGACGAATTATAATATACAACTTATGCTTTTATCCCCTGTCAAACGAAATCCATTCATAAATTATAGTTATCGTTCAAATACTAGTAAATAACTTAATTATAATTATTCGATAAATATGTAAATACTATTTTTAGAAAGTTTATGATTTTAGAAAATTCGGTCAGCATCCCCTTTGTACGGGTGCACTACCAGTCAGACACAGCCGACACCAATCAACAATAATCCACACATTCAACATATAATTTACAACTAACCACGTACTAACAATTTGAACTAAAATTATTCCAATCCGAATAATCCTTAAATTAATTAAATCGTACCAACCAAATATACATTTCGGAACTTGAAAACATAGAATAAAAATATCACGTTTAAAATAACTAAGAGGAACATTTCAGCATTTTCAGTTTTTTTTTAATTGTCATGTTCCTCTTAAATATCATTTAAGAGGAACATGACAATTAAAAAAAAAACTGAAAATGCTGAAAATAACTAATAAAGATAAGTTTAAGTTATTTCTGAAATCGATTTAAATCATAAAATTAGTAGAAAAATAAATTTTAAATTTTAAAATATAATTTATGAAATTTCAAACATCTCCATATTTTTAAAATATTTTAGGATCAAAAATGAATTAAATATGAATTTTACAAGTTTTGATCCTTTAAATGCAATAAAAATTTAAAAATCATTTTAAAATACTTAAATACCCAAAATAATTCACCCAATGATTTTAAAAACTAAATAAATATACAAATATGATATTGCAAAAGATTTCGGGATTTTTAAATACTCTGATAATTTTATAAAAAAAATTCGAAGATCAATAATGCATAATTTAAATAGATTTTTAATCACAAAAACTCAAATAAAAATACTCGGACCTACACGACACACATACATCACCATATACACATGTAAACATGATGTCACATATATTTTATCTTAAAAAAAATTTACACCCTATAATCCACATTGAATATTAAATAATTAAATACTAATAATAATGATAATTAAGATATTTTCTAGGGCATTATATCCTTCCCCCCTTAATAGGATTCTGTCCTCAGAATCAACCATAAAAAAAAATATATGACGGTATTCTCAAACATTTCTCTTTCAATTTCCAAATCATTCTAGAATTCTAGAATTCTTTATATCAATTCATATCTCGCTCGGCTCATCCTGCAAGCCTGTAAATTCCAACATAACTTAAACCTTTGGTTTACATGTCTCGTAAATTCTAGATACTTATCAATCATACGTGACGATCCTTTTCTACTGAAAATTGGACATGACCTATTCGAATAATGGACTATGCCCTGTATGAAAGCACCTCAATTACTAATCCAATCATTCATAAACAATTCATTCATATACAACTCTAAAACAAAAACTCGCCTTGACTTGTAGCGAACAGGTAAATAATTAAATCTTTAAAACAAAATCCATGCGACTAAAACAATTGATACAAATTTCTACATTCCTACTTATAATTCAGATTGCCCCAGATAAAACTTTGAGAAAAAGAATATCAAGAAATCCCCTAATCATTCTTACTCCCCTTTCAACGTACAATGTTACTCGAGGAGGGAATAATTAGGAAACTTCTATCTATTCTTAATCCCATTGTTTTACTGAGGCATAATTTATTTTAAAACACACACACACACACACACACATACACACACACACACACACAGATATATATATATATATATATATATATATATATATATATATATATAAAAATCTTATTTGGAACACAACTATCCTAAGGTTAAAACCCTCCAATACCATTCACTAATTAAACTTTCAATCCAATTAAACTCTAACAATTCTAGTATCTGATAAAATCAACACTTAACTTGACATATGTAAACCCAAGTATACTTCATCAATAATTAACTTAAAACCTTCAAAACTTATTTAAACTCTGCACATATTAATTCTAACATTTATCAATAACTGAATAACCGAAATATAATATTCCTAACTGGTCCTTCAAAGTTTTCAATCTCTGTAGACGTCTTACGCCTTTCCCGATTCATTACTGCTTCGTTTTCATGGCATTCACTTCGGTCTTTTCGTCATATCCTGAAAATTATATTTCTTCCAATTCCAAAGCTCGTACTTAGAAATCTCATCCAATGCTCATACTTAGAAATCTCATACATGTTCTTCTTATATCCTCAAATATCTTGCTATATCTTCCGATCTTGAATCCTCGAAACTGATTACATTCCTGATTGTAAAATAAATTATTCAACTTTATCTCTCTATCTGGTGATAATCCTGGTAATTCATCAAGCCACATGTCCGAGAAGTCTTGACCACTGAAATCTGTTTCACTTTAATTATCTCCTTACTGATATTTCCCACGTGTATACAATAACCTTAAAATCTTATTATAATAACTTCTTCATCTGCATAACCGTTAAAACTCCTTTATCCACCTCCTAACTCGAAACACAACTTACATATCTCTTGCATTTCATAATTTCACCTTCTTATCTTCACACTTGGTCTGTACTTAGTGGTTAACTAATCGATCCAGTCCTAACTCATACTTAACTCTTTTAACTGGCATCACATGCATATCCTTAATATCATCATTCATCATTATACTAAACTTGTCGCTTCCAGTTCTGTCACTACCAACAATACTATTCTTTCCACCTACCCTCATAGCTTTCCATCTTTATCCTAGTACAATTAAAATATACTTCCTCTCGAATTCCTTCCTTCTGACAATGGAGGTCTTATCGTCGCTGCTAATTCATATTCTATCGGTGACTATCTTGTCCAGCATTCCTGGTTTTTCAAAATCTCTAGATTTTACATTCCTTTCTAGCCAAATCTTATAATTCCTGAAAATTTCCCGGTTCCCTGTCTTCCTTTTCTTACCATCTCGTTCTATCTCTAAACTTTTATATCTGACAATTTATCTCAACATCCAAATTCTTGTAATATTTTATCTACCGTATTCACAATGAAATCATATAACAAACAAGTGTTCTTCAACAATCTTTCTTTCACTATAACTATCACATACTAATTAAACAATTTGAACTAAAATTATTCCAATCCGAATAATCCTTAAATTAATTAAATCGTACCAACAAAATATACATTTCGGAACTTAAAAACAAAGAATAAAAATATCACGTAATTGTTATAATTTATTTTTGGCTCAAGTTTCATCATTGCCAATTCCATCGACTCAAATAAAATCATTATCAATGGGGCAAAATTTCGAGGGTACCCGAATTGGGCTTCCAACATGAAACTTCGCACAATTATTATGCGATTAATTAAAAACTAATTCCTCGAAATTAATTAGACAAAGCATCACTGTAATAATTCAGAACCACAAAAGAAAACACGGACCAAATCACCGTTAACATCACATAATCAGAGAACCCAGCTGAATTTTCATCATCAAATGAATCAATTGGACTCAAGGGATAAGAAAATTCAAAACCCCTTGTCCAGTTACCACTATACACGCAACAATACATACACGCAATCACATATAAGCCCACACAAGCTCGGAGTTGAATCTGTATAGGAAAGGATAGATGATTTATGGTGGAAATCACTAGAATCACATGAACCCGCATACTCACACACACGTTAGAGCACACCCACGCTGCAATCCCGCACGCACACACTCATCTCAACACATATGTGCACACACACCTCTGCTTTTAATGGAGAAGAAAAGAGGAGGGAGAGAGATTTTTCTCGAGAGAGAAACACGAGAGAGACTGAGAGAGGGATCAGGAGAGTTCGAGAGAGTTCTAAGAAAAGAAATGAGAGAAAACTTATTTGGGGAAAATCTGGAAACTTAGGGATTTAAGAGGAACATGATAATTAAAAAAAACTGAAAATGCTGAAAATAACTAATAAAGATCACTTTAAGTTATTTCTAAAATCGAATTAAATCAGAAAATTAGTAGAAAAATAAATTTAAAAATTCTAAAATATAATTTATGAAATTTCAAACATCCCAATATTTTTAAAATATTTTTAGGATCAAAAATGAATTAAATATGAATTTTACAAGTTTTGATCCTTTAAATGCAATAAAAATATAAAAATCATTTTAAAATACTTAAATACCCAAAATAATTCACCCAATGATTTTAAAAACTAAATAAATATATAAATATGATATTGCAAAAGATTTCGGGATTTTTAAATACTCTGATGATTTTATAAAAAAATTTCGAAGATCAATAATGCATAATTTAAATAAATTTTTAATCATAAAAACTCAAATAAAAATACCCGGACCTACACGACACACTTACATCACCATATACACATGTAAACATGATGTCACATATATTTTATCTTAAAACAAAATTACACCCTATAATCCACATTGAATATTAAATAATTAAATACTAATAATAATGATAATTGCGATATTTTCTAGGGCGTTATAGGTCAAGCACTTGACATTGCTTATATTCCATTTTTAGAGACATCCATGTTTTAAACACAATCATTCCACGTCATACTACTGTTAAAATACTATATTTACAAGCATGCACAAAGAATGTCCTTTTGAGTAGCAGGTGAAGCAAAGTAAAAGCAGACATCCCAAAAGACACCTAACACCATGCTGCAACATCCCAAAAGACACCTAACACCACGCTGCAAGGATAGGCAACTGTAGCACAAGTACTAACTGCTCAACTGTACACCTGCAAAAAGAATAAATGAATAACTGTTGAGGTGAAGGCCATCCCTTGCACTTTGGCTACAGTGGCCGCCACATGTACCACAGGCCTGCAAGGGTTGGCCTATAAATACCATTCTTTGTCCACATTTTAACACACACAAATTATTACATTCACACAAAAACACTTTCGATTAACTACCACATTCCTGATTATTATTATTCTGATCACTGATTCTCACACCGGAGGTGCATGACGGCCACCACCCCAGGGTAAGCATTGTTTTGCAGAATCCCAACCTAGGTGGGGGAACCGCCGGAACAGTGATTTGAGCCAATAGTCAGCCGTGGGAGTTATCATTTGGCGCTTGAAGGAGGGGGAGTTTTCTTGTAGAAAGCCCCTCACCTGCTCAACCACTGCAGCAACCACCGCAACCATCACCGCAGGTAGTTCCCGGAAAAAGCATAGTCAAAAAACATGGCACCACAAACAAGATCCCAGAACGCAAGAGCAATAGAATAACCAATCGTTGAAAGAACCGATGGACAACTCACGAACCCTACCACATCCGCTCATAGACGACCGGCTAATCAAGAAAACCCACCACTTGAGTTTAACCCACCTCCAAAATATCAGCCCCTGCAAATTGACCTGACGGGCTACACTCAACAATAAATTGATATCTTGATGCAAATCGTGTCCTTCGTCCCACAAAATCAAGAGGTACACCAGAATCAGGTCATGGTACCCCACCGCGTAGAACAAAGGGGGTCCCAGCATCACGCAGCAAACGAACACAGTGAAGCACATAGCCAACCCAGAAGAGCACATTCAGTATTTTCACGTTTGGGATCGTCCCAGGAAACTAATCACAAGAGACATGGTTGCCCAGGCCATTGTCCTGAAACTTGGGAACAAAACAGAAAGTGCAGGGATTTGCACAAATTCCTGACAGACAAAAAGGTGGAATATGAAAAAGCCAAGGCGGACTACGAAAAAGAGCAACGCAGAAACACCCGTCGAGAAAAGTCACCTCCGGGAGTTGTCATCACAGGTAGCGCACAGCCCACCAATGCAGACATGCTCAACACCCTACTACAACTCAAGAAGAAGATAGAAGGAGGAAGTAGCACCGAGATGGGCGAATCACCCTTTACTCTTCGCTTGAAGGCTGAACCTAAGCAGAAAAGTATCAAGCACCACAGTTTCAACTCATTCGATGGCCTAGGCAACCCGAAAGAACACCTAAGTTACTTTGACCAATTGGCACTCCACTATGAGTACAATGATCTAACTCGGAGTCATTTTTTTGCCGCCACCTTTCGAGGCGGTGCTCAAAGATATTTCTACCGTCTGCCCTCGAGGTCAATTAATACTTGGACAGAATTCAAAAGACTCTTCTTGAACAAGTTCAAAGCCAACACGAAGTCCATACCGTGTTCTTGGAGACAATTTCCCAAAGAAACGGAGAATCCCTACAAAGTTATATTGACCGCTTCAACAAAGGTAAACAAAGTGGTATGTGTGAATGAAACAGAAGCGCTAGTGCACCTGAGACGGGGACTCAACCCCTATGAATGCAAAAAGTATGTTTGTAAGTTAATGGAAGCTAAACCCACTACATTGGCCAAGGCATATGACTTAGCATCGCAGACAATCAACGAGATGGACTCACTTAACGTGCTCAAACAATCCAGGGCTCCACCACCCGCTCAAAGAACTCCTTATTTCCATAGAGAAAGAAGCACGTCATACTCTAGGCCAACTCAAGTGCCGAACCAGGTTTAAACAACCCATGGCCCACCGCCAGCTACAAGGCCGCCACCCACTACCTCTGTAAAGGATCTCTTGGGACCTACCAACCCGCCAAGGCCCCCGAGAGCCTCAGATCCTGAATGGACCAATTTTACACTACCAAGGGCAAAAATAATCAAAGAGATCAAGGGAAAACCATTCTACATGCCGTCGCCACCGATGTACGCCTCGCCAGAAAACAGGCCCAAGGACAAACATTTTGAATATCACGACACACATGGACATCACATAGAAATATGTTTTGCTCTTAAATACTTTCTTGAAAAATAATTGAAAGCGGGGAATCTTAATCAGTATTTGCCCCGTCAGACCAACGGATCTCCCACTTTACAAAATCATCACAAAAACGTGGTAAATACGGTTTTTGGCGGGCGGATCGCACCGCCCAGGGAAGACAACCCCGTTTACACCATATCTCAAGGCACCGCGGTTCCAATCACCGTTACCGATGCTGATTACGAGGGGATCAATCTGAATCACACGGAAGCGTTGGTCATAACTCTAGATGTGGCGAACAATGAAGTTAAATGCATCTTGGTCGATAATGGTTCATTTGTAGACATATGCTTCAAACACACATGGGGTTGCCTCAAGCTCCAAAATCCCGAACTAGAGTTGTACCCCGACGAAGCTCCTCTCTACAGTTTCGGGCACAATGCAGTCCTCCTCCAACATGATATTGGGTAGGCCCACACTGCATGATTAAGGTGGTCACTTCACTACACCATATATGGTCTTTACCAACACCTAAAACTAGTGTTGGCATGTAAAATGTAGTCTTAGATGGCTTAATTTTGATGTAAGCCAACATTGTATTTTTGATGTTGCAATACATTTCATTGTATGTTACCTTACATATATTTGATTAACAAAGCCAACAATTAAAATGATGTTACCGTAGACACTAATAAAAATGTTGAAAATGGATCGGGGGAAGTGAAATATTTGGGGGGAAAAGTGAAGGGGGAACCGGGTAATTATTTTCGGGGGACAAGCGGGTAATAATTTTTTGGGGAAAAATAGGTAATTTCTCATTTATGTCATCTCTCTCATACACTCTTGCTCACTCTCTCAAAAATAATTAATTTCTCATTTCTGTCATCTTTCTCATACACTCTCGCTCACTCTCTCAAAAATAGGTAATTTCTCTCTCTCTCTCTCTCTCTCTCTGAAACAGGTAACATCTCAATCTTTTACATGAATTTCTAATTAATCTAGTACCTCTCGTCTCTCTCTCTCTCTCTCTCTCTCTCTCTCTCTCTCTCTCTCCCTCCCTCATTCTCTCTCTATATCTCTAACAAATATTCTCTCTCATTGTTAAACAGGTACTCACTCTTTGTAGTACGAATTTGAAGCTTGATGTGTGGTTCGGTCTTATTCAGGTAGGGGAGAACCCTAATTTGTTGATGTATTAATTCACTTATGAATCCTAATTTCGTTTTAATTTAAGATTTGTAAATCCTAAATTTTTTTGGATTTTCTAATTTTTTTCAGTATTTTACAAAACCCTAATTTGTTGAATGTTTTTTGTTTTTAGTTTATGTATGTGGTAGCATAGACATAATTTTGTATTATTTTGATGAACTGTTAAATTGTCACTCTGCTACTCTATTTTTTAGTCTCCGTGTTATTTTGATGAATTGTGTTTGCCATCCTCTCTGAATTCTGGGCTGTCTCTGGACTTAAGCTTGGCTCTGTGAGCTAATTATGCATTTCTTACTTTCTTAGTGGCTTATTTCTACTTCTTAGGTTTAATACTTAACATGGAAGTGTTGTAAATGGTTCCAAAACTAGGAGCATAATGTGTGTATGTGAATGTAAAACTGTAATAAGTAATACTAGGTATATGTATGTACTATTAATTACTACCAACAATAGAATAGTTCAGTAAGTGTTCAAATTGGTGTATATGTCATTTGAAGAGACTTGATATTGACCTTGTGTTAGAATTTTATTTTTTAGAATTCAAGTGCTTACATTTGATATAGCTGTTGTGCACCAGGGACGAGATCTCAATACTTTAAGCCGAGTTTTGTAGATTTAAATTATATTTTTCTTGATGATTCTCTCCCCTCTGTAGCTTTGTTTATTTTCTGCTCATATTTTTTTCCCTAATGGTTTGATGCTTTATTCCTGCTGTGGTTGATTCTAAACTTGGAAATGCAATCAAGGAAAGACTTGTAAGCTAATTTCCCCATCGTATTAGTATTGCCAACAAATTGACTTGATCTGTACTCTGCTAACTAAGGTTATTTATTGTATATACACAGCAAATTGATTGTTTCCACAACAATGCTGCTATGGAACTGATGAGAGGTATGAGAAGCCAATTGACAGAACTCATATCTGGTTTGGGAGCTCAAGATTTGGCCAAATCATTTCCAAAGAACTCAGACTCTTAATTATTTCCTATTTTTTGCTCTTCTATTCTGTTTCTTCCTATTTTAATATCATAGATTACTCCATGTGAAAAAAACCATTCTTTTTCGAGTTTAGAAACTTCTTGAATATCCAAAAGTCCTTCAAGGTTGGAATAACTATAAAAGTTTATGTCATCTCCCTCCTTTAAACTCTGTATATATAGTTTGCTCAGGTAATCATATAACTTAGTATTACTGAAAAAACTTTTCGTCACTATACGACACCTACTATATGTAAATCTTTTTCAGTGAAACTATTTCACACCAAAATTTTCAAATTTGTGTAAGTTCTATCTTTAGCACATAAGACTTATTCCTCCCTGTTTTTCGTTTTGGACTTTTGGATAGCTAAATATACTAATCTCCATTATCGCCACAGGTTTCTAAGGGATGGCTGACAGATGGCTCAACAGTACTGGTGAAATGTCTAAAGGTAAAAAGGAAGCACTCAACTCAAACATTGAAACATGCACTGCAGATATATAATTAAGCTTAGACACCGGCAAAGATATAATTAAGCTTGGACACCTGCATTTAGTAAGCGTACGTGGACACTGCACTTTTTTTATTGTATAAGAACACATGACCAAAGGATCACTTAAAGATCATCTTTCAGGTCTGTAATTCATAAATCACTACTCCAGTGCTAAATGAATTACTAATTTTTATAATTTAAATATGTAGATATGAGAAAGAAGAAGTCCTAAAATAGTAAAATGGCCACAGAGAATGTCCATAGCAATGATGTTAGGAATATGTTGTAATTGATGATAACTTCACAATCAATCAAATTGTATAAGGTTTTGTAGCTGTCAACGGATGAGGATTTATAACTCTATCCGTTGACAGGTAGCTCATCAACGGATGAGGTTTTGTAGCATACTGCAGTATCTCTATGTTATCAGTTGATAGTGTTTTTATCCACAGTCATGTTGACCATCAACGGATAGGCAGAATAGGGTAGCCAATTGTAAATAAGCTATGCTATGTAATTCTGTCTAAGTGAAAGTGTATCAACAGATGAAGACAAAACACTATCAACGGATACAACTCAAATCCACTCTATCAACGGATACAACTCAAATCCACTCTATCAACGGATATAGCTCAAGTCTCAATATCAACGGATACAGCTCAATACATCATCAACGGATGTCAGTGTACAATATCAACGGATAATCATTGACACTGTCTTCTATGATTAGCTGGGGATTAGCAGTTGATAAGGACATGTTTGACTGACAGATCACATGGGTTGATAGTAGATACAAAAAGCAGTATGGCAGCCATACTTTGGAAACACAGAAGAAAGAAGCATTCCGTTTACATTATGAATACAAGAAAGGTATAGGAGACATGTCTGAACACAAGGACAACCTTTCGGCTACATGTGTATTTGGAGTGTAGTAGCAAGTCAACTAGAATTAGATTAATATTATCTTATTCCAGTAGTACTTGTAAAACTTGGGATTTATAACCAAGTGTAGCAACTTTTTGTAGACTAAGAAAACACATACACTTTGCTTAGGGTTTCTATTGAATATTCTTAGAAAGCAAAGAGTTGTAAAACAGAAGGGGTTAAATCTCAAAGTGCTCACTGAAGTGGAGGGCTAGTCTCAAAGCTTTTAAAATATACTCAAAAAATAAAAAAAAATTTTCATTGATTTCTACACATTTTTCTTGAATGGTTCCATAACCAAACGAAAGGTTAATAATTCTAGTATTTTTGATAATATATTTAGAATTTAAAAAGTTTATTTACTATTTATTTTTAATTTAAACAAGGAAAATGACAATAAAATCAAAAATAAATAGTAAGTGAATTTTTAAAAATATAAATATATTATCAGAAATACTAGAATTATTAACCTTTCGTTTGGTTATGGAAGCATTCAAGAAAAATATGTAGAAATCAATGAAAAATTATTTTTATTTTTCGAGTATATTTTAAAGGTATCCATTTGATATTTATTATGACTTTAATGATTCAAATGAGATGCCGATAACTAGAGTGAGCAATTTGATACCAGCCATCCACTTCAATGAGCACTTTGAGATTTAACCCAAAACAGAAGCTGTGTACTTTTGTATCACAGAGTTTTCTTCGAATAAAAGCTTCAGGTGGTGAATTTAACCACCTGATTTTTATGTGTTTGTGCATTAATCTTTCTACAGCAATTATCTAAGTATAGATTTCTGGAGTTCTTATCAGAAATTTATAAATATCAAGAATTGTATTCAACCCCCCCTTCTACAATTATACAAGTGTGTAATCTGGGAATAACAATTGGTATCAGAGCGAGCTTCTAACATATTTGAAGTTTAAAGATCAACACACTTCCAACATGTCTAAGAAGGATTATGGAGTAAAGATTCCAGTTCTTGATAGAGAAAATTACTTTCACTGGAAAGTAAAAATACGTCTACATCTCTCGTCTATTGATGAGGGCTTTGTGGATTGCATTGACAAGGGTCCTCACGTTCCAATGAAGACTGCAACAAGAGTTGGCCTGGCTGAAGGTGTGCCTGACACTCTCATTCCCAAACCTGTTTCTGAGTGGAGTCTTGAAGATATTACAGAAGTCCACAAAGACAAAAAGACCATGAATATTCTGTTCAATGGTATAGAAACAGACATGGTTGACAATGTTATTAACTGTACTACCGCCAAGGAAGTATGGGACACTGTTCAAACCCTTTGTGAAGGAACAGAACAGGTAAGGGAAAACAAGATGCAACTACTAATCCAACAGTATGAACATTTTCACTTTAAGAATGGAGAAACATTGAATGATACATTTAGTAGATTTCAAAAGCTACTAAATGGTTTGAAACTGTATGGAAGAATCTATCAAGTTAAAGATTCTAATCTCAAATTTCTGAGATCACTGCCCAAGGAATGGAAGCCAATGACTGTTTCTCTAAGAAACACTCAAGAGTACAAGACATTTACTCTTGAAAGGCTCTATGGAACTTTAAAGACTTATGAGCTGGAAATGGGGCAGGATGAAGAGATTGAGAAGTCTCAAAAGAAAAGTGGGTCAGTTGCACTTGTTGCCAACTTGGAGCAAAAAGAGGAAAGGACAGAAACTGCTAGTTCTACACCAAACAGGGAGGTTTGTAAAGGTAGAGCAGAATCAAGCAGGAGCAAGGAAAAGGTGTCTGAGGAATTGAATGTTCTTCAGCAGGATGAATTGGATGAGATAGATGAGCACTTAGCTTTTCAATCTAGGAGATTCTCTAAGCTGAAATTCAAGAGAAACTCTGGGGTGGCCAAGCCATTTAACAAGGATTTTTCCACAAGCAACTATGTGGATAAATCCAAAATTAAATGCTACAATTGTGGAATTGCTGGTCATATGATAAGTGAATGCAGGAAACCTAGATCTGAGAACAAGGGAAAGTCAACTGAGGCTGTTGACTATAAGAAGAAATATTTTGATCTTCTCAGGCAGAAAGGAAAGGCATTCTTGACCCAAGAGTATGACTGCGCTGTTGATGACAATCATTCTGATGATGATGTTGAGTTAGTCAACCTTGCTTTAATGGCTGATTCTGGAGAGCAGGAAGCAAGTTCAGCTAGCAATCAAGTATTTTCTACTAATCTCTCTGAGCTCACCAAAGAGGAATGCAATAGTGTTATAGATGAAATGTCTACTGAACTATATCACTTAAGTGTTACTCTTAAATCACTTACTAAAGAGAACAATAGGATTAAAGAGTCTAATCTGTTTTTAAGTGATAGAAATGCTGCTCTAGAAACTCAATTTCTAGAATTTGAGAAAATGAGAGTTGATTGCAATAATGCTAAAAGTGAACTTGAAGCTGTGTTAAAAAGAGAACTGATTTTAAAAGACCAGCTTGAAAAAGAACAAGGGATAATTGCTAAATTTCAAAGTTGTAGAAATATTTCTCAAAACATAATTGAAGTTCAGGGAATAGAATCGTTTGTGAAGGATACCTGGACTCAAAAGAAAAAGGAGCTAGAACCTGGCCTTGAGGATCTAGAGACTATTTGTGAATCAACGGATAGTGATCATCCGTTGACAGATGAACCGTCAACGGATGAGAGGTATCCGTCGACTAACAAAAAGTTTGTTAGTAAGAAGGAACTCAGGAAACTGGATATCAAGTATGGTCCAGTCAACAAGAATTTTGTTAGTGGTGAGTGCAGCAAAACCAAATCCAGTGGGAAGGCTAAGGCAGGTGATTTACACAACAAAAAGGCTGTTGGTAAATCAGATAATGAAAAGGTAGAAATTGAGGATAAAAAGAAAAAGAACAGAAATGGTAAGATAGGCATCAACAAGAAAAACAATTACTCTCCTGACAAGTTTGCTCCTAGGAAAACTTGTAGTAATTGTAATAGTGTCAATCATCTATCTTCTAATTGTAAGATTGTCAACAAGGCTCCTGTTCATGTACCTCAACCAATGCCATGTATGCCTGCAATGCCTGTTATGCCTGGTTTGTATCAAAATGCTAGTTTTTCAAATCCATATGTGAACATGCCATATGTGTCTAATCCTTACTTTCAATCTATGAATGTGCCACAAATGTCATGGAACATACCTAACATGAATAATATGTATGCCAATTTTCCACACATGCATGCATCAAATATTCATGTAAATGAGCATTTGTCAAACCCCATCACTCAAGCATCTACACCTAAGTTGAAGAATGCTAAGAGTGCAAAGTCAAAGGCTAACAAGAAAGGACCCAAGGAAGCTTGGGTACCAAAATCAACTTGATTTGTTTTTGAAATGTGTGCAGGGAAATAGAAGGAATCTATGGTACCTAGATAGTGGATGCTCTAGGCACATGACAGGAGATTCAACCCTGCTCACAGAGTTCAAGGAAGGAGCTGGCCCTTGAATTACCTTTGGAGATGACAGCAAAGGATATACTAAGGGATATGGCCTGATTTCAAAAGACAATGTCATCATTGAAGAAGTGGCTTTAGTTGAAGGTTTGAATCACAATTTGCTGAGTGTCAGTCAGATTTGTGACAAAGACTATGAAGTAAAGTTCACAAAAGAAGCCTGTGTTGTTTCTGCCAAGAAAGAAAACAATGTGGTATTCACAGGCTTTAGAAAAGGAAATGTTTACATAGCTGACTTCAATTCAGCATGCTCAGAATCCATTACTTGTCTCTTCAGCAAAGCAAGTAAGGATGAGAGTTGGCTATGGCATAAGAAGCTGTCACATTTGAATTTTAAAGTTATGAATGATTTGGTAAGAAAGGATCTTGCTAGAGGAATCCCTCAATTGGAGTTTGTCAGAGATGGACTGTGTGATGCCTGCCAATTAGGGAAACAAAAGAAATCATCCTTCAAAAGCAAGACAGAGTCATCCATTGTTAAGCCTCTTCAATTGCTGCATATGGACTTATTTGGTCCAGTAAATGTCATGTCTATTTCAAAGAAGAAATACTGTCTGGTGATTGTAGATGATTTTTCTAAGTTCACATGGACCTTCTTCCTGCACTCCAAGGATTGTGCAAGTGAAATCATCATCAATCACCTCAGAATACTAAACAATGGTTCTGAAGACAGGGTACAAAGAATCAGGAGTGACAATGGTACTGAATTCAAGAATTCCACAATGAAGATTTTCTGTGAAGAGATTGGAATTGTCCATGAGTTTTCTGCTGCCAGAACACCTCAACAAAATGGGGTTGTTGAAAGGAAAAACTGAACTCTCATTGAAGCAGCTAGAACAATGTTAAGTGAATCAAGGTTACCAACATATTTCTGGGCTGAAGCTGTCAACACTGCATGCTTTACTCAGAATATTTCCTTGGTCAATCAAGCTAGAGGAATGACTCCTTATCAGTTATTAACCAACAAGAAACCAACTTTAGCTTTCCTACATGTCTTTGGATGTAAGTCTTTTGTGCTAAGGAATCATGGAGATAACTTGGGCAAATTTGAAGCAAAGGTAGATGAAGCTATTTTCGTTGGATATGCAGCAGGGAAAGCCTACAAGGTCTACAATCTAAGAACCAACATTGTTATGGAATCTGTACATGTTGTGTTTGATGATCAAAAGATTCTAGGCCTAAATGATGAAGGTTCCCATGAAAAGTTGGAATTTGAGAATGAAGGTTAAGGAAGAATGTACTATGATGATGATGAGGACAATGAAGATCATGACCACAGAGATCCACCTAGAGCTGTTATACCAACTAGAAGTGATGCTTACACTGAAAATGAAGCATCCGTTGACAGTCATTCTGCAACATCCGTTGACACTATTAGAGATGCATCCGTTGACAGAGATTCTCAAGCATCCGTCGACAGGCAAAATGATGCATCCATTGACAGTCAACTTCATAATTCAGCAAGGACAACAAACTCAGGGGGAGTTTCTCAAGGTCAAAATTCAATGCTAAATCAACATGATCATGCTCATGGAAATGAAGCAACCTCATCAAGATCAAACCTTCCACCTGCAAGAAAATGGACTAGAGATCCTCCATTTGAGTTAATTATTGGTGAATCAAATTCAAGAGTCCAAACTAGAAGGGCCACTCAAGCAGAATGTCTATACAGTAGCTTCCTGTCTCAAGAGGAACCTAATAAAGTGGAAGATGCCCTTCTAGATCCAGA
This sequence comes from Saposhnikovia divaricata, assembly GCA_036435485.1. Lineage (NCBI taxonomy): Eukaryota > Viridiplantae > Streptophyta > Magnoliopsida > Apiales > Apiaceae > Saposhnikovia > Saposhnikovia divaricata. The sequence continues at coordinate 136,211,694 of CM071595.1, forward strand.
TTGGGTGTTAGCAATGCAAGAAGAGCTAAACCAATTTGAAAGAAATAAAGTATGGAAACTTGTGCCCAAACCTGATGATAGAAGTGTCATAGGTACTAAATGGGTTCTCAAGAATAAGACAGATGAAAATGGCATAATTGTGAGGAATAAAGCTAGATTAGTGGCAAAAGGCTACTCTCAAGAAGAAGAAATAGATTTTGATGAAACTTTTGCTCCAGTGGCAAGACTTGAAGCAATAAGAATCTTTCTAGCCTATGCAGCACATGCCAATTTCAAAGTCTATCAGATGGATGTCAAAGTGCCTTTCTAAATGGGGAACTGGAAGAAGAGGTCTATGTCCATCAACCTCCTGGCTTTGAGGATCCAAAATTTCCAGGATATGTATATCTTCTCATGAAAGCACTTTATGGTTTGAAGCAAGCACCAAGAGCCTGGTATGACACCTTATCTCAATTTCTTTTGGAGAACCACTTCACTAGAGGTACAGTAGATAAAACCTTATTTCATAGGAATATTAATGGCTCTTCAATACTTGTTCAAATCTATGTAGATGATATTATTTTTGGGTCTACAGATGAGAAGCTTTGCAAAAAGTTTGCCAAACTTATGCAAAGTAGGTATGAAATGAGCATGATGGGTGAATTAACTTACTTTCTTGGCCTACAAGTAAAGCAAGTTAATGAGGGCATTTTCATAAGTCAAACAAAATATATTTATGATCTCTTAAAGAAATTTGACTTAATGGATTGTGCATCTGCTAAAACACCTATGGCCACTGCAACTAAGCTTGAGTTGAATACTAAGGAAAAGTCTGTGGACATCTCAAGCTATAGAGGCATGGTAGGTTCACTTCTATACCTAATAGCTAGTAGACCTGATATAATGTTTTCTACTTGTCTTTGTGCTAGATTTCAAGCTGACCCTAGAGAGTCTCACTTAGTAGCTATTAAAAGAATTTTCAGGTATCTCAAGGGAACACCAAACCTTGGCATTTGGTACCCAAGAGAATCTGGTTTGATCTAACTGGCTATTCAGATGCAGATTATGCAGGTTGCAGAGTTGATAGGAAAAGTACTACAGGTTCCTGTCAATTTCTAGGAAACAGGCTTGTTTCATGGTTCAGTAAGAAACAAAACGCAGTCTCCACTTCTACAGCTGAAGCTGAGTACATTGCTGTTGGAAGCTGTTGTGCACAGATTCTATGGATGAGAAACCAACTCATTGACTATGGTCTAAAACTTGAGAAGATTCCAATTTTCTGTGACAACACAAGTGCTATTGCCATCACAGGGAATCCAGTGCAACATTCGAGAACCAAGCACATTGACATCAAATACCACTTCATTAGAGAACATGTGATGAATGGTACAGTATGTGCCAAGTGAAATGCAGCTTGCAGATATCTTCACCAAGCCTCTTGATGAATCCACATTCACAAGATTGGTAGGTGAGCTAGGTATGCTTAACTTGTCATAATTCCTAGTGATATTTGATTTCACTACATTGAAGCTAGAAATGTGTTTTGATTTACTTGAAAGTTAAAACTTTAAGAAAAATTTTCTGCAGAAATTTTGTCTAAGGCAAAATTAGCTTATCAACGGATATCCTTTTATCCGTTGATAGTATAAACACATTACTAGATTTTCGCATGTCAACGGGTAACAGGCTATCCACGTCATCAACGGATAAACTGTATCTCAACCGTTCATTCTATATCCGTTGATATACATTTTTTTTATAGCCGTTGGTAACCGTGTATATCTAATCATGGCTGTACTTATTTTCTTTTCATTTATTATTTGACAGTTACTTTTGACCAATGGGGTAATTACTTTTAATTATTTCATTTTTAACTCTTGAAAAATATAAAAGGCTGACTTGTACTCTCACATCTCACTTTTATTCATTTTCAAGCATATCAAAAGTTAACTGCATCTTCTTCTCTAAAACTCTCTGTAACCAAAGTTCAAACACTTCAATGGCGCCCATTGTTAAGATGATGTCCTCCACTGGGTTTACCTATGAGAAGAACAATTTCGCGGCCTTTGTTGACACAGTGAATGCTCCAGAAGCTTACCACACTTTGATGAGTTTCGTGAAGAAATGCAAACTGTCATATGCTATGACTGCCACCACTCCCTTAATCCACGAGGTAATTGAAGAGATGTGGACATCTGCTGAGTACAATGGCACAGACGGTACAATTGCTTTTTCTTTAAAGGGTAAAAACTATGTAGTTAATTCTGATGTAATAACTGCTTGTTTAAAATTTCCTGAGAATAACTGTCTGAAAGTACCCACTGATGCTGAAATTGTTGCCATGCTTAATTCTATTAATTATGCCCTTAGTACTGAAAACTTAAGGAAAATTGTTAGGAAAGGAATGGTTAAAGAATGGAGCTATTTCTGTGATGCCTTCATTAAAACTTTTTCAGGCAAAATTAGTAATTTTGTTGCTGTTACCCAGTCCATGCTAACTATGATGTGTATGCTCTTAAATGATAAATTTTATAATTTTGGCACACTAGTTATGTATGAGATAGCTGCAAAGTTAGGTAAAAAGGAAACTAGGAGCAAGAATATCTACTTTGCTAGATTTTTAATGCTCTTAGCACTGCATGTATGTGAGAATGAGCTATCCATTGCTAACCCGGATAGCAAGTTCCAATGTTTTGTTCAGGAGAAGAGAGTCTTAAGTGACCTAATTCGAATGAACCTCAATGTAGGAGTACAATTGGTATATCTACCAATTGTTCAGGTAACTATTTCTAAATCTGAAACCCCTATCTCCAACCCCCAAATTTCTTTGCCTTCTAGTGTCACAATGGAGTCTGTAGTTGTGACCAACAGGCTCCTACCAAAGTGACCAAATCCAGAGTTCCAAAATCACATTCTAGTAAGCAAACCTCAAGTGTCTCTCAAAAGACACCTGTTGTAAAATCTACCAAAACTCTTGAGGGGAGTGTGAAGGTGGTAGTGAGTGGTGAGGGACAGGGTGAACATCAAAGAAGCCCTAAGGATAAGGAAGGAGAGATGAGTGCAACCACCATTTCAGTCTCTCAAAAGACTGCTAATGTAACTATAAGCCAAATTCTAGTTACACTCTCTCAACAGAGTGTGACTACTGAATCAAGTTCCCCACAAGGAACACTGCACAAGAGGGTTAGAGACACAGATAGCCCACTCTCAAAAACCTATGGAAGAAGAGTGAAATCTAAAACCACAGGGGAATCACAGGGTGCACACACAGTACAGGAAACTGTACCTTCTCAAATTCAGTTTGATGTGACTTCAATAAATGTGGAGTCACAGCCCCTTGATCTTAATCTTCAAATCGATACACATTACAATCCACCATCACCAACTCCATCTCTGGATGTGGATATGATATCTACATCAATTCCTGATTCTCCATCTTTAAGATTCTTGGAGAAGCCCCACTCTGCAATTGGTGGTCATCATCTTTTAGATGATTTGTTGGACCATCAATCTTCCCTTCCAGAATTCTCAACACAGACTGTGGCCTCGAACTTAAAATCAATCTCCACAGATTCAGTGTTGGTTTTCTCTTTAACGGATAAAATTATTCCTTCCTCAACGGATATCCTTCATCCGTTGACAAGTGTTTCTCCATCAACGGATGCGCCTCTGTCTAGCCATCCGTTGACAGCTATAACTACTCCATCAACGGATATTCCTTATCCGTTGATAACTCACTCTACCACTGCTATATCTGACATTCCTGTGTCAAGTGTGGAGGAGTTCTCAGTAGTTGAAACACTTTTAGGATTGAGGGAAGGGAGTGAGAGGCTGCCTTGTGAGCAGGCAAAATGAGAGCTAAATAATGAGAGGCTGGCCATTTCTTCCGGTCAGGCAAAAGGAGAGACTGAGAGTTCCACCTTAGTAGGTGAAGGTGAGGGTGTGAGAGGTGTGAGCCAAGGGGAGCCCTTGATGCAAGAAAAGAGAGATGAGAGGAGAGAAGGGACTACGGATGGAAGAAGCATCCATTGCTAGTGAGTCAATGGAGGTTGAGGATGCAGCCAAGGAAATGGAATTTCAAAGAGAATATCAGTCCATGATTGACTCCATTTCTTTGGATGCTAAAACCTTTACTCACCCTGTTCCTGCCTATCAAATTCTGCCACAACAGGGCAATGTGGAAGCAGAGGAGGCAATGCACCTAGTGCACACCTCACAGTCTCTACTTAGAGCTAAGGAATCTTTAGAAGCTCTGCCAACCACTGCTGAGAGTGAAGAATTTGAAGATTCTGAAGATGAAGACAGCCAGAGCCCTGAAGATGAAGGTGATAGCAGTATTCATGATTGGAAATTTGCTAACAACTACACCTATCATCAACTTGATGTGGAAATCATAAGGCAATATAAATCTGCCCTGGCTGAGCACCAAGAAGCGGATCCACAGAGAAAGGTTGTTCTTCAACAGGCAATTGACTCCCTTAAGTTACAAAAGATGCAAATGGTGATTCAGAGATCCAACTTAGAGGAGGTCAAACAAGAAATCAAGGATGTGAAGATCTCTGTGGATTCCAAGTTAGAGCAACTAGCTCCTACAGCCACTCAGAGGGTGTTGCAACAAAGGTTCATCAAAGAAGACAACCTGGCTAAGTCTGTGCAACTACTCAACTCAAGAGTGGAAAAGATGGAATCCCAGATGGAGCAATTTCTTCACCATCAAAAACTGCAAACCCAACTGCTAGAAAAGTTAGTTGCAGCCCCAACTTCTAGTCAAACCCTTGATCCTAACAAAAAGGGGGAGAAAGTGGAAGAGGCTGTGGCAACTACAAGTCAAATCTTAATTTCTGAAAGAAGGGAAGCAGCAAGTGAGGGGGAGCAGCAGCCTACCATAGTGGTCAATCCACAGGACTTCATTGTCGAAGCTTCCTCCAGCAAATCCAAACCCCTACAAGTAGCTCTATCTAAAGAGTTTGATTTCTCAAACTTGACAGAAGAGGAAAAGCTATCCAAGATTGAAGACCTGCAAAGGATGAAAGAGGAGAACAATGAAAGAATAATGAGGACAGAAAGATTGATCAATGCATCTATTGTATCAAATCTGTTCTCTAGCCAAACCTCAGCTCCAACAATATCTACCACAATTCTGAAGGTGCTCACTCCAGCAATTGTGGCTCCTACATTCTATGATGCTGAGCCTTCTCATGTTAAAGAATTTGAACCCTACATCAAAGCAAGACCCTACTCACCACCAAAAGCAAATGGGAAGAACAAGTTACAACTGGACTTTCCATTTCCAAAGGATGATGAAGAGAAGCTGATGGGTAAGCAAATTAAGGAATTCAAGGAGAAGACTAACAGTTGTGTAAGAGAATGGATGGCTGTAGTCATAAGGAATGGAAAAGTTCTACACATATCCAACAGCCATCCTAGATTTGTTGAAGCCAAGAGAGAAGAGACTTCAAGGCTGCTAAGAGAATCTCAACCAAGCACTGAATTGCAAAATGAAAACTCAGATGAGAAGCAAGCCAGGCTGGCTCAAGAGTTAATGGATGAGGTAGAGGATGAAATGAGGGAACCTGAGGAAGTCCCCAAATCCAAAAGGAAAGGGAAATCAGTCCCCAAATCCAAATCTAAGAGAATGAAATCAAAGGCAAGGAGGCCTGTCTCTCCGGAAATTGAAAACAAGGAGACAGTTGGCTCATCACAACCTATTTCTGTAAAAGTATTCAACCCAGCTATGAATTTCCATGGTGATCCTATAGTACCTAAAGAGGAACCAATGAATCTTGACTCCATTGAGGTTCCTTCATTCTTGCTGAAGCCTCAACAGAGCCTATACAGAAGAAAAGGATACCAAGGAAGCAACCTTCAAAGGAACCAATTCAAGTTGCTAGGGTACCTGCTATTGTCAGGCAGCCAATCTTGGAAAACAAGGATGATTTTATCTATCAGGCAGATATTGAAGAATACTCTGGCATGAATCTTTATCTGGATGAATTGTCAGAAGTAAGAGGAATTGACAAATATAAACATCTTCCTGAGAGGTTGGTCTTTGTATACAAGGGAGGAAAGGAAAGGACATGGCCACTACAAAGGGTTCTTGGAGAAAATTATCTGACCTTAACCAAAGTGTTCTCTGCAATCAAGAGATACACAGGGTTCTCCAAGATAGCAAAAGGGGAGATACTGGACAGAATAGAACAGATAAGGAGGGAATGGAAATCACCATCAAGTCTACCAAGGAAGATGAAGATCCCATACAATGGATAGAAAATCCACCTTCAACCCTTCTGGATGATGGAGTTCAAGGATGAAGATGGTAACAGGAGATTCTTCAGGTTAGAAGACCAACTATCAAAGGCTAGTTCTCAATACCTGAGATGGTTACAACAAAAGCTAAATCCAAAGGTTGATGAAGAAGATGCCTTCTATAGGCAACTCCAAATTTAGATTGAGTCCAACTCTGCCAAAGAAGGAAAATCAAGGGTGATGCCAACAAGAGAAAAGAAACAGTCTTAATCTGCTCAGTCTAGAGGAGCACTTCTCTGTAAATTTCTCAAACTTTTAGTTTTTAATTTTTGTAGCTTAATACAATTTTTGCATTATTCTATATATATCTTTAGGAATGTTTTGTTATCATCAAGGTCCTGAATTTATGCTTTATTGCCATCAAGTATAAATTGGGGGAGATTGTTAGGAATATGTTGTACTTGATGATAACTTCACAATCAATCAAATTGTATAAGGTTTTGTAGCTGTCAACGGATGAGGATTTATAACTCTATCTGTTGACAGGTAGCTCATCAACGGATGAGGTTTTGTAGCATACTGCAGTATCTCTATGTTATCAGTTGATAGTGTTTTTATCCACAGTCATGTTGACCATCAACGGATAGGCAGAATAGGGTAGTCAATTGTAAATAAGCTATGCTATGTAATTCTGTCTAAGTGAAAGTGTATCAACAGATGAAGACAAAACACTATCAACGGATACAACTCAAATCCACTCTATCAACGGATACAACTCAAATCCACTCTATCAACGGATACAGCTCAAGTCTCAATATCAACGGATACAGCTCAATACATCATCAACGGATGTCAGTGCATGATAAGTGGATTTATATCCACTTGGAGCGTTCCATATCGGCTTAAATTGATTGTCTTGGGCTCAAGTTTGTTGTAATTTTGATGTATTTTGCTTAGTTGTGCAGATTTATAAGAATGTTGATTAAGGTGGATGCTTTTATCGTTTTTGGAGAATTAATTGATTGAAATTCGGATTTCTGAGACGGTTGCGCAGTCTACACTGTTTTGGACATATCTGGAGTTCTAGAAGTCCGTTTTCAGCGATCTTACTGCCCACGCGAAGCTTGGGAGATTTTCTACAATATGGGACAGGTGTTGCACGGGCAGGTTGCGCGTGGTTGGCGCAGGCTGCGCGACAAACAGACTGCTGGGCGCAGGTTGCGCTTGGAAAATCTTGAAAATTACTGTTTTGGCCATATCTTGAGTTCTAGAAGTCCGTTTGAGGCCCGTAAGCAGTCCACGCGAAGATAACGAGATTCTCTACCATTCTAAGGTGGTCCAGAGGTCCAACTATGATTGGAACGTTCCAGAAATATTGAAGAAAAGTCAGCTACGAATTTTCCTTCAAAACCGAATCAGTTTAGGAAACGTATTATGTGCCGAGCTGCAGAAATTCAACTTTGACAAGGAAATTGCTATAATTCCTTCTTCTAATAAGTATGGTAATTGTTCTGGGCGGCTAGAACATTCCGGAATCAGATCTATACATGGAATTTGCAATTCTATTCTCATTCAAGAACGGAAATTGCCAATCTTCTATTCCAACTCTGAAACGGCAATTGCTTGGTGGGCAAGACTTCTAGAGCCAATATAAACACATCCAACCCTTGTAATTTGTATCATTAGGAGAGACCATTACATATCAATTACTTAGAATTATTTGTATCTTTTTATACTTTGTTTTTATCATGGTTTCATCAGATCCCATGATGACGAGAGGTTCAATTATGAACTAATCGTTGTCATGGGATTCTAACGGATTTATCTATGTAGCTTAGTAGTTTGATTGCTTTAAAGATTTGTGTGTAGTGAATTTTTGATATCCTCGTATGGTTGTGATTCATGTGTTTAGATGCGTCATGAACATCTAATTTGTTAATCTCTTGTGAAGCGAGAGTGGATCTTGAGATTTAGAACTTGCCATGCTAGCATAGGATAGGTTGATATTATTATCATGATTTGTGGCATACATAGAGATATGATGCTACCCTATGTGATCTAAGTGGATAACTTGTGCTTCAACCTTTATGTTTTCAAATTCTATAGAGATATAGGGTCTAAACATATTTGGTGTCTACCCATCTTCTATCTCTTTTGTGGATGCATGTGTAGTTTGGTATTAGTATACCGAGAGGTAGCTTTTACTTGTTTCGTGTTATCCGATCAGATATCGAAACCATCACATGCATTGATTAAAGGCATCAACTCTAAGCGAAGTATTTAATGAAGTTAGGATCCCATGTTACTCTTGTAGACGTAATTCAATTTCAATTCTTGTTAGTTAGTTAATTCTTAGTTGTTAATTTACTTTCTAGTTAATTTAGTTAATTAAACCCAATTTGTTATTTGTCTTAGCAGTGAGTAATAACCATACATTGTTGCATAGGTACAATAACTGAATTAAAACCATAACCAGATCTCTGTGGGAACGAACTCGACTTATTCATATATTACTTGTGACCGTGTACGCTTGCGCGTTATTAGCAAACAAGTTTTTGGCGCCGCTGCCGGGGATAATCGGTGTTTTATTTTTGGTTTATGTGCTTGTCAATAGTGGTCGTTAGAGTTCACTGACTCGGATTAGTTCTTACCTATCTTGTTTAGTTTGGTGTGTTTCAGGTACTTGAGTAGTTGAAGATGGCAGGTCAGGAGTTGGCATGGTGGGCATATTCGAGGACATCCATGACTTATCAATGTGAGCGGTGTTTGGGCGTTCATGATCCATCACAATATTGTTACTACGAAGGAGTTGATCCATATGTCACTTATGAGGAACAACCATATTTTCCATACCATCCTCATCAGTACCAGCAATATGTTCCAGATATGTCATATTACTATGGAAGTGAAGAGTTTCAACATCAGCAACCTACTCCTACTTTTCAGTCAGATGAGGTTCCTACTAGGGAGGAGGTTATGATGTTTGTAAAGAGTAGCGAGGAGTCTCTCAAATCTTTGGAGATTCTAGTTGCTCAAGCTGTGAGAGCCTTGGAACAAGAGAAACAACAATTCATACCAGAGGCAATTACAGAAAATAACAGTGACTTGGAGCAAGGTACTGCATGCTTAATTGAAGAAGACAAATTCCAAAACGAGGTGAGCATTCGCAAGCCATGTGAGGAATTTGATCATGTTAAGATGGTGGATGATTTGGAAAGGGCACTATTTGGGACAGACACTGATGAGCTGCACAAATTTCAAGAATTGGTATGTGCGTACCGAGAGGCTGAAGAACTTGGGAAAGATGCAGATCTTCTACTTGTCTCAGAATTCAAAGATGGAGGTAGCGCATTAGAGCCAATGGAGGAAGTTCTCTTTGAGGAACCAAAGGCTTCAGAAACTTACATTTATCCTCCTCCATTATATTCAACCGAAGCCCGCGAAGGTATGTTGTTCTACAAATTGACAGATTTTGGGTCAACAGATGAAGGCATTGGAATAGGACATAGTTGTTATACGAATAGCCCAAGCGAGGAGAAGGGGCAGAAAGTGTGTCGTCGTGATGATGATGAAGTCTCACGAAGAGAGGACCAGGCCAACTATTATCATCCTTAATGGAGGTTGGAAGTAACGTCAAGCTATTGACGTTAAAGAAGCGCTTCTTGGGAGGCAACCCAAGCATTGTTGTATACTGGTATGTTTTCTACTTTCCCTCGTATTTACTTCCATTCAATGAGGACATTGAATATTTTAAGTTTGGGGGTGGTTTGAGGGATAAGTAGTGTATATAATTGTGATTTTGAGTCATTGTGTTCATGTAGGATTTCATGCTTTGCATATTAGTAGTAAATTATGCATTTATGTTCATGATATCTACGTTTGTTTCATATAGGACATTCTGTTTTTATGTTCGTATATCATGTGAGTTCATAATAGTTGCATTTTCATGGCATGCATTTTTCATTATCCCTTAGAACGAGCTAATTCTGATTGGTAGGTAGATGTCTAATTGAGTGTGGTAATGATGAATAGAGGGTTGATTTATAGTTCTTATGAAATTGACGTGCATGTTACGGGAACAAAACCTTTACACAGACTCATTGTTTGCTTTTGGGCTAGGTTGAGGTCATGCTTGTTTGGTTGTTTTAGATTTAATCACTTGTTTATATTTAGAATTTTCGTTATTCCCTTGATGGCGTAGGATCACTAAAGTCTAAGTTTGGGGGAAAACAGGAATTTCATGCTAGTTGTCAATAAAGGCTAGGTGTCAAATGGCTAGTAGCCGGCTCATATTTATATGAGTAGTCTAGGGTTGGAATTGAGAATTCTCATTCCAGATTGCATATATAAAAAATAAAAATCATCAAAAAAAGAAGAAGAAAAAAAAAATAGTTGTTTACTTGTTAAATGCAAAATTAGCTAGGGTGAGCTCTTTAATACTCGAGTAATTAAGTCTGAGGGGACTTAGTCCTAGTAACCTAAAGCCCTTGTGGTTTGGGATTGCTGACCTAACACTCGCTACATGGGTATTATTGTATAAGCCTTTAGGGGTCTCATTCATTGCACGGTCAAATAAGCATGTTTGTTTGTGTTCTATATAGTTGTTTGTCGTTAATAAAGCATGAATTCCTGTCTAACTTGAATAAGGATGGAGGTGTTCCTAGGTTATGAAGTGTCTACAGTCTATTCTATTTATAAACCTGTGATTGTCTTGGCGAAGAATATGTATGATTTTTGACCTAGTGTTGGGAGTATTTCTGATGAGCATCGCACACACGCACGTTTCTGTCATGTATTGTTAGTATACGGGGACTTAGTCGAGCTCTATTTGGATTTACTTGCATTCTTTGAGGTATTTGCTTGCTAGTTGGTTTTGGTTAGTCTGAAGGAGATCGTTGCATTTTCATAATAGTTGCACTCATGCATTGCATTGTTATTGCATTGTTTAGTTAGATGGATTTTGTGGGTACATTCGCTATAGGCCCTCACGAGACCTTACTCGTCCACTAGGGCTGCCTAGGGGTTTAAAGGGCTTGTTGCATATGCCAAATGCAACCGTGATCACCTACGGAAGTGGTACTAATTAGTTAGTTGTAATTGTTTATGCTTGAGGACAAGCATCGGTTTAAGTTTGGGGGTGTGATAAGTGGATTTATATCCACTTGGAGCGTTCCATATCGGCTTAAATTGATTGTCTTGGGCTCAAGTTTGTTGTAATTTTGATGTATTTTGCTTAGTTGTGCAGATTTATAAGAATGTTGATTAAGGTGGATGCTTTTATCGTTTTTGGAGAATTAATTGATTGAAATTCGGATTTCTGAGACGGTTGCGCAGTCTACACTGTTTTGGACATATCTGGAGTTCTAGAAGTCCGTTTTCAGCGATCTTACTGCCCACGCGAAGCTTGGGAGATTTTCTACAATATGGGACAGGTGTTGCACGGGCAGGTTGCGCGTGGTTGGCGCAGGCTGCGCGACAAACAGACTGCTGGGCGCAGGTTGCGCTTGGAAAATCTTGAAAATTACTGTTTTGGCCATATCTTGAGTTCTAGAAGTCCGTTTGAGGCCCGTAAGCAGTCCACGCGAAGATAACGAGATTCTCTACCATTCTAAGGTGGTCCAGAGGTCCAACTATGATTGGAACGTTCCAGAAATATTGAAGAAAAGTCAGCTACGAATTTTCCTTCAAAACCGAATCAGTTTAGGAAACGTATTATGTGCCGAACTGCAGAAATTCAACTTTGACAAGGAAATTGCTATAATTCCTTCTTCTAATAAGTATGGTAATTGTTCTGGGCGGCTAGAACATTCCGGAATCAGATCTATACATGGAATTTGCAATTCTATTCTCATTCAAGAACGGAAATTGCCAATCTTCTATTCCAACTCTGAAACGGCAATTGCTTGGTGGGCAAGACTTCTAGAGCCTATATAAACACATCCAACCCTTGTAATTTGTATCATTAGGAGAGACCATTACATATCAATTACTTAGAATTATTTGTATCTTTTTATACTTTGTTTTTATCATGGTTTCATCAGATCCCATGATGACGAGAGGTTCAATTATGAACTAATCGTTGTCATGGGATTCTAACGGATTTATCTATGTAGCTTAGTAGTTTGATTGCTTTAAAGATTTGTGTGTAGTGAATTTTTGATATCCTCGTATGGTTGTGATTCATGTGTTTAGATGCGTCATGAACATCTAATTTGTTAATCTCTTGTGAAGCGAGAGTGGATCTTGAGATTTAGAACTTGCCATGCTAGCATAGAATAGGTTGATATTATTATCATGATTTGTGGCATACATAGAGATATGATGCTACCCTATGTGATCTAAGTGGATAACTTGTGCTTCAACCTTTATGTTTTCAAATTCTATAGAGATATAGGGTCTAAACATATTTGGTGTCTACCCATCTTCTATCTCTTTTGTGGATGCATGTGTAGTTTGGTATTAGTATACCGAGAGGTAGCTTTTACTTGTTTCGTGTTATCCGATCAGATATCAAAACCATCACATGCATTGATTAAAGGCATCAACTCTAAGCGAAGTATTTAATGAAGTTAGGATCCCATGTTACTCTTGTAGACGTAATTCAATTTCAATTCTTGTTAGTTAGTTAATTCTTAGTTGTTAATTTACTTTCTAGTTAATTTAGTTAATTAAACCCAATTTGTTATTTGTCTTAGCAGTGAGTAATAACCATACATTGTTGCATAGGTACAATAACTGAATTAAAACCATAACCAGATCTCTGTGGGAACGAACTCGACTTATTCATATATTACTTGTGACCGTGTACGCTTGCGCGTTATTAGCAAACAGTGCACAATATCAACGGATAATCATTGACACTGTCTTCTATGATTAGCTGGGGTTAGCAGTTGATAAGGACATGTTTGACTTACAGATCACATGGGTTGATAGTAGATACAAAAAGCAGTATGGCAGCCATACTTTGGAAACATAGAAGAAAGAAGCATTCCGTTTACACTATGAACACAAGAAAGGTGCAGGAGACATGTCTGAACACAAGGACAACCTTTCGGCTACATGTGTATTTGGAGTGTAGTAGCAAGTCAACTAGAATTAGATTAATATTATCTTATTCCAGTAGTACTTGTAAAACTTGGGATTTATAACCAAGTGTAGCAACTTTTTGTAGACTAAGAAAACACATACATTTTGCTTAGGGTTTCTATTGAATATTCTTAGAAAGCAAAGAGTTGTAAAACAGAAGCTGTGTACTTTTGTATCACAGAGTTTTCTTCGAATAAAAGCTTCAGGTGGTGAATTTAACCACCTGATTTTTATGTGTTTGTGCATTAATCTTTCTACAGCAATTATCTAAGTATAGATTTCTGGAGTTCTTATCAGAAATTTATAAATATCAAGAATTGTATTCAACCCCCCCTTCTACAATTATACAAGTGTGTAATCTGGGAATAACAAATGATTATTGCGAAGGGGGTCCAGTTCTTACACGCAGGACTAGTACCTGCAATATTCTGGAACTAGTCCAGTTTTTGTAATTTAAATTGCTGTTATGCTACTATGTTTCGCTTATTATGGTCTAATGTTTGGCTATTTACTTTAATATGAATGTTACTCCTGGTTTTGTTAATTAATTACATATGTAATATATGCATAATTTTTTTTCATTGTCGTATCCTCCCGCACTAGTCATCGCACACAATTTTTTGAATAGATAATTTGTTGATTTGGTCGATTTTGAATTGGGAGATGCATAAGCAATGACTACCTAAATATAGGTATAGATTTGGCCGTCTGCATTATATTGGCATTTGCAGATCATTTTCACAAAAATTTATAGATGACTGCTCATTCTAGGTAGTTAAATATATGCTGTAGTTTATTAGTTTGCTTGAAGTTTATGAATTCTTGATATAGCTCCTTTCATTTGACCTGAGTTTAGTTTTTTTATAGGAAATAGTGAGGTAATTGCATAATCTAGCTTTATGTCTATATGTGTGTGCGTGCACTAGGATGGAGTTAAATTATAAAATTTCAATATGTAGACAACATGCATACAGATCATTATTTGTGACATGTAATGTTATATCATATAGTCAGAATTGACGATAGTAGTGATGGTTAGTCACAGAACTTTAATATAGGTCACTCATGTTATGAATTGTCCATCACATACAACTACAGCAACACTTAGAGCAAATTTAGATGGGCATCGATCAAAATCCCGTGTGTACATTGGATGCATTAAATCTGGTCCACTCCTTGCTCAAAAGTAAACATGACTCCATAGAGTGAGGTATCATGAACCTGAGTACTGGAAATTCGGCGAGGAGGGAAACACATATTTCCGTCATGCTACGATGTTTCCGCTTGATGTGGAATGCTTAATATTTATCAGTTTTTTGAATTACCTGGTATTTAGTATAATGATGGTTAAGACACTACGATACTTTAATATATTTGACAGATTTGACTAGTTGTATGTCCAGCTATGACTTTGTATTCACTAATCTGGCAGGTGTGAAGTTAAGAAATAGACTGTTTCTTTTGACATATTTTTGTTTTAGTTCAAAGAGTTTTTAAGATTTAAGTGTGATGTTGGTTTATGATTATGAATTTTAATTGGTAACAAAAATTAAGATGTTGCCAATAAATAAAAGTATTTTTCTAATATATATGTGTTATAGATAAATTGAAACTATTGGTTTCTAAAATATAAAAAATTGTTTAATAAAAAAAATGTTGGAATAAGTGAAAAGATATTGCCAAATTTTTAAAAGTATTCTGATATGGGTGAAAAATAATCCCTAAAGACATAATTAATATAATATTTATTGGCTTATAAATAAGGCCCGAAACCCTAGTTGGGCATTAAATTCGTAATTAATGATTAAGCCCAAAAGAACAGCCCAAACCGGGGACGCCCGGTATAAGCTTGTTTCTAACATGGGTCTAATCCACAAACCGGGAACGTTCTAGAAACAAGGAACGTTCTAGAATATCCCTGGGATATTATGTAGCCTCCAAGGCACCTAATTCGACATGGAAACTAACTCCTACAAGGAAGGAGTCGGAACCTTCCTCAGTGACGGTGACTTGTCCACCAAGTCTCCAAACCCTATTACGATTCTAAGGCTCCCACAGCCTAAATAAAGGGCAAGACCCCTCATCTCAGAACTACGTCTTGGCTTGATTCTCAACTCTAAGATACGTAGGCATCTTGTGAGGACCCGAATTAGATCACGAAAACGCAAGCGCAACCATTAAAGCACGAAGCTCACGAACCCTAGACGCAATTTAACAACCCTAATTTTTATTCCACAACATTTGGCGCCGTCTGTGGGAAGACAACATCAACCATGGTTCAAACACGAAGGACACCGGTCTCAACCGAGGCTACCACCGTCACCTCTGTTCCACCCGTCGTTACTAAATAAGGGTATGTACCCCCATCAACGGAGACAACCACTCAACCTCAAGTTTCTCAACCTATAGGGACGATTCCCCATGCTGAGAGAACTCTACCCGTGATTGTCCATCCAAACCAGGAGACCAACCCTCTTCATATGGTGGTCTCTCCCCTTGTTAATCGTTCACTACCTCCGGGGGTACAGATCTCCACCACAGATCTCCCTAGAAGTACGAATGCGGCATATGGTTTGCCTAACTACCCCCCGAATACTCGAGGTGTTGGGCCAAGCGACCATGCCCTGCAGATACATGAACCGTATCACCCTCCTTACATTAGAGGCTTGGGCCCTGATCAAGGATATTGTGACTACTCTGGTCCTTATACTGATGATTCTTCATCTGTGGATGATGATCGAGATCAAGCCCCGAGGAGGCGACATCCAAGCAAGGAGCCTATAAGGCGTACTCGACGAATCCATGATGGACCCCCAATAACAACTGCTGAGAGAATCAAGGCTTATGAGGCCGAGATTTAAAAGCTGAAGGAAGACATAGCAAGAGAGTAACTAGGACAGAATTAGAGTCGAAATCAGAATCGGCCTCCTTTAACTTTAGGAGAGATTCCCTTTATTGATCTAGAAAGGCCTTCAAGGAGGCAAAGAAGGGTTGATGTCCCAATGAAAAGAGCTACGAGGGCAGAGGCCCCTAGGGGTGATCCCAAAGATTTGATGCCACTTGGAGACCCTGACGATCCCACACCTCCATTCACTGAGGAGGTGATGAATGCTCACGTCTCCAGAAAGTTTAAGATGCCTACAATAAAGGCATATGATGGAACGGGCGATCCCTCAAACCATGTGAGGACATTTTCAAATGCATTACTATTACAACCCGCTAGCGACGCTCTCAAGTGTAGGGCGTTCCCTCAAACCCTTGCAGGCATGGCTTAACGATGGTATAGCCGGTTGCCCGCAAACTCGATTGATTCTTTCAAGGAATTGAGCACAGCTTTCATTAACCAGTTTATTAGTGGAAAAGTCCACGAAAAAAGCTCTGCATATCTCATGCAAGGGAAATAAGGAAAGAATGAAAACCTAAGGGATTATCTCAAGCGCTTCACCAAGGAGACTTTGAATGTCCCCGATCTCGAAAATAAAGTAGCTATGATAGCCTTAGAGAATGGAATAACGAACACCTTCTTTCAGATGTCGTTGGCAAAGCATCCCCCTGAAAGCATGACTGAGCTCCAAAGGAGAGCAAGCAAGTATATAAAAGCTGAAGAAAGTATGAGGAAAACAGAGGTCTCCACCCACGGTGGAGGAAACGGGAACTCCAAGAAGCGAAAGCAAGACCAAGAGTACGATGACCAGGAGTATGACGCTAGGGACAAGTATCCCCGAACTAGCGAGGACTCCGACTCTGCCTCTAAGAACCAAGGACCAAGGTTCACTAAGTATGCAAGGTTGAATACTCCTAGAAGTCGAATCTTGTTGGACATTGAGAAGGATAATGATTTTCGATGGCCGAAGCCACTCAAGGGTGATCCCGCAAAGAGAAACAAGAATCAGTATTGCAGATTCCACAGAGATGTGGGGCATGACACTGATGATTGTAATCAACTCAAAGATGAGATCGAGTTTTTGATTTGTAGAGGAAAACTGAACCACTTCACTAAGGGTGAAGATCGTGGTAATCAAAGAAGAGATTATAATAGAAGGGATGACGATCAAGATCGCAACCCACAACCCCGAGGGCCAGTAATCAACATGATCTCAGGAGGCCCGACTACGGCCGAGACAACTAGGAACTCTTGGAAGGCTTATGCCCGAGAGGTGATGGATATTGTTGGAGAGATACCAAAGCGTGCAAGAATCGAGGTAACAATCAGATTTGATGATTCAGACCTTGTAGGGGTGGAGTTCCCCCATGATGACCCGCTAGTCATTACACCCATGATTGGGAATTCGGGGGTGAAGCGAGTCTTGATAGACAATGGAGCTTCAGTGGACACTTTGTTCCATGATACATTCGTGAAGATGGGATACAACGACTCTAAGTTGACCCCATCTAACATGCCTATATATGGATTCAGTGGAGTAGAGTCTAAAGTTGAGGGAACTATTCAGTTGCCCGTCACGATCGGACAGAAGCTAATGGAGGCCATATAGATGCTAAACTTTTTGGTTATCAAAACATCTTCTACTTATAATGCCATCCTTGGGAGGACTGGACTTCACGCTTTTAAGGCTGTGGCCTCAACCTATCACATGAAGATCAAGTTTCCAACCAGGAATGGTGTATGAGAACAAAAAGGTGACCAGAAAATGGCTAAGAGTTGTCATGTAGCTGAGTTAAGGCCTGATGGAGTCGGGGGGCAGGTCCTTCCGATTGAAGACATGGATGTCCACAGTGATAAAGAACACCAAGAAAGGTCAGCAGAGGACATCACACAAAAAGCCTCGGAAAGCCATTAAGGCTAAGGCATCAACTGACTTCGTGGTTGAATGTACCATTGGCAACCAAGAAGTCGGGGGGCAGGAGATAGTACCCCAAGTAGGAAGTGAACTTCAGAATAAGAATGAGGAGACCAGAAGGAGTAATGGGTGCTCTATTTTAATGGAGCATCAAAAACAAAATTAAGCGATGCAGGCCTAGTCTTGCAAAAGCCCCGATGGGTTCAAACTATCTTAATAGGACTTATCTTCGTATTTATCTAGTAGAAGTAGAATAAGGTTCGATGAAACCATTGCAGAGTATGTTGCTCCAAGTAGGACAATAGTACTCTATATAAGGGTTGAACCCATTTCTAGTTATTAATGCAAGTTTGTTTTTCGTTCTCTATTCTGTGATTTTATTTATGTGCCAAACACCTGATGTGTGTAAGTCAAAGATGACCAAGTACCGAAAATAAAAGAATACACGAATGGAAACAAACAAATGCATAAATAAAACCCTGAAGGGTCGAGAGTTAGGTTATAATACAACCAAATAAGAGTTTAAGTCCTTGAAGGACCCTGGATAAAAGATAAGCTGATTAAAAAGCCACATCTGGCAATCAAAGCCATGCAACGCTGTGGAGGCTAAGCACTAGCTACTCTTCAATATTTTTTAAATACCTAGAGTGAGGATACAAGGATGAAGCAAATATAGAACCTTGAATTATAGTCCTAAGGTCAAGGGATATAAGAATATCCTTGAACAAGGATTAAGAAGTTCAAGCAAGTTTTCATCTCGGAAGTTTAAAAGGCAAGAAGCCCACGGGATTGTATTTCTCGAAATCTAAATCAAGGATCAACCTTAAATCTTTGACCTAGAATCAAGAAACACAAGAAGCAAAGATAGGTTTGAAAACCCTGAAGACAGAACAAAGGTTTGAGACAAGCCATGAAAGACATGAAGTCAAGTAAGGGATCCTAGAGAACTTTAGTTTGACATCAATCCAAAAGAAAGATCGTGAATACTTGGTAGTCGACATATGAACACCAACGTTGAACACGTGAACATCAACCTCGAATCCTAGGTGGAGAAACATGAGATATTAGCCATGAAGGCCAAGAAGGTCAAACATGAGGGGGTCATGAACCTACAATCAAGATCCAATGGTTAAAGCTTCAAGTCAAAACTTGAAAACCAATCTGAAATTTTGGATTCTCGATCCAGAATGCCAACGTAGAACATCTAACACCAGCGTTGAACACTTGAGTATCAACCCTGAAATGGAGATTGAAAACCTCCTAGGGAAGGTTCAAGACCTCATGGGGTCGACCAGAAGCCAAGGAGGCCTTCAGCCGACCTTAAGGAGCCGACCAGAGGCTCTGATATTTTGGTGGTTTAAAACACTCAAAACTTGGCTTGAAACCACGTGAAAGTAGTCCAATATGCACTCTTTCATCCAAACTTTAAGGTTAGAGTTTAAAGGAGTTCCTTGAGGTTGAAAACCCTTAATTTCAAACATCAACATTCGACATTCGAACATCGACATTCGAGCATCGACGTTCAACACTCGAACAGCCCTAAGGCCGAGCACATTGAAGCCATGATGGCCAATCGAGAGGCCGAGAGGCCGCTAGAGAAGCCCCAGGAACCAAGACAAACATTGAAGCCATGATGGGCAATCGTGCCAAGAAAGGTTGTTTTAAAAACTCTAAGTTGATGTCAACCCAAGATAAGGAGTCTGCAGGAGCCACTTACCACAGGCTAATAAACAAGCAAGATTTTTGCACCCTTGACCGGGAAGACCAAGGAGGTCTACGGGGATGACATGTTAGTAAAGAGCCTAATCAAGACATGCCATATTAAGAACCTCAGAGAGGCATTTAAAATGTTGAGGCACCACAAGATAATGTTGAATCCAGCCAAGTGTGCCTTTGGCGTGGGATCTGGAAAATTTTTGGGTCTGATGGTTTCAAAGCGAGGCACAGAAGCCAACCCTAATAAGATCAAGGCAATCCTATATATGGAATCACCACGTTCCATAAAGGACGTACAGAAATTGACTGGAAGAATTACAGCCTTAGGGAGATTCATCCCCAAGTCTAGAAACAAGTGTTTGCCTTTCTTTCAGGCTTTGAAGAAGGTGAAAAATTTTGAATGGACTTCAGAAAGCCAAGAGGCCTTTGAACAGTTGAAAAAGTACATGGCTGAAGCCCCGTTGTTGGCTAAACCTAGTCCCGGAGAGACCCTATATCTACATCTAACGATATCTGAACAAGCACTGAGTGTCGTTCTCATTCGAGAGGAAAACAAGGTTCAGAAACCCATCTACTATGTTAGCAAGGTGCTCCATGAAGCCGAATTAAACTACTGCGCTATAAAAAAGTTTGCTTTAGCCATGACCATGGCCTCAAGAAAATTAAGACCTTACTTTTAGTCACAAAAAATCGAAGTCTTGACAGACAAACCATTGAGAAACATCATGCACAACCCGAAGGCTAGTGGGAGATTGATTATATGGGAAATAGAACTCGGATAATTTGATATCGTGTACAATCCTCGAATTGCAATTAAGCCATAGGCACTTGCTAACTTTGTGGTTGAATGTACCATTGACAACCAAGAAGTTGGGGGGCAGGAAGGCACAACACCCTAGTAAGGGCAAGATGAGACACCCAAAGAGGGAGAGAAAGATGAAGTTCATAAGGAATATTGGGTGACCTATTTTGATGGGGCATCAAAAACAAAAACAAGTGGAGCTCGTTTAGTTCTGCTGACCATTGATAGCTCACGATTGAATATGCCTTGAAGTTAAATTTATCAACGACCAATAACGAGGTAGAGTATGAAGCCTTAATAGCCGGACTAGGCTTGGCCCTAGCCATGAGGGCCAAAAAATCTTAAAGTCTGTGGAGACTCAAGGCTGGTGATAGCCCAAGAGAATGGAGATTTTGAAGCCAAAGATGAAACGATGATGATATACCAGAGGATTATAAAATCACAGTTGATATGGTTCGAGGAATGCCTCCTTGTATAACGACCGATGCCTTGTCTAAATTCGCCTCGTCTAAAATCGAGAATTACACTATAAGTGTCTACTATCAGGTCTTGGAGACCCCCACTATAGAGCGCAAGTTGTTGGCGCCCATCAAAGCTCATCTTGAGACTGGTTGGCTCCCTGATAATGCCTTGGAGGCACGGAAACTATCAGTGAGAGCATTGAGATATGCATTGATCTAATCCTTGATGGCTACCAAGGCTGTAGGCCTCCACTCGAGCTAGTCGTTTGAATTCAAGGTCTCAAATCAAGGATTCAGCAAATGGGTCAAAGCCCTGATGGTCTCTCAAACATACGCATAGATGCTAGAAATACCCATGAAAAAACTATTTTGGCTCCAAAAGTGCCTTAAACGATGTTTTTTGGGGTCGAAAAGTGGGGCAAATAGGATAAATCGTATTTATAAGACCTAGGCCTCTGAAAGACCTTCGATTTGATATATCGTGGGTCTCATTCGGAGTAACGAGTCAAAAGTTACGGATGATTTTGTGCATACGATGCTTTTTCGACAAATTTCAAACCAAAGCAAGGTCCTATGAACATAAAAAGAAGGTTGGAATCAAAATCAAGTATCGAAAACCAACCAAAACATCCTAGACTTGAAGTCGGGTGTTGAAAACAAGGGAATTCCTTGAATAAACAACTAAAAAGCAAGACCTCCTTGTTTAAAGATAAGGGGGGCAAGGCCAAAGATACTTCATCACAAATTCTACATCCTATTATGAGGATGGAAGGGTGTTTGAAAACCAAAGGTCATAGTTGAATCCAAGGTTGTTTGAAACCAAGAGTTCAAGAACAAGTTAAGACCCTGAAGGTCCTGAAAACTAAGAAGTAGGTTGTTTGAGATCAAGGATCACAAAACCAACCAAGGTGTTGTAAATTCACTCTAGAAACAAAGAGGGGAGTTCAAGACAAGATTTGATTTTGGTCAAAATCAGAGTTAAAGTCAAAGTCAAAGTCAATGTCATAGGGTCAAATTTTGACAAAAAAAAAAGAAATAAAAAAATTGTGGAGGGGCCCAGCTGACCAGGGGTAGCCGACTAGGCACCCTTGGCCAAATGGCCGACCAGCCATGGCCGACTAGAAAGAGGGGAGAAAAAACGGTCCAGGTGTTTCGAACACCTGGACCCCTAGCTGATTCGTTTGGCCCCAGAACGCTCAAAAATGCTCCGTTTGAGCTCAAATTTGAGATTTCAGACCCTTACAAGGTCCTCTACAAGCTTATGCATGTTCCTTAATGATTCCAAGAAGTTGAAAAAATGACCTTGTTTGAAACAAGGTCTGGTTTGAAAACCAGCTTAAAATGCGGTATTTCGCCTCCAAAACGTTCAAAAATGCATGTTTTCATGTGATTCTTCTTCATACCAGGAGATTATAAGAATCCCTATCATATAAGCTCAACTTCAAATTTTGGGTTTAGAAATGTCAGGGGTGTTCAAAACCAGGAGGGTGTTCAAAACCAGGAGGGTGTTGAAAAATCAGGAAGGTGTTTGAAACACCTTGTCCAGAGGCCCGTATTTCTTGCCTAGACAACTCAAAAATGAGAATTTTCACGTGATTATTTCTACAACCATGAGGTTATAAGAATCTCTACTAAATTGGCTTGACTCCAAAATTTGGGGTTAGGGTTTCGCTAATCGCAATTAGGGGGTGATTAACCTCGATTATCGACGTTTAAGGACTTCCACTCTAAAATTAACCTATCTCAAGGTTAAGGGTGGATATCCTAGTAGTAATTACATTAACTACGAACTAGTTAGCCTCGATCAAGGCCTTTATAGCCCCGTTTAAGGTTGTTTAGCCCCGATTAGGGCCGAATTAGTGTCTTTTGCTAAAAAATTAGCCCTTATTGAGGGTTATTAGCAATGACCGTCTGATATTAACCCTAACTTAGATAAGTTGAGGGAAATAAATCAATAATGAATTTATGATAAAGGATCCTATGCACGAATTGCACTTGGATTAGTGTCTACGAGCTCAAAACGGCACTAATCCTATTCCCGAAAGGCCCAGAAATCTTAAGAAAAAGGTTCGAGAGGCCAAAGAACGTTTAACTTTCTTAAGTAATAACTTGGGAAAGAATTTTAGTCATTGTGAATATGTAGGTCGCTCCACACTTCACTATAAGACGATACCCTGGTTGGGCCTGTGTGACCTTAAACTTCTACGAAATTAAGTTTTCCTAGAAGTTGGGGGGCAAATGATATGGGTGAAAAATAATCCCTAAAGACATAATTAATATAATATTTATTGGCTCATAAATAAGACCCGAAACCCTAGTTGGGCATTAAATTCGTAATTAATGATTAAGCCCAAAAGAACAGTCCAAACCGGGGATGCCCGGTATAAGCTTGTTTCTAACATGGGCCTGATCCATAAACCAGGAACGTTCTAGAAACAAGGAACGTTCTAGAATATCCCTGGGATATTATGTAGCCTCCAAGGCACCTAATTCGACATGGAAACTAACTCCTACAAAGAAGGAGTCAGAACCCTTCCTCAGTAACGGTGACTTGTCCACCAAGTCTCCAAACCCTATTACGATTCTAAGGCTCCCACAGCTTATATAAAGGGCAAGACCCCTCATCTCAGAACTACGTCTTGGCTTGATTCTCAACTCTGAGATACGTAGGCATCTTGTGAGGACCCGAATTAGGTCACGAAAATGCAAGCGCAGCCATTAAAGCACGAAGCTCACGAACCCTAGCCGCAATTTAACAACCCTAATTTTTATTCCACAACATGTTCAATAAACAAGATGTTGCAATAAAGCTAAAAGGTGTTGCCAAAAAAAAGTGTAGATAAATTAGGGTTGCTGTACCCTGTAAGAAGGAAGCAGTAGGGTCTAGGGTACCATTGTATTTGGTGTTGCTGTAGATCGTAAAGTATTGCCATAAATAACTAAGGCAACATATATAACAATGTAACCATATAATTGGACAAAGTGTTGGCTTATCACCTAAGGCTACAGGACTATATCCAACACCACTAAATTTGGAAAAAGTGTAGCCTTAGACAAATTTTTGGCTTATGGCAACATTATTCATGATTTTTTACACTTTTTTCAGGTGTTGGTAAAGAACATATATGGTGTAGTGCTTCCACCTCCCACCTGAAAATCAAATTTCCCACCTAGAATTGAGTGGGAGAAATCAAATGGAATTCAGAAACGTCAAAGCGATGCTATGGCATAGCTCTCACCCTGGCGACCACAGAACCCAACAATGTCCGTAAAGAAAAAGCAAGTAAAAGAAGAAGAAAGAGGCGGAAATGCCATGCAGAGCAACAACGGCAAACCTGCAAGAGAAAGAAAGAGGTGCAATGCATTGATGGACACGACCCTTTATTAGAAGATCCTCCAAGAATTGATGCAACACTGAAAAAATGCCTCAAACGGGATGAGAAACCACCCCTTGCCCCGGCAATCGAAATAGAGAAGATAGATTAGCCAATAAAGACCGTGAGCATTGCAGCTGGGTTGGAATCCGTGTTCAAGAAAGAACTAACGGAGGTCCTAAACAAGTACGCAGATGTGTTCGCATGGAGTCCTAATGACATGCCAGGCCTAGATGAGTCGGTGGCAATTCATAAACTGAATGTAGACCCAAAGAAAGATCCAAAGGTTCAAAAGAGAAGAAACTTCTCCCCAGAGCGGCAAAAGGCAATTGACGTAGAGATCGACAAACTACTTGATGCGGACTTGATATGTGAAGTAACTTACCCAAAGTGGGTTGCGAATGTGGTGTTGGTGAAAAAAGCAAATGGCAAGTGGTGCATGTGCGTGGATTATACGGATCTCAATGCCGCTTGCCCAAAAGATCCTTACCCGCTTCCTACTATCGACCAACTAATAGACAAAACAGCGGGTCACCTAATGATAAGTTTCATGGATGCATTCTCAGGATATAATCAGATCAAAATGGCACCCGAAGATAGAGAAAAGACAGCCTATGTTACTCATCACGGTGTATAATGCTACAAGGTCATGCCCTTCGGGTTAATCAATGCCGGAGCCACCTTTCAACGGGTCATGAACAAAATCTTCAAAGGTCAACTTGGCAGAAATATGGAGGCTTATGTGGACGATCTAATTGTCAAATCCCTCCTTAGTGAATCACATCTCAAAGACTTGGAAGAATGTTTCGCTACCTTAAGGAAATATAATATGAAGCTCAACCCAGACAAATGCACCTTTGCCTGGATGCCGGCAAATTCCTTGGCTTTCTTGTCTCGGATAGAGGCATCGAAGCAAATCCTGATAAGATAAAGGCAATAATGGACATGCAACCACCAAAGACAATCAAAGATGTACAGAAGCTAACTGGCCGCTTGGCCACTCTACGATGCTTCATAACAAAGCTTACAGATAGGTGCCCACCATTCTTCGACACCTTGAAGGGAACAACTAAGTCTAGGGCAATAACTTGGAACGAAGAATGCCAAAAGGCTTTTGAAGACCTCAAATGATATCTCTCATCACCACCATTGCTAGCGGTGGCTCCACCAATGGAACCACTGTCACTTTACTTTTCAGCAATAGACAAAGTGGTAGGGGCGGTCCTCGTAAAAGAAGAAAAAGACCAACAAAAGCTAGTATACTATGTAAGCAAAATACGAAGCATTGCTAGTGGGTCTGGCCTTAGCGAAGAATCTACAAGTCAGGAAGATAACCATGCACAGCGATTCTCAGCTGGTCGTTAGACAGACACTGGGAGATTACACGACCAAAGATGAAACTCTGCTAAAGTACCAAGCCCATGTTCAAGATACCCTGAGAAAATTTGCGGAATTCAAACTGGAGCAAGTGCACCGCTCAGACAACTCCACAGCGGATATGTTATCAAAATTAGTATGCGAGGAGGCAACAAGCCAGACACTGTCTATTTTGAAGTACTCAACAATCCCAGCATTCAGGAGAAAACTGTAATGGAGGTCGACCCACCAAATCAGACATGGATCACCGCCTACGTTCAATACATAGAGAATGGCATTCTCCCAGAGGACAAGGTCAAAGACAAACAGATAAGGGCACAGGCAACCAAGTACTTTATAAAAGATGGGGTTTTGTACAAGCGAAGTTTCGACTTCCCGATCCTCAAATATTTAGATGAAGAAGAGGTAAACTACTGCATGAGGAAAGTACACGAAGGAATATGCGGCGACCATATGGCGGGAAAGGCCTTAGCCCACAAGATCTTGAGACAAGGCTATTATTGGCCAAAAATGCACAAAGACTGTAAGAACTTCGTAAAGAGATGCCATCAATGTCAACTGTTCAGAAACATGGCAAGAAAATCACCCGCTCTCCCGTCTGCAATTCTTTCCCCAATCCCCTTTGTTGTATGGGGGATTGACATCATGGACCCTTTCCCAAAAGCCAAAGGAGAACTTCAGTATGTCATAGTTGCAATCGATTACATGACAAAATTGTAAGAACCCCAAATTTTGGATATAATTAAAACTTTTTATTAAGTAATGATAAAATGAGAAGCAATGATTCCGACAGCAAGGTCACCAACTCTAATGAATGGTGGTTTCAAAGAACAATGATTGTAATGAATGGACATTGCTTTGGACAATGATCCTGATGCATTGGTATATTGTCAGAATAGAGTAATTCGATGGTTGAGGACCTAGATAAGAATAATCTACCATCCAGAAAGGAGCTAATTGATCCTTGAAGGGAAATGAGTACGTGCATAGTATTTCCCGTACGTGCATAGTATTTCCCGTACGTGCATAGTGTTTCCTGTATGTGCATAGTAATTTGGTGGACGAATAGTGATTTTGTAAGTTGGAAAACTTTTCACTCCACCCTATGTACGGGACGTGATATGGATGTTTCGAAGTCATATTAGTAATACGCGGAGGAAATAAGTGAATGCAGAGACGATCGGAATTCAGAAATTCCAAATTCTTTTCGGTATAATATTTGACCGGACAGTGGATTAAATATTATTATAATCCAAGAATTGAGATATTAACTTTGAGGATTTGATATTTTGGGATGTTATTATATTGATTTAAGAATGAAGGTAGGAAACCACTGAGGAGTGGTTATGGCTACAATGTAATAATTGATATTTGGAAAGAATGAATGGAATTCGACTTTATTATTTCTATGTCTTGAAGAATGCTAAAGGGTAACAACATAGGTAAGAATAATCTATCTTCTAAGGGAATAAGATATGGCAATCTCAAGCAGGAGAATATTCTCATGTCATCCAGATCGGTAACGATTAATCCAGTAGTTCCGTAAAAAGGTTAAGGAACGATCGAAAGAGAATACGGACAATTATACAACCCTAAGGGAACAAGTAAAGAATACAGAATGAATAGTGTTGTGGTGGGAGTATATAATAATATGAGACGACACTATATAGACGTATTCGAAACGGATTTCCGAGTTCGTATTAGTGATCCAGGGGGAAAATAAGTGTATGTAAAAGCTGTCGGATTCTGAAAAACCGCACTTTTATTTTCTCCGAGAGTTCCCTGGACACTGATAGCCTTAAGTATTTAACGAATGGATTTAAGGAATATAAATTGGAAAGTTAGAATGAAAGATGGAGAATGAAAGTATTAATATTAAAAAGGATTCCCGGTAAACCCTAATTAGAAATCCGTGAAATATTCTCACGAACGATCAATCGAAACGGGTAATAGCCGGACACAGAAACAAGCCGGGAATCAAGATGCATGCATGTGTTAGTAGAAAATATCTAGCAACCAAGTTGATAAGTGGGTATTTTATCTACTTAGAACGTTTCCATTTAGCTTAAAACGATGGATTGTACTTGAGTTGTGGTGTTTTTGATCTCTTTTAAGGGTATTGTGCAGGGATATCAATCACAGGTGTTAGAGGAACGAAGCGTAGCAATCGAAGTGCAAAATGGAGTTATATTAAAGAAAAGAAAAAAATTGAAGTTGCTGGTCAGTAGGCTCGGCGCCGCGTCGCCGCAATTGTACTGGAGGATGGCGCCGCATCGCCGTGGTGGAGGTCCTGGCGCCGCATCGCTGATTTTGTGCTTGAAGCCGGCGCCGAGTCGCCGTCTCGTCTGACCCGGTTCCTGATTTGTTTTGGGTGAATTAAATAAAATAAAATAAAAAAAACATTTCTTCTATGTACTAGCACCTGGAGGCCTATATAAAGGAAGTAAAGAAAACCCTAGAGGAGGGAGAAAAAAGTGACAGCTTGTTTTATGTACGTAGTTTTTTAGCACAAAGAAGGAAGGAAGAAGATAGTTCCAATTTATTCTTGTATTCTTCCTAGTTGTGGATGCTTAACCTTGGTGTATTCTTTAAAACCTTTGATATTTATCTCAGTCATTATTCATTTCTTTCTATCATGTTTTCATTGGAACCCATGATGATGATTAATTCGATCATGAACTAATTCGTTGTCATGGGGGTTTAGTGGATTTATTCATGAATTTTATGTGTTGAATCTTCTCGATGCCTATAGTGTGATTGATGTGATATCCTATCATGGTTGATTTTAATTCGTTATAGGAGAGTAGCTAACTCCTGTAATTGTGTGTTAATTCTTGTTGAAGCGAAAGTGGAAATAAGAGTTTAGAACTTGCCATGTTAGCGTAGGTTTATGCGTGATAATATCATTCGTAATTAGTGTCGTAACTCTAATCGTTTATGACGACTATGTGATCAATTGAATGCTTGCACCTCAACCATTATGTTTTATTCTTTATAGACATATGAAGACTTGGCATAATCGGAAGACTAAATGATTCTATCTTTATTGTGGATATTGTTTAGGATGGTATTTGTGTAACGGAAGTTGGCTTATATCAGTTTTGTGTGTTCGATCAGGTGTTAATAAATCACATGAATAAGGCTAGGGATTTGGAGACTATAGATGGATTGTTTAAAGAAACTAAATTCCCATGTTTTATTTGCATAAGTAATTTGACCTAAATCTCAGTTCAAGCAGTTAATAATTAGTTATAATTCTTAGATACATTTTAGTGATAACAACAATCCACTTTATTATTTGTTTTAGCATCGGAAAATAATTATACATTGGTGAGTGAATTAGCTAGACAATACAACGAGTCCCTGTAGGAACGAACCTTATTTGCTATCTGTATTACTTGAGATCACGTGCACTTGCGTGTTGAGTTGGTCGTAACAAGTTTTTGGCGCCGCTGCCGGGGACGCGGTTTTTTTTGTTTAGTTTCAATATTTGCCATCAGTGGTCATTGAATTTCGGTGACTAGGACGTTTTCATAAAATTTCTTGTTGGTGAATTTCAGGTACGTGTTGAGAGTTTATGCGTACACGAGCTCGGGCACGTAGAGACGAACTAGCTAGGAGAAGACTTGATTTCGGGTTAGAAAACAATCTTGAAGCAAAGGAAGTTATGGCAAATCAAGATCAAGCAGCGAAGGCTTTGAGTGAATTCTCTCAGCCGAAAGTGGAGGACATTCATACTAGTATTGTTCGCCCAGCTATAGGGTCTAACAATTTCGAGCTAAGGCCAAACATCATTCAGATGATTCAGAACACAGTCCAGTTTGGGGGTAGTCCTGCTGAAGATCCCAATGCTCATATTAGGGACTTCCTTGAGATCTGTGACACCTTCAAATTCAACGGAGTTACAGATGACGCAATCAGATTGAGGCTATTTCCCTTCTCACTTAAGGATAAAGCCAAGAGTTGGTTACATTCTATGCCATCAGGCTCTATTACAACATGGGCAGACTGTGCTCAAAAGTTCTTGACCAAGTATTTCTCCATGGCGAAGACAGCAGCTTACAGGAATGCCATTTCTCAGTTTGCTCAGCATTCCCAGGAATCTTTGGGAGAAGCTTGGGAGAGGTACAAGGAGATATTGGCACGTTGTCCTCATCATGGAATGCCGGATTGGATGATAATCAGCAATTTCTATAACGGGTTGGGAGCTCAGTCCCGGCCTATGTTAGATGCAGCTTCTGGAGGTGCGCTCTTGGCAAAAAGCTATGAGGATGCTTATAATCTGATTGAAATGATGGCGGCCAATGAGTTTCAGAATCCTACTCAACGCTTGCCACCTGCGAAAGTGGCTGGAGTTCTTGACTTGGATGCAGCTACTGCTATTGCTGCCCAACTCAAAGCGTTGACAATGAAGGTAGATTCCCTTTCTAATCTTGGTACTAACCAGGTTGCTATGGTGTGTGAATTGTGTGCAGGGGCACATGACACAAATATGTGTGCTATCTCAGCTGAATCCGCACAATTTGTTGGTAATTTTCAAAGATCTCAGCAACCAGTGCCAAATTTTTATCATCCCAACAATCGGAATCATCCTAACTTCAGTTGGAGCAACAATCAGGGAGGTGCTCAGCAACAACAAAATCAGCAGTTCAATGTAAGGCCAAGTAATCAGAACTATCAACCACCACCTTATGCTCCAAGGCAACCATTCAATCCACCGGGGTTTCAACCATCTCAAGGAACTTCATTGAATCAGTCTGAGAAGTCGGAATTGGAAGAGCTTCGAATGATGTATAAGAGTCAGGCAGTGTCATTGAAAACTTTAGAGAATCAAATTGGCCAGCTAGCCAATGCTTTGTTGAACCGTCAACCAGGAACGCTCCCGAGTGACACAGAGGTGAATCCAGGCAAGAAAGATCAAAAGGAACAG
This sequence comes from Saposhnikovia divaricata, assembly GCA_036435485.1. Taxonomy (NCBI): domain Eukaryota; kingdom Viridiplantae; phylum Streptophyta; class Magnoliopsida; order Apiales; family Apiaceae; genus Saposhnikovia; species Saposhnikovia divaricata. The sequence continues at coordinate 136,242,464 of CM071595.1, forward strand.
GTTCAGGCAATAACATTACGATCAGGAAGAAGTCTACAAGGTCAGAACGAAGAAAAAGCAACCGAGGAAAAAAATGAAATTCCTGAGCAGGCCCTACGGCGCCGCGGCGCCGCCTCACAGTACAAAAACGGCGACGCGTCGCCGGGCTCTCTGGAGGAAAAACTTGAATTTTCAGTTGAGGTCGAATCTGGTTCTGATTTGCTTCCTAATGCTACTCCTTCAACTCCTATCATTCATAAGAGTGTTAATTCCCAAAAATAAGTAGAAGATAAGGTATTTCCACCTCCTCCATTCCCAAAATGAATTCAAAGGCAAAGGTTAGACAAGCAATTCGCTAAGTTCTTGGATGTATTCAAGAAGCTGCAGATTAACATACCATTTGCGGAGGCTCTTGAGCAAATGCCGAGCTATGCGAAGTTCATGAAGGGTATTCTCTCGAAGAAATTGAAACTTGAGGAGTTAGAGACCGTTGCCTTGACGGAGGAATGTAGTGCCATCTTGCAACAAAAGTTGCCTCCTAAGTTGAAGGATCCTGGAAGTTTCACCATCCCATGCACTATTGGAGACCTCTCATTCAGCAAATGTTTGTGTGATTTGGGTGCAAGTATTAATCTCATGCCCTTATCAGTTTTCATGCAACTTGGTCTTCCAGAGCCAAAGCCCACTACCATGACTCTACAACTTGCTGACCGTTCTGTTACTTATCCGCGAGGGATAGTTGAGGATGTTTTGGTGAAGGTCGACAAGCTTATCTTTCCAGCCGAATTTGTTATTCTTGACTTCGAGGAAGACAAGAAGATCCCTATCATCTTGGGACGACCATTCTTGGCGACAGGCCGAACTCTTATCGATGTCCAAAAGGGGGAACTCATTATGAGGGTGCACGATCAAGATGTCACTTTTAATGTTTTCAATGCAATGAAGCTTCCAACTGACGATGAAGAGTGTTTCAAAATTGATATGGTCGACAAGGTGGTTAACCCAGCAACTCAACACTTGATAAAAGTTGATGTGTTGGAAAGAGTTCTTTCTAATGACTTGGAGGTTGAGACCGAAGAGGATGAAGAACAATTGCAATATCTTAATGCATCACCATGGAAGAAGTTTCAAAGTTCATTTGAATCATTGGGGTTGTCAGAATTGAAAAAGTCTCATGTTAGACTTAAGCCATCCATCGAGGAAGCACCTACATTGGAACTTAAGCCATTGCCCGAACATTTAAGGTATGCCTATCTTGGTGATTCTTCTACCTTACCTGTTATTATATCTTCTCAGCTTTCAGGAATAGAAGAGGAAAAACTATTGCGAATCTTAAGGGATTCCAAATCAGCCATTTGGTGGACTATAGCAGATATCAAGGGTATCAGTCCGTCGTACTGCATGCACAAAATTCCTTTGGTAGAGGGAGCTAACCCTACAGTTGATAATCAAAGGAGACTGAATCCTGTCATGAAAGAAGTTGTGAAAAAGGAAATTCTTAAATGGCTTGACGCGGGCATTATCTACCCGATTTCTGATAGCTCTTGGGTGAGTCCATTACAGTGTGTGCCTAAGAAGGGGGGCATGACAGTGGTGACTAATGAGAAGAACGAGCTCATTCCTACGCGAACAGTTACGGGTTGGAGGATTTGCATGGATTATCGGAAATTGAACAAGGCCACTCGGAAAGATCATTTCCCACTTCCATTCATTGATCAGATGCTCGACAGATTGGCTGGACATCAGTACTATTGCTTGCTTGATGGGTATTCTGGTTACAATCAGATTTGCATAGCACCCGAGGATCAGGAGAAGACTACATTCACTTGTCCATTTGGCACATTCGCATTCAGACGTGTTTCTTTCGGGTTATGTGGTGCACCAGCTACATTTCAAAGGTGCATGATGGCCATCTTCTCTGACATGATTGGAATTAATGTGGAAGTATTCATGGACGACTTCTCAGTCTTTGGGGATTCTTTTGATGAGTGCTTGGAAAACTTGAGTTTGGTTCTAAAACGTTGTGTGGAGACGAATCTTGTTCTAAATTGGGAAAAGTGCCATTTCATGGTACAAGAAGGTGTCATTCTGGGACACAAGGTGTCGTGTAAAGGTTTGGAAGTTGACAAAGCAAAGGTGGAGACTATTGAGAACCTTCCTGCCCCTGTCTCAGTCAAGGGTATTCGCAGCTTTCTTGGTCATGCGGGGTTCTACAGGCGCTTCATAAAGGATTTCTCAAAAATTTCTAAGCCATTATGCAATCTTTTGGAAAAAGATGTGCCATTCAAGTTTGATGAGGCTTGTTCACATGCGTTCGAGATCTTGAAGAAGAAACTAATTTCTGCTCCAGTTATTACAGCTCCTGATTGGAGTCAACCATTTGCTTTGATGTGTGATGCCAGCGATTATGCACTTGGGGCCGTTCTAGGCCAAAGGAAAGAAAAAGTGTTCCACATTATTTACTATGCAAGTAAAACACTAACTGATGCTCAGTTGAACTACACGACCACTGAGAAGGAGCTACTTGCTATTGTCTACGGGTTTGAAAAGTTTCGCTCTTATCTGCTTGGTACAAAGGTGACAGTTTATACGGATCATGCTGCCATTCGCTATCTCCTTACGAAGAAGGACTCTAAGCCAAGATTGATTCGTTGGGTTCTTCTGTTACAAGAATTCGATGTGGAAATCAAGGATAGAAAGGGGACGGAGAATCAGGTAGCTGACCATCTCTCTAGATTGGAAGATCATGGCAAGTCACCTAAAGACAACACGGTCATTAATGAGTTCTTCCCTGATGAGCAATTATTCAAAGTGCAAGATGATGAACCATGGTTTGCAGACTTCGTGAATTATCTAGTAAGCAACATCATTCCACCTGAGCTCTCTCATGCTCAAAGGAAGAAATTTTTGCACGATGTCAAACAATATATTTGGGATGATCCGTTTTTGTTCAAGCAAGGAGCTGATCAGATTATTAGGCGTTGTGTTCCTTACAGTGAGACCGAGGCTATTCTTAGTGATTTTCATGCTACAGCTTATGGAGGTCATTATGCGGGTGAGAAGACAGCCACACGTATTCTTCAAGCAGGGTTCTATTGGCCAACTCTATTCAAGGATGCTCATCAGTTTGTGTTGAGGTGCGATCGATGTCAGCGAGTTGGTAATATTTCTCGTAGGGACGAGATGCCTCTGAATGTCATGATGGAGGTAGAGATCTTTGACGTGTGGGGAATCGACTTCATGGGACCGTTCATTCCGTCATGTGGTAATCAATATATTCTTCTGGCCGTGGATTATGTGTCTAAGTGGGTGGAGGTAAAAGCACTTCCAACGAATGATGCTAAGGTGGTGCTTAATTTTCTCCACAAGAACATATTTACTCGATTTGGCACTCCACGAGTTATAATCAGTGATGAGGGTACGCATTTTTGCAATCGGAAGTTTACATCTCTGATGGCACGCTATAACATCAATCATCGAGTTGCTACAGCTTATCATCCTCAAACCAATGGGCAAGCCGAGGTCTCTAATCGCGAAATTAAACGGATTCTTGAGAAGGTAGTTAGTCCTTCTAGGAAGGATTGGGCATTGAAGCTGGATGAAGCAGTGTGGGCTTATCGGACAGCCTATAAAACGCCGTTGGGAATGTCACCATTTCAACTAGTGTATGGGAAAGCTTGCCATCTTCCAGCTGAGTTAGAACACAAGGCATATTGGGCATTGAAGAAGCTGAATTTTGATCTTACAGCAGCAGGTGAGAGGCGTATGGTTCAGTTGAATGAAATGGACGAGTTCCGTTTGCAAGCTTATGAGAACAACAAACTCTACAAAGAGAAAGTAAAAAGGTGGCATGATCGTCGGTTGGTTCTTAAGACGTTTGTACCCGGACAATTGGTTTTGTTGTATAACTCTCGGCTTCGGTTATTTCCTGGGAAGTTGAAGTCACGTTGGTCAGGCCCATTCACAGTCAAAACAGTTTTTCAACATGGGGCAGTGGAGATTTTTGACAAGTTACCGGAACAGTCGTTCAAGGTCAATGGTCAGCGGTTGAAACCATATTTTGGAGAGAAGTTGAATCGCAAAATTGAGACTGCGGTTCTAATTTGTGCAAATTAAGGAAATGGAGCTACGTCAAGCTAATGACGTAAAAAGAGCGCTTTGTGGGAGGCAACCCACTTGGTAGGTAGTTGTTTTGTTCAGACTCAGGAGTTACTAAAAAAAAAAAAAAAAAAAAAAAAAAAAAAGAAGAGAAAAAATTTTCAACAGTGAGCAAGGCGCCGCGTCGCCGTTCCCCAGTGTAAACCTGGCGCCGCGTCGCCGAAGTCTCTACCGAAAAAAAAGTCCCTGCCGAAAAAAAAAAAAAAAAAAAGGAATTGATGTTGTAATTGTTGTTATATATATATATATACCCAATCCCAACCCCATTAACCTTAACCTATCTCCTATCCACATCCCTAACCCTAAATTTCTCCTATATATACACTTATACACCTCCACCTATACATACACATTCCTTACAAATCTCAAACCCTATAACACTCTAAATACATCCTCCATTCAATTCAATGGCATCCAAGCGACAAAGGGTGGTAATTGGTGGCGGTGAGGGTGCTAGTGGAAGTGCGGGTGGTGGTAGAAATCCTCCTTCTTCTTCTCCATCTGCTTTTGGGGGTGGCAATGGTGGGCCTCAATTTATCTCTAATGAGGCTCGCGAGAGGTATATTGAATTGTTGGAGTGTCCTATTGCCCGTGAGAGGGGTCTTTTGCCTACTATAGATGATGGGAGTATGTTGGAGAATATTCAAGAGAGAGGTTGGGAGCGTGTTTGTGAGATTCCGGAACCTGTTCCGATGTCTGTGGTTCGCGAGTTCTATGCGAATGCTAGTATGGACAAGAATGGTATTAGCCGGGTTCGTGGAGTTCGTGTGGATTATCGGCCGCGGGCTATTCGTCGTGTTCTCGAGCTTCCGGGTATTGATAAGGCTCGAGAGGATTGGTCGGGGAAGAGTCGTGATGGTGTGGATCCTCAGATGATTATTCAGCAGTTATGTGTTCCAGGTACTGAATGGAAGTTGAGTAGGGGCACTACTGAGCCCACTACGTTTGTATCGAAGGCCTTGAATCAATATGGGCGTACTTGGCACTCGTTCATCTGTGCCAACCTCATTCCTACTAGGCATTCGAGTGAGGTGACGGTTGAGCGGGCTATTCTGTTGTATGCTATATGCAGTAGAGAATTCGTGGATGTGGCTAGTTTGATCCATCAGGGTATTTTACGGTTCATGCAAGGGAGTTCTACTGCGGCGATGCCTTATGGTTCGGTCATTGCTAGGTTGGCTAGTTTTCATGGTGCTGTTTGGTCAGAGGCGGAGGCGGTGCAGCAGCCACAGGCAGTGCTAGATCATCAGAGTATAGAGCGGCTGGCTGTGTGGGCTGGTGGTGCGGCCGATGATTGGGGCCTTGGGTATGTAGAGCCGGAGGAGCAGCCGGAGGAGCAGCAGCACGAGGAGCCTAGAGATTTTGTTGATCAGAGGCAGTATAGGCGTATGATGAGGCGTATTGACGCAGTGCACGATATGCAGGTGGGTTTTGCAGCAGATTTTAGTCAGTTTGCACAGGCTTTGAGCACGGCTTTCCGTGCTAGTGGAGTGGACGTGACTTTTCCGCCGTTTGGAGCAGGAGCTGGCGCTGTCTATCCGCCACCGGACACTCCCGATGGGAGTGCATCGGACGACGAGTAGGTATGCCTTGCACTCTTTTGATTCTTACCTTCAATGTGGACATTGCAACTTTTCAGTTTGGGGGTGGGGATTAAAGGTGCATTTGTATTAGTTGTATAATAGATGTGTTGCATGTCATGTTAGGAGCATAATGGAGCATAATGGCATGTTAGTGTAGAGCATTTTTGTTTTGTTTTTATGTATGCCATATAGGACATTCTGTTTATTGTGATATTTATGTTCATATAGTTGCATTTGCATTGCATAGCATGCATTTTTCATGATCCCTTAGAACGAGCTAATTCTGATTGGTAGATAGATGTCTAATTGGGTGTGGTAATGATGAATAGAGGGTTGATTTATAGTTTCCATGGAATTGACTTGCATGTTACGGAAACAGAATCTTTTCACTAGTCTCATTAGGTGCTTTTGGGCTAGGTTAGGGTCATGCCTGATTAGATGTTTGAGACTTAATCACTTGATTATAATTAGAATTTTCGTTATTCCCTTGATGGCGTAGGAGCAATAAAGTCTAAGTTTGGGGGACACCAAGGATTTCATGCTAGTGTTAATTTTGGTCAATAATGGCTAGGCGTCAATTGGCTAGTAGCCGGCTCATTTTTATATGAGTAGTCTAGGGTTGGAATTGAGAATTCTCGTTCCAGATTGCATACATGAAAAAAAAAGAAAAAAAAAGAGAGAAAAAAAAATGAAAAAAAAAGGGAAAAACAAAAAAGTCATGTAAATAGTTTAAATGCAAAATTAACCACGAGTGAGCTCTTTAATACTCGAGTAATTAAGTCTGAGGGGACTTAGTCCTAGTGACCTAAGGCTTTTATAGTCTGGGATCCACTGACCTAACACTCGCTACATGGGTATTATTGTATAAGCCTTTTGGGGTCTCACTCATTGCACGGTTAAATAAGCATGCGTAGTGTATATAGTATTTAGTGTCGTAGTAATAAAGCATGAATTCTTTGTTAACTTGAATAAGGATGGTGGTGTTCCTAGGTTATGAAGTGTCTACAGTCTATTCTGTTTATAAACCTGTGATTGTCTTGGCAAAGATAGGTATGGTTTTTGACCTAGTGTTGGGAGCATTTCTGATGAGCATTGCACACACACACGTTTCTGTTCATGTATTGTTAGTTTACGGGGGCTTAGTCGAGCTCTATTCGGATTTAGTTGTATTCTTTGAGGCAGCTGGTTGCTAGTTGGTTTTGGTCAGTTTAAAGGGGATTGTTGCATTTTCATATAGTTGCATTCATGTAGTTAGTTGCATTGTTAGTTGCATTATTAGATGGATTTTGTGGGTACATTCACTATAGGCCCTCACGAGACCTTACTCGTCCACTAGGGCTGCCTAGGGGTTTAAAGGGCTTGTTGCATATGCTAAATGCAACCGTGATCACCTACGGAAGTGGTACTAGGTAGTTGTAAATATTTTGTTTGTTATGCTTGAGGACAAGCATCGGTTTAAGTTTGGGGGTGTGATAAGTGGGTATTTTATCTACTTAGAACGTTTCCATTTAGCTTAAAACGATGGATTGTACTTGAGTTGTGGTGTTTTTGATCTCTTTTAAGGGTATTGTGCAGGGATATCAATCACAGGTGTTAGAGGAACGAAGCATAGCAATCGAAGTGCAAAACGGAGTAATATTAAAGAAAAGAAAAAAATTGAAGTTGCTGGTCAGTAGGCTCGGCGCCGCGTCGCCGCAATTGTACTGGAGGATGGCGCCGCATCGCCGTGGTGGAGGTCCTGGCGCCGCATCGCTGATTTTGTGCTTGAAGCCGGCGCCGAGTCGCCGTCTCGTCTGACCCGGTTCCTGATTTGTTTTGGGTGAATTAAATAAAATAAAAAAAAAACATTTCTTCTATGTACTAGCACCTGGAGGCCTATATAAAGGAAGTAAAGAAAACCCTAGAGGAGGGAGAAAAAAGTGACAGCTTGTTTTATGTACGTAGTTTTTTAGCACAAAGAAGGAAGGAAGAAGATAGTTCCAATTTATTCTTGTATTCTTCCTAGTTGTGGATGCTTAACCTTGGTGTATTCTTTAAAACCTTTGATATTTATCTCAGTCATTATTCATTTCTTTCTATCATGTTTTCATTGGAACCCATGATGATGATTAATTCGATCATGAACTAATTCGTTGTCATGGGGGTTTAGTGGATTTATTCATGAATTTTATGTGTTGAATCTTCTCGATGCCTATAGTGTGATTGATGTGATATCCTATCATGGTTGATTTTAATTCGTTATAGAAGAGTAGCTAACTCCTGTAATTGTGTGTTAATTCTTGTTGAAGCGAAAGTGGAAATAAGAGTTTAGAACTTGCCATGTTAGCGTAGGTTTATGCGTGATAATATCATTCGTAATTAGTGTCGTAACTCTAATCGTTTATGACGACTATGTGATCAATTGAATGCTTGCACCTCAACCATTATGTTTTATTCTTTATAGACATATGAAGACTTGGCATAATCGGAAGACTAAATGATTCTATCTTTATTGTGGATATTGTTTAGGATGGTATTTGTGTAACGGAAGTTGGCTTATATCAGTTTTGTGTGTTCGATCAGGTGTTAATAAATCACATGAATAAGGCTAGGGATTTGGAGACTATAGATGGATTGTTTAAAGAAACTAAATTCCCATGTTTTATTTGCATAAGTAATTTGACCTAAATCTCAGTTCAAGCAGTTGATAATTAGTTATAATTCTTAGATACATTTTAGTGATAACAACAATCCACTTTATTATTTGTTTTAGCATCGGAAAATAATCATACATTGGTGAGTGAATTAGCTAGACAATACAACGAGTCCCTGTAGGAACGAACCTTATTTGCTATCTGTATTACTTGAGATCACGTGCACTTGCGTGTTGAGTTGGTCGTAACACAAGTGGTGACTCAAGTAACTAGCACACTTAGAGATTGGAACTAATACTTAGCATGAATTCCATCCAAAGATCAACCAAGTGTTAACTTCTTTAACACACCTCTTGACACATGCCCCAAATGACATCATGCATTGCATCACACATTTATTAAAGTAGCTTTAGGATGAGATATTATCCAACTTACATCACTTTATGCATTATTGAAATTCAACCAAGCAAAACAACTCCATTCTCTCCATTCTTCAAAACTGCCAAGCAAGAACACTCCTTAAAGAAAAATTCATATCTCCACTTCTACCCATTCATAGATCACCAAATTTTAACCATAGCTTCCTCAACATATGTAGAGTATTCGTTCAAAATTTCATAATTTTTTAAGATCGTTTGGATAGGTAAATAAATTCAAGAAAATCACCCTGTTTTTCCCCTCAAGAAACAAGACTTCGAATTTTTGGAATTTTTAGATTTCCAAACCAAGCTTCCACTCCTTGTTTGATCATAAAATTTTTATAGTGAGTCCTATATTGCATAAAAGCAATCTCCTAAAAATTTCAAGTCCAAACTCCTTTGTTTCCATTTTCAAAAAAATCATGAAAGAGGAGGATGAATAGTGTTTCATGAACTAATCTTTGATTTTTCTTGTTTTCATGGTTGATCTTAGCTACCCTGAGGCTATCCAAGGACTATAACAAGCTTTGTAAGGCTAGTACATACTCTCAAGAAGGTATAACACTCTTGAAACCCTAGATCAACTTTAAGTTTATGGATGTTTTTGATGAGCTAAGCTTGGTTATGATGTTAGCATGATTATAAGCATAATTAGTAAGTGATTTAGTTGAGCAAGAAAGCATGTTAATTATTGTGGTAAACTGGTATGATCTGGACTTGATGATGTTCATGATCATGTGATAAGTTGTGTGGATGCCCGGTGTGGCTTGGTTGGATTGTTATAATTTTTGGAACGTTCGATATATAGCCGTCGTAATGCCGAAATTTCGTTAACCTTAAGAAAAACAACTTGGACAGTAGATGTAACTCACTGCCTAGCTTTGCAATCTGCCATGATAGGATAGGTAATGTTCTAAGCTTCGTTTTGATATAAAGATCACGTGAAACGGACTTACGGTTTAGGATTTACAACCAAATTACTAAAAGTAGTTCGAATCCGTAAACGAAAGTTCGTAACTGTAATTGAACCCTCGTAAACTATGTAACGTCATGGCAAATCTTGGTATATAAATACTAGAGGTAAAAAGGAAGGTGTGAAAGAAAACCGTATGTCAAAAGGATCAATTTTCGATTTATTAAAAATGTTCGAGTCGAGGTTAAACGCGAACGAACCCCTAAAAGACGACTCTTTTATAACTTCGGTAAAACACTTAGAAAACGGGCGATAAAACTCGGAGTATAGTATTGGTTCGTAACGATCGACCTTAGAACTCATATGACTTAAGTATGTCCCAAGTATAAGTACAATGACATGTCGTATTAACGAACGAATGTCGGGTCGGATCAGTGATAAAAGTAATCCACAAAAAGGGGTATAACGAGATAACTCGAGAACGTGTTTCGAGTTAAGTATAACTTAACTTTTAATATGTTAAGTGATTAATCCCGAATGCCTTGGTTATTTATAGATCACCAAGCTGAACCGGGACCCGCTACCACTACCCCTTACCGTACTCGACTACCAGGCAAGTTTCAATTCCCTTCTTTTAGGCTGTTGTTGTGATTGAATAAATATATATATATATGATTGCTGATATACATATGCCATTGCATGCATGCCTACTTTCAAGTTGAATTGATATACTTGTTCCCTGAATGTTATTGTTGGCTTATAAGCTAGATAGTTATACATCAGTTATAAGCCGGTTATTGTAAGACCCTCAGAGAAGGGCGCATATATCTTATTCATCGAATATAGACCGGGAGTCAATATTTCTTGATATATCGAGATTACCTTGGAGGAAAATATTTAAGTAAATATTTTCTATTATTTGGGCGACGAATATTATTTGAATATTCGTTCGAGACTAATTATTTTATCGATCCTTGCTTCAAATAATTATTTGAACGTAACTATTCAACGAATAATATTTCTCAATATTCATTCAGAGTCGAATTGATTATCGACTATTATTTCGAATATTCTTCTAAAGATGAGAATATTAAATGAATATTATTTGGATATTCTTTTAGAATATTATTTTATTAAATAAATATTACTTTTGAATATTCATTTAAGATATTAAATACTTGATGAATATTATTTTAATATTCATCTGAAGCTTGATTTAATTACCGAATATTATCTCGAATATTCCTTAAGGCTTGGATTACTAAATGAATATTACTTGATATTCATTTAGGATATTATTCATTAAATGAATATTACTTTTGAATATTCATTTAAATTCCTAATTAATTATGAATATTACCTTAAATATTCTTTCCAGGTCTTATTAATTAATGAATATTGTTTTGAATATTCATTTAAATATTTATTTATTCAATAAATATCCTCCTGATATTTCTTCAGGGATTATTTTGAGAAATACTCTGATTAAAGATATTCTTTCATATTCCCAAATATTCTTTAAATATTTTAACTCAATAAATATTCTCTGGATATTTATTCCATACTTAGAATAACGTCGATAAGGTTTATCTTCTTCGATTATTACAGAAAATATCTCGGAGTCATATTATTATTAATCTTATATCAAGAAAGGTTCTCAGACATCATTCTTCTTTGAGTCTACCCCCTTAATAATAAGGGAACCTTACTTGGAAAATGTTATTTATCTTGTCGACTTCCCGGTCATAAAGTATTCCCTTCACCCGCAACTCGGGTGTTGTTGACTTATTAAGTCGTTGCTTACCTTCTCATCTTTCGAGGGGTAAGATTACTGGAACAAGTTGATATCCGTTACCAAGTAATAGCTTGGGAGTTATTGGTAAATTTTCCTTTCCAACTAGATACGACTACTTTGTGGAGTCTTATCAACAAGTATTATACTTGGGGAAAGGGGGACGAACGTTACATTCAGAATCATGAATTCTATTTGAACTAGGAGTCGTGTAAGAGGCCGAGTAGCGCCGGTCCATCCCCTTTGGCCCAACCGTTGGCCGGGGAGAGCTAGTAAGGCGGTATACAAGTAAAGCCGTCAGTTCTTCCTTCTACCGGTAGTAAATCTAAATTGAGCTGTACGATCTCGACTGATCATCAAGATTGGAACAGCGGGCGCGGTGAATACTCCATCATTGGTTCATCATCCAAATTTATTTATTTCCTGCAACATGATTACTGTTGGCAGAGTTGGAAAAGGGTCATAACTGGAATTGCAACCTTTTCTTGCAAACTCCTCTTCTTAATAACAATAAGAATATCTCGCTTACTTTGATGTAGCAGATATTTCTACAAACAAATACTTTAAGTTACCTTGTAACTTCATCGTTCATATTATACTGGCATCATTTCCGTAAATGCATGGCATATGGTTTGAAAGATACTTTTGAACTGTTATACATTATCGTTCAGTTATATATTATTGTTGGTGGGCTATTGCTCACCCTTGCTTTATTATTATATCACAACAACAGCTAGACCAGATGACTCGCACAAGGCGCACTCGACGCGGGCGAGGACGATGAGACTACCAGAGCTGAAGAAGAAGCTATTGGTAGGGTATATTTATTCTTTCAGTACCAAGAATATGGTCTAGTATGACTTATGTAAATGGATGGCAAAGAGTATGTATTTATATTGAAATTCTTTTGGATTGTAAGAACTCATAATGTGATTAATAAAAATTTGATTGTTACTCTGATTTCATCTCTGGGACTATAACGGGTGTGTTTTATATTGTTGTGTTGGGTTATAGAGACGTAATTTATTTTATGTTAAGGAAAGTTCAATTATTGTGGACAGAATTGGAAACCGTAACCACCGGATCCCGGACCCCGGATCTGGGGGTGTTACAGAAGTGGTATCAGAGCGTACGTTATAAACCCCAGAGATGAGGTGACGTTAAAACAATAAATTCAATAAGATAATAAGAACTCTTGCCAAGTTCATAGTCGGACTACTTAATGTAGTGATGACATATAAAACCCTTATGGGAACTCGTAAGTATAATGATAGTAACTTAGCTCGATATCGTATCGACGAGTAAGGCGACTGACCTTGAGGCATACGAGCAACAGCGCGATGATGCTTTATATGCTGAAGATCAGCGGGTAATTCGATGGAGTACCCTACTGGAGACCCGGAAGAGGTTCCAGCAGATAAGGAAAATCCTGTTAGGATAAGGAGTTTACCCATGGGTAATGAGGGTCGCAGCCAGAATGACTGTGATGATTAAGATATGGTTCTCCAAAAAGTTAGTATAAAGAACCGAGATATTATTAAGAGATCTGAAGATGCATGTTGAATTCATAGCCGGACTACCAGATGTAGTACCAGCAAGAAAGAAGGATTGGAAGAATTACTTGAGATCTTATACGGAAAAAAAGATGAGAATCCTTAGAGATTTTCATCTTAACAAAGAAAGAGCTAGAGGGATGTATGATTATCAAAGACATCGATTTAGGGCGAGGAACAGAGTCCCTAGGAATAGTTGAGAAGGAGGCAGTAAGTGCCATATCATTTGATAAATGAATTAGTATGAATATGGTCAGTAATAATTCGCCATGAGAAGGCAGGTGTCGTAGGTTGTAAATTATGGAACCAAATTGAGGTTAATAAGGTGGTTTTATTAAGGAAAATGTTCATTTTATGAATGAATCATTTAGAAAGTAAAGACATTGGGAAGTGATAGCATGGTTGGGTAAAGTTATATAAGGAAGTAGTAAGCAAGACAATGATCTCAGAACCTACCGGAAGATAAGACCAGTGAGTCAAGATGAACTCGTAATGAGACTACTGCCAGAGACTGAGTATAGAGTTAATTCAACTCAGTTAAATGATGAACCAGAAACGTTAGATGCATGTGATTCAGAGGAATATTAAATTCCTTCTTCTCTTTGAATGGATTATAGTAGTTACCTTAAGTTTACTCCGACACGAAATTATAATAGATCAAGTAATACGATCAGCAGTTAAAGAGAAAAATGTGAGAAAATCTTCCTGGAGCTAAAAGGTGAAATTGGTAATGACCAAGAGCTGGCATTGCTTAATGGAAAAAGGAGACTTTGTGCTTCCAATGACGCTTCGCATAAAGGGTTAGGTAGACCGACATTTGGTAGTATTGAATATCAGGACGTTGTGACAGGTTTCAGTTTGAAACTATTGATTCCCTTCTAAGGGATGGATATAATTGATTCCTCTCCAGTGGGTAAACTTCCAATCCGATGATGATTATTTCGTTAACTATGACTGCTTATGATTCCACCTGCTTGGAGGTTCATAGAACTATTCTTCAGGTTTCGAAACTGGTCTCCTTAATGTTACCAGTAGGTGGGTAGATTGATCAAAATTTCCCTGAGTCTGGAAAGGAATTCGGTGAATTTTGGCAAACCTTGTCTTTCTGATTATCAGAGAATGTCATGGAAGAGAGTAAAAATTGGAGCAAACCCTGTGATTTGGGTAAGGATGCTGTAAAATGGGTTAGTAAACGGACCCTGAGCATTACATTTGACGGTAGTGATAAAATGATGAAGTGAGATTGGACGAAAATAGGAAATGTAAGTAAGAAACCAGCCGGACTGAGAAATTCCAGGATTGACTTAAATGAAAAGGCTGTTATGCCAGGAATGGTAAGCTTGTGTGGCACGCAGGATTGATAAGAATAGTTGAAAAGATAAAAGTGGAGGAAAGGTGACCGGAGACGGTGCCGAGTAGTCGATTAAGACTTATATGGAGTAAAGTTTTGGAAAGGTAGAAAGGTATCAAAGAAGAAGGCACTATGCCGGCAATTTCTAGAAAAGTAAAGCTATTAGCCAACCCCTAAAATCATATATTTTTATGTGTGGCCAGTTGAGGCCAAGTCACAATGGGCTATAAAGTGACTAGACCAGCAATGAAAAGACAAAGCAGGGTTGCTTCTAAGAAAGCACCGACTGCAAGGGCTTCTGATATAAAGGAAACATTAATGAGATCGTGTGAATCTTCTGCCGAACAACCCATGTTTTGATTGGGAATTCACTAGACCTTTTTGGGATGGGGTCACCCGTACTAAAGTGACTCATGTGTATATGGTTGTCCAAGATTTCGAGTAAAATGGCAGTATAGTGACTTGAGATGTATGATGTTAGGGTATCATGAATACCATGAATATATTATGACGGAGGAAAGTAAACAATGAAGGTATATGAAGAGGGTATAGAAAAGGTCAGAAATTGAACATTATTCTGTAGGAATTTTGTCTGAGGCAAGTACCTTTGCGAAGAACGATAAGCACTAAGAGATTCACGTTGAACTCGACCAATATCTTCCAGAACATCCTTGCTACCATTAACAAGTTCGGTAAGAGAAGAGATTGGCATACGTTGCCTTTTTGGAAGGCCAAATAGGCTGACAACTGTCTGAAAGAAGAGGGTGGCATTAAACCACCGATCGATTATCAAATGAGAATGATTGAAAAAAAAAAGACCTTTATTAAGGATACATGATCTGATTGCCAATTATAAGATGCAAGAATTCCTTGGCAGTTGAATTAAGGATAGGATATCCATAAATTAAGACAAACCCTGGGGAATGCACAAGGGGTGGCATTAACCCTAATAACGACATTATGACTTCAGATGGTATGAGCTGGACTTGCTAAGGCAACAATGACCGGTAAGGATTATTAAAAAGAGTTCTGGAAAGAACATAAATAGAATTACTAGAGTATTGATCAATGACATTTTGATATACCCGGTACCCAGAAAATACCGTAGGAATGATAAGGATGGCCTACGAAACCTTACAAAGAAAAAGGGTAATATTCCGAACTTCAAAAATGGAAGTTTGGTAAGGAATGTATGACATCGTAACAATAATGCTAGATGAGGCATGTATGAAACCCTGAGGAAGTATGGGTTGAACCTATAAAGGTTGAGATTATCCTAAGATAAAGAAAGATCTAAGAAAAGAAGTATCCTAAGTAGGATTGGGAATAAACGTGATAAAGTTCCCACGGGTAGGTGGAAGCAATGACTTATGGAAATGACTGATAGTTATATTTTCTCCTTCAGCAGAGCTTAAGGGAGAATGCTTTAACCCAACAGTGATGGGAATGAGGTAGAAAAACTTGAGCTGGAATGTACCCAGAAAACATGGGTTACAAGAAAACATTATCATCAAGAAAGGCCAATGAGGTGGCCGACAATCTAAGTATAAAGGAATAATTACAAATGTTCATACCTAAGAAACAGGATGATATTTGGTAGGACCTTGAAGGTCATATCGGAATGGAGGAATTTACATTCCTTCTAATGACTGTGCAAGAATTAACAGTAATAATAGTTTAAGTAAAGATTCGATTCCTGATGGAGTCTTAAGCATATTACGTACCTTAGAAGGCCCCGTTTTGAGGCAAACCAGGACCATGGTACAAAATTGATGAAGTAAACCGTTAAGTTTCCAGTCTTTTATGGAAGATGCATAAGTGATAGTTTCATCAACCGGACCTAGCTGCGATGCTTGAAACTCTTCTGCAATTTTATCTGCTTCACGTTATATCTACATCAAGTTCAGGAAGTGTTCCTTATGGATAAGGAATGATGATTACTTTGTCTCCCTAAGGGATTTGAAACCCGTAGGGTTAGCTATTAACGCACTACGTAAACAACAAGCGATGGTGATTCTTCTAAGAAAGGAGATGACAACGTAAAGATAAAGAAAGTGCTGCTATTGATAAGCTAAATGGCATGTTGATGAATGACAAGCAAGTTTGTGTTAGTGTACTTCTGCACAAACAAGATAAAGAATATGAGGTTGATAATTCGTGATGCTAAACGTATTCCCGTAGAAAGAATTAATTAGACTTGGAGGGAAGGGCGGTTGAGCCCAAGACTTATTGGGCCACTTGAGAGTTTAAAGTGTTCGGACGGCGGTATTCGAGCCAGCCTTACCCCCAAAATTATGGCACGGTCATAACGGGTTTTCATGTGGCCAGGCTACGCCAGTAAAATGCAGATGTTCAACAGATGATAGGAGTACGAGCATGTAGATATGCGACCTGGTCTGACTTACGAAAGACAACCTGTGGAAAACCACGGATAGAAAAGAACAAGTAATGAGAAACAAGGTTGGCAGAAGTAGATTATATGAATCAGCTAATAAGAAGGATGTGATTGATAAAGAAAAGGCTGGGGAAGCAACTATGGAATGAGAAGCAAGGAATGTTATGAATGGGTTTTCTAATGAATTCTCAGGATGACAACCTGATAGTGTCAATATTATAGTTATGAAAAAGCTAGTAACATGATATGGGATGTCAGTAATAATGATGTCAAGTGAGAAATCTAAGATTTAACCTGAAAGGTTGAAGGATTTCCCGAATGTGAGTATCGCTAAGATTGAACAAGAGTATTTGTCCATAGAATAATGTACAAAGCAGCAAGATATGTTGACATGTGAGATTGCGATCAAATAGTATTGGATATAATTATGATTAATTTCTTCTTTGATAAACCTCTATAGTTCAGAGGTAAATTCTGAGTATGATATTCTACAATCATGAAAGCTTTCTATAATCCATTAGAACTCTTTTCTCTTCTTCTCTCTTATTCATCTTCTTTATGAATTGAGAAGAACAACCCTTTTAGGAGGGGAGGTACTGCTACGTGACTATCTGTCTATGTGATAGAAGTCTAAGTGGAATGCAATGACTTGTTTAATTGCTTGTCAAGTACTAAAGGCTGGCCCCCTTCTGTACTAACTATGCAATATGACAAATGTTCAATTGATCATAGTGATCTCTCAATAAATCTTTCCACTTCTCTATATTGATCGAGATTACGAAGATTAAAGCGATCAGGAAATGCACAGTACGAGCGAGGTTACCTCCGAATCGTAGGGTGATAGTGATACCAATGTTACTGCAGGTATCAATAAGGATAAGACTGAGTAAGAGTATAACCCGGATAGTGAGTTGTACGAAAAGTAGCAACGTTGATGGAAAAAGGATAAAGTATGAATTGTAGCACTAGAAGATGTGCTGAGGAAGGGTAGAACGACTAAGAATTGACCGGGAAGCTAAAGAGTGAACGACAGGCAAACGACTCTTTGCTTCCTACCTGATTCCGGGACGGAATCCTTTTAAGGAGGGGAGACTGTAAGAACCCCAAATTTTGGATATAATTAAAACTTTTTATTAAGTAATGATAAAATGAGAAACAATGATTCCGACAGCAAGGTCACCAACTCTAATGAATGGTGGTTTCAAAGAACAATGATTGTAATGAATGGACATTGCTTTGGACAATGATCCTGATGCATTGGTATATTGTCAGAATAGAGTAATTCGATGGTTGAGGACCTAGATAAGAATAATCTACCATCCAGAAAGGAGCTAATTGATCCTTGAAGGGAAATGAGTACGTGCATAGTATTTCCCATACGTGCATAGTATTTCCCGTACGTGCATAGTGTTTCCTGTATGTGCATAGTAATTTGGTGGACGAATAGTGATTTTGTTAGTTGGAAAACTTTTCACTCCACCCTATGTACGGGACGTGATATGGATGTTTCGAAGTCATATTAGTAATACGCGGAGGAAATAAGTGAATGCAGAGACGATCGGAATTCAGAAATTCCAAATTCTTTTCGGTATAATATTTGACCGGACAGTGGATTAAATATTATTATAATCCAAGAATTGAGATATTAACTTTGAGGATTTGATATTTTGGGATGTTATTATATTGATTTAAGAATGAAGGTAGGAAACCACTGAGGAGTGGTTATGGCTACAATGTAATAATTGATATTTGGAAAGAATGAATGGAATTCGACTTTATTATTTCTATGTCTTGAAGAATGCTAAAGGGTAACAACGTAGGTAAGAATAATCTATCTTCTAAGGGAATAAGATATGGAAATCTCAAGCAGGAGAATATTCTCATGTCATCCAGATCGGTAACGATTAATCCAGTAGTTCCGTAAAAAGGTTAAGGAACGATCGAAAGAGAATACGGACAATTATACAACCCTAAGGGAACAAGTAAAGAATACAGAATGAATAGTGTTGTGGTGGGAGTATATAATAATATGAGACGACACTATATAGACGTATTCGAAACGGATTTCCGAGTTCGTATTAGTGATCCAGGGGGAAAATAAGTGTATGTAAAAGCTGTCGGATTCTGAAAAACCGCACTTTTATTTTCTCCGAGAGTTCCCTGGACACTGATAGCCTTAAGTATTTAACGAATGGATTTAAGGAATATAAATTGGAAAGTTAGAATGAAAGATGGAGAATGAAAGTATTAATATTAAAAAGGATTCCCGGTAAACCCTAATTAGAAATCCGTGAAATATTCTCACGAACGATCAATCGAAACGGGTAATAACCGGACACAGAAACAAGCCGGGAATCAAGATGCATACATGTGTTAGTAGAAAATATCTAGCAACCAAGTGGTGACTCAAGTAACTAGCACACTTAGAGATTGGAACTAATACTTAGCATGAATTCCATCCAAAGATCAACCAAGTGTTAACTTCTTTAACACACCTCTTGACACATGCCCCAAATGACATCATGCATTGCATCACACCTTTATTAAAGTAGCTTTAGGATGAGATATTATCCAACTTACATCACTTTATGAATTATTGAAATTCAACCAAGCAAAACAACTCCATTCTCTCCATTCTTCAAAACTGCCAAGCAAGAACACTCCTCAAAGAAAAATTCATATCTCCACTTCTACCCATTCATAGATCACCAAATTTTAACCATAGCTTCCTCAATATATGTAGAGTATTCGTTCAAAATTTCATAATTTTTGAAGATCGTTTGGATAGGTAAATAAATTCAAGAAAATCACCCTGTTTTTCCCCTCAAGAAACAAGACTTCGAATTTTTGGAATTTTTAGATTTCCAAACCAAGCTTCCACTCCTTGTTTGATCATCAAATTTTTATGGTGAGTCCTATATTTCATAAAAGCAATCTCCTAAAAATTTCAAGTCCAAACTCCTTTGTTTCCATTTTCAAAAAAATCATGAAAGAGGAGGATGAATAGTGTTTCATGAACTAATCTTTGATTTTTCTTGTTTTCATGGTTGATCTTAGCTACCCTGAGGCTATCCAAGGACTATAACAAGCTTTGTAAGGCTAGTACATACTCTCAAGAAGGTATAACACTCTTGAAACCCTAGATCAACTTTAAGTTTATGGATGTTTTTGATGAGCTAAGCTTGGTTATGATGTTAGCATGATTATAAGCATAATTAGTAAGTGATTTAGTTGAGCAAGAAAGCATGTTAATTATTGTGGTAAACTGGTATGATCTGGACTTGATGATGTTCATGATCATGTGATAAGTTGTGTGGATGCCCGGTGTGGCTTGGTTGGATTGTTATAATTTTTGGAACGTTCGATATATAGCCGTCGTAATGCCGAAATTTCGTTAACCTTAAGAAAAACAACTTGGACAGTAGATGTAACTCACTGCCTAGCTTTGCAATCTGCCATGATAGGATAGGTAATGTTCTAAGCTTCGTTTTGATATAAAGATCACGTGAAACGGACTTACGGTTTAGGATTTACAACCAAATTACTAAAAGTAGTTCGAATCCGTAAACGAAAGTTCGTAACTGTAATTGAACCCTCGTAAACTATGTAACGTCATGGCAAATCTTTGTATATAAATACTAGAGGTAAAAAGGAAGGTGTGAAAGAAAACCGTATGTCAAAAGGATCAATTTTCGATTTATTAAAAATGTTCGAGTCGAGGTTAAACGCGAACGAACCCCTAAAAGACGACTCTTTTATAACTTCGGTAAAACACTTAGAAAACGGGCGATAAAACTCGGAGTATAGTATTGGTTCGTAACGATCGACCTTAGAACTCATATGACTTAAGTATGTCCCAAGTATAAGTACAATGACATGTCGTATTAACGAACGAATGTCGGGTCGGATCAGTGATAAAAGTAATCCACAAAAAGGGGTATAACGAGATAACTCGAGAACGTGTTTCGAGTTAAGTATAACTTAACTTTTAATATGTTAAGTGATTAATCCCGAATGCCTTGGTTATTTATAGATCACCAAGCTGAACCGGGACCCGCTACCACTACTCCTTACCGTACTCGACTACCAGGCAAGTTTCAATTCCCTTCTTTTAGGCTGTTGTTGTGATTGAATAAATATATATATATATGATTGCTGATATACATATGCCATTGCATGCATGCCTACTTTCAAGTTGAATTGATATACTTGTTCCCTGAATGTTATTGTTGGCTTATAAGCTAGATAGTTATACATCAGTTATAAGCCGGTTATTGTAAGACCCTCAGAGAAGGGCGCATATATCTTATTCATCGAATATAGACCGGGAGTCAATATTTCTTGATATATCGAGATTACCTCGGAGGAAAATATTTAAGTAAATATTTTCTATTATTTGGGCGACGAATATTATTTGAATATTCGTCCGAGACTAATTATTTTATCGATCCTTGCTTCGAATAATTATTTGAACGTAACTATTCAACGAATAATATTTCTCAATATTCATTCAGAGTCGAATTGATTATCGACTATTATTTCGAATATTCTTCTAAAGATGAGACTATTAAATGAATATTATTTGGATATTCTTTTAGAATATTATTTTATTAAATAAATATTACTTTTGAATATTCATTTAAGATATTAAATACTTGATGAATATTATTTTAATATTCATCTGAAACTTGATTTAATTACCGAATATTATCTCGAATATTCCTTAAGGCTTGGATTACTAAATGAATATTACTTGATATTCATTTAGGATATTATTCATTAAATGAATATTACTTTTGAATATTCATTTAAATTCCTAATTAATTATGAATATTACCTTAAATATTCTTTCCAGGTCTTATTAATTAATGAATATTGTTTTGAATATTCATTTAAATATTTATTTATTCAATAAATATCCTCCTGATATTTCTTCAGGGATTATTTTGAGAAATACTCTGATTAAAGATATTCTTTCATATTCCCAAATATTCTTTAAATATTTTAACTCAATAAATATTCTCTGGATATTTATTCCATACTTAGAATAACGTCGATAAGGTTTATCTTCTTCGATTATTACAGAAAATATCTCGGAGTCATATTATTATTAATCTTATATCAAGAAAGGTTCTCAGACATCATTCTTCTTTGAGTCTACCCCCTTAATAATAAGGGAACCTTACTTGGAAAATGTTATTTATCTTGTCGACTTCCCGGTCATAAAGTATTCCCTTCACCAGCAACTCGGGTGCTGTTGACTTATTAAGTCGTTGCTTACCTTCTCATCTTTCGAGGGGTAAGATTACTGGAACAAGTTGATATCCGTTACCAAGTAATAGCTTGGGAGTTATTGGTAAATTTTCCTTTCCAACTAGATACGACTACTTTGTGGAGTCTTATCAACAAGTATTATACTTGGGGAAAGGGGGACGAACGTTACATTCAGAATCATGAATTCTATTTGAACTAGGAGTCGTGTAAGAGGCCGAGTAGCGCCGGTCCATCCCCTTTGGCCCAACCGTTGGCCGGGGAGAGCTAGTAAGGCGGTATACAAGTAAAGCCGTCAGTTCTTCCTTCTACCGGTAGTAAATCTAAATTGAGCTGTACGATCTCGACTGATCATCAAGATTGGAACAGCGGGCGCGGTGAATACTCCATCATTGGTTCATCATCCAAATTTATTTATTTCCTGCAACATGATTACTGTTGGCAGAGTTGGAAAAGGGTCATAACTGGAATTGCAACCTTTTCTTGCAAACTCCTCTTCTTAATAACAATAAGAATATCTCGCTTACTTTGATGTAGCAGATATTTCTACAAACAAATACTTTAAGTTACCTTGTAACTTCATCGTTCATATTATACTGGCATCATTTCCGTAAATGCATGGCATATGGTTTGAAAGATACTTTTGAACTGTTATACATTATCGTTCAGTTATATATTATTGTTGGTGGGCTATTGCTCACCCTTGCTTTATTATTATATCACAACAACAGCTAGACCAGATGACTCGCACAAGGCGCACTCGACGCGGGCGAGGACGATGAGACTACCAGAGCTGAAGAAGAAGCTATTGGTAGGGTAAATTTATTCTTTCAGTACCAAGAATATGGTCTAGTATGACTTATGTAAATGGATGGCAAAGAGTATGTATTTATATTGAAATTCTTTTGGATTGTAAGAACTCATAATGTGATTAATAAAAATTTGATTGTTACTCTGATTTCATCTCTGGGACTATAACGGGTGTGTTTTATATTGTTGTGTTGGGTTATAGAGACGTAATTTATTTTATGTTAAGGAAAGTTCAATTATTGTGGACAGAATTGGAAACCGTAACCACCGGATCCCGGACCCCGGATCTGGGGGTGTTACAAAAATGGCCGAAGCAAAAGCATTAAAGAACATTACCCAGGAAGATGCAATCTGTTTTGTCCGAGAGCATGTTATCACCCGTTTCGGCATTCCTAAGGTGCTGATATAAGAAAACGGCACACCATTTATGGGCTCGAAGTTTACAAAGTTTCTTTTTGAGTACGGGATAAAACACAAGAAAGCTTCTGTGTGCCACTCGCAAAGCAACGGGAAAGTCGAGGTTACAAACGGAATAATAGTAAGAGGCCTAGAAAAGTGACTGACCGCATCAAAGAGGAAATGGCCGCAAGAGCTTCCAAATGTTTTATGGAGCTACAGAACCCAGTACGCACAAGCACGGGCGAATCGCCTTTCAAACTTGCATACGGAACTGAAGCACTAGCACCCGTCGAGGTTGGCCCGCCATCATATCGAGCCGAAAACTTTAAAGAAGATGCAAACAACCAAGGCCTATGAACAAACCTAGATCGGATAGATGAAGCGCGGGAAGATGCAGTCGACCGCATGGTGACTTACAAAGAAAAAACAAAAGAATTCTTCAACAGGCGGACACGCATCAGAAACTTTGAAGTTGGGGACTTGGTTAAAAGAGCAACAGAAGCATCAGATCCAAGACACACCGGCAAGCTAATGCCAAAGTGGGAAAGCCCCTACAAAGTCTTTTAGGTCATCAGACCAGGCTCCTACAAATTAGCAAAGCTAGATGGTACTGAGGTTAACAATACTTGGCATGCAGAAAAGCTAAGGAAGTATTACCAGTAGACCATGAGCAGCAATCAGGTATAAGCCTAATATGGCGGCAGCCATCTTTTGTTGTATTAATGCCAAATTTCAATGAAAAGTGTTGGTTCCTTTCTATTTCTGAATAATGAAGTTTCGTACATCATCAAGGTAAATGAAGTAGTATTTTACCTCTCAAAGAGACAAGCAACCATATGACCTAACGGTCAAGCAACTAAAGCAATCAAGCAACCATACGACCTAATGGTCGAGCAACCAAGCAACCATACGGCCTAATGGTCGAGCAACCAAGCAACCATACGACCTAATGGTCGAGCAACCAAGCAACCATACGGCTTAGTGGTCGAGCAACCAAGCAACCATATGACCTAATGGTTGAGCAACCTAACAACCAAGCAACCATACGACCTAATGGTCGAGCAACCTACAAAGCAAACAAGCAACCAGGCGACCAAGCGGTCAACGAAGCATTTAAGCAATCATACGAACAAGCAACAAAGCAATAAGGCCAATCAAGTGACCAAACGGTCGCAGCGGTCAAACAAACAGAATCGAAGTAGATAGAAGTGAACCAAAGCAAACGAAAAAAAATGTGGGGGAAAAAGAAATGAAACCAGCTCAAAGAAATTTTACAAGAAGCACAAGTCTATTCCGTTAAACAGGATGCCAAATACAAGACTTGCCACTTCCGGACATTCATACGTTACCATTACAAAAGATGGCATTAATAGCGCAGTCAATCTTAATTACATATTCCGTGCAAGAGTGACTACAAAAGCTTTCTAACAAAATACAAGTCATATACTCCTATTTTAGGGTCATCACGCGGACATAAACGATGCGGATCCAGAAACAGAGCTAAAAGAAGAACACGGCAGCTAAATCCGCATCCATTTCATCTCCAGGAGCAACCGGCTCAGCAACAGCTAAATTAGCATGCATCTCATCACCTTGGTTATTGGCAGCATCCGCCTCGGCCTCGACAACAATTTCTGGTACATGTTCCCCAAAACTCTCCACAACATTAGGCCCGGGCTGAATCGAAGGAGCAGTAGCAAGTGTCAACAACACATTACCCGCCATCTCCCTCTCCGCGGAAGGGACATGTAATGCCCCCAAATCCCCTACAGGAATCCAGGGCGTCACATCTCTTGCGGAATATTCAATCACCTGCTCACAATATAATCTACAACAATATCCATAATAAACTCCATAATCTACTCCACGGGTTATAGTCTAAGAACAAGTACTTACTAATCCAAAAGTGTTTACACATCAGAGTATCCTCCAGAATCTTATTACAACTTTAAAGTACTAGATAATAAAGCATTAAACAACTTCTTTCCAACTTGCACCCTCCTCATGTACTATAAGGCTAACATACTGAATTAGTTACTTTTCCCCTTTCCTTTATCTCGGTTCGCCACACTAGTGCAGCTCCGGACGCTGTTTTAGAATATTTAAAATAGCAAGAATGAGCCAAAAATGCCCAGCAAGTTTTATATCACTAGAATATATATAAGGTATATTTTGATTACCAACAACATAATTTCCAAAAGATGCTATTTAGAAAAAAATTCCTCCATTTGCATACGTAGGTAGCCTAATGCACTCCTATGTTCTCCACCCTTTTTGAATACTACTTATATATATATATATATATATACATCAATATTTCTTAAGAAATGAACCCTTGGGTTCTCCGCCATACTGAATATTACCCATATACATTGGGCGATTATATACTTCCATTACTACTGATGGACCCTATTCAGGAGATTTCCCTCGTCATTTATCCGTAAAGGATGATCAGTCCTATTACAGTTGTTGTTTGCTACCGGTAGAGGATGAGTACGCCTCCTCATCCTAAGTGCTACTGGTAGAGAATGAGTACGCCTCCTCACCCTAAGATATATTGGTAGAGGATGAGTACACCTCCTCACCCTAAG
Organism: Saposhnikovia divaricata; assembly: GCA_036435485.1. Lineage (NCBI taxonomy): Eukaryota > Viridiplantae > Streptophyta > Magnoliopsida > Apiales > Apiaceae > Saposhnikovia > Saposhnikovia divaricata. Next base: position 136,268,311 of record CM071595.1, read on the forward strand.
ATATACTGGTAGAGGATGAGTACGCCTCCTTACCCTAAGATATACTGGTAGAGGATGAGTACGCCTCCTCACCCTAAGATATACTACTATCATCTATATTATCTGGATGACAACAATCAACAGCAAGGTATATGCATTAAATTGCAAGAACAAAACATCTCCGATAAGTAATCAACTAGATGGAACAATTTCATTAAATCATCTTTGTTATTTGTAAGGAACAAAGCGGTTTTAAGAAAACATTTTGAAAATGATATTTATCTAATTAAATAAATTTAATTAGATGAATAAGGTTTATTTGTGATGTTGCCTTTAGGTTAATTATTGCGAAATTCTTTTAAAAAGCTTTGTCCGAGTTTTCGAAAATTCACTTCTCCTCAGCACTTTGTGCTCATTGCCTACTCCTTATGTTACATCATTTACTTGGAACGTAGGTTACTTCTAACCATACTTCCATTATCTCCTCATTATGTTTACTAGCATTTTACTACTATTACAACAACTTTCATTACAAAATATATCTACTCCGAACGATAGACTAAGAGTTAGTATACTTGCAATTAAGGATCAAAAACTTAATCAATATATTTCCTGCATTTCAATATATATATATATGTATATATACTCTGAATGATAGAGTATGCATAAGTAAACTTGCCTGGTACTCTGGATGCAGTATGGCTCGGGACGGTGTCTGACAATCTAAACAAGTCAAAGAAAAACTCAATCAATCCCTTATACGATCCACTTATAACTTAACGCTTAAACACTAAAGCAAATCACAACCAAGGCATTAATGGTTCCCTCTAGACTCATACTAAGTCCATGTTAATCGATAAACACTTAAGTCACAAGTTTAGTCCGAAAGCGTTCCTCAAATTCAAGTTATAGTTAACCATTTATAACCATGTTCTTTACACCAATATGTTGCCTTGATAATTCTTAACAAGTCTCGTGTTTTAGTCGACTCGAAATCCTTCTTTTAACTAAGCCAAAATGGATAGTCAAAGTAGTACCTCTAGAGTTGAATTTCCTGAGAATTACTATTCCATGACTCGCACTCCAACACTTTTAATAAATCACCGGAAACCTATTTAAATATGAAACCACCTCTAAAATCATCTTTGATATTTGTAATATTTATCATAAAATCTTGATTCAAAAACACAGGTCTAGATAGGTGAAATGTATTTTTGAAGTTGGGTCAATTGCGGATCCTTACTATTTGCACCACTTTTACTAAAACCTTCATAACTCGATAACCGTTAACTCAAATGACACACCGTTTTCGCGTGCACGATCTAGAGAATGTCTAGAAGGTAACCAACCCAAGACATGGCTCTGGTCAGAAGAGATATTTTTCGTAATTTACAAAACATGGCTGGAGGTTTACAATGAATAGTATCACCTCCTAAAAGGGCTTTTCCACTTGCGCAATCTTGGCTAACGCATTTTTATAAAATCGGTAAATAATCTTTTTAACTCGAAACCTTCACATAAACCTTGCTAACTGACTTTAGTATTTATCCTCAAAATTTCATATTATAATTCGATTATTAAGGGTCTCAATCATAGCCTCAAAGTAGGTACATTTCTGCAGTGAAATCTCTTGAACCACTTTAACTAAAACTAGCATATCTCTTAAACCGTAAACTATTTTAATGCGATTCTTATGGAAAAATAAACTAGACATCCATACCTATATAACCATAGGCAGTGGTGCTTCCAAAAATAGTTTTATGGTCTCGGGCCTAACTGTTTTTAAGGGTTAACAAAATTTCGCCATTACTACGGCTATAACTCGGACATTTCCATTTTACCATCACTCCAAACCAATCACCAAGGCATACCATACATCCTCAACATCAACCAACATCTATCATACTCCTCTAAGGTCAGTGGTGAGGCTCACATTCATCACCCATCATTTTACACATTTTTATAAAGCCAAATAATCATAAAACTAATTAATATGAACCTCTCTTTATATAACATCAAAACCACATCAAAAACTCATATGAACTCAAAGGTGGGTTAGGGTTTTTACCTTCTTGGAAGCTCTATCAACACTAACAATTGTTTATAAACACTTAACAAGCCTTAAATAGCCTTTATAAAGCTTAAACCTTAAGATCAAAACAAGAAAACAATGTTAAGTTACTATTCACTACTATTCATCATCACTTTGTAAAATCTATATAAAATCGAAACCTTAGGGATTGGTTCTCAAATTTTTACCACATCTTTTACTCTTCAAGGGCTTTCTTTTGAGTCCTAGATCATCATCAGGGGATGCTTGAAGCTCGACTTATGGGCGTGCTAAGGTGAGAGGTCGAAACTGCCAATGGCTGGACAGTTTTGATTCTCCAACTTGGAGGACATATTTGACTAGGCTACACTCCTTTGTTGGCCATGAAATTTTAAACGTATGTTTTCCATACAATGAGGAAGCTATGGTTCAAATTTGGTGATTTATGAATGGGTAGAAGTTGAGATATGAATTTTTCTTTGGCTTTGGTTTGTGCTGGGTAGTTTGTAGAATTTTTGTGTTTCTTTTGTTTTCTTTGCCTTCTCTTGAATAATATCTATCTATTACTCTTATATTCAACCTCGTCTCTTTCAATGTGTTGTTGATCATCTATTGGAGCCAAGTGTTGGTGGTCTAGTGGTCCAAATGTCATCCTTAAAACACATTACTCCATTTTGGTAACATTACTTCCATGTCCTTGCCTTATCTTCACTTCTTCCACCAATGTCCTTCCTTTTCCTCTTATTCACTCAAGTGGTTTCCTTCCTTTACACACCAATATCAGCTCTTAATTAGTATTGGGCTGAAATTTGGGATTGCCCCATGTATTTGGGCCTTTCGTTTGGGCTTCATTCAAAGTTCTCTCGTCGTTTGATTCATCGAATGATTTCTGTGATCGTCTCAGTGGTTTCTCCTTTGTAAATCTCTTGGATATATATTACTCTCTCCTACATTTTACTCTAAGGTGTTGGTGTGGTTCTAATCCTCAATGTAACGCCCCCAAATCCGGGGTCAGGGATATGGGTCGCTACCGTGGAAAACCTTTAACAACCAAACAATCAACTGCCAAAATTTAATCTAAAACATGACATCCGACCCCTAACTACCAAGAATCTTTTTCAGGTTATAGACTTGGAAACAAGAAATCCAAAAACACTTATAATAACTTCTTTTATTAACTTAGAACTCTTGGTACAACAATCTCTTATACAATCTTATGTTGTTAGTATCACCTTGATATAAGGTATACAACAACCACAATATTCTAATACAACAAATATTACAACTCAGGAATATGAATACCATACTAGTCTAACTAAACATCTTGTAGACATACTCAAAATACAGAATCACTCTGAGCCGAACATCAACTCGATCCATGACTTGCCCTGCTTCGAGCTAAACTAAGTCAACTGCATCCACTATCTATCTCTGTAGAATAAGATTTAAACAAAAGCAAGAATGAGCGAAAGAGGCGCTCAGCAAGTATATAATAGAGTATACAAAAAATACTTTTGGAAAACTTTGAAGGTTTTAAAATCCAACTTGAGGATGATACCATTCTTGAAATATTCACAACTATAATTTTTCAATAGGAAAGAGGTTTACAGAATTCGTCAAGAAATTCACTAAGATACATCAACTCTCAATTAAACATTCAAGAAATTCTCAATTATTCATAATCTCACTCTTGTCGACTAAGTACTTGCATACTTAGCTACCAGACCGGCCTGACATTAATGAGTTCATGAATAAATAAGAAAATCTCAATTCATTCTCGATTTTTAACCGTCACTGTGCAACAAATGCGTCAACGACAATCTGAATCTCGAATTAATTTAGAACAATTCAAAAAGATTCGACGCTTGATTCTCAACAATAAAAATATGATTTTTCAGAAGGAATAACCCTTAAAGATTGGAACTACGATAAGACGCTACGAGCTAAGCTGGGTGATCAGCCCATGACAGAGCTCCAATCCCGTACACTCAATACGGGTCCTCAAATGAAAGGGGATCCCAAACCAATGCTTATACATCATCAGGCGTCACTGCTACCGATGACGTAAATATAGAAATTGGTGACTGGCGCCTCAGTCAAAAGTACGTTCCAATATGATAAGGATATTTAAAAAGAAGAATTCACATTCCGAACAGATATTGAAGTGTGTCATAATCATGACAGAATATAAACAGTTCTTATAGGGGTAAAGAACAATTGTAAACTTTTATAACACAATGGATAAAATCACATGTTTGGGATAAGTTGTAAACAGTTATAAAACTGATTAGAAAGACTTGAACGATTTCTCACGAATTTAAGAGTTTAAATAAGGCATTTGCAGAACTTTCATTTTTAAGGAAGCATAATATTATACTAGAGCATTCTTCATAGATATTTAAAAAAAACATGCGTACTCTGAACAAAAGAGTACGGTTAGTAGACTTGCCTTAGGTCCTAACTAATAAGTACGCTTGACAATTTAGAGAAAACATTCCTTCGTCTATCCCGTATGTCCAATCCTCTGCTTAGATCCTCTGCCGATTCGATGCGCTTGAGATTGCCACATGTCTGATTCACCGCGATCGAGTCCGCACGTCGATTCTATAGTTAACACAATATAGTACTTTAGTCTTCGGGATAAACATATGGTCTACTGACGCTAGTACGCACACCCTAATACGTTTATCTTAATCACAAATATTTCTATAAAATGGAAAAGACGGAAGTGTCCCCTTTGAAAGTGGACGCTTCCCGGTATATACAACACCTCACATCAACCATCAATTCAATCAATCAACATATACTTAATAACTTATATCAATTAAGGCTTTATGCATGACAAATCTTAAGTCATAAATCAAACTCAAAGTCAATAACGACTATCCTTATAGTCGTTAACACTTAATCATGTAAACAAATATTCGTATATTCGTATATCTTGCATGCACACGACCTTCTAATCACATAACTTGTAACTCAGTTAATATTTTCGATTGATAATAACGATCATATACGAGAGATGTGCCCGTTTAAATATCAAAGAAGTTATATATATTTAAAAAAAATTCAGCTGCATCTCCCTTTGTATGCTCATCTTACCAATACCGAAATACAACCGACCCAAACAACAAGTACTCACGCATAACTATACGACTTAACTCATAATCATTACTATACCTTTACAATCTTACTTACTAACTCAATTCAAAACACTTAAACTTTTATACATTTAGGGACTCTTCGTCAATAGATTAGAGTCGCAACATTTAATCATTGAACTAAAAAAAAAATTAACTCTAACTCATGATCTAAACTTGATAGGGTCTTACTACGATAACCACTATCAGCTAATCAACCAATCATATAAACATACTCGATTATTCATGTAATCACATTGACTCGATTACCACATAAACAAATAAGTATATAAACTCGAGTGATAAATCTCCTAACTAAGTTTTCGAAATATTTTAAATACTTAAATTAATTTACTTAATCAATTAATAAATAAATTAATTAATCAACCAATAATCGAAGAAAAAATTTTAAATCCATTTTTAATTCATTAATTGATTATCGAAAGAATTAATCAATTAGTAAATAATTTTTAAAACTTTGAATCAAATTATAATTCATTAATTGATTAAGTAAATAATAATCAATTAATAAATTAAATTATTAAATCATTTTACAATTCATTAATTAACTAATAAAAATAATTAATTAATTAATAATTTAAATTTTAAAACATTTTTCATTTTTAAAACTCATTTATAATTCATTTATTTTTAGAAAAATTTGATATAACCGTTTCGTAAAACAAACTATCCGGGGTCGCAACCCCTCAACCAAACACAACCCAAACAATCTTTCAATACCACCAATCTAACAATACGGACTAACTAATTACTCCAAGTCACCGATTTCAATTTATCAATGTCAATGACGGCAATTCCGGTGAAACCACCTAATGATTTCCTAACATCGAAAATTGCCCCCAAACTCCTTACCAACTACAATTTCTAATCAACCAAACACTAATAAGAGATTAATTCTTTAAAACCTATTTTTTTTTATATAAATTCTTTAAATCTGAAATTTTTAAATAAAACCTATTTTTTATTAAAACCTATTTTTTTTTTAAATAAATTCTTTAAATCTGAAATTTAAACTAAATATGCTTGCAACCTCTAATATATATATATATATACATACATATACACACACAAAATTCAAGAATAAGCTTCAAGAACACAAAATACACAAAACCCACACATATGAATCCCATCAAGAACCACAGAAAACTTGCGGAACAACCCGAACAACAACAAAATCGCTGTACACAACGGCTCCGGCGACGGCAGCAACCGCGGGTGGCGGCGCCGCGCCTGGTCGACGGGTTCCGGCCCCGATCCGGAAATTTTGATTCTCGAAATATGTTTTTGATTACATAAACAGGTAGATGACGATGAGAGCTTCGATTTGAATATATATAAGCTATGGTTTGAGAATCAAAACCATATACAAAAGGGGTTTAATTCTCAAGAACGAAAATGGGTCAAAAATTATACCCGAAAATAAAAGTGTTTGGATCTGAAATTTGAAGACATAGATGTGTAGAGCTCAGAGAGAGGATCAATTTAGGTATATATATGTCATAGTTTGAGAATCAAAACCATAAGAAAATATGGTTTGATCTTTGAAGAACAAGTGAGAGAAAATGAGAGATGAAAGAGATGGGAGAGATGAGAGAGAAATGAGAGAAAAAAATATGGGGGCTGCTCACAAATGAGAGAGAAACCCTATCTTTTTCTTTTTATACTCCCTCTAAAATGTATCGACTACGAACCGAATTCCGTTCGTTAATTAAATAACTAACGAACCAATAAATCCTCTATAATTTTAAAAACCCCACAATAAATTAATAAAGTATTTAAATAATTCTACTAATTATTTTAATAACTCAAATCTTTAAAATAATATTTTTAGGACCCATAATTCTTTAATTATGGAATTTTCGAGAAGTAGACTTTAAAATGAAATATGCTTTGTAAAATTCATTTTAAAATCCAAATTAATGAATAGATTTAGTCAAAAATAAAAATATTTGCATATGTATTTAAAACACAACATCACCTTCCTCAAGGTATTTTTAAAATATTTTTGAAGTCATTATTTAAAAAGATACGGATTTTACAAGAAGTAGTCTCCATAAAGAAATATTCTTGGTAAATTCATTTAAAAATTCATAAAACCCAAAATAAATCAAACTCTTATTTTTATAACCAAGAGTATAAAATTAGGAACACATACTTACCAAAAATAATTTTTTTACGACTTATAATCATTAAATTAGAGATTTTACAAGATAATTTATCTAAAAAGAAATTCATGCTTTAAAAACCTCTAACAATTATTGGAGTCCAAATAAAATAAACTTGCATTTTTAAAACTTTTCTAAATACTGAAGAAACATCATGAAAGAGATTTCATGATTTTTCGATGCTCCAAGAATTTTAGAAAAATCAAACAACGCTTAGAAATAGCATTTTAAATGCAATAAAAAATCCATATAAGCATATTTAATCATATTGACTCTACATATAAGTCACATATACTTATCGATTTAATTCAGGTAACTCACATAATCACTTAGGAAGTTAAGTCATATTGACTTAATTCACACAATTTAAAACTAATCAATTTTTCACTTAACCATACACAAACAACATTTTATCACATAAATGCTCCATAATCAAATAATTATTATAAATAATATTTAACTATTCTCTTCTCTCATCACACCTATCGGTCGACGCAAAATAATAATAAAAAAAATTATTTTGAAAATTTGGGTTGCTACAGTCAAACTGATATTAAATCCAATATCCTTTATATGTTCTCTTCATCTCAGAAAACGTTCTCTCGATTTCTCAAGCATTCTCTATTCCTCCACTCTGGGATTTTATTCTAAATCCTATATTCCTCCTATAATATATCCTTTCTTGGATTTCTATTACACATGATCCTCAATTTATAAACCATAATTCGTTCGCTTAATCGCTTAATCTCGTTATAAGATTCTAGCGATTTCTAGAACGTTCGTTATACTAACTCAGGGGTTTTCGTTCTAAATCTCAAATCACCTTAAATAAAATAATAAAATACAACATCCTTGAATCCTCAAATTAAATATATCACTTGACTTGGTCGTATTGAGATGCTCCTCACTGCCCCGTCAAATATTCCATAAAAATAAAGTTTGGAATTTCTGAATTCCGATCGCGTTTACATACACTTATTTACCTCGTTGATTATTAATATAACTTCGAAATATCTATTTCCTATCCCGTACATAGGGTGACATGAAAAATTTCTTAATCCTAAAAAATCACTATTCATCCCTCATTTCACTATTAATCCATGCAAATCACTATTCATCCCTCAAATGAAAATTTTTCTCAAGTACAGAAATTTGTGTTATTACAGGACAGCGGCAACTAGCACAGCAGCTACAGGCACTTCAATTGGGTCATTTGGCTTTTCTGTGCTCTTGCCTCCAATATCTTCAACAGGGCACTCCCCCGATTTCTCTTTTAAATCACCCATCAGGCCGGACTTCAAGGATCGAATCCGCCTTTTCCTCTGCTTTGCCTTGGACTTGGCCTTCGAGAGTTCCTTGGCAATATCTTTCGTCCTAGCAGTAACCGCTGCATCAATTGCCTCCTTGTACACAGAACTCTTCACAAATTTGTTGATGGCCGCTTCCTCTGTAGGCCGCGAAGATAGATGCTTCTCCGCATCAACAGCTCGATCAGTCTGGAACTTCAACTTGAAATTTAACATAGCAATCTCCTCATTCGCTACAGAAAGAGCTCCCTGCAATATGTCCCTCTCCTCTTCCAGTCCAGCAACAACTTCACACTCACTCTTGCAGCGGCCAAGCAAAGCTTCATAATCATTAGAAACCTCACACTACTGCATTTCCAAAGCCTGAAAGGCCTTAACAACATTCTCTTTCGTAATCTTCTCATACTTCAACTCACCACTCACCCGCTCCAAATAAGCACGCAAATTATCATTCTGCTGGCGATAATGCTGCCCTGTGGCCATAATTCCAGTATACACACACTGACTCTGCAATACAAGAAACAACAGTTATTTCATAGCAATAAAAGCATGATTCATAAACAAAAAGCCATTCAATATTTACCTGCGTGGCGTATTTTTGGCCCAAGCGGCACATCTTCTCAAAATCCATGGCATTCAGCTTCGCATAGTCATCATCTGTCATGGACTCCGCAGTGAAGGTATTAGGAGCAGATTTGAATAAGAAGCCGTACCCCGGCATTTGCCCGACATCATCATCCTCCACCATATCGTCACTATCAGAATAAATCACCACCTCTTCAGAATCAGATTCTGAGGAATCCACATGCTGACTGGGAGCTTTCTCCCTCAATTTAGAACTACAGGCTTCATCAACAGCAACAACTTTCAGTTTCTTCACAACTGGCGTCCCAACCTTAGCCCGCTTCCTACCAGAGCTTTCTTCAACATTTAACTTTCTCTTCAACCTTCCAAGGGAAGCGGCCGGGATAGGATTAACCTCTTCAAAGTTAACCTCAGCATCTTCACGATTACCTGTCCCCCTCGCGACATCTTCAAAACCAGAGGAATCCCCTTCAACTGCATCATTTTTCTCAATACCTGCCACATCGGCTGGGCCAACACTAGCTTTCACAGGACTGTCCAAAGTAATCACACCAGCCGCCTCATTTATAACCTTCTTGGCGGCATGCACCAAGCTACCACGCTCTATGCCACGAATCTTTTCCCTCGCCTCCCGGGTAAGGATATCCCCATCATCATCTGACGTCACCAACGTCCTTCTAAAAGCAGCCCTCCACCCGACCTCAGCATTTCCACTCCTTACATCCACATCTGTGGCAACCACAGTTTTTGCCCGAGTAAGGCTAGCGTTCGCTCGAGCAACAACCTGGTGTACTTCTTCAGGATCTTCCAAGAAGGCAGATTGCACCAACTTACTTGCATCAATCGCCCGGCCTCCCTAGCCTGTACCCGGGACCTCCAAAACAACATCCCCTCTTTCCAAATCTCGGTCACTATCAGGAAATGACCCATCTCCTCCAGCCAGTTCTTCCCCCGAGCCCGCCTGCTCATCCACAACATCTGCAACCTCAACATTCTCGGCCCCAATCGCGACCTCAGTCACTTTTTTCTTCTTTCGCGACCTGGGAGTTTGTCTCCTACGCCCACTTTCAACAGCGGGCCTATCACTCGTGGCCACCCTCGTACTTGAAGGATGATTAGGTTTTGCCTTTGAATACTGCAAGAAAATGTAATCACAATACTTACAGCATTACAAAACAAAGATAAAAAAAGTGGTACAGAAGCCAAAATACTTACAGCAATGCCGCTGTAGATCTGCAGGGGCAAAGAAGTTAGTTTCATCCCATTTCCTCCTAAGAGCACGCACCATCCCGACCAACACTTCAACTGAGCTCTCGCTTAACGAGCTACGGTCTACCTTGTAAGAGCACTTAACCTTCTCCTGAAAATTGGGTATATATGCAAGATCTCCACCTCTCACTCCTATAAATTCCTCTTGCCAACACGGCATACTTTCGGGAAACTCAAAAGGCCAATAATCCCCTAACGCCCTTCCAACACGACTCTGGCTCGTGCAAAATACCAACTCATAAAAAGGCTTGGCACTACTAGCCTTCACATTGAACAAATTGAAGAAGGCCTTGAAGGTCGGTTGTTTCTTCTTGGCACTACAGCTACCGATAAACCTCAGAATGCTCCTAATCGAGTTGGGAGTAAACTGGGAAAATGAACAGCGGAAATGGTATCGACATAAATCGGCCAAAAATTTATGAACTGGGAAGCGAAGCCCGGCCTTCAAATGTGAAACGAGAATGAACGTATACCCATCTGCAGGTCGTCATACAATCTTTCTCCGACAACGGCAGGCCGCCAGGTATACCCATCTTTAATACGAAACATACAACTGAGGTAATCTCCCCAGTCATCATCTTTGAACGTGCTATCTTGATTCAAATGCTTGAATCGGCCAAACTTCGCATCCATGGCCGCCTTGTCGAAACTGGGAATCGGTACATCCAAGGTCCCGTATAGACTCTCATAAGTCCAGAAGTATAGATCCAGGATCAGGGATCCAGGTCATCACGGTCCAATTTCCATTTAAACATATTATATTCTAGATACTTAATTAATTTAATGACATTATATACACACACTATTGACCCCACACTCATAACAACATACACCAGTCATATGCTCAGAGAACAGCATCCACCATTAAATACAGTTAATGTAAAGTTATTATTACAAACCAAAAATATTTAAGTAGCATTGTTGAAAATACTTCTGCAGGAAGCATATCAACAACCAAAATATATTACAACAGACTTTTGATTAACTTACACACGTATATATATATATATATATAGGCTACCTTAGGAATAGGCGACAGATCACTATCATATATCTCCGCCCTTACCCGCTTCCTGGGTGTAGTGCGACGTATCAGCGGCATCTGCTATAGCTGTGATATAAACATAGGCAAGAGTAAGCTAAAATAGCTCAGCAAGATAAAGTTTTAAATCCTGTTTGAAGTAAAACAATTTATAAAAGCTTTGGAAGTGTTGGTTGTTCATTTAACAGAGTTGTTTCAATAAAGAATAAATGATGAAGTTACAAAGTAAAGTAGAGAAAACATTTTTCAGAAATATCTATATTTTGTTTGCGCAGCAATACACCAACATAGACTTGCTTGTTATTCATTATAAAGATATAATATCAGTTTCTCTTCTAATTCCTTGATTCCATTCATTGTTTCATACCATTTCATTCTTTTCCAACATACTAATGCAATGAAATTTTCAGCCATTATTTAAGAGTTTAGGGGATCTTCATCATTGCCAGATACGACAGGACGATGATTAGTCGCCCTATACGTACCTGTTCCTGTTTACTACTAGTAGAAGGAATGACCCTCTCCGGTAATCATCCCTGGAGGAAAGTTCTCCACAATCCCCCCTCGGCAACACATGGGCCGGAATAGAATATTTCCAAGCTGGACTGCATTGAACTTAACCCAAAGATAGAATCCCCATTATCGAAGTTCTTATTCCATTTATTCCGAAAATTTCCTTTTCATAATTCCATTTACCAAATTACCCTTTTTATCCATAAAGTACCTTGCATTATTTGTATTCATGAATAATTTAAGAAATCAGAAACATATCCATTGCAGTGCAATAATATGAAATCATGTATATATATATATATATATATATATATATATATATATATATATATATACATATATATATATATATACAATTTCAACAAAACCATTTTCCTGAAATTTTATAATTTAACAAAGTAAAGATAAAAGAACTCTTGCCTGAAAGGGTCGTAGGGGTAACGTGTCTCCGATCAGTCCGGTTATCTGTAAACAATCCCAAAATTATTCAAGGTTAGTCACTTAACATTTTTGAAAAGCTAAGTATATACTTTACTTAGGTTAAAATCATTTTCAAATTAACTCATTGGACATCCCCCTAATCCTAACTTTTTATTATCATCATTATAATTCAACACTGGCTCAATATCAAGGCATTGCATGGTACTTATGCTTGGGGTACTTAAGTCATATAGGTTCTAGTGTCGATCGTTTAATATAAAAGATTACACCTCGCGAGTTATTGACCGTTTTCTAATTGATTTCCCAATGTTATTACTAAATATGCTCTTAAAGGATCCGTTCGCACTTAACTTAGATTCGAACATTTTTATAAAATTGAAAAACGATCCAATTGACATGGGGTTTTCTCTCACACTTTCCTTATGGTATCTAGTATTTAACTACCATGATTCGCAACCAAATTATACATATTAAGGGGGTTCAATTCCGGTTATGAACTCGTACTTACAGTTTTGAACCACTTTTAGTAATTCGGTCATACTCCTAAACCGTAAGTCCGTTTGTTTCGATTCTTTCGCCAAAACGATCTATGACTCGAGAACTACAAGGATATGTCAGGTTCTTGTTAAGGTCAGAGGTTATTTATCTCGGGTATACTATGTTTTAAAGGTTAATGAAATTTCGGCATTACGACGACTGTAAATCGGATATTCCCAAAATTTATAACCTCCAAATATCATAGTTTCCATTCCAACAACTCATGCATGTTATTTAACATTTAACCAAGGCTAAAAACTGCCTTCACCTCCATCAAAACTATTTTAACAATTACCAAAGCCCAATCATAATCATAATGCTCCAAACATGCATCAAATCTTTATAACTCATCTAAATCATCAAAACTCAAAGTAAGAGCTAGGGTTTCAAGAGTGTTATACCTTCCTTGATGTATGTATGTACTTATCAAGCCTTGTTTAGCCCTTATCTAGCCTTAGTATAGCTTGGATGATCAAAGAAAATCAAGAAATAAAAGTTAGTTCATAAGGAACACTATTCATCGTCATCTTTAACTTGGATTTTGATCATGATAAACTTAATGAATGATGATGAGATTCAAGATATACCTTCTACTCTTATCCCTCTTTGATTTAAGCTCTAGATTGTGGAAAGTTGTTGGTGCAAACTCCTTTTTCCCCCTCCTTTTCTTCTTTGACCGAGAGCTCTTAAAAGGGTGGTGGTGTTTTGTGTTTTTTTTTCTTTCTTTCTTGTTTGGTTTTGTTTTAATATCTAATACTTGTAATTATCTACCTTGCTTTTGTGTTGGCTAACTAGCATTGGTCCAAGTGTCATTACCATGTTAAGCAAGTCCAATTTTGGTTAAGTGCTAAAAGATCATCCTAGTTTTAGTTGACTTACACTTAAGTCACTTAATTCCTCCTTTTTCCACTAATTTGATTCTCTTTGTAACTCGTTAATAAAATCAATACGACTTAGAAATCCGTTCTGGGTACTTCTATATAGTATCGTCTAATAATATTCTAGTTTCAACCAAAAACACTATTCATCACTTATTTTCTTTTATTCCTTATATATTGTAAAAGTGTCCTTGTCCCCTCTCGAGCGTTCCTTAACTCTTTCTCAGAACCACTGAACTAATAATAGATTTTGATTTGGATGTCATGAGAATATTCTTCCTCCTTGGAATTACCATATCTTACTTCCCTGGGAGATAGATTATTCTTACATAAGTTGTCAGTCCGTTGCATGGTTCATGGCATATAAGCAATTAAATCCATTCCATAATCATTCATTATGACCACTGTTACACTGATACTCCATTACATAATAAAAGTTTTTAATTCTTCCAAAAATAAAGGTTCTTACAGTCTCCCCCCTTAAAAGGATTCCGTCCCGGAATCAGTTTGAAAATAGATGGGGGTACCTTTCTAGCATTTTACTCTCTAGCTCCCAAGTCGATTCTTCCACATTATGGTTCTGCCATAAAACTCTGACTAGCTTGACAACCTTGTTTCGGAGCACTTGTTCTTTTCGATCTATGATCTCCACAGGTTGTTCTACATAGGTCAAGTCTGGTTGCATGTCCACTTGCTCATACTCTACAATATGCTTGGCATCCGGGTTATACTTTCTCAGCATCGAAACATGGAACAGATTATGCACCTGCTGTAGATTCGGGGGCAATGTCAGTTCATAAGCTAGTTCCCCAATCCGTCTTAAGATCTCAAATGGTCCAATGTATCTGGGACTCAGCTTTCCTTTCTTTCCAAATCTCCTTAAACCTTTCCAAGGTGACACCTTTAAGAACACTAGGTCTCTCACTTCGTATTCTTTGCCTTTCCGAGCTAAGTCGGCATATTTCTTTTTTCGATCTTGGGCTGCTACCAGCCGTCCTCTGATTAGATCTACTGCATATTTGGTTCGTTGGACTACTTCGGGCCCGAGCATCTTTCGCTCCCCAACTTCATCCCAATACAAGGGAGATCAACATTTCCTTCCATAAATGGCCTCATAAGGTGGCATTCCTATACTTGAATGGAAACTGTTATTGTAGGAAAACTCAATCAATGGCAAGTGATCATCCCAATTTCCTTTAAAGTCTATAGCACAGACTCTCAACATATCCTCTAGCATTTGGATGGTCCTTTCACTTTGCCCATCTGTCTGGGATGGTAGGCTGTGCTCATATTCAGCCGGGTTCCTACACATTCTTGAAAGCTTCTCCAAACCCTGGAGTTAAATCTAGGATCTCGATCGGATACTATTGCGACTGGAACTCCATGTCGTGCCACTATCTCTTTTAAGTAGATATCCACTAGTCTGTCGACCGTGTACCTTTCATTGATCGGGAGAAAGTGAGTTGACTTCGTCAGTCGATCTACAATTACCCATATGGCGTCATGATTAGCCTTGGTCCTTGGTAAACCTACTACGAAATCCATGGCTATGTGTTCCCATTTCCATTCTGGAATCTCTAAGGGGTGTGGAAGTCCGTTGGGCCTTTGGTGCTCTGCTTTCACTCGCTGGCAGGTCAAGCATCTGCTTACCCACTCTGCTATGTCCTTTTTCATATTGGGCCACCAGTAGTACTCCTTCAGATCTCTATACATCTTAGTATTACCGGGGTAAACTGAGTATCTTGAGTTGTGTGCCTCATATAAAATCTCGTCTTTGAGTTCCTGAACATTTGGGATCCATATCCTCCATGCATACCTCATGATCCCTTCTTTATCTCTTTCACACTTAATTTCTTCTCCAGTCATTATCTCTTCCTTCGAGTTCTTTTCTTCCTCCATTATTCGTTCTTGGCATATTCTAATCTTTTCTAATAATGGGGGTTGAATTCGAATTTCCATCAACCTTTCTTGACCATCTCCTGGTATCCTTACCTCGATTTCTAACTTCTCGAAGTCTTTTATCAACTCTTTCTCTGAAGTCATCATCTTTAACATCTCTTTCCTGATAAGGGCATCAGCCACCACATTGGACTTACCCAGGTGATAATGGATCTCAAAATCATAATCTTTGATCAACTTTAGCCATCTTCTCTGGTGCATGTTAAGCTCCTTCTGGGTGAAGATATACTTAAGGCTCTTATGGTCAGTGTAAATCTCACACTTCTCTCCATATAAAAAATGTCTCCAAATTTTCAACGTGAATACTATGGCAGCTAACTCCAGGTCATGGGTAAGGTACTTTAACTCATACTCCTTCAATTGTCTTGATGCATATGCAACCACCTTTCCGTGCTGCATAAGTACACAACCTAAGCCCTTATGGGATGCATCACTGAAAATTATGAAGTTCCCTTTTTCATCTGGTAAGGTTAATACTGGAGCTGTCATTAATCTTTTCTTTAACTCCTGGAAACTCTCCTCACACTTATCTGTCCATACGAACTTCTCAGTTTTACGAGTGAGTCGGGTTAATGGTGCCGCTATCTTGGCAAAATCCTGAACAAACCTCCTATAATATCCAGCCAATCCCACAAAACTTCTTACTTCCGTTGGAGTCTTTGGTCTTTCCCAATTTGAAATTGCTTCTACCTTCGCGGGATCAACTAACACTCCTTCCTTACTTATCACGTGTCCTAAAAACTGGACTTCTCGAAACCAGAATTCACACTTCAAAAATTTAGCGTACAGCCGCTCTTGCCTCAAGGTTTCTAAGACTATCCTCAAATGCTCCTCATGTTCTTTCTGAGTCCTTAAACAAACCAATATATCATCAATGAAGACTATAACAAACTTATCCAGATATTTCTTGAAGATCCTATGCATTAAGTCCATGAAAGCTGCTGGCGCATTAGTTAATCCGAAAGACATTACCAAGAACTCATAATGCCCATAACGTGTGCGGAATGCAGTCTTAGGAATATCCTCAGGTTTAGTCTTTAGTTGGTGATATCCGGATCTTAAGTCTATTTTTGAAAAATACTCGGCATCCTTCAATTGGTCGAATAAATCATCTATCCTCGGTAATGGATATTTATTCTTGATCATCAACTTGTTCCGTTCTCTATAATCTATGCACAGCCTCATACTCTCGTTCTTTTTCTTGACAAATAAAACAGGTGCTCCCCACGGAGATACACTAGGTCGAATAAAACCCTCATCAAGAAGTTCTTGCAATTGGGAGGCTAATTCCTTTAGTTCAATCGGGGCTAGTCTGTACGGGGCTTTTGAAACTGGTGCTGCTCCTGGCGCTAAGTCTATAGCAAACTCTATTTCCCTATCAGGTGGCAATCCAGGAAGATCTTCTGGGAATACATCCGCAAACTCATTAACTATAGGAATCCTACTTAGGTCAGGTGCTTACTTAGTGGCATCTATCACATAAGCTAAGTACGACTCACATCATTGGCGTATCAATCTTTTAGCTTGTATGCTAGTCAGAAATTGTTTACTTTGTCTTTGCCCTTTGAACACCAACTCTTTACCTTCAGGTAACCTTATCCTTACTTTCTTTCCCTTGCAGTCAATATTAGCTTCATTCTTTGATAACCAATCCATTCCTAAAATAACATCAAACTCTCCTAATTTCAGAGGAATCAAATCTACTTCAAGTTGACATCCTTCAAATTCTAGGTCACAGTTTGGATATACTTATTTAACTGGAATGACTTCCTGATTAGCTATCTCTACCCGTAAGGGTTCTTGTAATAATTCTGCCTTAAGTTTCAGTTTACTAGCAAAGTCTTGAGATATAAATGATTTGGTCATCCCCGAGTCGAATAGAACATTTGCACTTAAAGAGTTGAGTTGGAGTGTACCTGCAATCACATCTGGATGCCTCACCGCGTCCCTCAATGTCATATTAAATGTTCTGGCAGTAGGAGGTCTATTCGAAGCACTACCACTTTGCCTTGTTGCAGATGAACCACCAGAACGGCAATCTCTAGCCATGTGTCCCAATTTTACACATTGAAAACATTTGAGGTCTCTCTTGGCATTGGTGTTAGTTTCTTGACATTTGTCAGAATAGTGCCCTTTTTGTCCATACTTGTAACAAGTTATTCCTGGCAGTCTACATATGCCCGTATGCTTCTTACCACAAGTATTACAATCAGGTAGAGGTGGCCTTGATTGATTAGACTGGGATATTCCCGATGGTTTACTTCCCTGATTGACTGTCTCACCTTGACTTCTATTAAATCATGGATTCCTTGCGGTTTGAGACCCCTGTCCTTTACTGAATTTGCTAGGAAAATTCCTTCCACTTGAGATTCCTTTCTGACTTTCAGCTTTCCTTTTCCTATTCTCTCGGTCTCTTTGCACTTGTTCGCTTCCTGCCTCTATTATCGATGCCTTCTGAACTATCGCGGCATAATCAGTTAATTCGAAGGCTGCCACTCGAGTCTGTATCCATGGTTTCAACCCTAACTGAAATCTTCTTGCTCGCTTCTCTTCGGAATTTACGAACTCCGGTACAAACCTAGACAGTTCCGTAAACTTAGATTCATATTCAGCCACTGATAGATTATTCTGCTTTAGCTCCAGGAATTTTGTCTCCATTTAGTTTTCCAGGTATTTAGGTGAATACTTGTCTAGAAACATCCTGGTAAATCTCTCCAAAGTTATTACTCCTGCTCCTTCTAAGTTCCTTTTTGCCTCCCACCAATAATTAGCTTCTCCTTTTAGGAGATAGGCAGCAAAGATCTTTTTCTGTCCTTCATCTACATTCAGTATTTCAAAAGCTTTCTCCATTTCTTTCAACCATGCCCTGGCTGAAACTGGATTGGTAGTTCCTTCAAATTCAGGGGGGTTTCAATGACTTAAAAGCACGGAATGAATTGGCTATAGGATTTGGTGGAACTGGTGGTGGCTGAGGGTTCTGATGCATAGCTAAATTCTGCCTCAATAAGTCCATAAATTGATTTAAGGGATCTCCTCCCTGGTTCCCTTCTTGATCAGCAAATTCATATTCTTCTTCTTCATAATCTGATTCATCAATAGCCCTTTCATTTTGTCTAATATTCTCTACGGTATGGTTGCCTTGGTCCGCAGCATTTGGATTTGATCTTGTATTTCTTCTGGGCGGCATGATTCTGTAAATAACAATATTCTCCATTAATTACCCAAATTGGGGCACAATATTCATTATTCCCATATTCCATAATATATCATTAATAAACAAATTTATATACCGCCATCTAATTAACAACAAGGTATAAGATGACTTAAACAGAATATAAGTAAACTGCACTGGTTAAGATAAATACATCACAACCTGCGAATAACATTTTCATTACCATATATGCTTCATAATGTACACAGTTTAAGCTTCAAAAGATACTGATACATGCTGATTTTGATACAACAAAAGTACTACCAACAGTCCTCTAATCAAACTAGGATTAATACAGTAAACATACTAGACTAATCCTCCAAAATGACACCACTAAGGTGACTATAGTCTGATCAGTGACTGAGAACTACGAACTACAGATCATGGCAATCCTGCTCTGATAATATCCCTCAGCTGAACCATAGCAGACATAATAACCTGGTCTACCTCATCTCTCCACTCTGGTGCCCCTCTCCCTGCCGTCAACTCCCTAATGCGAATAAGTGACCGCATCTCTACATTGATCAGCCCTACAGATATCCCCTCTGGAATCTGGGCTGCCCTGCCCGTGGGTCCAGCCAACCTCTGCAACAACATATCCACCATACGGCGGGACTCTGACAACTGTCCCTCCAAAACCTGATAATCTGGCAATAGAGTAACATGAATAGCATCTCCTGCTGGTAGGTGAGCCTCTGGTAGGGGTGCCTCTACAGGTGAAGGTGGAGCTACAGGTGGGGGTGGATCATCAAAGGGGACTGTATCTGCCTCTGAATCCTCCGAAGGATCTGAATCCTCCAAAGGGTCTTCCTCCTCAAGGTCGTCCAATGGGTCTGGACTCGGTGCCGGTGATGGTTGGAATAGGAATCATCTGAATATCTCTAAACACCGGCTGTTCCTCTACCTCAGTCTCAATCCTAGGACGTCTAGCTGGTGGAACGTCCTCCTCCGGAATCTCTGGCCTCACCCTAGAGAGACCTGCCTCACCCGTCCCGATTGCTGGTCTCTGTCCCCTCACATATGGCACTACTGCCATAGCCTCCAAATACTGTTGTCTATGTCCGGCCCGGACTCTCCTCCTCAAACCTGCTACGACATGCGATGGAATCTCAATACCGCGCTCCTCTAACTGTACAGCCTCCTCCTCTGTAATCCCTCGCCACCCATCATGACTCGCCTCACCAGCCCGCTCCTCCTCCTATAATAAAACATAACTCTTATTAGTAATAATATATAAAATCTTAATCCCTACTTAGGGTCAGTACTATATCCGATAGACCGACCTTGAACTCGATATGAGTTCACATATTTTATCATATATATATTAATATATCTTTACCTTATTAACACTCTTGTTCCTGAGCAGTATGACTCTGAGCTCTAATACCATTCCTGTGACACCCCTAGATCCGGGGTCAGGGATCCAGGTCATCACGGTCCAATTTCCATTTAAACATATTATATTCTTGATACTTAATTAATTTAATGACATTATATACACACACTATTGACCCCACACTCATATCAACATACACGAGTCATATGCTCAGAGAACAGCATCCATCATTAAATACAGTTAATGTAAAGTTATTATTACAAACCAAAAATATTTAAGTAGCATTGTTGAAAATACTTCTGCAGGAAGCATATCAACAACCAAAATATATTACAACAGACTTTTGATTAACTTACACACGTATATATATATATATATATATATATATATATATATATATATATATATATATATATTGGCGACAGATCCCTATCATATATCCCCGCCCTTACCCACTTCCGGGGTGTAGTGCGACGTATCGGCGGCATCTGCTATAGCTGTGATATAAATATAGGCAAGAGTGAGTTAAAATAGCTCAGCAAGATAAAGTTTTAAATCCTGTTTGAAGTAAAACAATTTATAAAAGCTTTGGAAGTGTTGGTTATTCATTTAACAGAGTTGTTTCAATAAAGAATAAATGATGAAGTTACAAAGTAAAGTAGAGAAAACATTTTTCAGAAATATCTATATTTTGTTTGCGCAGCAATACACCAACATAGACTTGCTTGTTATTTATTATAAAGATATAATATCAGTTTCTCTTCTAATTCCTTGATTCCATTCTTTGTTTCATACCATTTCAAATTAACTCATTGGACATCCCCCTAATCCTAACTTTTTATTATCATCATTATAATTCAACACTGGCTCAATATCAAGGCATTGCATGGTACTTATGCTTGGGGTACTTAAGTCATATAGGTTCTAGTGTCGATCGTTTACTGTAAAAGATTACACCTCGCGAGTTATTGACCGTTTTCTAAGTGATTTCCAAATGTTATTACTAAGTACGCTCTTAAAGGATCCGTTCGCACTTAACTTAGATTCGAACATTTTTATAAAATTGAAAAACGATCCAATTGACATGGGGTTTTCTCTCACACTTTCCTTATGGTATCTAGTGTTTAACTACCATGATTCACAACCAAATTATACATATTAAGGGGGTTCAATTCCGGTTAGGAACTCGTAATTACAGTTTTGAACCACTTTTAGTAATTCTGTCATAACTCCTAAACCGAAAGTCCGTTTGTTTCGATTCTTTCGCTAAAACGATCTATGACTTGAGAACTACAAGGATAGGTCAGGTTCTTGTTAAGGTCAGAGGCTATTTATCTCGGGTATACTATGTTTTAAAGGTTAATGAAATTTCGGCATTACGACGGCTGTAAATCGGATATTCCCAAAATTTATAACCTCCAAATATCATAGTTTCCATTCCAACAACTCATGCATGTTATTTAACATTTAACCAAGGCTAAAAACTGCCTTTACCTCCATCAAAACCATTTTAACAATTACCAAAGCCCATTCATAATTATAATGCTCCAAACATGCATCAAATCTTTATAACTCATCTAAATCATCAAAACTCAAAGTAAGAGCTAGGGTTTCAAGAGTGTTATACCTTCCTTGATGTATGTATATACTTATCAAGCCTTGTTTAGCCCTTATCTAGCCTTAGTATAGCTTGGATGATCAAAGAAAATCAAGAAATAAAAGTTAGTTCATAAGGAACACTATTCATCATCATCTTTAACTTGGATTTTGATCATGATAAACTTAATGAATGATGATGAGATTCAAGATATACCTTCTACTCTTATCCCTCTTTGATTTAAGCAATAGATTGTGGAAAGTTGTTGGTGCAAACTCCTTCTTCCCCCTCCTTTTCTTCTTTGGCCGAGAGCTCTTAAAAGTGTGGTGGTGTTTTGTGTTTTTTTTTCTTTCTTTCTTGTTTTGTTTTGTTTTAATATCTAATACTTGTAATTATCTACCTTGCTTTTATGTTGGCTAACTAGCATTGGTCCAAGTGTCATTACCATGTTAAGAAAGTCCAATTTTGGTTAAGTGCTAAAAGATCGTCCTAGTTTTAGTTGACTTACACCTAAGTCACTTAATTCCTCCTTTTTCCATTAATTTGATTCTCTTTGTAACTCGTTAATAAAATCAATACGACTTAGAAATCCGTTTCGGGTACTTCTATATAGTATCGTCTAATAATATTCTAGTTTCCACCAAAAATACTATTCATCACTTATTTTCTTTTATTCCTTATATATTGTAAAAATGTCCTTGTCCCCTCTCGAGCTTTCCTTAACTCTTTCTCGGAACCACTGAACTAATAATAGATATTGATTTGGATGGCATGAGAATATTCTTCCTCCTTGGAATTACCATATCTTACTTCCCTGGGAGATAGATTATTCTTACCTAAATTGTCAGTCCGTTGCATGGTTCATGGCATATAAGCAATTAAATCCAAATCCATTCCATAATCATTCATTATTACCACTGTTACACTGATGCTCCATTGCATAATAAAAGTTTTTAATTCTTCCAAAAATCTAGGTTCTTACACCTAACACCATGCTGCAACATCCCAAAAGACACCTAACACCATGCTGCAAGGACGGACAACTGTAGCACAAGTACTAACTGCTCAACTTTACACCTGTAAAAAGAATAAGGGAACAACTGTTGAGGTAAAGGTCATCCCTTGCACTGTGGCTACAGTGGCCGCCACGTGTACCACAGGCCTGCAAGGATTGGCCTATAAATACCATTCTTTGTCCACATTTTTACATACACAAATTACTACATTCACACAAAAACACTCTCGATTAACTACCACTTGCCTGATTATTATTATTCCGATCTTTTATTCTCATACTGGAGGTGCTTGACGGCCACCACCCCCGGGCAAGCATTGTTTTTCAGACTCCCAACCTAGGTGGAGGAACCGCCGGAACAGTGATTGGAGCGAATAGTCAGCCGTGGGAGTTATCACTTCCCTAGTTAATTGTAAATTTTATTTATTTTCAGTTAAGTATAGATAATATAATTGAATCCATGTCTCCGCTAGAAAAAATGTGTCCGTAGCTTTGCAAGTAACAGTTTAGCATAAAAAAACACTCTGCTGGTACTAATTTATTACTACTATATTAAATGTTCAACAAGCAAGTAAAAGCCTAAAAGGTACAACCGGAAGCCTAGGACACTTGACAGTTTGACTTCCGATTAATTGGATAATTCATAATTGAACTCGCACTCAACTTTATGCTCCTCTCTTGTCGTTTTCTTTAATTCATTACTTTCTATTTACTGGCTAGTCTCTTAAATTGATTTTAGGAGATGTATCCGGAATAATCATATAAAAACTATGATTTGAATTTCAAGAACAAAGAAGAAAGGGAGAGAGATTTGGAAGAGAGAGAGAGAGAGAGAGAGAGAGAGAGATTTGATGTACGGGGAGAGAAAGACATGTGGGGGTTAGGAAAAGGAAAGAAAAAAATATTTTAACACATCAGCACACCACGTGTATAATTTTTAAGACATTAGCACATCACGTCAATTTTTCGTCATGGAAGTTATACGGAGTTGACGGCGGTTATTCAATTGCAAGTTTTAATTACTTTGATGAGTTGATTTCAAAAAAAAATTACTTTGATGAGTTGATTGTACGCTTTTTGAGTTCGATTACCGAACTGCAAGTTGAGTACGAGTTCAGTTATGAAATAACCAATTAACTTGGTTGGCTTCATTGAGATCAATAAGAAGTTCGAACTAGAAAATTTCGATCAAAATTCGATCAATATCTTATTCAAAAATGTCTAGTCCATTTCGAGTTTAAAACTTTTAACAATTCTTATATTTTTAGTCAAAATCAGGTTCGGTTCGGTTCAATAAAAAATCAGACTTTATCTCATTTTTCGAAAGCCTCGACTAAAACTCAATTTTAATACGGATAAATCCAATTTTTCCTCTATATTTACATCTATTTATATATTTATATTTATTGTAAATAAAAAATACTTTTAATACACATACACACATATATATATATATATACATATTTATAACTAAAATTTATATTTATGTATTTATTTTTATCATACATAATTAAGCGATTGATTTATCGTAAAATCAATAAACGAATGAATAATTGTCAGTATTCATGTTGATAGATCACAAATTATACAAAAAATATGCTTTTACATGTAATTATATCCTTATATATAATAAGCATAAGAGGGATCTTATCCAATTTTTTAGTCTGGTCTGGTCACTATACTACCAAAATCATATGAGCCGTTGGATTAAAAATAGACGATCAAGATTAGATCACATTAAAAAGGAAATTATAATCTAAAAATGATATAATTAGAAAAGGTTGCATTTGAAGTGAATTTTAAAAAGAAAAATTATAATCTAAAAAGGATATAATTAAAAAAGGTTATATTAAAATTGAATTTTAAAAAGAAAATTATAATCTGAAAAGGATATAATTAAAAAAAGGTTGTATTTGAATTGAATTTTATTTATTTTTTAATTAGTATTTAAAAAAAATCATATTCACTATTTAGGCTTTATCTTGAGATCTAGAAATCTGATTTAGATAACTTTACAATCTACGCGAACCTCATAAAATTATCTTTAATTTAGTAAAGATTTAATAATTGTTATTCAAATGGAAATAATTAGAATATCAAGAAAAAATATAATTACGAATTTTTACATTAATCATATTCAACGTAGAAGTCCTACATTGATAATGTTATTCAATGTGAAAAACCTAATTATATATGATTTAAATCATTGACATATAAATTTTCATATTACTATATAAATAAACTTTTTAGTTTATAACATATTAAAATATAAAATATATTTTATGCTAGATCTAACGGTTTTCAACTATTTATTTTAAGATCTTGTCGTACGGAGGACCAGATTACCGATTATAAAAATTTTGGACAAAATCCCTATTACACTTATTATTAAAATTGTATTTGGTTGTTAGTAGAACTATCTTCAAATAATTACAAGGGTATTTTGATAATCAAAACGAATAATAAGTAGAAGTCATAAATCAAATAGAATTTTCAGCATAAAAAATCATCAATTTTTTCTCTTATTTGTTTCTGCGTAAATTTAATTAGAAAAAATTTATTGAACCATCACTAAATTAAAGATTATTTTTTTAATTTGACGTGGGCTGTAATAGTCCAAATCAAATTTTAAGAATTCAAAATAGAGTACAAATATTAAATCGAACGTGTAAAATTTTATATATATATATATATATATATATATATATATCAATTTTTTAATAACAATTTGATATGTAAATTAATAACATATAAAATTTTAAAAAATTAATATAATTATAAATATTAAAAAATTGGACGAGTTATAAATAAATAGATTTATCGAATTTGAAAAAAGTTTGACATGATCCAATTTGAATCCAAATAAAAGTTCGATCACACATAGTTAAAGCCCGAACAAAAGTTGACTTGGCCCATTTCAAAAACTTAAAAAGGCCTAAATATTTTTTGAAAATTAGATCCGTGCCTATCCTATGTGATTTAAGTTAAAACTCGAGCCGGATTTTGATCAAAAAATTCGAATATTTCGAGATCCGATCAAGACCGGGTTTGATAATATTTTTGCGCATCTCTACTTACGTATGAGTGTTTAACTATTTTAACTATTTTACTAGTATTGCATGTACGGAGTATTTTTAGTGGTCTATGATTTGTCAATTTTTTGCATTCATTTTTTCAACGATGATTTATGGAATTTTTTCACTAACGATTTATGGATTTTAATTATTTATTCTGCCTTTGTTTCGTCGTTTGCTTTCAACTACTATTTTCTTGTTTTTGAAGTAACTAATGGTCTTGTATGTATAGATAATAGATTTCTTCTTGATAGAATAATGTAATTATAATTCTATCTATGATTGTATTAGGATTTCTTTTCCAATTCATTCTAGAGATCTTTTTAATTTGTTTATTTGTAATTGATTTTAGTTATTTACATATTTCACGGTAGTAGCAATACGTGGTTAGAGTTGAATATCAATATTAAGATATTAATAATTTGATATGAATTTAATATGGATTTAATCTACGTACAGTGTTTGTACTTTAATTTTATATCATCTTTTTTGTTGTCTGAATCTGTATCTGTATGCATCAATGTTGATGGGCACATGACAGCTATCTTTTTTTTACTTGCAACCCCCACAGTCTTTTTTTAATATCTATTAAATTTATTAATTTTTTAATATTTATATGTTATTATATATCAAATTTTTGTTAAAAAGTTGATGTATATTAGGTTTTACACGTTCAATCATGATTATATCCTTTTCATATTACAATTTTCTTTTTGAAATTCAATTCCAATACAACCTTTTTTAATTATATCCTTTTTATATTATAATTTTTATTTTAATATGATATAATCTTGATCGTATATTTTAAAAAATATTAGATTCGACGGTTGAGATTATTTTGTGTAACAGCCCCAGATCCGGGGTCGGGGACCTGGTCGTCACGGTCTCAATTTCCATAAATAATATTTGCACTTGAATCAAAATAAGTAAATTGCATGCTGTGACCCCGCAATAGTAACACATCACACAACTAGTTATAGTCCTAGAAACGAAATTGGAATAAGTATCTAGTCATAGGTTCCACAAGTTATAAGTTATTACAAACCCAAAATGATTACAGAGTACGATTAAAAGTTTCTTGCCGTTGTTTAACATAAGTGATAATTATACATAAGTCTGATACACAAAAGTTTCCTGTCTAGCCTATTGGTTGCTCCTACCTCAGCAATGGCAGCTATGACATCAGTGGGTAATCCTCTGACGGTTGACACCTGCTTGCGCCGAGTGCGCCGAGTGCGCCTTGGTCGGGTCATCTGCTCTAGCTGTTGTTGTGATATAGATAAATAAAGTAAGGGTGAGCAATAGAGCCCGCCAAAATAGTTTATAACTGATCAACAATATATATGACAGTTCTAAAATATCTTTGAAACCATATGCTACGCATAAACGAACAAGGTGCTAGCATAATGTAAAAGATGAAGTTACAGGGAAAATCATTATAACCTCTCCGTAACCAAAGTCTGCTATGCATAGATAATATAAGTAAGATATCAACATATATCTTAAAAAGAGGAAATTGCAAGGAAATTATTGCAATGTCGGTTTTGAACACTTTTCAAACCCCTGCCAACCTGATTGGAAGTCTCTTCGATACGTGTTGCAGGAAATACCCATCAACCTGATCGAAGTCTCTTCGATACGTGTTGCAGGAAATATCCAAATTTGGATGATGAACAAATACTGGAGTATTCACAGCGCCAGTTATCCCAACCTACGAAGATCAGTCGCAGGTTGTACATATAACGCCTTAGAAAATTTTTAATATTTATAATTAATTATTTAATATTAAATATGAATTATATGACGTGAATATTGGTTGTGAAGGTGAAAGGTGTATGATATCATATTTGTGGGTTTAATTGATGAATTACTTGTGTCGTGTAAGCCTGAGTATTTTTAATTGTATTTATGGTGAATAAATTTTATTTAAATTAAGAGTTATTTATTTTCTGAGAATTTTATAAAATCATTGGGATTAGTAAAAATTTCTAAATCTTTTGCATTATTTACTTTATTAGTTTATTTGAGTTTTAAAAATATTTGATGGATTTATTTTGATTTTTAAGGATTTTAGAATGATTTTATGAATTAATTTGTGTTTTATTGATTAAAACTTATAAAATTCATATTTAATTCGTTTTTGATCCTAGAAATATTTCAAAAATATCGGGAAGAAGATAATTTTATTTTCTACATTTTAAAATTTAGTTTGAGATTTTTGGTAATTATTATCAATTTTATTTCCATTTTATAAATTGATTTTATAGCTTATTTTAAATTAAAATTTAAATATCCTACTCTTTCCTTTTTAATCTCTAAAACCCCCAAATCCCAATCCCTAATTAAAATCTCCCGACTTCTCCTCCCCTGCGTTTTTACAAGTCTCTCGAATATTCTCTCGATAAAATCTCCTCTCTCATTCGTGATGTTTCCGTTTGATTTCTTGGACCGCAGCTCTGCTTCTAGGGGTAAAGCCATCATCTTCCTCTCCCCACTATTCGATATATATACATATATGCATCTGTTATTCCCCTGATTCCAGCTGCTGTTCTTGCCGTGTATGTGATGGCTACGGGTGTGTGCGTTTATGGTGTGTATGTGTTAATAGCGTGTGTGTGGCCGTGTGCGTGTTGCTATGTGTGTGTATATGGTACGCGTGTGTATGTATATGGGGCTTCCTGGTGATTTTACCACTGCAAGGCTCTTGTTTCCTTGTATAATCTCAGATTCGAGTGTAGTGTTATGGGTGTGGGTTAGTCTATGTTATTGTTGATAGAGATTTTATTAATTGGGTTTTAGTTAGTGTTATTGAAGTTAAATTGCTACTGTTCACAATTTGTTCAGTGCCCGTTTTAAACCTGATCTTAAAACTGATTACATATTTGGATTCCTTGCGAAAAAATAGATGGAATAAGCTCTTGAACCATGTAAATCGGACTTAAAACTAATGAGTTATTGTCGGTCAAAGTTGAGCTATTCGTTTTGACTTCGGGAAAAAGAAAAATTATTTAGATAATTGTAGTATAGTGCATGGTAATTGATTTTATTTTTAGGTAATATGTATATTGACATGCTTAGTCGATAACGGGTCCTTAAAACACATAGTGGTGCTATATATGTGACTAACATAGAATAGTTTGTTTGGATGATAATAGTATGGTAATTAGTAAAAGAATGAGTTAAGTGTTGTACTTAGAATTATAAATGTTTTGATAGATGTTAATTATGGAATATAGATTGAATATAAGGTTGTATGTTTAATAGTAGATATTTGATTGTATGTGGACAGTATAAAATAAGTCGTATTTTAAAGTGAAGTTAGTAAGTTGGTATTATGTGTTAAATGTTTAGGTAACTTACGTGGTTTCATGTTATAGATGCTATGTGTTTATGTACTTAGCTTATTGTAATCAGTTATTTGGTAAGTAATACGTGTTAAGTATTATCACGATATAGGGATCGATGGGTAGATTAGGATTAGACGTATAAGGAATATAGAATTCTGAAATAGTGTTTTATATGTGTAGATTTGAAGGACATAGATTCAAGGGATAAAGGAAAGGCAAAGGTGGAAGGCTTTTGAGCTAGGTGAACAGAGTGAAAGCACCTTATTAAGGCAAGTGATTTAAACCTCGCAATTATGTTTGGATTCTTTCAACTGCTTATGAATTGTTGTTTACATTCTTATAATCTCCTGTTATTCCTTTTAAATTATTGTTGGATTTCGTGTACCTTGTTAATTATTCTTTATAATTTATCCCTGAAACTCATGTACCTTGATTATCCTTTTGAAAAAAATTGTTTAACTCTTATACCTTAGCCCTTGCTCTTATGACTTGACGTTTAAACCCTTGTACCTCTGAATAATTAATTAAACTACTGTACCCTATTGTTGCTCTAATTCAAATTGAACTATAAACCCTAATTTTATAATTGATACCTTGCTCCAACTTAAACCCTTCCTTCTGTCTATTTTCCCTAAAACAAACAAATAAAATCCTACTTATAATCCTTGAAACCCTAATTCTGAAACCTTAACCATTACTTGACTCTTTACTAACTCATGATCCTTTTCATTTGTTTTATTCCAGTTTTTTCTGAAACCTACCTGAGTTGAATAAATATTTGTTTTACATCACCTCCTAATACTATTATGTGCTTGACAAAACCATATTCTTAAATACCTTTTAACCACACTTGAATTCTGATCTTGAAAACTTTATGCAATTACTGCTGAGCGTTTCCTTGACCCTTAATCTATTACAAATGCAAATCAAAATGGCTTATTTATTTATAAATGTTTTAAAATTCCTTAAGCTGGGCTGATCTGTTATCAGTGAGTTTAAGGACTGAAAAGTGAAATGTTTTAAATGATTTTTAAAAATTTTATTTTGAGGAACTCCGTCAAAAAAATGTTTTCTATGGATTCCTTCAGATTGGAGAGCGTAGGAGGCCGGGTGACGCCGGTCCAGCATGTTTTATTTCTGTGCTGTAGTTCTGGTGGGACCAGTCCAACACCTTTTGAAGGCCAATGTGTTGCCTAATTGGGAACCCAATTTATGTCCTGACGGATCGAGTGTCCGTGCTGGGGACTTTACGTGGCTTATCACCCGTATTGTCCGAAGTCGGGAAAAACCTCCAATCAAATTTAAATGTTTAAAAAAAATGAAAGTTTATTCAAAAAGAGAATTGATGATTTTATACCTTAAATGAAAAGATTTTTAGAAAAATTTCAAAGGATGATTTTGAAAGGTCATAAACGGAATACTGTACTGCCAGATAAACTTATCTTGGGATTGTGGATTAAAATCAGAGCATCCTGAGTATTCCTTGGCACCTTTATATTGTTATTCAATATACAGTTGTGGATTCTTTATTTTCGTTTTTATCACTTGCTGAGCATTTGGCTCACTACTTGCTATTGTTTTAACCCTTTTTCAGTTAAAGAAGAGAAGAATACAAGTTAGAAGATATATCCGAGAAGTACTTGTTGTGGACCTTAGGCCGCCTAGTTGCACTCTGCTAGAAGGTTGGACTTTTGGGTATCAGTATAAATTTGTGTAATAGTTGTAGTTGGTTGTAATTATATTTGTGGAGCGTATGTATCTTTTAAATTAAGGATTTGGTATTGTAATGTAATAACTTAGTTAGTAGTTGCTTGTTTCATACCACTACCTGTTAGAGATACGGGTTAGTAGTGGGGTTGTATTTATTTCATATTATGTTATTATCAAGGTTTATGTTTTTAGTTGGTATTGTGATGCCCCGATCTTTGCTCTGATCGGGATGGCATTTTGGTATGGTTCACCTGATCAGTTAGGACAGGATGAACATGTGTTTGTATTATTTCTTTAGTAGTTGAAATTGTTGTTGGTGTTGGAATGAATTGGTTTGGATTCAAATTACAAGTGGATAGTCCGTATTACGAATACTACATGCCAAAATTTTCCAAAATTTCCCTGTATTAAATATCTATTTTATCTAATTAAATCCAATAATTTATTATAAAAGTATATTTATAGTATTGGGAAGTTCGGGGCGTTACAGGTTGGTATCAGAGCTGTCAGGTATTGGTCACTGAAACAAGCCAGGATTAGGTATAGGATAGGTGTAGGATAGGATTTGAACTCTTATAGACATAGGATAGGAGCGATATGTGTAGGTTATCATCTAGGCAATAGGAAATAGGTTTAGGATACTCTTTTATCGCTTTAGTACTTTCTTTATGCGTTGTATCATTATCACAGGTTATGGATGACAGGGATTATTCTCGGCATTTATTTTTAGTAGATGGATTGTTAATAGAGTACTTTGAACTCTAAAACTGTTTTGTTATATTATTAACCTTGTTGTTACCATAACCTTTATTTTCCTATTATTTACGCATCTTTCATTATATTTCCGAGTTGTCTGGATATTTCTTGTTAGAATTACTTGTTCAAGATAATACCTATTTCTCTACATCGTTATAAATCTTATGATCATAGACAACTCAAATTCAGGATTTGTAAACCTTACCTCTGTACATATTTGCCTGTTGATTAATAAGCTATTTGTTTTCTTACCAGAATCATGCCTCCAAAGAAGAAAACATCTACTACAAATCCCGAAAACCAGAACACGTGCAATCAAAATCCAGTTGACCCAACTATGACTCAAATTCTTCAACTTCTTCAACAACAGACAGCCGCACTAGCTCAACAACGACCTGCTCAACCAATTGTAACATTCAAAGCTTTTCAAGCTGTACACCCTCCAGAGTTCAAAGGTACTGTTAACCCTATAGAAGCTAGGTCTTGGCTTAATGAAATGGAAAAAGCTTTTGCTTTAGTAAGGGTAGGAGAAGAACAGAAGACTGAATATGCGAGCTATTTCTTGAAAGCTGATGCAAACTATTGGTGGGAGTCAACAAAGATATTGGAAGGTGAAGGAGTGATTACATGGCAGAGATTCACAGAGTTATTTCTCGAGAAGTATCTCCCAAGGTATATGCAAGATCGGCTGGAGATTCAATTTCTAGAATTAAAGCAGGAAAACATGAGTGTGGCAGAATATG
Organism: Saposhnikovia divaricata; assembly: GCA_036435485.1. Lineage (NCBI taxonomy): Eukaryota > Viridiplantae > Streptophyta > Magnoliopsida > Apiales > Apiaceae > Saposhnikovia > Saposhnikovia divaricata. The sequence goes on from CM071595.1 coordinate 136,300,986, forward strand.
AGGCAAAATTCACGGAGCTAGCAAGGTTTGTTCCTGAATATGTCAATACCGATGCGAAGAAAGCTAAAAGATTTCAGCAAGGTCTAAATCCATGGATACGTAGTAAGGTGGCAGTATTTCAGTTGGAGAATTATGCAATGGTGGTGGAGAAAGCTATGATTGTTGAAGGTGAAAGCGAATTGTATCAGAAGGAGAAAGCAGGAAAGAAAATGAAGATAGAAAGTACTGAGGGAAATCAGAACCCAAAAGGTAATAATAATAATAATAATAATAATAATAATAATAATAATAATAATAATAATAATAATAATAATAATAATAATAATAATAATAATAATAATAATAACAAGTTCAAGCCAAGGAATGAGGGTCAGTTTGACAGGAACCGAGGTTTTCAGAAGCCAAAGAATGGGAATGGTGGTCAAGGTAGATGTTTTCAGAATACCAATCAGCAACTTGCAATCAGACCAGCTCTACCTGAATGTAAAATTTGTGGGAGGAAGCACTCAGGAGTCTGCAACAAACCAAATGTTACATGTTTTAAGTGCAACAAGAAGGGACATTATGCGGCAGAGTGCCTGACTCCGAAACCAGCAGTAACTTGCTACAAATGTGGGAAACTTGGTCATATTGCTAAGGATTGTAAGGAGTCAGTTCAGTCAGAAAATGTTTTGAGGATAGCCGGACCCCCATCGACAAATGCTTTGAGGATAGCTGGACCTCCCACCCAGACCCAAATGTCTCAACCTAGAGCCAGAACCTTCAACATGACTATGCAGGATGCTGTTCAGGAAATGGATGTTGTCGCAGGTACGCGTCCTTTGAACTCAGTAGAGGCTAAAGTTTTAATTGATTCTGGAGCTACCAAGTCTTTCATTTCCAACAAGTTTCTTAGTAAATTGCAATATGAAATTCGACCTTTAGAGCAAGCATTAGTGATAGAGGTGGCAAATCAAGATATAGTCCCCGTCAATCAAGTGTGTCCTCATTGTAATATAGAGATATGTGGTTATCTTTTCTATGCCAATTTGATACCCTTCGAAATGGGAGAATTCGATGTAATCTTAGGAATGGATTGGTTGGCTGATTATGATGCACAGATTGAGTGTAGAAAGAAGCAAGTAAGATTAAGGAGGGAAGACGATAACGAAGTAGTATTTCAAGGACAAAGGTAAGTAAAGAAATTTCTGAACATTATGCAAGCGAAGAGGTTACTTAGACAAGGTTGTGAAGTGTATTTAGCACACGTGATGGATGTAGAGAAGCAAGCACCGAAGATAAAAGATATACCAATTGTTAACGAGTTCCCCGACGTTTTTCCAGAAGAATTACCCGGTTTACCTCCAAATCGAGAAGTGGACTTTGCTATAGACCTAGTACCTGGAGCAGAACCCGTGTCCAAAGCACCATATAGGATGGCACCTATGGAGATGAATGAGTTAGCAACACAATTACAAGAACTTTTAGATAAAGGAGTCATAAGACCAAGTGTATCACCGTGGGGAGCGCCTGTGCTGTTTGTCAAGAAAAAGGATGGTAGTATGAGATTGTGTATCGACTATCGAGAACTCAAAAAGCTGACTATCAAGAATAGATATCCCTTACCTAGAATCGATGATTTGTTTGACCAACTTAAAGGAGCAGCTTATTTCTCGAAGATTGACTTAAGATCAGGTTATCATCAATTGAAGATCAAACCTGAAGACATTCTAAAGATAGCATTTCGTACAAGGTATGGACATTACGAATTTCTAGTGATGCCATTTGGATTAACCAATGCCCCAGCAGCATTTATGGATCTCATGAATAGAATTTTTAGGAAGCATTTGGATAAATTTGTGATAGTTTTTATCGATTATACTTTGATATATTCCAAGACTCGGGAAGAACATGCGGAACATTTAAGGATTGCATTGGAAATCCTGAAAGCAAGAGAAGTTGTATGCCAAGTTTTCGAAATGTGAGTTTTGGTTAGAGGAGGTGCAGTTTTTAGGCCATATAATCAGTAGTGAAGGAATTAGAGTTGACCCTGCAAAGATGGAAGCTGTGGTAAATTGGAGCAGACCGAAGACACCTACCGAAGTAAGAAGTTTCTTAGGATTGGCTGGTTATTACAGAAGATTTGTACAAGATTTTTCTAAGATCGCCTCACCATTGACCAAGCTGACTAGGAAAAATGAGAAGTTCATATGGAATGAAAAGTGTGAGGAAAGTTTCCAAGAATTAAAGAAAATATTAGTAACAGCACCAGTGTTGGTCTTACCCGACAGTCAAGGGAACTTTGTGATCTACATCGATGCTTCATACAAAGGACTAGGGTGTGTACTGATGCAGTATGGAAAGGTGATTGCGTACGCTTCCAGGCAATTGAAGCCTCATGAGCAAAAGTACCCGACTCACGACTTGGAGTTAGCAGCAATCATTTTTGCACTAAAGATTTGGAGACACTATTTATATGGTGAAAAATGTGAGATTTACACGGACCACAAAAGTTTGAAGTATATTTTCACTCAACGGGAACTTAACATGAGACAAAGGCGATGGTTAGAGTTGATTAAGGATTATGATTGCACAATTAACTATCACCCAGGAAAAGCGAATGTGGTGGCTGATGCACTGAGTAGAAAGGAGAGACTGAACATGTTCACCATACCAAAAGAATTATTCAAGGAATTTGAAAAGCTGAGATTGGAAGTACAAATTTCGGAACCTACCAGTGAGAAGCTCTATACCATGACATTTCAACCGGAGTTACTTGAAAAGATACGAAGATGTCAGGAGGAAATTATGAATCAAGATATGAACAAGTTAACAGGTGAGGAGATTTGTACTCAGAAGGATGATAAGGGTATCTTAAGATTTCCCTCGAGGATTTGGATTCCCAACGTGCCAGAATTAAAGAATGAGATTTTGCGTGATGCACATAGTTCAAGATATTCGATTCATCCAGGAAGTACGAAAATGTACCAAGACTTGAAGGAACATTTCTGGTGGCCTGATATGAAGAGAGAGATTGCAGAGTGGGTTAGCAAGTGTTACACATGTCAAAGAGTCAAAGCCGAACATCAAAAGCCCAGTGGACTATTACAGCCATTAGATATTCCTGAGTGGAAATGGGAGCATTTAGCCATGGACTTCGTTGTGGGACTACCGAGAACAAAAGCCAATCATGATGCGATTTGGGTGATCATAGATCGATTGACTAAGTCGGCTCATTTTCTTCCAATCAATGAAAGATTCTCCTTAGATAAGTTGGTACAGTTGTATTTGAAAGAAGTGGTTATGCGTCACGGTGTGCTAGTAACTATTGTGTCTGATCGAGATCCACGTTTCAACTCCAGATTTTGGAAGCAATTTCAGGAATGTTTGGGCACTAAGCTTAAGATGAGTACAGCTTATCATCCGCAAACAGACGGACAGAGTGAACGAACCATCCAAACCATTGAAGACATGCTTCGAACGTGTGCATTGGATTTTAAAGGAAGTTGGGACGAGCACCTACCTTTGGTAGAGTTTTCATATAACAACAGCTATCATGCGAGTATTGGAATGCCACCATACGAAGCGTTATATGGAAGGAAATGTAGATCTCCGGTGTATTGGGACGAGGTTGGTGAGCGTAAGGTGTTAGGACCAGAACTGGTACAACAGACGAAGGAAAAGATCGAAATCATTCAGAAAAGGCTAATTGCTTCTCAGAACAGACAAAAGAAAAATGCAGATCAAGACAGGAAAGATACGAATTTCGAGGAAGGAGAGAAAGTATTACTAAAGGTGTCACCTTAGAAAGGAGTTACGAGATTTGGCAAGAAAGGAAAACTCAGTCAGAGATTTGTTGGGCCTTTCGAGATCTTAAGACGAGTTGGAAAAGTCGCGTACGAGTTAGCTCTACCGCCACATATGAGTCATATCCACAATGTCTTCCATGTGTCAATGCTCAAGAGATATCATCCAGATTTAAGTCATGTGATCGAGTACGAGCCTATTGAGTTAGAGTCAGATTTGTCTTACATAGAACAGCCTATAGCAATTTAGGACAGAATGGATAGGAAGTTAAGAAATAAGATAGTTAAGTTGGTAAAGGTTTTGTGGAGGAATCCTAGGGTTGAAGAATCAACTTGGGAACTTGAGAGTGAGATGCTCGAAAAGTATCCTCATCTTTTTACTTAGGTGAGATTCTTGGGAGAGAATCCTTTTAAGGGGGGAAGGATATAATGCCTTAGAAAATTTTTAATATTTATAATTAATTATTTAATATTAAATATGAATTATATGACGTGAATATTGGTTGAGAAGGTGAAAGGTGTATGATATCATATTTGTGGGTTTAATTGATGAATTACTTGTGTCGTGTAAGCTTGAGTATTTTTATTTGTATTTATGGTGAATAAATTTTATTTAAATTATGAGTTATTTATTTTTTAAGAATTTTATAAAATCATTGGGATTAGTAAAAATTTTGAAATCTTTTGCATTATTTACTTTATTAGTTTATTTGAGTTTTAAAATATTTGATGGATTTATTTTGATTTTTAATGCTTTTAAAATGATTTTATGAATTAATTTGTGTTTTATTGATTAAAACTTATAAAATTCATATTTAGTTCGTTTTTGATCCTAGAAATATTTTAAAAATATCGGGAGGAAGATAATTTTATTTTCTACATTTTAAAATTTAGATTTAGATTTTTGGTAATTATTATCAATTTTATTTCCATTTTATAAAGTGATTTTATAGCTTATTTTAAATTAAAATTTAAATATCCTACTCTTTCCTTTTTAATCTCTAAAACCCCCAAATCCCCAATCCCTAATTTCAATCTCCCGACTTCTCCTCCCCTGCGTTTTTACAAGTCTCTCGAATATTCTCTCGATAAAATCTCCTCTCTAATTCGTGATGTTTCCGTTTGATTTCTTGGACCGCAGCTCTGCTTCTAGGGGTAAAGCCATCATCTTCCTCTCCCCTCTATTCGATATATATACATATATGTATCTGTCATTCCCCTGATTCCAGCTAGGGGTGTTCGTGGTGTGGGCGGTGCGGTTTTTTCCTCAAACCGCAAACCAAACCACGCATGCGGTTTGAACAAATTTCCAAACCGCGACCGCACCACGTAAAATTAAAACCACATAAACCACACCGCGAAAAATGCGGGCGGTGCGGTGCGGTGTGGGCGGTTTACCTATTTCAAATTTTAATAATATAGTATCTTAAAAATAAACAAATTAATAATAATAAAGTTCTAAACCAAAATGAAATATAAATTACAAATAAGTAATAAATGGACCAGGACAAAGAGGAAGGAAGAAGTGAGTGGGTTGACCCAAAAATTACACATAAGTAATAAAGGGACCATGACAAAAAAAATCATATATATGTATATATTTATAAATATATTAATATTATATAATATGCGGTGCGGTGCGGTTTGAACCGCGAGATTAAATCCCAAACCACAAACCGCACCGCACCGCGCGGTTTGGCTAAAATACAAACCACGACCGCACCACAAAAAATTTAAACTACGCGGTGTGGTGCGGAGCGGGCGGTTTGTGCGGTTTATGCGGTTTGATGAACACCCCTAATTCCAGCTGCTGTTCTTGCCGTGTATGTGATGGCTACGGGTGTGTGCGTTTATGGCGTGTATGTGTTAATAGCCTGTGTGTGGCCATGTGCGTGTTGCTATGTGTGTGTATATGGTACGCGTGTGTATGTATATGGGGCTTCCTGGTGATTTTACCACTGCAAGGCTCTTGTTTCCTTGTATAATCTCAGATTCGAGTGTAGTGTTATGGGTGTGCGTTAGTCTATGTTATTGTTGATAGAGATTTTATTAATTGGGTTTTAGTTAGTGTTATTGAAGTCAAATTGCTACTGTTCACAATTCGTTCAATGCCTGTTTTAAACTTAATGTTAAAACTGATTACATATTTGGATTCCTTGCGAAAAAATAGATGGAATAGGTTCTTGAACCATGTGAATCGGACTTAAAACTAATGAGTTATTGTCGGTCAAAGTTGAGCTATTCGTGTTGACTTCGGGAAAAAGAAAAATTATTTAGATAATTGTAGTATAGTGCATGGTAATTGATTTTATTTTTAGGTAACATGTATATTGACATGCTTAGTCGATAACGGGTCCTTAAAACACATAGTGGTGCTATATATGTGACTAACATAGAATAGTTTGTTTGGATGATAATAGTATGGTAATTAGTAAAAGAATGAGTTAAGTGTTGTACTTAGAATTGTAAATGTTTTGATAGATGTTAATTATGGAATATAGATTGAATATAAGGTTGTATGTTTAATAGTAGATATTTGATTGTATGTGGACAGTATAAAATAAGTCGTATTTTAAAGTGAAGTTAGTAAGTTGGTATTATGTGTTAAATGTTTAGGTAACTTACGTGGTTTCATGTTATAGATGCTATGTGTTTATGTACTTAGCTTATTGTAATCAGTTATTTGGTAAGTAATACGTGTTAAGTATTATCACGATATAGGGATCGATGGGTAGATTAGGATTAGACGTATAAGGAATATAGAATTCTGAAATAGTGTTTTATATGTGTAGATTTAAAGGACATAGATTCAAGAGATAAAGGAAAGGCAAAGGTGGAAGGCTTTTGAGCTAGGTGAACAGAGTGAAAGCACCTTATTAAGGCAAGTGATTTAAACCTCGCAATTACGTTTGGATTCTTTCAACTGCTTATGAATTGTTGTTTACATTCTTATAATCTCCTGTTATTCCTTTTAAATTATTGTTGGATTTCGTGTACCTTGTTAATTATTCTTTATAATTTATCCCTGAAACTCATGTACCTTGATTATCCTTTTGAAAAAAATTGTTTAACTCTTATAACTTAGCCCTTGCTCTTATGACTTGACGTTTAAACCCTTGTACCTCTGAATAATTAATTAAACTACTGTACCCTATTGTTGCTCTAATTCAAATTGAACTATAAACCCTAATTTTATAATTGATACCTTGCTCCAACTTAAACTCTTCCTTCTGTCTATTTTCCCTAAAACAAACAAATAAAATCCTACTAATAATCCTTGAAACCCTAATTCTGAAACCTTAACCATTACTTGACTCTTTACTAACTCATGATCCTTTTCATTTTTTTTATTCCAGTTTTTTCTGAAACCTACCCGGGTTGAATAAATATTTGTTTTACATCACCTCCTAATACTATTATGTGCTTGACAAAACCATATTCTTAAATACCTTTTAACCACACTTGAATTCTGATCTTGAAAACTTTATGCAATTACTGCTGAGCGTTTCCTTGACCCTTAATCTATTACAAATGCAAATCAAAATGGCTTATTTATTTATAAATGTTTTAAAATTCCTTAAGCTGGGCTGATCTGTTATCAGTGAGTTTAAGGACTGAAAAGTGAAATGTTTTAAATGATTTTTAAAGATTTTATTTTGAGGGATTCCGTCAAAAAAAATGTTTTCTATGGATTCCTTCAGATTGGAGAGCGTAGGAGGCCGGGTGACGCCGGTCCAGCATGTTTTATTTTTGTGTTGTAGTTCTGGTGGGACCAGTCCAACACCTTTTGAAGGCCAATGTGTTGCCTAATTGGGAACCCAATTTATGTCCAGACGGATCGAGTGTCCGTGCTGGGGACTTTACGTGGTTGATCACCCGTATTGTCCGAAGTCGGGAAAAACCTCCAATCAAATTTAAATGTTTAAAAAAAATGAAAGTTTATTCAAAAAGAGAATTGATGATTTTATACCTTAAATGAAAAGATTTTTAGAAAAATTTCAAAGGATGATTTTGAAAGGTCATAAACGGAATACTTTACTGCCAGATAAACTTATCTTGGGATTGTGGATTAAAATCAGAGCATCCTGAGTATTCCTTGGCACCTTTATATTGTTATTCAGTATACAGTTGTGGATTCTTTATTTTCATTTTTATCACTTGCTGAGCATTTGGCTCACTACTTGCTATTGTTTTAACCCTTTTTCAGTTAAAGAAGAGAAAAATACAAGTTAGAAGATATATCCGAGAAGAACTTGTTGTGGACCTTAGGCCGCCTAGTTGCACTCTGCTAGAAGGTTGGACTTTTGGGTATCAGTATAAATTTGTGTAATAGTTGTAGTTGGTTGTAATTATATTTATGGAGCATATGTATCTTTTAAATTAAGGATTTGGTATTGTAATGTAATAACTTAGTTAGTAGTTGCTTGTTTCATACCACTACCTGTTAGAGATCAGGGTTAGTAGTGGGGTTGTATTTATTTCATATTATGTTATTATCAAGGTTTATGTTTTTAGTTGGTATTGTGATGCCCCGATCTTTGCTCTGATCGGGAGGGCATTTTGGTATGGTTCACCTGATCAGTTAGGACAGGTTGAACATGTGTTTGTATTATTTCTTTAGTAGTTGAAATTGTTGTTGGTGTTGGAATGAATTGGTTTGGATTCAAATTACAGGTGGATAGTCCGTATTACGAATACTACATGCCAAAATTTTCCAAAATTTCCCTGTATTAAATATCTATTTTATCTAATTAAATCCAATAATTTATTATAAAAGTATATTTATAGTATTGGGAAGTTCGGGGCGTTACAGTACAACACAAAGATGGTTTTACTACCGGTAGAAGGAAGAACTGACGGATTTACTTGTCTACCATCCTCGAGTAACTCCCTGGCCAACGGTTGGGCCTTGAACGAATTTACTTGTCTTACACGACTCCTAGTTCGAATAGAATCCATGACTTTGAAATGTAAAGTTCGTCCTCCTTTCCCCAGGTATAACACTTGTTGATAGGACTCCACAAAGTATTCGTATCTGATTCGAAAGGAAAATTCACCAATATTTCCCAAGCTATTGCTTGTTAATGGATATCAACTTGTTCCATCAATCTTACTCCTCGAGTGTTGAGGAAGTAACAAAGACTCATTTTAATGTGTAGCAACTAAAGTTGCTAATGAAAATAATAGTTTCAAAAGTTTATGACCGGGCAGTCAACCATAATAAATAACAATCTCACAAGTAAGGTTCCCTATATTTTGGAAGTTTGAGCGAGCATTTAAATCTTCTTAGAGTATAGATTTAAATGGAAAACAGAGTTTGGGAACCTCCCTTTTATAAAATAACAATAACAAAGCTCAGAAATATTCTTCGTAATTCTTGAAGGTCAAAGATAAATTTTAAATAATGTAAACCATTTTTAAAACCAATTTAAAAGTAATTAATAAATATACAAATAATATTTATCGAATCATAAGTATTCAAATATTATTTTTAGTCAAAAATAATTGCTAATAATTAACCCTCGAGAGAATATATAAAATAATATTCACTAAATAAATCCTTAAGTGAATATTTCAAAATAATATTCATTAAATAAATAAACCTTTAAATGAATATTTAAAATAATATTCATTCAATAAATAATCCTTGAATGAATATTCAAAATAATATTCATTAAATAAATAATAAAATGAATAATATTTATTCGATATTCTTATCGGAAAATAATATCAGAAAATATGGAAATAACGACTCCCGGTCTATCTTAAAGAATACGAATCACACGCCCTACACTAAGGGCCTTTGCAAAACCCGGCTTATAACTAATATCTCGTAGCTAGCTTATAAGCCAATATCAAATCATCATAAATCAGGTATCACAATATACTTTCGAAAACAGATATGCATGCTATGAACATATATAGCAGAAATCATATTTATTCACAACAACAGTTTAGCAAAAAGGTTTGAAAACTTGCCTGGAAGTCCGGTAGGGGTAGTGTGTCTCGGGTCGGTCCGGTAATCTATAAATAACCAAAATTATTCAAGGTTAATCACCTAACACTTTGAAAAGCTAAGTACATACTTTACTTATGCTAAAACACATTTTCAAGTTAACTCTTATTAACACCGTTGTGATCCGACACTTGCTCGTTATCAAGGCATGTCATTATACTTACACTTGATAGGTACTTAAGCCTTATAAGTTCTAGGGTTGGTTGTTTACTTGAAAAGATTATACCTCAAGATTTATTGTCCGTTTTCTAAGTGGTTTTTCAAAGTTATAACTAAGTGTACCTCAAAGGGGTTTCTTTGCACTTAACCTCGATTCGAACATTTTTACAAAATCGAAAAATGATCCATTTGACATGAGGTCTTCTCTCACACCTTTCTTATGATCTCTAATATTTAATTATTAAGATTCGCAACTGAATTACTCATGTTAAGGGGGTTTAATTACAGTTACGAACTCACACTTACGGTTTCGAACCACTTTTTACTAAATCGACCATATCTCCTAAACCGTAAGTCCAATTGTTTCGATTCTTGCGCCAAAACGAACATTAAAACATGAGCTAACATATCATGGTAGTGGTGACTTAAGGTCAGTGGGGTTTGGGTCCAAAAGTTACTCACATAACTTGGTATTTTAAAATCGGGCTTTATAACAGCTATGTTTACACGCTTTTCCAAATTTTCCAATTCACCAAGATCATACCATGATCAAACCAACAACTTATATCCATAACATACTTCTTAACAACCCAAAAACATCTCTCTTAACCATCATTTGAATCATATCTTTTAGATCTACTAAAACAACTACATAATCATGCTTATATGCTTATAACAACATCATCATCATGACTCATCTAAAATCATCAAGAACATCCATGAAAATCAAAGTAAAACTAAAAGTTCATGAGGTTCATACCTTCCTTGATGTGTGTATAGACCTACTAATCCTTGAATAGCTCTTTATAACCTTAATATAGCTTAGATCATCAAAAGAAACCAAGAAAATCCAAGTTATTTCTTGAAAGTTACTATTCATCATCAACTTTGATGATTTTATTACCTAGGAAAGAAATGGAATTAGAGGCTAAGATTCATAGGATATCCAAGTTATGAAATGTAGTACTCACCTAATTAATCTTAGAATTCTTGAATGGTTGGAAGTTGCACTTTGATCTTGGAATTAAGAGCTTGGCCGAATGCTATACAAAGGGAGAGAATGGAGTTGTTTGCTTTGTTTTGATCTCATCCTTGCCAAATGTGTATTATTGTGATAATATCTCCATAAAGTAGCTTTAATAAAGTGATTACATCACTATTAACCTCATCAACTAGCCATGTGTCTCATTCTTGTGGTGTAGTGATGTCATTCTTGCTAACTAGCTTAGTTTGTTTCTAATGTTGCTAGTTCCTTTGTAACCAACTTAGTTCCTTACTCCATCCACTTGCACATGTTCATCTCTTGGTTCTCTGCTTGTTTCTTTGTCCGGTTATTGCTCAATTTCATTGATCGTTCGGAGGAATATCTCAAATATTTATTGATAGGGTTTTACTAGAAACCTTCTTGGTATTTTTACTACTATCTTCAATCCTCCTTTATAATCCTTGAATTTAAATTCCCTAAATCTTTTCATTAAATCCTTAGATCCTTCGGTATCTAAGGAAATCCCTTAGATCCTAAATATTTCATTGATCATTCGGAGGAATATCTCACTATTTTTCAAAATCTGATATCATTTACATACACTTATTTTGTCCATAGATCATCGATACGAACTCATAAATCCACTCCGAATACTTCAATATAGAGTCGTCTGATAATATTCCAAAATCCACCAAAAACACTATTCATTGATTATTCTCTCTTTATTTCCTGTACTTAGAAAGTGTTCTTGTGCTCCCTTGAACATTCTCCGTTTCCTTTGCGGTGCTACTTAACTTTTATTAGATATCGATTTGGATGACATGAGAATCCCTTTCTTTCTTGAAATACCATAGCTTACTCTTTGGACGATAGATTATTCTTATATAATTTTGTCAACCTATTATATCATTCATAGCATATAAACACTAAAACCCACATCCATTAAAATATTCGTTCATTACAACCACTGATACATTGGAGTCGTAACCACTATTCATTCCTACACCAATACATAATAAAAGTTTTAATTCTTTCAAAAATTTGGGTTTTTACATTTTGGTAGTACAGTGACCAAACCACAGTGACCAGACCAAAATTATGTATAAGATCCCTCTTACGCTTCTTATATATAAGGATATCTATACTATTATATAAAAGCCGAAACATTAAAAGTTTGGTTGGTTAGTTGGTCGGTCGGTCGGTATAGTACATATTGATTTTACTTATTTACCCTTACTCATCCTACTAACTAATCAATTTCTTTTTTCAGATTAAACATATTATCTTTTCTATTTTTCAGTAACTAAATAATTTCTTTTTTCATGTAAAATATAATATCTTTTAAATTTTATATAACTAAAATTTCTCATTTATTAATCAATTTCCTTTTTCAGGTTAAACATATTACCTTTTCTATTTTTTATAAACAAAATAATTTCCTTTTTAAGGTAAAATATAATATCTTTTATATTTTATTTAACTAAAATTTTTCTTTTTTAAAAACACTACGAGCAATTTTATTTAATATAATGACGTAATTATATTATAATTACTATTAACTAATCAATTACCCTTTTCAGTCACGTTACCTTTTCTCTTTTCTCTAACTAAAATCTCTCTTTTTCCAATTATATCATGAACGATTACCTTTTTCAGCTAAAACACGTTACCTTTTTTATTTTCTCTTACCAAAACCTCTTTTTTCCAATTATATCACGAGCGTTTCTTTTTAATAAAAATAAAATAATAATATCATAATACTAATTATTAACCGATTACCTATTCAACTAAAACATATCATCTTTTCTATTTTTTCCAAATTAAATTTACATTTTTTCTAGAAATGTCAAGGGCAACATTAAAATCTCATTTTCTAAAAATACTATGAGCAATTTTATTTAGTACAATAACACAATTAAATTATAATTACTATAAACTAATCAATTACCTTTTTTCACATAAATCTTGTCACCATTTTAATTTTCATGTTATCGTTTTATTTTCTCTAATTAAATCTCTTTTTTTTCAATTATATCACAAGCGATTCTATTTAATACAATAAACTAATAATATTATAATATTGATAATTAACCGATTACCTTTTTCTGTATCATTTACTTATATTTTCTAAATAAAATCCCTCTTTTAATAGAAATATCACGGACAATATCAATTTTTCCTTTTCTAAAAACATTACGAGTAATTGTATTTAGTAAAATAACGTAATTAAATTATAATTACTATAAACTAATCAATTACCTTTTTCACCTAGAACATGTCACCTTTTTTTTGACTTATCCTCTCTTTTTCCAATCACATCACAGACATTCTATTTAATAAAATAAAATAATAATTTTAAATTACTAACAATTAACCGATTACCTTTTTCAACTAAAACCTATAATCCTTTCTAACTAAAATTCCTCATTTTCTATAAATATCACGGATAACAGATCTATACTATTATATAAAAGCCGAAACATTAAAAGTTTTGGTACCTGTTTTTTGGTACCAGTTTTTTGATACTTCGTGAATTTACTTATTTACCCTTCATTATAAAGAAAAATAAATACTCCTAAAATAAATAATAACATTACATCATGGTAGGTAATAAATTTACGTTACCTTTTTAATTTAAAATAAATCTTACAATCATTAATATATACCCGAAAATAGGTATATAAAATAAAGTGGTTTTCTCTTGGTCTTCGGGAGCTATAGGAATTTGAAAATAACCGGAATAACCATCTAGGAAACAGTAGTAGGCATGACCCGCTAACCTTTCTAACATTTGATCTATGAATGGCAAAGGAAAGTGGTCTTTTCTAGTGGCATCGTTGAGTTTCCTATAGTCTATGCACACCCTCCAACCGGATTGGACACGAGTAGGAACTTGCTCATTGTTCTCGTTAGTCACCACGGTAATACCCGACTTTTTAGGTACTACCTGAATCGGGCTAACCCAAGAGCTATCAGAAATGGGATAAATGATTCCATTACCGAGACACTTAAGAATTTCCTTCCTAACGACTTCCATCATGGTAGGGTTCAACCGCCTTTGTGGCTCACGAACTGGTTTTGGTTTGGAATGTGATTTTGAGTCGTGTTTGAGAAGGGAACTTGGTTCGGATAGTTCGGCTTTTGAAAAGATGGTGGAGATTGGAAATTTTGGCCTTGGTTCCAAGAGAAATTAGGGTGGTTCTTCCACCCGGGATTGTAAGTTGGTGCGAACGGGTCATTCCGAGGTCTCGGTTGGAACATTGCGTTCACTTGCTCAAAATCGGGACAAGGTTGAGACTCAAAGTTCGAAGAATTAAAAATTGGGAACATAGACATGGGTGGGGGACTACTATGAGTTTCTAGAGCTTCGAGTCTCCTAGTAAGGGTGGCTAGCTTGGCATCGGTTGCAATATTGTTTCCAATTGAATGTAGACCCCTAGAAGAACTAGATGACTCGTTGGACTTATGAGGTTCCCTAGTAGACTCCCACAACATAGTCTTCTCGGCTAATTCCTCGAAAAACTCCCACCCTTCGTCTTCATTTTTCTCCATAAATTTTCCTTGGCACATAGACTCTAACAACGCGGTTGTTGGACTATCTAAGGCCTCATAAACAATCTTGCAAAGCCTCCATTTTTCTATTCCGTGATGGGGCATTGTGATAAGAGATTTTTAAAACGATCAAAATATTTCCAAAAAGATTCATTTTCCTTTTGATGAAATTGATTTATTTCGTTTGTAATCCTTGTAGTCTTATGGTTTGAAAAATATTTTTTAAGAAAAATTATCACAAATCCCTCCCACGTTGAAGTAGAATTAACGGGTAGACTATACAACCATTTTTTTGCATTTTCTTTCAAGGCGAAGTTGATAAGTCTAAGCCTAATGGAGTCTTCGGTCAATTGTTGGAGTTTTTGTAGAGCACAAACCTCCTCGAATTCATGAAGGAAAATATACGGATCCTCACCATCACTCCCGGTAAACTTAGGTAACATGCTAATGTGGTGAGCTTTGATCTCGAAATTATTACCATTTACGGGAGGAAGAGTGATGCACGAAGGTTGAGCGGAACGGGTGGGGTAGCAACGATCCTTAAGAGACATGGCCATGTTTACTATCGGTTCGGAATTATCTAACGACTCGGAATCAGAAGAGGAAGAACTCCCAAACGATCTCACTAGTCTAGAAGAATTATCCCTAATCCAAATAGTTCGCATAAACCATGTAAGGAAACACGTAGCAAATAAGTGCAATAAAATAAACACACAAAAAGAAAGGGGTGTAAAATTAAAAGAAAAAAATTCTAGACGTAGGGTTCCCTAATAAAATAACTAGACCTTGCTCCTAACTGTAAGGGCTACCAAAAACTAGGTAAATCAATAATTATTCGAACCGGCTTGGCCAGGTAGGTACAAGCATTGCCAAGAGGCTAAACACCAACCTAGACACCAAACCTTAATTGGCCAGGTCAGCTTTCGCTTTCCTAGACACCAAAAAGTAAGAATAATTAAAGATTACTTCGTTTCTTAAGCACCTTCCTAATTGAGCACGAGATTCCTAGGGGCAAACGTCTAATTAATTTTATTAAAGGCAAGGTATGCAAAATGAGGGATTAAATTGTTTTTGGGCTAAGGAAAGAGTGATGAAATCCCTTCCCTTATCTTTTGAGAGGTTTTGCCCTTAATGTTTATTTACAAAATGATGCAACAAACAATGATATATACAAAAATTATAAACAAATATGGATGCTTACACTACGTGATTTAATCTAAAGAAAAAAAAGAAATTTAACGTACCTTAGGGTCCTCCAGCGATCACCACAATTATAGGTACGAAAAATTTAAAAACAAAAAATAAAATCTAGCATGATGTGCACCTACGTGATGAATGCATGATGCAACAATTATGTATTTACAACTAATATTTTTGGATTTTCGATTTTTTTGTGATTTTTTTGATTTTTTTTTTGTATTTTTTTTGTATTTTTCTAAAAATAAAAAGGGCGAAAAGAGTGAGATACGGTTACCGAAGCTCGCTTTCCAAAATATTCCAATTTTTCCATGCTTCTTGAGAAGAGTTCCGAAATCTCACAATTTCCTAAAAAGAACGAAATAAAAATAAGACAAGAAATAAAACTAACTCGAAAAATTCAAAATTAAGGCGCGAAAAATAATTAGTCCCCGGCAGCGGCGCCAAAAACTTGTTGTGCTAAAAATTATGAAGACATTTGAATCGCAAGCGCACAATTCGTTTCGTTATAAAATTTATGATTCGTTCCTCAGGGACTAAGATTATTTCGCAAACCTTAACTTCTAATTTAATCGAATTAGAACAATTGATTTTTGAGAATTTGGAATTTTTTATACTATTTAATTACCAAAACAAATTTAAACTATTTTTAAAAGAGAATTAAATATAAATCTAAAACTGAATTATTCTAAAATTATTCTAAAAAAAATTCTAAATTCCTAAATTCGAAAATAAAAATTAAACTTTATTCTAAAACATTTTCTTTTAAAAACTCCTTTTTTTTTTTAAGAAAACAAACCAAAATGGACTCGGCATAAGAACTCAGTGAACTCAGCTTTACAACACAGCATTTTAGCAAAACATTAATCTGAAAAAAAAAACAAAACTCAAAACAGATACAAAACTAAAGACTCGACTTAATTACTACCTTTCGTTGGTGACTGTGTATCAAACTCACTAACCCAATTGACTCAGTAGCAACAATCAGTAACGACAGAAAATAGAAACATAGAACTCGGCTGCCAACAATCTCATTTACTGGACTCATTTAGAAAATCACAGGCATCATTTACTGGACTCATTTAACAAACTCAGAACTCCGGCATAAACTTCAGCAACTGGCAGGCTATGAATACTCGACAAGACAACGAATTCAACAGTAAATTCAGCCGAAATCACAGAACTCGAACTCGGAACTAAAACACGGTACAAACTCGATGACAAATCAAGCTACAATTCAAACTGCAATTCAAAAAAAAACAGCTACCCAAAAACTAATACTTAGCATTAACACCCAGCGTTACAAAAGGTAAACACCCAGCAAAATGAACTCAGTAGCTCAGAACTCGCAAAACACAGATTCGACGACGCGACTCAGCAATAACTAACAGCAAACCATAGCGACTCACGAACAGCCAAACAATTCACAGCAACAACGAAACGGCAGCAAAACAAGTAATTAAAATCTAAACAAACCACGACTTAGTGATCCCAGTGTAAAGACAGCAATTCGCAGAAACAAACAAGTACGTAACATCATACGAAACCCAGAAACTCAAGATTACGTCGACTCAGTAACAAGACTACAATCTGAACTCGGAAGTCAACCAAAACAAACACAATACACTCGAATTGTCGAATCATTACGACTATTAACACGCAGCGAACTCAATTCAAAGGACTCGGAAGAACACAAACGAGACTCAGCACACTCTAAACACGATCTCAGCATACAATAAACAGCAAAACGACAGATTCAAGGATACTTCATAATGGCGACCAAAACCATGAAAACTCGGACTCGATTAACACAAAACAAAACCATGAAAACTCGGAACCTCAGCAGCTAGAACTAATATTCTGGAAACGATATTAAAACCGAAAACAAAACAAAAGGAGAAGGGGGGAAGGTGAATTGCAGTGATCTGAAAAGGAATCGAAAAGAGAAACAAGATAGGAGTGTGGGTGTTTGAATCTCAGCGAATAAAAAAAAGAGGAGTTTAAATCGAAAAGAAGGGTGGAAAAAAGATTTGAGATTGAGGAAATGGGTGTTTATTCGAAGAAGAAGAAGAAATAGAACTAAGTTGTGTCTGGGTATTAGGAAAAAAAAAACAGGGGAATACAAGATTTTAGCTTCGAATTTAACGAAATAAAAGGAAGGAAAATAAATGTTGCAATTTTACAAAACTAATGTTTTTGTGATTTCTTTTTTAAATAAAAACGAAAATAAAATTTAACTACGAATTTAAAAATTACGTTAAAACGAGAATTTGGAATTTAATGGCCCACAATAAAATTAATTTTTAAAAGGGCAAACTACGAATTAAAAATTAAAACGGTAATTTAAAATTAAGAACCCACAATAAAATTGAGATTTAAAGGGGCTCAAAATTAAAAATTAAAACAAGGAGCAAGAAATTAAAGTTTCGTTACTTTCAACCCCAAGTGGTTAGCAACGGGATTTACGAAAATAACGAAACAAGGCAACAATAACGAAAGAGTAAGACAAGAAGTAAAGAAACTAAAAATTGCATTAATTATAATAGGAGTGTTTACAAGATTTGAAACTAAGAAAAATACAAGAAATTAAAACTACCCTAAAATCTAAGTTACTAAATACAAGGGGGGTGAGGGGGTATTTATAGGGTAGGAATTAGGGTTAAGGGGGTTGTTGGGTAAATCCCCACCATACATTTGGATTGTGTGGTGGTGAAATCCTAGCCATCTATTTGATTCCTTCCCCCTTAAGCTTTTAAGAGTTGATCTTGGCCATACACTTTTCTAATGTGTTGGGATGATCTCCACCTTCCACTTGTCTTGAAATATTCCTTTTGCTCCAAGCTCCTAATTCTTTTCCTTTTTTCATTTTTGGTCCTTTTTCTTCCTCTTTTTCCCTTCCTTGCACTTTATTTATTTATTTTGTCATTTCTTTATTTATTTACGATTTTCCTGAAATGTAACAAAATAAAATATTAAAACATGAGTCCAAGCAATAAATAGGTAGATAAAATATGCAAAAATATGCACTTATCAAATGCCCCCATACCTATCTTTTGCTCGTCCTCGAGGAAAATAAAAACAAAATGAAAATCTAGATGCAAAGTCCTATACTCCTTTTCGTAGGTGTGACGGTTGCATTTGGCATATGCAACAAGCCCTTTAAACCCCTAGGCAGCCCTAGTGGACGAGTGAGGTCTCGTGAGGGCCTATAGTGAATGTACCCACAAAATCCATCTAGCTTGTATAAAAGATCACATGGCAATGCACACCACACATACATGTCCTCTCATGATACATCAACTTAAGAATCAAAATGAAGTTGCAAAGTCTTGGTGTGGAAAGTGCAAGGATTCACATAGTCTACTCAAAGAACCATGCAAGAGTGATTATAAGTTCATGTCAAGTGCAAAAATTATTGGTAATCATGCTAAGTCTACAAGAGCACACCTCAGAGTCAAAACTTGAGATCTCTTATGAAAAAAACAAATAAGCAATACCTCACCTTTCACTCACAAAAAAATATTCACTCAAGAACAAGGGTAAGTGTATCACTCAATTCCAACAAAATCAAATGCATGCTTGACACTTGGTATCATTCCAACTTAAATCACAACATACATTAATAATGACAATCAAAAGGTCTTTATTAGGGTTGTAATGGGGCTAGGGACAAGGTATATCAAGAAAGGCCAAAATAAGGTGAAGTGTCAAAAGCTAGTAGTCACCATGAATAACATGCACAACACCAAACTTCCTCCCCACACAATTTATTTTTATTTTCAACAAAAAGCCTTGAATAGTCGCAATGAAGGAGGATTACAAAAAACATAAGTATGCTCTCATATGAATATTTTTTTTTCAATTATTTTTTTTCTTTTCTTTTTTTTTTCTTTTTTTTTTCTTTTTTTTTTTCTTCTTTATAATTTTTTTATGAGAGAAAATATAAATGTAACAATAATCCTCACTTAGATTTAATTTTGAAAATTGACTATCAAGGTAACAACAAATATTTCCTTAAAAGTTATGAACAAAAGTAAACCCTATTTCACACACCTTATTGCTCCCTTAAGTTCCCACTAGCCTTTGACAAAATGGGATCAAGAATACGTAAGGCTGAACAAGAAAAAGGTCTTAGGCGAGTAATGTGGTGTGTCACCGAAAGAAAATGATTAGGCTCAAAGGGTTAACTAATTGATCACATAAGAATGGTGTGGATATTTTGGAAATATAGGTTATTCCTAAGTGCCTTTATCATTTTATCATCAATTAATGTCATGTATTTCAAGAAGGAACTCAAACAAGTGCTAGCAATGCAAATGACAAGTGGATACTCAAGCAAACGAATATAAATGCAAAAGATGTGCATATAGGCTCAAAACTCACTTGGTGTGGTAAAACATAATCGATCTCAAGTAAAGGTATCCTCAATGCACCTACTTGTACTCAAAGCATGAAGACCAAATCATCTTACACCTAATCATGTCCTTCTAATTTCATGCACAATTCAAATAAGCCTACTAGCTTCACCTTGCTAGTGTAAGTGTGTGCACAAGAACTTTAGCAAATCACTTCTCAAACAAAAGCTAATGGATCATAAGATTATCATAGCATGCAAGGGTGCATCGAGCAACTAGCAATCAATTAACAAGACTAGATACGAAAAGAACTCTTTTTGATTTTTTGATTTTTGATTTTTTTTGGATTTTCTGATTTTTACTATTTACACTAAAAACCCTCCCCCATACCTAAATCATGCATTGTCCTCAATGTATGCAAATGCAAGAGAGATGAGTAAATAAGAATGAGGAGATAATACCTGACAAGATATGAAGGAGAGAATTTACCTACTGAAAGAAACTTACATGAATCACGGGTCGATGAGGTGGGTGACCTCATCCTCGGGATCAAATGGCAGCTCTAAAAATGGTTTGAGTCTTTGTCCATTAACTTTAAATACATCACCATTTTTAGGATTTTCAATTTCAACAGCACCGTGAGGAAAAATGGTCCTAACAATGTAAGGACCTTCCCACCTAGATCTCAATTTCCCGGGGAATAAATGAAGCCTAGAATTGTACAAAAGAACTTTTTGACCCGGACAAAAAGATTTTCTCAAAATGGATTTATCATGAAAAAGTTTTGTTCTTTCTTTATAGATTTTAGCATTTTCATAGGCCTCATTTCTTAATTCCTCTAGTTCTGACAATTGCAATTTCCTATGACTACCGGCGGTTGGTAAGTCAAAGTTCAAATCTCTTATGGCCCACAAGGCCCTATGCTCTAGTTCAACGGGCAAGTGACAGGCTTTGCCAAACACAATTCTGTAAGGGGACATGCCCAAAACAGTCTTAAAAGCGGTTCGATAGGCCCATAAGGCATCTATCAGTTTGATTGACCAATCCTTCCTATTCGAGTTGACAGTCTTTTCTAAGATTTGTTTGATTTGCCTATTCGAGACTTCAACTTGACCACTAGTTTGAGGATGATAAGGGGTAGCCAGCCTATGAGTAATTGAGTACTTTTTCAAAAGGGACTCAAATTGACGATTCTTAAAGTGCGTACCTTGGTCACTAATGATAGCCCTAGGTGTGCCAAATCGAGAAAAGATATTCTCTTTTAAAAATTTAAGAACGACCTTGTTATCATTGGACTTAGTCGGTATGGCTTCTACCCACTTAGAAACATAATCAACCGCTAAGAGAATGTAGAGGTTGCCGAAAGAGCTAGGAAAGGGACCCATAAAGTCTATGCCCCACACATCAAAAATCTCAATGATTAAGATGGGACTCATTGGCATCATATTTCTTCTAGTGATCTTTCCTAAGTGTTGACACCTACTACAAGCGGCACAGAATTCTGCAGCATCCTTGAACAAACTAGGCCAATAAAAACCGCTTTGGAGGATTTTAGCTGCTGTTTTCTTAGCACTAAAATGACCTCCACAAGCTTGATCATGACAAAAGGAAAGGATACTTCGAAACTCATGGTTTGGGATGCACCTCCGAATGATTTGATCGGGACAATATTTAAAGAGATATGGGTCGTCCCAAAAGAAATGTTTGACTTGAGAGAAAAATTTGGATTTATCTTGTGTGGACCAATGAGAGGGAATGTCGCCGGTTGCAAGGTAATTGACAATGTCGGCGAACCAAGGAGGAGTAGAGATAGAAAAGAGATGTTCGTCGGGAAAAGATTCATTCAAAGGCAAGTCAGTGGTGGACTCCACTACTAAGCGAGAAAGATGATCGGCAACGACATTCTCGGAACCCTTCTTATCCCTAATTTCTAGGTCAAACTCTTGGAGCAACAAGATCCACCTAATCAATTGGGCCTTAGAGTCTTTCTTAGAGAAGAGATATCGAAGGGCGGAATGATCGGTGTAAACAATGATTTTCGAACCAATAAGATACGACCTAAACTTTTCGAGGGCAAAGACTACGGCTAGAAGCTCCTTCTCGGTGGTTGAATAATTAAGTTGCGCATCATTTAAGGTCTTACTAGCGTAGTATATGACATAAGGTATCTTATTGATTCGTTGTCCTAATACCGCCCCTAATGCGTAATCAGATGCATCACACATTAACTCGAAAGGTTGACTCCAATCGGGAGACTTGATAATCGGGGCCGAGGTCAACTCTTTCTTAAGGTGTTCAAAAGATTGTAAACAATCTTTATTGAACTCGAATTTGACATCCTTACCAAGAAGGGTGGTCAAGGGTCTAGCCTTTTTGCTAAAATCTTTAATGAAACGCCTATAAAAACCCGCATGTCCTAAAAAGGAACGAATTCCTTTGACCGATGTTGGTGGGGGTAGATTGGCAATGAGGTCAACTTTGGATTTATCTACTTCGATCCCCTTTTCAGAAATTCTATGACCAAGAACGATTCCATCTTTAACCATGAAATGACATTTTTCCCAATTAAGAACGAGGTTGGTTTCTTTACATCTCTTTAAGACTAACTCAAGATGGTTTAGGCATTGATGAAAAAACGAACCAAAGATGGAGAAGTCATCTATGAAAATCTCTAGGAATTCACCTACCATGTCAGAAAAGATGCTCATCATGCACCTTTGGAAGGTGGCCGGGGCAGTGGTTAGACCGAAAGCTAAGCGACGATAAGCAAAGGTTCCAAAGGGACATGTGAAAGTGGTTTTCTCTTGGTCTTCGGGAGCTATAGGAATTTGAAAATAACCGGAATAACCATCTAGGAAACAGTAGTAGGCATGACCCGCTAACCTTTCTAACATTTGATCTATGAATGGCAAAGGAAAGTGGTCTTTTTTAGTGGCATCGTTGAGTTTCCTATAGTCTATGCACACCCTCCAACCGGATTGGACACGAGTAGGAACTTGCTCATTGTTCTCGTTAGTCACCACGGTAATACCCGACTTTTTAGGTACTACCTGAATCGGGCTAACCCAAGAGCTATCAGAAATGGGATAAATGATTCCATTATCGAGACACTTAAGAATTTCCTTCCTAACGACTTCCATCATGGTAGGGTTCAACCGCCTTTGTGGCTCACGAACTGGTTTGGCATTATCAACTAAGTGAATCCGATGTTGGACAATGGCTGGACTAATTCCTTTAATATCCGAGATACTCCAACCTATGGCTTCCTTATGTTCTCTAAGCACATTTACAAGCTCCTCCTCTTGTGACTTGGTTAAATTAGAGGCAATGATAACGGGAAGAGACTCGTTAGGACCTAAAAAAGCGTACTTAAGAGTGTCGGGAAGAGGTTTGAGTTCTAAATCGGGCGGCTTTGACTCAACGGGTTCACTAGTTTCGAAAATTGGCAAAGGAGGTGGTTCACATGCTTGGTTATTTATAGGAATGGTGGAATCTAACATTGCATTGACCTCATTTGTATATTCAGAATCATCCCAACCTTGACCAAAGTGTTTTAAACAAAAATCAAGAGCATCATTAGGGTTGATGAATTCTTGATCAACTATATCATCAATTAAATTGACATCCATAGGTTGATCATAGAGATCATCGGGTTGTTTCCCTATGTGAAAAATATTGAGGTCAATGGTCATGTTCCCAAATGTTAGTTTCATTAATCCATTTCTACAATTAATCAAAGCATTGGAGGTGGCTAGAAATGGCCTTCCTAGAATGATAGGAATCTGATTCTTAGGGTTCTTGACCGGTTCGGTTTCTAGGACGACAAAATCAATGGGAAAGAAAAAGTCACCTACTTTAATTAGCACGTCTTCAATAATCCCTTTAGGAACCTTGACAGAACGATCGGCTAATTGAAGTGTAACATTTGTTCTTTGAAGCTCTCCTAAACCTAGGGCTTGATAGACCGAAAATGGAAGCAAGTTCACACTAGCGCCTAAGTCGAGTAATGCCTTGTCCATGAAGGTATTGCCTATGACACATGAAATTGTAGGACAACCGGGGTCCTTATATTTCACGGGAATTTGGTTGGAAAGAATTGAGCTCACTTGGGACGTCAAGAAGGCTTTCTTAGGGACGTGAGTAGTTCGCTTATGTGTGCACAAATCTTTTAGACATTTCGCATACGAAGGAATTTGTTGAATCGCGTCTAAAAGGGGAATGTTGACTTTGACTTGCTTAAAAACTTCTAAGATCTTGTCCATTTGGGCCGTTTGTTTAGGAGAAATGAGTCGTTGGGGGTAAGGAGCTTTTGGCTTAAAGACTCGTTCATTAGGTTCTTCGGGGACGGGTTTTGTCCCACTCGTTGATCCTTGTTCCTTAGAACTCTCGATTTCAAGATTAGCATTTGGTTCAGAATTCGATTGGTCTTCTTCGGGAGACTTGTCACCGACATGATTTTCAACTTGCTTACCAGACCTTAAGGAAATGACCGCGTTCACATTGTGAGGAGGTCTTTGATTGATTGGAAATTTAGGGTTTACCTCGGTTTGACTTGGAAGTTTGTTCTTCTCTCGTTCACAAATGGCGTTGGCTAACTGGCTTACTTGAACCTCTAACTTAGATATGGCTTGAGTACTAGCATTTAAAATTTGCCTATCTTGAGTCATGGTTTGCATGAAGGTCTGTTGAGATTGAGCCAAATTAGTCGTTGATTTTAGAAGTGCATCGAGAGTCTTTTCCAAGGAGTTAATTCTCTTATCCGACTCATGAAAGCCGGGTGGGTGGGCGGGTGCTTGATTTTGATAAGGAATGTGATTTTGAGTCGTGTTTGAGAAAGGAACTTGGTTCGGATAGTTCGGCTTTTGAAAAGATGGTGGAGATTGGAAATTTTGGCCTTGGTTCAAAGAGAAATTAGGGTGGTTCTTCCACCCGGGATTGTAAGTTGGTGCGAACGGGTCATTCCGAGGTCTCGGTTGGAACATTGCGTTCACTTGCTCAAAATCGGGACAAGGTTGAGACTCAAAGTTCGAAGAATTAAAATTTGGGTACATAGACATGGGTGGGGGACTACTATGAGTTTCTAGAGCTTCGAGTCTCCTAGTAAGGGTGGCTAGCTTGGCATCGGTTGCAATATTGTTTCCAATTGAATGTAGACCCCTAGAAGAACTAGATGACTCGTTGGACTTGTGAGGTTCCCTAATAGACTCCCACAACATAGTCTTCTCGGCTAATTCCTCGAAAAACTCCCACCCTTCGTCTTCATTTTTCTCCATAAATTTTCCTTGGCACATAGACTCTAACAACGCGGTTGTTGGACTATCTAAGGCCTCATAAACAATCTTGCAAAGCCTCCATTTTTCTATTCCGTGATGGGGGCATTGTGATAAGAGATTTTTAAAACGATCAAAATATTTCCAAAAAGACTCATTTTCCTTTTGATGAAATTGATTTATTTCGTTTGTAATCCTTGTAGTCTTATGGTTTGGAAAATATTTTTTAAGAAAAATTATCACAAATCCCTCCCACGTTGAAGTAGAATTAATGGGTAGACTATACAACCATTTTTTTGCATTTTCTTTCAAGGCGAAGTTGATAAGTCTAAGCCTAATGGAGTCTTCGGTCAATTGTTGGAGTTTTTGTAGAGCACAAACCTCCTCGAATTCATGAAGGAAAATATACGGATCCTCACCATCACTCCCGGTAAACTTAAGTAACATGCTAATGTTGTGAGCTTTGATCTCGAAATTATTACCATTTACGGGAGGAAGAGTGATGCACGAAGGTTGAGCGGAACGGGTGGGGTAGCAACGATCCTTAAGAGACATGGCCATGTTTACTATCGGTTTGGAATTATCTAACGACTCGGAATCAGAAGAGGAAGAACTCCCAATTGATCTCACTAGTCTAGAAGAATTATCCCTAATCCAAATAGTTCGCATAAACCATGTAAGGAAACACGTAGCAAATAAGTGCGATAAAATAAACACACAAAAAGAAAGGGGTGTAAAATTAAAAGAAAAAAAAATCTAGACCTAGGGTTCCCTAATAAAATAACTAGACCTTGCTCCTAACTGTAAGGGCTACCAAAAACTAGGTAAATCAATAATTATTCGAACCGGCTTGGCCAGGTAGGTGCAAGCATTGCCAAGAGGCTAAACACCAACCTAGACACCAAACCTTAATTGGCCAGGTCAGCTTTCGCTTTCCTAGACACCAAAAAGTAAGAATAATTAAAGATTACTTCGTTTCTTAAGCACCTTCCTAATTGAGCACGAGATTCCTAGGGGCAAACGTCTAATTAATTTTATTAAAGGCAAGGTATGCAAAATGAGGGATTAAATTGTTTTTGGGCTAAGGAAAGAGTGATGAAATCCCTTCCCTTATCTTTTGAGAGGTTTTGCCCTTAATGTTTATTTACAAAATGATGCAACAAACAATGATATATACAAAAATTATAAACAAATATGGATGCTTACACTACGTGATTTAATCTAAAGAAAAAAAAAGAAATTTAACGTACCTTAGGGTCCTCCAGCGATCACCACAATTATAGGTACGAAAAATTTAAAAACAAAAAATAAAATCTAACATGATGTGCACCTACGTGATGAATGCATGATGCAACAATTATGTATTTACAACTAATATTTTTGGATTTTCGATTTTTTTTGTGATTTTTTTGATTTTTTTTTGTATTTTTTTTGTATTTTTCTAAAAATAAACAGGGCGAAAAGAGTGAGATACGGTTACCGAAGCTCGCTTTCCAAAATATTCCAATTTTTCCATGCTTCTTGAGAAGAGTTCCGAAATCTCACAATTTCCTAAAAAGAACGAAATAAAAATAAGACAAGAAATAAAACTAACTCGAAAAATTAAAAATTAAGGCGCGAAAAATAATTAGTCCCCGGCAGCGGCGCCAAAAACTTGTAGTGCTAAAAATTATGAAGACATTTGAATCGCAAGCGCACAATTCGTTTCGTTATAAAATTTATGATTCGTTCCTCAGGGACTAAGATTATTTCGCAAACCTTAACTTCTAATTTAATCGAATTAGAACAATTGATTTTTGAGAATTTGGAATTTTTTATACTATTTAATTACCAAAACAAATTTAAACTATTTTTAAAAGAGAATTAAATATAAATCTAAAACTGAATTATTCTAAAATTATTATTAAAAAAAATTCTAAATTCCTAAATTCGAAAATAAAAATTAAACTTTATTCTAAAACATTTTCTTTTAAAAACTCCTTTTTTTTTTTAAGAAAACAAACCAAAATGGACTCGGCATAAGAACTCGGTGAACTCAGCTTTACAACACAGCATTTTAGCAAAACATTAATCTGAAAAAAAAAACAAAACTCAAAACAGATACAAAACTAAAGACTCGACTTAATTACTACCTTTCGTTGGTGACTGTGTATCAAACTCACTAACCCAATTGACTCAGTAGCAACAATCAGTAACGACAGAAAATAGAAACATAGAACTCGGCTGCCAACAATCTCATTTACTGGACTCATTTAGAAAATCACAGGCATCATTTACTGGACTCATTTAAAAACTCAGAACTCCGGCATAAACTTCAGCAACTAGCAGGCTATGAATACTCGACAAGACAACGAATTCAACAGTAAATTCAGCCGAAATCACAGAACTCGAACTCGGAACTAAAACACGGTACAAACTCGATGACAAATCAAGCAACAATTCAAACTGCAATTCAAAAAAAAAAACAGCTACCCAAAAACTAATACTTAGCATTAACACCCAGCGTTACAAAAAGTAAACACCCAGCAAAATGAACTCAGTAGCTCAGAACTCGCAAAACACAGATTCGACGACGCGACTCAGCAAGAACTAACAGCAAACCATAGCGACTCACGAACAGCCAAACAATTCACAGCAACAACGAAACGGCAGCAAAACAAGTAATTAAAATCTAAACAAACCACGACTTAGTGATCCCAGTGTAAACACAGCAATTTGCAGAAACAAACAAGTACGTAACATCATACGAAACCCAGAAACTCAAGATTACGTCGACTCAGTAACAAGACTACAATATGAACTCGGAAGTGAACCAAAACAAACACAATACACTCGAATTGTCGAATCATTACGACTATTAACACGCAGCGAACTCAATTCAAAGGACTCGGAAGAACACAAACGAGACTCAGCACACTCTAAACACGATCTCAGTATACAATAAACAGCAAAACGAAACCCAGATTCAAGGATACTGCATAATGGCGACCAAAACCATGAAAACTCGGACTCGATTAACACAAAACAAAACCATGAAAACTCGGAACCTCAGCAGCTAGAACTAATATTCTGGAAACGATATTAAAACCGAAAACAAAACAAAAGGAGAAGGGGGGAGGTGAATTGCAGTGATCTGAAAAGGAATCGAAAAGAGAAACAAGAGAGGAGTGTGGGTGTTTGAATCTCAGCGAATAAAAAAAAAAGAGGAGTTTAAATCGAAAAGAAGGGTGGAAAACAGATTTGAGATTGAGGAAATGGGTGTTTATTCGAAGAAGAAGAATAAATAGAACTAAGTTGTTTCTGGGTATTAGGAAAAAAAAACAGGGGAATACAAGATTTTAGCTTCGAATTTAACGAAATAAAAGGCAGGAAAATAAATGTTGCAATTTTACAAAACTAATGTTTTTGTGATTTTTTTTTAAATAAAAACGAAAATAAAATTTAACTACGAAATTAAAAATTACGTTAAAACGAGAATTTGGAATTTAATGGCCCACAATAAAATTAATTTTTAAAAGGGCAAACTACGAATTAAAAATTAAAACGGTAATTTAAAATTAAGAACCCACAATAAAATTGAGATTTAAAGGGGCTCAAAATTAAAAATTAAAACAAGGAGCAAGAAATTAAAGTTTCGTTACTTTCAACCCCAAGTGGTTAGCAACGGGATTTACGAAAATAACGAAACAAGGCAACAATAACGAAAGAGTAAGACAAGAAGTAAAGAAACTAAAAATTGCATTAATTATAATAGGAGTGTTTACAAGATTTGAAACTAAGAAAAATACAAGAAATTAAAACTACCCTAAAATCTAAGTTACTAATTACAAGGGGGGTGAGGGGGTATTACAGGGTAGGAATTAGGGTTAAGCGGGTTGTTGGGTAAATCCCCACCATACATTTGGGTTGTGTGGTGGTGAAATCCTAGCCATCTATTTGATTCCTTCCCCCTTAAGCTTTGAAGAGTTGATCTTGGCCATACACTTTTCTAATGTGTTGGGATGATCTCCACCTTCCACTTGTCTTGAAATATTCCTTTTGCTCCAAGCTCCTAATTCTTTTCCTTTTTTCATTTTTGGTCCTTTTTCTTCCTCTTTTTCCCTTCCTTGCACTTTATTTATTTATTTTGTCATTTCTTTATTTATTTACGATTTTCCTGAAATGTAACAAAATAAAATATTAAAACATGAGTCCAAGCAATAAATAGGTAGATAAAATATGCAAAAATATGCACTTATCATTTATAATAAGGAAACATTAGTGTAATCTGTAAACATGAGTATATTTGATTATATCAAATTAAAATTAAAAAAATTGAAACAAATAATGATTATATAAAAACATAATTGTAATATTAAATAAAATTTATAACATAATACAGGAAATCCGTACATTGCACGGGTTATAAGCTAGTAATTATAAAAGACGAAACATTAAAAGTTTTGATACGGTAGAGCACTTACCTTATTTAATTGTTTTACTTTATCATCCTTAATTTTTTTACTTAATTATAAAAAACAAAACACAATCTTTTTTTTTAATAACTAACCAGCTACCCTTTTCAGCTATAATCTTTTCTAAAAATTTGGTCTTTCTAATTAATGAAATAAACTAATAATATTATAATTACTTAAAATTAACTGATTATTTTTTATAGCTTAAAGGTAGTAATATCTTTTCTATATTTTCTAACTAAAATATCTCATTTTCAAACTTTCTTTTCTTACTTAATTATCCTTACATAAATATTTATTATTGGTAAAAACATTTTAACTTTTCTATTTTTAAATAACTAATTAATTTCATTTTTAGGTAAAAACACATTATCTTTTATATTCTAAAATACTATGGACAATTATATTTAATAAAATAAAATTATATTATTATAATTAATAATAACTAACAAATAACATTTTCATCTAAAACACGTTGCCTTTTATTTTTTTCTCTTACTAAAACCTCTTCTTTTCCCTTAATTATTTTACTCAATTGTAAAAAATAAAACACAATCTTTAATAACTAACCAGTTACCTTTTTCAGCTATAATCTTTTCTAACTTTTCTAACTAAAATATCTTCTTTCCAAAAAATATGGCCGTTCTAATTAATGAAATAAATTAATAATATTATAATTAATAATAATTAACTAATTACCTTTTTCAGCTAAAAGGTAATATCTTTTATATATTTTCTAAATAAAATTGTTAGAATATGCCTTGAATCTGTAATGCCCCAAACGCTGGGACTTCGGGTATCTTGGGTTATCTGTTTTGCTGCTGAAAATCTCGTAGTCAAGGTTTTGAGCCTAAAGTCAAGGCCTTTAGAATCGCGTCTGTTCAGGTCAAGGCCTTTAGCTTGCTGCTCAAGCCCTTGAGACTGACATAGACTCCACAATCTATTTTGGGCCTATTTTCTGGGCTTTTCTGTAACCGGTTAGAGAGTACTATATAAACTCTCTAGGTCATAACCTAAATCAAGAATCTGTAATCTGAATCGGTAATACAGATCTGAATCTGTAGTTGTATGCTGTAATTTGTATCCTCAAGATCAATAAAACTTTTCTCTTCTTCCTATCTGTGTTCTTCCTTTTACGTTTATTATAATCTTTCTATCTTCCGTTATAACAAACTGGTATCAAGAGCTTGGTGTTCGGTGAGAAAGATGTCTGCTTTTAACGTGACGGTCGAAAAATTTACTGGGAGGAATGGTTTCAGTATGTGGCAAATCAAGATGCGTGCTTTGTTAAAGCAACAGGGGCTCTGGGCGCCGTTGAAAAAGAAATCGACGACGGATCCTGAAAGCGCGGAGATGGTCAGTCTAGAAGAAAAGGCACACTCAACAATTTTGTTGTGTCTTGCAGATGATATTATTACTGAAGTCGCGGAGGAGGATACTGCGGCTGGTTTGTGGTTGAAGCATGAAGGTCTCTACATGACAAAGTCTTTAACAAATAAGTTGCTTCTGAAGCAACCTCTGTTTAGTCTACAACTGCAAGAAGGTATGCCTCATCGAGATCACTTAGATTAGTTAAACACAATATTATTAGAATTACGTAATATTGATGTTAAAGTGGAAGATGAGGATACTGCTTTAATTCTGTTAGTTTCTTTGCCATTATCGTATGAGAATTTTGTGCAGTCATTTATTGTTGGTAAAGATACTATTTCTCTAGAGGAGGTTAGATCTGCTCTAGTTGCTGATGAGCACACACATCACTCTGATGTGTGGATCCTTGACTTTGGAGCGTCTTACCATATATGTCCGCGCAGGGAGTGGTTTACAACCTATGAACAAGTAGATGGTGGCAATATTTCTATGGCGAACAGTTTTGTTTGTGAGACGGTTGGAATAGGCTCGATTAAAATTCGGACACATGATGGTAAATTCTGTACATTGAATGATGTTAGGCATGTTCCACTTATGACAAAGAATCTGATATCTTTGAGTATATTAGATAGTAAGGGTTTCAGTTTTCAAGGTGAAGGTGGAGTTCTACATGTCTGCAAGGGTTTTAATGTGGTTTTGAAAGGTGTTAAACGTGGTACCTTGTATCTTCTTCAAGGTTCTACGTTATCAGGTTCTGTTACTATTACGTCCTCGGAGAAGATTAAGAGGCTGCAAACTGATAATGGTCTGGAATTTTGCTCATCTAAGTTTGATTAGTTCTGTAAGAATGAAGGGATATCTAGGCATCATACATTTAAGGATACACCACAGCAGAATGGTGTAGCAGAGCGTATGAATCAGACACTTCTGGAGAGAGCTAGGTGCATGCTCTCAAATGCTGGACTAACTAGAAGATTCTGGGAGGAAGCAGTTAGTACAGCATGTTATCTGATAAATCGTGGACCTCACACAGAAAGTGGTAGTGTTGAGAAATAGGTGGAGCAGCAAGTCACTCAAGATGAGAGTGAACCACAACATGAAGTTCAACAACCACAATAAGAGTCAGAGTCATCAGTTTCATCATTACCAGTAGCGAATCAGCACAATTTGGCTCTTGATAGATCCAGGAGAGCTAATTATGGGGTGCCTCCTAAGAGATTTAAGGTGAGCAAAGTGGGTACTGCTGATAACCCAGCTGATATGCTCACTAAGCCGGTTCCATATAGCAAGTTTCAACATTGTTTGGACTTGCTTAATGTTAGGAGTTGTTGATTGCCCTTTTGAGGGCAAAATCTGAGGCAGAAAAGTTTTTATGGTACATCTGGCATTATTATGGTGCATCTGGTACATCTGGCATTATTATGATGCATCTGGTACATCTGGCATTATTATGGTGCATCTGGTACATCTGGCATTATTATAGTACATCTGTTACATCTGTTATTTGTGAGAGGATTCAAGTCAAGGTGGAAATTTGTTAGAATATGCCTTGAACGGGTATCTTGGGTTATTTGTTTTGTTGCTGAAAATCTCTTAGCCAAGGTCTTGAGCCTAAAGTCAAGGCCTTTAGAATCGCGTCTGTTCAGGTCAAGGCCTTTTAGTTTGCTGCTCAAGCCCTTGAGCCTGACATAGACTCCACAATCTATTTTGGGCTTATTTTCGGGGGTTTTCTGTAACCGGTTAGAGAGTACTATATAAACTCTCTAGGTCATAACCTAAATCAAGAATCTGTAATCTGAATCGGTAATACAGATCTGAATCTGTAGCTGTATGCTGTAATCTGTATCCTCATGATCAATAAAACTTTTCTGTTCTGCCTATCTGTGTTCTTCCTTTTACGTTTATTATAACCTTTCTAGCTTCCGTTATAATAAAAATATCTCGTTTTCTCCTAGATAATAACTAACCAATCACCTTTTACAGCTAATACCATTCCTAACTTTTCTATCTAAAATATTTTTTCCCAAAAATATGGTCTTTCTAATTAATAAAATAATGTAATAATATTATAATTACTAATAACTAACTGATTATCTTTTCCAGCTAAAATATAATATCTTTTTAATATTCTCTAAATAAAATATCTCATTTTCAAACTTTCTTTTCTTGCTTAAATATTTATAATTACTTTTTATATTTTCTATTACTAAAACCTCTTCTTCAGTTAAAAGTATCATCTTATCTCTATCTTATAACTAAATTTTTCCCTTTTTATAATTTTATGATAATATATATATATTATGTCAAATTACTTCATTTAAAAATTTAACTTACAAAATTCATATCATAAAGAATTCATTCAAATTATTTAAAAAATCATATAATATACTAACTACAATATAAATTCAGTATATTTGAAATTTATAGAAAATATAGAAAAGATATCACCCTGGAAAAGGTAATCAGTTAGTTATTAGTAATTATAATATTATTAGTTTATTTCATTAATTAGAACGACCATATTTTTGGGGAAAAAAAAGATTTTAGTTAGAAAATATATGATTAAATTAATTTAATAGAATTTCAAGGTTCAAATTCCGTTATCGACATATTTATTTTAAAATTTTAGAATATAGTTTTAAACTATGCATATCATTAATTAAATTTATATAAATTAAAATTAATTATTGAAATTAATTTATTATATAAAAATAAAATTACAACATAAATAAAATTTATTACATATTAGAAAAAATCTGCGCATCGCACGGATTATAAACTAGTATGAACAAATTTTTCAGAGATTAAGAAGGAACAAATCTTAATGAAAAATTTTTTTATCTCATATTTATATTATAAATAAATGTTTAGTCATATCGATGGTTAAAATATGATACTTTTTCTACTTATTAATATTTTATGTTTTTTTATTTTTCTGCACATATTTTAAAATACTTCTTTTTGTCAAGACATATTAAAGTATATTGACCCGTAGCTACAATTATTATTTTTAATTTTTAAAAAAGTATATAATTAATATTTTAATTCAACAAAAAAATTTGTAAAAAATAACAATTGAACTATGCAAACAAAGCACATTGAAATATATACAGAAAAGTCAAACATCAAGCATTACGAAATACAGTTAAACCTCGATAAATGAATACACTTAATCAAGATTATTCATTTATAGAGGTTAAAAATACACTGTTTCTATTAGGGGTGAACAAAAACCCGATCAAACCGCCAAACCGACCCAACCCACCCCTTTTTTAGGCCGAACAAACCGAACCGTCCGAAACCGAAGTGTAAACGGTTTAAATTTTTAAAAACCCGAATAAGTTGGGTTGGGTCAGGGTTTAACAAAATTTAACCCCCACCCAACCCAACCCAACCCGTTTATACAGTAAAGGCCCATCTCTCAGTTCTGTCTACCTGGTCCATTAGCCAATCTAGCCCATTTTCAAGATTTAACCTAAATCTTTCTTTTACATATCATTACACTTAGTCACTTATATTATACTCCCACAGCCGCTACTCAGTCACTCCCAGTCTCCCACAACCACAAGCCACAAATACGATCTTCTTCCGTTCTTCGTGACTTCGTCCTCGTCTAGACGTCTACTCCAGTCCCTGTAAGCATTCACTTCCTAGTTCCTTCAATTTTATTCCTAATTAATATGTTAGGATTATTATGTTAATATCTTGGATTCAATTAATATGTTTCTTTCTTTGTTTGTTTGTTAATATGTTTCATTCTTTGTTTGTTAGATTTAGATTTATATGATGATTTATATTGTAATGAGGAATTATTTTTAAACTTCATAGTTCACATCCAATACTAGAAGGAAACTGATAATATTTTGATTTTTGAAATGGCGAATGATGGTTTTGATTACTTGGGAGTTTATACAGTTATTCATTAGCTTATCAAATGTCTCAAGCGAGCAACAATTGAAATGCTTGTGACCTTTTGAAATTTAAGTGTATTAGGCAGCTTAGGGATTTAATTAGTGTGGTTTCAGGCCAGCATTGATGATTCTAGCTTGAATTGTCATTGTCTACCCGGTCTGAGTTCCTATGCAAATTTTGCGGATGGTGCTAAATACAAAGATTAAGAAAAAGTGAATTGGCACTGGATAGATAGAATGGTGAATCTTCTTTGTCTTTTAACAGATATTGTTAACTGATGCAAGTTCATTATATTGTTACCATCTTAGCTCTCTGAATCATTCATTGATAAAGAAAAGTGTTGTGTGGGTTATTACCCTGGTCATTTGTTTTAATTCTGTTCATACCTATTTATATAACTTTTATACTCATTTTTTTGGATACCAAGTTTATACCATCTTCACTCTTTTTGCTTTTGATCAGTCATCAGTTAATCAGTTATACAACTTAAAGCAATGCCCCTACTGGTTTTTTATATATTTAAAGAGTAAACTTAAAGCATGTCTCCAGTTGATGAAATATTAGCAAACTAAATATCTATTGCTAAATCCATTTGAAGAGTAAATTTATGTTTACTAATTTATGTGTCCTGAACTAGAATTCAGTGCAGTCGTTTGTTTTGAACTATAATTATGTTCTGGCCTTTAATATGCAGGATGCTGGAGGCGATTCTCCGCCAAAGAATGTTGTCATCAAGGAAATTCGTAGAAGGAGGTTGTTGGAAAATTATCTGCAACAACAACAAATGGAGACAACTGAGAGTAAGAATGATGTAGATAAATACTTGACTGAAGATCCTATCAATCCAATGACATCATCATTCGATATATTACTTTGGTGGAAGGAAAACTCTAGCAGGTATAAAATTTTATCATTGATTGCAAAGGATATACTTGCTATTCCTGTCTCCACAGTTGCTTCCGAAGTTGCGTTTAGTACTAGTGGGCGCATATGAGACCCATTTCGAAGTTCTTTGAGCCCAAAAATGTTGGAAGTACTCGTTTGCACGCAAAGCTGGTTGAAAGAGGGTCGTGGTGGGATAAAAGCCAAAGAATTTTTGGATGACATTCATGCATTTGATTTTCTTGAAGAAGGTAAAACAAATTTAATCAACATTTTTAATATGTTCTTTTTTGTTTCCATGCTTATTTGTATTCTTGTTTTAATATGAGTTCTTGTAGGTAACATGGATAAGGTCACTGGTGCATCGAATGCCAAAATCAAGACCAAGACCGTTGATATTATTGATGATTAATTCATCACAAATTATGCTATAATGTATTTTAAGCTAGCAGACTTTTAATTTGGACCTGTTTATGGTTTAAAATTTTCAGACTTTTGTTAATCTTACTTTATGGAGGACTGTAATATGTTGGCAGTTGAGAACTTGACATGTATTGTTGAATGTTTATTATGGATTTAACTTATGTTTTGAATTTATCCATGATTTAGATAGTTTTTTTCTTTTAAGTTTTGACATGATAAATTGATAATATTACTTCTAACCCGATTAACCCAACCCAATCCGACCCAACCCAACATGCAAAGGGTAGGGTTGGGTTGGACATATATTTTTGGGCCGATGGGTTAATATTTTTAAAAACCGAATTAATTGGGTTGGGTCGTTTTATTGCCTCTAACCCGACCGACCCAACCCATGTTCACCCCTAGTTTCTATTATGTCGGACTGAAAAAAATTATTTATTTGATGAGGTTATTCGTTTATTAAATATTTATTTATCGAGTTTCCACTGTAGATGGAGTATTAAATAGAATATATATTTTATATGATTTATTTAATGAAATTTTCTGTAAAAATTACAAATTATTGTTGTAGTAATTACAAGTTATTATGACTATTAAATGTTCAAGCAACTTAAAAATTAAAATACAAGTGGAAGCCTAGGACGCTTGACAAGTTGACTAGAAGATTTTTATTTTATATAAGCCGAATTTATATAGATAAAAGTCAAGGTTGGAACCAGTGACTTAGTTACAAAATAGCCTGCCTTTGTTTACTATGCAAGCTAATCCTACTACCACCAGATACATGTCTTGACTACTGGAGAAACTGAAATTAAACTTAGTACTTGCACCCTTGTTTACTAGCTTAGGTCTTCACCATACTACTACTTAGAACAAAAGTTAAGGAACTAACTACCCAACCTTGACATTAGAATACCAGAACCAGTCGATAACTACTAACAAGCCATGAAAATCGAGTAGTATCCTCTGGTAATATGTCTGAACTGCTGCTAATCCACCTCGACCAGCGGCGTGTCGTCGATAAACACCATACCTTGGCTAGCTGCAATGCCTCCATGGATTTGATCCTCCACCATTATCTGTTCTTCATTATCATCTATGTCGATTTCTCTTTCTATAACCACAGTCGTAGGGGCGTCAACTTGGCCAAGACCCATTGTTTCTGTTAGATCAGATGGGAGGTCTTCATCTCCGAGGCTTACTGGGCTAGGTGCACCATCCGGTACCATGATATCTTGATAGCTAGGGTGATCAAGACCCATCCCCATGTCCAAATCTAGCAATTCCTCGATCCCGCCCACTGGTCTATTGCAAGTGTAGAGCATGTTGCATAGCCTCCTGCCAAGTCTTGAGAGAAATCGAGCCACCCTGTTTCTAGCTGGAACAATGTAGGCGATTGTGCAGAACCACCTCATGTCCCTTAGGCGTATGTCAATCTCAGTAGCAATGTCGTAGACGGCTGGTGGAGCTCCTATGTGATAGTTCTTTATCACCATGAATGCTTCCAAGTTGTCTGTTTCCAGAATAACATCACGGTACCCTAGCTTGAAGGCACGACGGAGTGAAATGAAGATCGTCCATAGTTGGTTTCCTAGCGCTGATAACTGAGGTATCACTCCTATGGTGAGATGCTGAAGAACCCCATCCGAGTTCCTATAGACTGCACCAATACCAGTGCGAAATCCAAGGAACGATGCAGTTCTAGAGGAAGAGCCACGAACATTTATTTTTAAGATCCCAGGATGGGGAGGTACCCAGTGATAAGGCATGCTTGAAGGGTTAGTGTTTCTGAAAGTTGGAGTGTGCGAGAGAGTGAGCTTGTATCCCTTCTATTTATGGACAATTTTTCCCGCCTACATATCTGCACTGGTCATCATTGAATGTGTTGTAGTTAATTACAACTACTTAGCTTTCAAATACAGTGACTAGCAGCCTTGATTACATATCTAATGATGGGATATGCTTTTATGTTGCTAATAGTTTCAGCAATACCACTGGGTGGTTTATTAGATAATTCGGCTTCACCTGCAACACTTGTCTCCCTTGTGAGTACTCATCAATAAGTGCAAGAAATAATGCTCTACTTATTGTAGATTTTTGCTGAGGCGGGAGGTTAGTTTAAACTTTGCACTCTTCTAGAAACCTTCCGTTGCCATCCTATGGATAGGTTTTCTGAGCCTGAGAGTGTAGCTGTGGGATAGTAATTTGCGTGCTTCTTAATGCGAACTGAGCCAGCCAACTAGCATGGACTTCCTTTTTGATCCATCTTTAGCCATCCTGTCTGCTTGGACATTAAGTTCTCTACGCACATATTGAAGGTGGAAGTAATGAGCCTCATGCATATGGCCCATTATCGAAGTGTCCAGGTCGTGGCTTGCAATCCCCATATTCACATTGGATACCAGGACTTTTGCATCTGAGAATAATGCTATACTAGAGTTTTTAGGAGTTTTCGTTATGATATTTTCCAACATGAACTCCAGTGCCTCCCATTCTGCTTCGTAGGGAGAATTTTTATGACTTGGACCCAAGAAAAGGAATACTACCTTTCCCGATTTATCCATTAAAAAACCTCCTATGCCTGACCTGAGAATGCCATGTTTGTCCTTTTTCCAAGCCGCATCTATAAATCCAATTAGTGAAGCGTTTCCGAACCATTTTTTCATGTGGCATTGCAATTCCCCTTTGACTCTTCTGTTGCATGCTTCTTGTGGGTCGATCACCCATAAGTTTTGTAAGTTTGGTTGTATGATGTTACCAGCAACTGCCCACAAGAAAGCTCTATTCTTTATGAGTAAATGTAGAGCCCTTTTCGATGTTTTTACTCCCTTGTAAACCAGTTCATTTCTTGCAATCCAAATTGTCCACATCATAGCTACCATACATAAACCCCCTCCCGTCTTAAAATTTCTACTTGAGCACTTTTTGAAGCAGTCTTCTAAATTCATAGGTCCTTGACCTGTTTCTATGCGAACGTTTAACCATGATTTTAGAATTTCCCACGCTTGCGTAGCAAGTGGGCAATGCCAGAATATGTGTTCCTGTGTTTCGTCTTCCAAACCACACCACCTGCAAAGGTCGTCTGTCAGTATTCCTTTCTTTTTCAGGAGAGATAACGTAGGTAATATCCTATGAGATATCTGCCATAGGAAGAACCTTGCTTTTGGAGGGACTCTCAAACTCCAGATTGTTTTCCATGGGCCAAAAAATCCTTGGTTCGAAGTGAAGTACTCATAGGCTGATGCGGAGCTATATTTGTGTGCTTCTTCCTTCCAATGCAAAACATCCTTTTTATCTGATAGAGCCACATTTTTTATCAATGTGGATAATTCATTTATTTCTTTTGCTTCCCATCCCGTTGGTTGTCTTTTCCACAGGTTGTTGTGGTTTCCTGGATCATGCCAAGCCTTTATCATTGAGTTCACTGAAATGTACTCATCTTTTGCTAGGTGAAAGATTCTTCGGAATTTTAAGCTCAAAATTCCTGCCTTGTCCCATTTGTCATGCCAGAAATACGGTGATTGACCATTTCCTATTGTCCAATGAAAGTCCTCATACTTGATCATGCAGTTGTTAGTGTTATTCTTGAGTGAGGCCATGCTTTTCATTATTTGGGAGAGAGAGTTGTAGTCATCTATACCGGGATCGAAAATGAAATTCTTGCCATACTTGCCAGCAAGCACTGTATACCACAGACTGGTCCTCTCTTTGATACCTTTCCACCACCATTTGGCCAGTAATGTTTGGTTTTTGATGTCCATGTTAACCAATCCCAAACCTCCTTTATCTTTTGGTAGGCTTAGTGTTTCCCATCTAATTGAGTGCATTTTCCTCTTTGAATTTGGCCCTTCAAGAATTTCTCCCCAGAAAAAGTTCCTCTTAACTAGCTCAATTTCTTTCAACACACCTTTGGGAACCCTGTATAGACTAAGCCAATAAACGGGGATATTATTCAGAGTTGACTTGATTAGGACTGACCTTGCTTGTTT
Source organism: Saposhnikovia divaricata (assembly GCA_036435485.1). Taxonomy (NCBI): domain Eukaryota; kingdom Viridiplantae; phylum Streptophyta; class Magnoliopsida; order Apiales; family Apiaceae; genus Saposhnikovia; species Saposhnikovia divaricata. The sequence goes on from CM071595.1 coordinate 136,341,336, forward strand.
ATTGAGGAATCTTGTTTTCCCATTGGCTAGCTTTGTTTTGACCTTTGTAACCAACGGTTTCCAGAAGCTCTTCCTTATAGTGGACTGTCCTATTGAGGTGCCTAAGTAATTGAATGGCCATGAGCCAGGTGTGCACCCTATTGAATCCGCCCATCCTTTTGCTCTAGCCTCATCTGCCCTCGATGTGTATATGTTGCTCTTTTTGAAATTTATTCTTAGCCCTGATAAGATCTCGAACAATTTGAGTATCACCCTTATGCCTCTGCATGAGTGTTGTGAATTTTTTAGGAATATCACCGTGTCATCGGCAAATTGCAGGTGCGTGAGTGTTGGCCCTGTGCCAAGCTTGATTCCTTCAATGATGCCCAATTCTTCAGCCTTTTTGATGATGAGGTGTAGAATCTCTCCGACTATGTTGAATAGTAATGGCGACATAGGGTCTCCCTGGCGCAAGCCCCTGTGAATGTTGAACTCTCTTGTCGGGCTTCCATTCACCAAAATTGACATTCTGATGGATTTGAATATTCCGTCTATCCACATAATCCATTTGTTTCCATAGCCAAAGTTGATGAGTGAGTGCTTTAAAAAATCCCAGTTGATGGAGTCAAACGCTTTCTCGAAGTCCAATTTGAGGATGATCCCTTTTGCTTTACCTTTTTGTAGGCTATGTGCTACTTCTGAAGTTACAAGTATGTTATCCGATATGGCTCTCCCTGTAATGAATCCTGATTGTTCTTCTGAGATAATATGATCTGCTATGCTTTTGATTCTATTTGCTAGGATTTTGAGCACTATTTTGAGTGAGCAATTTATAAGGCTTATCGGCCGAAAGTCCGTCACTAACCTTGGGTTTGCTAATTTTGGAATGAGTGCCACAAATGATGAGTTGATTCCTGGAGGTAGGCATCCTGTTGAGTGAAAGTTTGATAACATCTCTTCGAAATCCTTGTAAAGCAGACTCCAGTATTCTTTTAAGAACCCTGCATTGAAACCATCTGGTCCCGGTGATTTGTTAGGATCCATTTGGTTTATTGCACGTCCCATTTCATCCCTGGAAAAATTCTTTTCCAGTTCGTTGGAGACCTGCACAGAAACTTTTTTCTGAATCAGGTTGCCAAGGCTAAAGATCCTCTCTCCATGATTATTTTTTTAGAATTCTTCATAGAAGGTGAAGAAGACTTTTTTGACTTCATTTGGGTCTGTGATCTAGTTTCCTTCTTTAATTATTCCTTGAATACTGCCTTTTCTCTGTTTGAATTTTGCCATCGTGTGAAAGTACTTGGTGTTTGCATCCCCTTCTGCCATCCATCTTATTCTTGCCTTTTGTTTAAAAATTTCATTTATTTCCTTGTAGGCCTTTTGTAGAGACGTTTCTAAGTATCTTCTATTAGAGTCTTTTGAAAGGCCTCTGTCACAGTATTCCAGTCTCGCTTCCAGTTCCTTGATATTCTGAATATGAGCTTCATTTGATGTGTCATTCCATGCTTTTATTTCTAATCTTACTGCTCTTAGATTTGCATGAAGGTCTGATGAGTTTTCTCGCCTTTCCATCCATTTGTCTGTGATGAGTTTCTTTACTTTCTCGTTTTCTAGCCATGTGTTGAAGATTTTAAAGGGTCTTGGGCCCCAATTCACCTCTTTAGCTGTTAGGTGAAGTGCGATGTGGTCGGATGACTTTCTCCCTAGACCTGTGAGAGACCAATTCTGCTTTTTACTCCACTCTGTATTGGTTGTTGCTCTATCCAGCTTACTGCATTTCCCTTGTGGACCGAACCATGTGAAATCATAGTTAGTGATCGGTATGTCCCATAAGTTATTCGATGTTAAGAATTGTTGCAGCAGTTCCGAGTCTTTTGTCCTGTAATTGCAATTTCTTCTTTCCTCCTTTGTGAGGACGCAGTTAAAATCTCCTATCACACAACAAGGTTCATTTGAGAAGACGATGATGATTTTGGAGATTTCTTCCCATAATGTTTGCTTCTTTGCACTGTCGTGGGGACTGTAAATGTTGATGCAGTTACAGAATTGGTCTGTGTTACTTTCTGTTTTGACTGTACCCCGTACCCATATCCAGTTTCTTTTGATGATCCAATTTGTTGGATGGAAGAATTCCTTTACCCATGAGATTGCCAGGCCACCTGATAGACCTGAGGCGTCCGATGTTAGCCAATCGTGATTATGTACGTCCCATATTGCATTTTTGTGTTCCTTTGACCAGTTCGAGCACTTTGTTTCCTGAATGCATATTATGTTTGGTCTTGCTACCGAGATGAAGGACCTTAGATTTGATGTAGCTGTTGTGTTGTTAATCCCTTTGCAATTCCAATCCAATATTGAGATGTTATCCATCTAGATTGTGTTTTGTGTGATGGCCTGCTCTTTGTCGTTTGATAGTTTATTTCTTATCAAAGACAACGAAACATCTCTGTCCTGGTTTTCTATTAAGCCTATCATGAGACCCGTCTCTAAAACCTCCAACGCCAAGTCCCTTTCTCCTACTTCGAATGTTGAATCTGGATACTTCTCTTTTTGCACTTTGCTTTGATTGGATCTGGCCATATTTGCTTTGCAATTGTCTCTGTTATTGTCTTCGCCTTGAATTAATCTGTGTTTCTTCCTTTGATATTTCCTTGCTCTTAGTTTGAAGTCAAAGAAAGATGAACATCGCTTAGACTTTCTTGGTCTGCCCACCTTCCTTCCTAACTTTAGCATGTTTAAGTCTTTGACAAGCCTGTCATCCATCCACTTGGAGGTTCCATCTTCTTCTTCTTGCTCAGGAGAGGTTTCATTCCCGTTTTCTTTCTCCAATACTGAGTCTGATATCCAAGTATCATGCGACTCTGTTATAGAAGATATGTCGAAATTTCTTATAGACCATGCCTTATTGTTCCATCCTTCTTCAACATGTGAAGGTGATGACTCTGACTCTTGTTCATTGTATCCTTGGGTGGGATTACTAACTAATGAATCCATTTTCCTCGATTTTGCGCCATGATCCTTACTTTGTGATTCCTTAGTGCTATCTCCTGACCCTTCACTCTCACATGAAAAGATTTTTGCTTCTTTTTGTTTGTCTTCGTTCCAAATTCTACTTTCTTCATGGCCACAAAGTGCTGATTCCTTGATTTTGACCCAAAATCCTTGTCCATCTAGCATGACCTTGATGGTTTCTTCAATTTGGGATACCTTGTGGGTTTGGATGCACAATCTGAGCTTATTAAACCTGTAACGCCCCCAAATCCACCCTGACCGGGGACTCGGGTCGTCACATTGTCTCAATATGATAACGCAATAACAATACCAAATTTTATTACAACGGAGCATAAATGTCCCACTCCGCAGGTCCAAGATCGTCTTCACAACATAGTACAATCCAACTTGTTACATCTCGAGATAAAATATTACAAAAGTTCACAAAAGTAGAAATATAAAGATTCCATCTGGATCTTCTAATTATTGTCACCATAGCCTTGCGCTTTCCCCTTGCCTCTGTATCCCTGGTTGGACGTCTCGCCTCTCTCCGTCTTGACAGCTGAACAAAATGTTGTAAAGCAAGAACAACTATAGTGCTCAGCAAGTTCTCTTCTTGCTCGGTATATAAATATAATAAGGTTTACCGAAAGAAATACTCAAAATTTTAATATCGGATATCACCATATGATTTGGCTCAAATTCATCTCGAAAATATCATACTCGAAAAACTCAAAACTCATCTCAAAATTGAATACTCAAAAGACTCATTACTCATCTCGAAACAGAATACTCGAACAACTCATTTGATATAACTCTGATCAATCATGATTTAAGAATGAACTGGTCTTCCACCTCTCGGTATCTCGGTGGGGCGATCAACTAACCGACCAAGAATACCGGCCTCCAATGACACCGCACTTCGCCCGATCACGGCTACAATACAATATCAACAATATAATATATATATATATATATATATATATATATATATATATATATATATATATATATATATATATATATATATATATATATGTATGAATACTAGCATCATAATGGTTATCAATTCAACCATGGCAACAAAGTGCCTAATTATTCTCGGGTCCGTAAAACGGTACACGAGTCTCTCTTTCTCTATAATGGGCCTCTTGCCCAAAATTGACCAGTAGAATACAGAATTCCCGAATATCTGGGGTACAGATAACTTGAAATAATTCTTCCAGAAAATATTTACAAATCTGGCGGACTGCCAGTCTGACTCGATTTTACCACCAATCCGAACAATGGACTGATGTAAATTCTTAATAATAATAATTTATCGGTTGACACGAACAAAATGTCAAACCTGACAATAAACTCAACTATCTCGAAATTATGAGAATAGTCTTAAAATGAAGTAATTGGGAGTCGTACTGAACAAATAGTACTTCTCAATATTTATAATACTCAACATTGATGAACGTTTAAATAGAATATTTTTTCACTTGATCGACGAGTAAAAATCTCTAATAATTATAATTTTTAAACTTCTATCGGTTAGTTCAAACAAGGAACTAACTAAAAGATAATCAATAAATAAAGGTTGAATTTGTAGAATAAATTCAATCGAAAAGAATGAATTTAACTATCCAGACGAATGAGATTAGTTTCACTGAATCAAAATAATAATCGTCTCGAATTAATGAGATCGACCCGATAGCAACTAAATTATCTCTACGCTTATAGGGATTATAATTCTCAAATAAACTAAATTAACAACATAATAATATTTAACGAGAAATAATGCTCAAAAGAAATTATTGCATCATACGGAGCAACAGATAAATCTCAACATATAATATCTCGAAAATAATTAAGGAATTAAATAATACGAACAGAAATTCACAGTTTCCGAAAGTTAGGGTAGGAATGAACTTGCCTCGATCTCGAAGTGCAAATGAATGCAGATAAAATTATACTCTACCCGTGAACTTGGCGTCGATCAACGTCTCGAGAATTATTCTCTAAAAATGGCAACCAGAAATACGTGAGCAATTCGTCAACTAAAAATATCTCTAAACCGATAATATAATATTTAAATATTAAGATAATAATAATAATAAAATATTCCCGAATAATAACTCTTCTCCGAACTCATGAATTAAATCTAGAAAATATATAATATTTTTAATATCCGTAAATCTCACTTTATTTAATTGTAATAAAATTCTCATTTAAAAGGCTCTAATGAATTCTCTACAATTCTCTAAAATTCACTAATTTAATAATATTAACCTCTATTTATTCTCAAAACAAAATAATTTAACAATCCATTTTTATTCAATTTAAATCCATAATTATAATTGAACCAACTCATTCTCTTCTTTTATTTTTAATAGCCAACTATTTATTCCAATCCGTTTTATTACTATAACTACAAAACTTTCATTTTTATTCAACTATAAAACAATTTGATAATATCTCTTCTTTAAAAAAATAACTCTTTATTTACTGACTACATCTATTATCAATTTTAATCAAATTCCCATGTTTAATAAAATACAATCTCTTTTTAAAACCAAATCTTGATTCTAATTTTATTTTAATTAATCATATTTATCAATCAAATTCTTAATTACTAAACAAACACACCATTAACAGTTAATTATTGTGACCAATTAATCAACGCCACCATCAATCACTACTGGTGGTCGCCGGCCGGACGCCGTGGCGGCGCCGGCGGCTTCCACCACCACCACTCTCACTCCCCTCTCTCTCTCTCTCTCTCTCACTCTCTCTATGTCTAAATCTCTCTGCACTCTCAATTTCTCTACTCGGCATCTCCCTCTCCATCGGAAATCTCTCCGACTCCTCTCTCGCAATCTCTGTCTCTCTTCGACCCTCTCTCCGTCTCTGTCTTTCCCTTGCTTCCAATCTCCGTCAATCTCTCCGTCGACTATCTCTTCTCATCTCTCTACTCTCGATTAAAAACAACCACACCAATCAAACATCACACAAAACTCCATCCCCTGCATCTCTCACTCTCCTCTTCGTCCCTACTCTACTCCGCCCACTTCGACAACAACAAAATCCCTTTCCCCGATCTCTCTGTTCGCTATTTTCTCTACGCAAGTATACGCAGTCCAAAAGCAATATAGGGAAATAAGGATCGTTCCCACGAAGACTTGGTGTATTTCAGTAAATATGTTTATTCAACAACGTTCGGTTAATTATAGAAGCCTGAACAACGAATTGGTTGATTTGTTTCTTTCACAACTAATTAATGAAATAACGACTAAAAATTAATATGATAAAGATTTTATATATGAGATAAACATGGGATTCTAATTTCATTATTTATTTCATTTAGCATTGATGCCTTAATTTAAAGTGATTCTGATAATTATGGAAGCTAGCCGGGAACACGAAACTAATATAAGCGCCTTTCAGCCTTAACTTATATCAAACCATACAAACATCCACTTAAAAAGATAGAAGTTGTGTGGACACCATTTATGTCTAGACCCTATATGTCTATAAGATTTGAAAACATAACTGGTTTACGAATAAATTCCTTATTTTTGGTTACACAGGGCGATGTGATCCAAAACCCTACCACTAATCGTAATTATATATGAAAATTACGAACCTGTGCTAACATGGCAAATTCTAAATTCTCAAATCCACTTTCGCATTCATTAAGAATTAATAATTTAGATGATAACTACGCATCTAATAAATTAAGCACAACCACGTTAGGCAATCGGAAAATTTTTATCACAACACAATTTATTAAGGCATCGAATTACTAAATTACGTAAATAACTCCATTAGAATCCCATGACGGCGATTAGTTCATAATTAAACGAATCGTCATCATGGGATTAATTGAAATCATAATAATAATAATAATAATAATAATAATAATAATAATAATAACAATAATAATAATAATAATAACAACAATAATAAAACTAAATTAAAATTTACGATAAATTAAATATGAAAATTATAAGAGTTTAGAAACTAAAACCGAAATAATTTCCACTTGCACGAAACGAGCACTCCGATAATTCCTTGTAAAATAAGAAATTAGAAAATAAAACCGAAATAGCTTCCACCGAAAGAGAAGAGCACTCCAAATAATTCCCGTAATTTCTTCAACCCAAAATGAAATTTTTACTAAAATTACAGAAAATTTAATTGTAATAAATAAAAATAAAATTACAAAAGAAGCTATTGAAATTTAGAGAGCAAAGGAGAGAATTAAGTTTTGAGGTGTGATTCAACTGCAAGATTTAAGGCCTATTTATAGTACAATTCTAGCACACCAAGAGATTAAAAAAATAAAAAGAAAAAGAAAAAGAAAATAAAAGAAATTGAAAAGAAATGCAAAAAAATTACAATACTGCCGAAAGTAACCTACACCAACCCAACTATCACAAATGCTTTCCCTGCCACCAGCTATGCCCAGCCGCAGGAAGGAGTTGTGCGCTACACGCGCGGCATTCAGCGAACAGGACGGGCGCGTGTCTCCCACGCGCGCGTGGGAGAGTGGGGGGACAGGCCGACAGCACTTGCTAAAATCTTCTTCCTAATAATTGTTTATGCCGACCAGTACTGATTTGCTTTGCTTGCTTTATTTTTTTGTGGCCACATCACACACTAACAACCTGCACACAATTCGTTTTATTATTTTTTTTCTTTTTTCTTTTTTTTCTTTCTTTTGTTTATTCAACTTGCATAATAAAATATATATAATTAATAAATAATTAATTTAATTCCGAAATTTATAAAAATAAATATCTAATATTATTAGATATTTATAAATATAATTTTCTAATTAAATAAAGTATTTATTAATATAAATAAATTTTCAAGACCCAAGCTGCGGTAAATTTCGGGCCAAAAACCGGACTCCTTTTCCTTAACGAAAAATATATCAATTCCAACCGGGCTTTTCTCTTTAAGAATATATCACTTTCCATCTTTTTGTGATAATTCTATTTTCTCATTGCTCGTCCAGGTGCGAATTACGGCCTGCTGAGGATCTGAAACTGGATTCCTTTTGCGAAACGAAAAATATATCAATTCCAACCGGGGTTCCAGATTTAAGAATATATCACTCAGAATTTCTTTATGATAATTCTTTTTTCCTCGTAACCAGTTCACTTGATAAAATTGAGCCAGAAATCCACCGTTTTTAGCCTTTTATCGCCTAGATACCTGAATTTGCGAGTTCTGCGCAACAAATAATTAAACAACAAAACGAATTAAAAGACACAACATATTTAAGGATAAACCATCAATATAGGTCCTTTTAGCGCATAATAAGTGGATATAAAATCCACTTATCACACCCCCAAACTTAAACTGAAGCTTGTCCTCAAGCGAAAACTGACTCGACTACCTCTAAATGCACGAATGCAACTGACGCAAAGATCCCATAGGCAAAGCAATAACCAAATTAGCAGAGTGTCTCAGAGAGTATGAAAATTCCAAATAGAGATCGACTAAATACCCGCATATTAACATGTACAAGTACAGAAACGTGCATGTGTGCAATACTCATCAGAATTACTCTTAGAACTAGCTCAAAACCATACATATTCTTCGTCATAACAATCACAAGTTTATAAATAGAATGGACGCTAGACACTTCATAACCTAGAAACACCTCTATCATCATTTGAGTTTAGACAGGAATTCATGCTTTATTAACCACTATGACGCATAATACTTTACACAACACACATGCTTATTTGACCGTGCAATGGATGAGACCCCAAAAGGCTTATACAATAATACCCATGTAGCGAGTGTTAGGTCAGTGGATCCCAGACTATAAAAGCCTTAGGTCACTAGGCACAAAGTCCCCTCGTACTTAATTGCTCGAGTATTAAAGAGCTCACCCTGGCCAACTCTGCATACTCACAATCTCATAAACAATAATTTTTTTTTTCATTTTTTTATATGCAATTTGGAATGAGAATTCTCATTTCCAACCCTAGACTACTCATATAAATATGAGCTGGCTACTAGCCAATTGACACCTATCAATTATTAACAAATACACACAAACTAGCATGAACCCTGGCTTCCCCCAAACTTATATTTTAGTGATTCTACGCTATCAAGGGAAAATTCCAAATATAATCAGGTGATTAAATTTCAACAACCAAACAAGCATGACCTTAACCTAGCCCAAAAGTAACCGATGAGTTGTGTAAGATTGTGTTTCTGCAACATGCACGTCAATTCATAAGTATTTAAATCAGCCCTCTATCCATCATTATCACACTCAAATTCATCATTGACTACTAAACGGAATCACCAAGCGCTACGGGATCAAGGAAAATATGATATGCAACTAATCATGAATATGCAATTTTTTTTTTGTTTTTTTTTTACATATATATGAATTATATGAAATTATACTAGCATGGTATATTATGAACTACATGAAACTGTATGCATACTATGACTCAATTAATCAAATATCCTAAATCACCCCCAAACTTAAAATATTCAATGTCCTCATTGAAGGTATAGATAAAGGATAAACGAGAACTCCCCTAACTGTTGGCATCGTTACCCTCCTCGGGTGGTGAATCAGGTGGTGGCAATGAGCTCCAAACTGAGGCAATGACCTGCACTTTCGACATAATACTAAACAAAATCACACCAAATCAAACCACACATAAAAAAACACCAAACCTATGGGTTGCCTCCCATGAAGCGCTTGTTTATTGTCGCTAGCTTGACGATTATACTGAGAATCATGTGGTGGCCAACTTGGTGGTATCAGCCTCACGGTTCACCGCGTCACCAAAATAGGGCTTCAATCTCTGCCCATTCACTTTGAACGATTGATCGGGTGATTTCTCAAAGATTTCCACCGCTCCGTGTGGAAACACAGTTTTGACAACAAATGGCCCTGACCATCTTGATTTGAGCTTCCCTGGAAACAATCGAAGACGAGAGTTATATAATAAGACCGACTGACCAGGAACGAATACCTTTTGAATAAGACGACGATCATGCCATCGTTTCACTTTCTCCTTATAGAGCTTATTGTTCTCATATGCCTGCAATCGAAACTCGTCCATCTCGTTGAGTTGCACCATCCTTTTCTCACCTGCGGCCTTAAGATCGAAATTTAGCTTCTTCAAAGCCCAATAAGCTTTGTGTTCCAATTCGGCCGGTAAATGGCAAGCTTTCCCATAGACAAGCTGATATGGTGACATGCCTAAGGGTGTTTTATATGCTGTACGATAAGCCCATGCGGCTTCATCGAGTTTTAAAGACCAATCCTTTCTCGAAGGACTCACCACTTTTTCCAGAATGCGCTTAATCTCGCGATTTGATACCTCGGCTTGGCCATTGGTTTGCGGGTGGTATGCCGTAGCTACCCGGTGGTTGATGTTGTACCTTGCCATAAGATTAGTGAATTTGCGATTGCAAAAGTGAGTACCTTCATCGCTTATGATTACTCGAGGAGTGCCGAATCTTGTGAAGATGTTCTTGTGGAGGAAGTTGAGCACGACATTGGCATTATTGGTCGAAAGTGCCTTGACTTCAACCCATTTGGAAACATAATCAACGGCTAGCAAGATGTATTGGTTGTTACATGAGGAAATGAATGGTCCCATGAAATCGATGCCCCAAACATCGAAGATTTCCACCTCTAGCATTATATTGAAGGGCATCTCATTCCTCCTAGATATGTTACCAACACGCTGACAACGATCACACTTTAGCACAAACTGATGGGCATCCTTAAAAAGGGATGGCCAATAAAATCCTGCTTGAAGAATTCGAGTTGCGGTCTTTTCACTTCCATAATGGCCACCATATGTCGTGGCGTGATAATCCCTTAGAATAGCCTCTGTTTCACTGTATGGCACACATCTCCTAATCACCTGATCGGCTCCTTGTTTAAACAGATATGGTTCGTCCCAACGATACCATTTGACTTCATGCAAGAATTTCTTTCTTTGTGCAAAAGAGAGCCCCGGAGGAATCACTCGACTCACCAGAAAGTTCACAATGTCTGCAAACCAAGGCTCTTCTTCTTGTATCCCAAACAACTGTTCATCAGGAAAGGATTCATTAATGACGGTTTTTGTCTTGGGATGTCTTCCCAAGGTCTTCCAATCGTGAGAGATGGTCGGCTACTTGGTTTTCTGTCCCTTTTCTATCCTTGATCTCCGCATCGAATTCTTGCAGCAGAAGAATCCATCGAATCAACCTGGGTTTGGAGTCTTTTTTAGAGAGCAGATATCTGATAGCCGCATGATTAGTGTACACAGTCACCTTCGTGCCAAGCAAGTATGAACGGAATTTTTCAAAACCATAAACTATGGCTAACAACTCCTTCTCAGTGGTAGTGTAGTTTAATTGAGCATCGCTGAGGGTTTTGCTTGCATAGTAGATGACATGAAACATTTTATCTTTCTTTTGGCCAAGAACGGCCCCAACTGCGTAATCGCTAGCATCACACATCATAGCGAAAGGCTCACTCCAATCTGGAGCAATGATCACGGGTGCTGAAATCAATTTCTTCTTCAGAGTCTCGAAAGCTGTGAGACATTCTTCGTCAAATTTGAAATGAATATCTTTTTCCATCAGCTGACACAAAGGTTTGGAAATTTTTGCGAAATCCTTGATGAAACGCCTGTAGAAACCTGCGTGCCCAAGGAAACTGCGAATCCCTCGCACTGAATTAGGTGGTGGCAGCTTTTCAATAGCTTCTATCTTTGCTTTGTCCACTTCTAGACCTTTCCTTGACACTTTGTGCCTGAGAATAGTTCCTTCTTGTACCATGAAGTGGCACTTCTCCCAATTGAGCACTAGGTTAGTTTCCACGCATCTTTTCAGCACCGAGCCAAGATTTTGCAAGCATTCATCAAAAGATAGACCGAATACAGAGAAGTCATCCATGAAAACTTCTACGGTCTTGCCAATCATGTCTGAGAAGATGGCCATCATGCACCTTTGAAAAGTACCAGGTGCGCCACACAAGCCAAAGGAAACCCGCCGAAAGGCAAAAGTGCCGAACGGGCATGTAAATGTTGTTTTCTCCTGATCCTCAGGAGCAATGCAAATTTGGTTATATCCAGAATAACCATCCAGAAGGCAGTAATAATCATGGCCGGCTAGTCTATCTAGCATCTGATCAATGAAAGGAAGGGGAAAATGATCCTTCCTTGTGGCTTTATTCAACTTCCGGTAGTCCATGCAGATTCGCCAACCGGTGACTGTGCGAGTAGAGATGAGTTCATTCTTTTCATTGGTAATCACCGTCATGCCTCCTTTCTTCGAAACACATTGCACTGGACTCACCCATGCACTGTCAGAAATGGGATAGATAATCCCTGCATCCAGCCACTTGATGATTTCTTTCTTCACTACCTCTTTCATAAGAGGATTTAGCCGCCTTTGATGCTCCACTGTTGGTTTACTACCTTCTTCCAATGGAATTTTATGTTGACAATAAGCTGGGCTGATGCCTTTGATATCCGCTAGGGTCCAACCAATGGCTGTTTTGAATTCCCTCAGGACTCTTAAAAGCTTGTCTTCCTCAGAGTCTGAAAGGTTAGCAGATATAATCACAGGTAAGGTAGATGATTCACCAAGAGAAGCATACTTTAAGTGATTAGGAAGTGGTTTGAGCTCTAGAGTTGGAGCTTCCTCGATAGATGGTTTCATTTGCTGATGCGGCCCCTTTAGTTCTGGCAGATCCAATGATTCAACTGGTCTTTCAAATTTTCTTTGCCACGGCAAAGCATCCAGATATTGCAATTGTTCATCTATGTCATCTTCATCTAATGAATACCTTCCACTGAGGGCTTTTTCCAAAGTGTCATTCATGAACATGTGATCCAACTTTTCTTGTACCGTAGACTCAATCAAGTCTACCTTCAGACACTGTTCTTCTTCTGTTGGAAACTTCATGGCTTTAAAAACGTTGAAAGTGACATTTTGATCATGCACCCTCATTGTAAGTTCCCCCTTTTGGACGTCAATCAGTGTTTGTCCTGTCGCCAAGAATGGTCTACCAAGAATGATCGGAATCTTCTTGTCCTCTTCGAAATCAAGTATGACAAAATCAGCTGGAAAGATAAGTTTGTCTACTTTTACTAGGACATCTTCAACAACTCCCCGAGGATAAGTGATAGAGCGATCAGCTAACTGAAGTGACATGTTCGTCGGGGTTGGCTCAGGAAGGCCAAGTTGTAAGAAAACTGAGTATGGCATGAGGTTGATGCTTGCTCCTAAATCACATAAACATTTGTCAAAATACAAATTTCCAATGGTGCATGGTATGGTGAAACTTCCAGGATCTTTTAGCTTAGGCGGTAACTTTTGTTGCAATACCGCACTACACTCCTCTGTCAAAGCTACAGTTTCTAAGTCCTCAAGTTTTACTTTTCTCGATAGAATGCCCTTCATGAACTTGGCGTAACTCGGCATTTGTTCCAGGGCTTCAGCAAATGGAATGTTGATATGTAATTTCTTAAAGACTTCAAGAAATTTGCCAAACTGCTTGTCCAGTTTCTGTTTTTGCAAACGTCGAGGAAATGGCGGAGGTGGATAGACATGCTCTTCTGCTTCTTTCTGTGCAGGGACTGATTGTTTAGGAGGTGGTACACTTTATTCTACCTCCGTGCTTGAAATTGGAGCCTTACCCTTGTCCTCGGTATCTCCCACGTTCACTGTTTCTTCATCGGGCAGAATTTTATTTGCTCTTTCCAATTCAATGCCTTCTGTGACTTTCCCCGATCTTAAAGTGATGGCTTTAATGTGCTCTTGGTTGTTCTTTCTCCCTGGATTAGCTTCAGTGTCACTGGGGAGTGTTCCTTGTGGTCGGCTCATCATGAAACTAGCGAGTTGTCCCAATTGAGTTTCCAGATTTTTAATAGAAGCCGCTTGGCTTTTGGACGCCAACCTCAACTCCTCCAATTCTGCCTTTTCACTAGAAGATGATTGCCCAGAATTCCCATAGGATTGTTGTTGAAATCCTGGGGGTTGAAATTGTCGTGGAGCATATTGTTGCTGATATTGGTGCCCCTGCTGTTGCTGGAATCCAGATGGATTATATGGCCTAGCTCCAAACTGCTGATTTTGAAATTGTTGGTAGGGCTGATTTGATTGTTGCGCTCCTCCTTGATTATTGCTCCAACTAAAATTTGAATGATTTCGGTTGTTCGGATGGTAGGAATTTGGAGCTGGCTGTTGCTGTCTTTGGAAATTGCTTACGAATTGAACCGACTCGTTTGAGATGGCACATTGGTTTGATTCATGTGCGCCCGCACACAACTCACAAACACTAGCAACTTGATGAAATCCTTGTGCTGTCAAAGAGTCTATTTTCAAGTTCAAAGCCTCTATCTGAGCTGCTAAGGAAATGGCCTTGTCGACATTAAGAATTCCTGCTACCTTCTGTTGTGGCATCCTCTGAGTTGGGTTTTGATATTCATTAGCTGCAATCATCTCGATAAGATCGTAGGCCTCCTCATAACTTTTAGCCCATAATGCTCCCCCTGAAGCTGTATCTACCATTGGCCTTGATTGTATTCCTAGTCCATTATAGAAGCAATTTATGACCATCCAATTTGGCATGCCATGATGAGGGCATTATCGAAGCATTTCCTTGTATCTTTCCCACGCTTCACATAAAGATTCACCAGACTGTTGAGAAAATTGCGTGATAGCATTCCTTATAGCTGCAGTCTTTGCCATGGGGAAGAATTTGCTAAGAAACTTTTGAGCTAGATCAGCCCAGGTGGTGATAGATCCCGGTGGCAGAGAGTGTAACCAACTTTTGGCCTTGTCTCTTAAGGAAAACGGGAAGAGTCTCAACTTCACAGCATCATCTGACACATTGTTGAATCTAAATGTGTCGCATATTTCTATGAAGTTCCTAATGTGTAAGTTAGGATCTTCCGTTGCAGTTCCTCCGTACTGTACTTGATTCTGCACCATCTGAATATTGCTGGATTTAATTTCAAATGTAGGAGCCGCAATTGCTGGACGAATGATACTTGACTGAATGTCATCAATCTTCGGTTGCGAGTAGTCCATTAAAGCCCTTGCTGCTGCAGGTGCAACTACTTCGGCTTCTCCGTCCATCTTGTGAGTATTTGCTAGTTTAAGTACTTGTTTGGCCTTTAATGCTTTAGCACGTGTTAGCATAAAAATCCAAGTATCTGAACACAAATAATCACTTCAAAATATAAGATCAAATGTTCAAGTCAAAAAAATTAACTTCTATTGTAGTAAAACACATAAACAAAATAACACCGAGTCCCCGGCAGCGGCGCCAAAAACTTGTTCGCTATTTTCTCTACGCAAGTATACGCAGTCCAAAAGCAATATAGGGAAATAAGGATCGTTCCCATGAAGACTTGGTGTATTTCAGTAAATATGTTTATTCAACAACGTTTGGTTAATTATAGAAGCCTGAACAACGAATTGGTTGATTTGTTTCTTTCACAACTAATTAATGAAATAACGACTAAAAATTAATATGATAAAGATTTTATATATGAGATAAACATGGGATTCTAATTTCATTATTTATTTCATTTAGCATTGATGCCTTAATTTAAAGTGATTCTGATAATTATGAAAGCTAGCCGGGAACACGAAACTAATATAAGCGCCTTTCAGCCTTAACTTATATCAAACCATACAAACATCCACTTAAAAAGATAGAAGTTGTGTGGACACCATTTATGTCTAGACCCTATATGTCTATAAGATTTGAAAACATAACTGGTTTACGAATAAATTCCTTATTTTTGGCTACACAGGGCGATGTGATCCAAAACCCTACCACTAATCGTAATTATATATGAAAATTACGAACCTGTGCTAACATGGCAAATTCTAAATTCTCAAATCCACTTTCTCATTCATTAAGAATTAATAATTTAGATGATAACTACGCATCTAATAAATTAAGCACAACCACGTTAGGCAATCGAATTACTAAATTACGTAAATAACTCCATTAGAATCCCATGACGGCGATTAGTTCATAATTAAACGAATCGTCATCATGGGATTAATTGAAATCATAATAATAATAATAATAATAATAATAATAATAATAATAATAATAATAATAATAATAATAATAATAATAATAATAATAATAATAATAATAACAATAATAATAATAATAATAATAATAATAATAATAACAACAATAATAAAACTAAATTAAAATTTACGATAAATTAAATATGAAAATTATAAGAGTTTAGAAACTAAAACCGAAATAATTTCCACTTGCACGAAACGAGCACTCCGATAATTCCCTGTAAAATAAGAAATTAGAAAATAAAACCGAAATAGCTTCCACCGAAAGAGAAGAGCACTCCAAATAATTCCCGTAATTTCTTCAACCCAAAATGAAATTTTTACTAAAATTACAGAAAATTTAATTGTAATAAATAAAAATAAAATTACAAAAGAAGCTATTGAAATTTAGAGAGCAAAAGAGAGAATTAAGTTTTGAGGTGTGATTCAACTGCAAGATTTAAGGCCTATTTATAGTACAATTCTAGCACACCAAGAGATTAAAAAAATAAAAAGAAAAAGAAAAAGAAAATAAAAAAAAATTGAAAAGAAATGCAAAAAAATTACAATCACAAATGCTTTCCCTGCCACCAGCCATGCCCAGCCGCAGGAAGGAGTTGTGCGCTACACGCGTGGCATTCAGCGAACAGGACGGGCGCGTGTCTCCCACGCGCGCGTGGGAGAGTGGGGGGACAAGCCGACAGCACTTGCTAAAATCTTCTTCCTAATAATTGTTTATGCCGACCAGTACTGATTTGCTTTGCTTGCTTTATTTTTTTGTGGCCACATCACACACTAACAACCTGCACACAATTCGTTTTATTCTTTTTTGTTTTTTTATATATTTTTTTTTCTTTTTTCTTTTTTTTCTTTCTTTTGTTTATTCAACTTGCATAATAAAATATATATAATTAATAAATAATTAATTTAATTCCGAAATTTATAAAAATAAATATCTAATATTATTAGATATTTATAAATATAATTTTCTAATTAAATAAAGTATTTATTAATATAAATAAATTTTCAAGACCCAAGCTGCGGTAAATTTCGGGCAAAAAACCGGACTATTTTTCCTTAACGAAAAATATATCAATTCCAACCGGGCTTTTCTCTTTAAGAATATATCACTTTCCATCTTTTTGTGATAATTCTATTTTCTCATTGCTCGTCCAGGTGCGAATTACGACCTGCAGAGGATCTGAAACTGGATTCCTTTTGCGAAACGAAAAATATATCAATTCCAACCGGGGTTCCAGATTTAAGAATATATCACTCAGAATTTCTCTATGATAATTCTTTTTTCCTCGTAACCAGTTCACTTGATAAAATTGAGCCAGAAATCCACCGTTTTTAGCCTTTTATCGCCTAGATACCTGAATTTGCGAGTTCTGCGCAACAAATAATTAAACAACAAAACGAATTAAAAGACAGAACATATTTAAGGATAAACCATCAATATAGGTCCATTTAGCGCATAATAAGTGGATATAAAATCCACTTATCACTCTCCCTGACCCCCTCCCGTCTCTCCCTCTTTAACATTCTCTCCGACTTCAAACCACCCATCGACACACACAACCAAAACCCACTCGCAGTAACACTCCACAACACACGCAGGTCAAGAAAGAAGAAAAACAGGACAAAACAATTAAAAGAAGAACCAACCACTTGTGATTATGCCAGATTTTCATATAAAACTATGGCCATGTTTCGATTTAAAAGAGTCAGGAAATGGTCTTGCAGGAAAAGAACATAAGAGGAAAAAGTGAACTACCTGTGATTGTTCTGTTCGTATGAAAATATATATGGTTCTAGTTTTTTTTTAAAATGCAAGAGGCAGAGTGTGTGTCTGTTTTTGTGAATTTGAGTATATGACCGGAGTGTTTTTGGTTTAGAATGAAATAGACAGTCTTGTGCTCGGTTTATAAAAAAAACGTATGTGCTTCTAATGATGATCAACTAGTAGTGCTGATTTGTAATTAAATAAAAAGAAATGAAATATGGGGAACAAAATAAATGCTGAAAAATAAAATAAAAAAAATAATGATTATGTTTATATTAGTGCAATGTTTGGTGAAAAGATCTCGGTTCTCCCGTGCTGGCTAATTAAAACGAGACTCTAATTTCGTTCTCTAAAATAAATTCGATCCAAAAACTAAAATCTTATTTTCCTAAATTTCCTAATTTTAATGAATACCAAATAAATATAATTAAATGGATATAATATAATATTTATTTACCTATGAATAAATAAAATCTTAAAATTTCACAAAAACGCGCTAATTAAATATATTAGTGCATCACTCTTAAATAAAATTTAAATATCGAGTAGAAATATTTATTCAAAAATTCGCGGTTATTACAGTCTTCCCCCCTTATAGGATTCCATCCTCGGAATCAAAACTATGCACTAAACAATTCCGGATATTTATTCCTCATTTCGCTTTCTAATTCCCACGTGGCTTCCTCAACTTGGTGGTTTCTCCAAAGTACTTTCACTAAATTTACTTTCTTAGTTCTTAACTCTTGCACTTTGAAATCTAGGATCTCTATTGGCTTTTCTTCGTACGATAAATCAGGACATATTTCCACTGGCTCGTAGGTTATAACATGCCTGAAATCAGAATGGTACTCTCTTAACGCAGAAACATGAAACACATCGTGGATATGCTGAAGGTCTGGGGGTAGGGCCAACTGATAAGCTAGTGGTCCTATCTTCTTAAGAATCTCAAAAGGTCCTATATATCTGGGGCTTAACTTGCCTTTCTTTCCGAATCTCATTACCCCTTTCCAAGGTGAAACTTTCAACATCACTTTATCTCCCACTTCAAATGCTTTGTCTTTCCTCTTTTGAATTGCATACTTCCTCTGTCGATCTTGAGCTGCAACTAACCTTTTTCGAATAACCTCGGTTGCTTGCTTAGTTTGTTGAAGTAATTCCGGTCCTAGTATCTTTCTTTCTCCTACTTCATCCCAATATAAAGGTAATCTACAATTTCTTCCGTACAAAGCTTCATAAGGTGCCATACATATGCTCGAATGGTAACTATTGTTGTAAGCAAACTCGACTAGGGGCAAATGCTCATCCCAACTTCCTTTAAAATCAAGTGCACAGGCTCTTAACATATCTTCAACTGTTTGAATCGTCCTTTCACTTTGTCCGTCGGTCTGTGGATGATATGCAGTGCTCAGATTTAACTTCGTGCCAAGACATTCTTGAAAACTTTTCCAAAATCGAGAAGTAAAACGGGCATCTCTATCAGATACAATTGAAATAGGTACTCCATGACGAACCACAATCTCCTTTAGGTATATGTTCACCAATCTCTCAACGGAATACTTATCACTAATTGGTAGGAAATACGCAGATTTAGTGAGTCGATCGATAATAACCCAAATAGCATCGTGGCTGGCTCTAGTTCGGGGCAATCCTACGACAAAATCCATGGTAATATGCTCCCATTTCCACTCGGGTATCTCTAAAGGTTGTAGAAGTCCACTTGGTCGTTGATGTTCTGCCTTCACTTTCTGACATGTCAAACACTTACTTACCCATTCTGCAATCTCCCTCTTCATGTTGGGCCACCAATAATTCAACTTGATGTCTTGATACATTTTTGTGCTCCCTGGGTGAATGGAATATCTCGAGTTATGCGCTTCGCTCATAATTTCTTCCTTCAACTCTGTAACATTAGGAATCCATATTCTCGATGCAAATCGCTTAATTCCCTTATCATCTTTTGAACTTAGAAATTCTTCTCCGGTCAACTCTGATCTTCTTTCTTCCATTACTTGTTCTTGACAACGGCGAATCTTCTCGAGTAACTCCGGTTGAAACTGAATGCTGTAAACTCTTTCATTGTTTTGGACTGGGACCTTGACTTCTAATTCCATTTTCTCAAATTCTCTGACCAATTCTTCTGAGGTTGTCAACAGGTTTAGTCTCTCCTTTCTACTTAATGCATCAGCTACAACATTAGCCTTCCCTGGGTGGTAGTTTATCGAGCAATCATAGTCCTTGATCAATTCTAACCATCTTCTCTGTCTCATGTTTAATTCCTTCTGCGTGAATATATACTTTAAGCTCTTGTGATCCGTGTAAATCTCGCATTTCTCTCCATAAAGGTAATGTCTCCAAATCTTGAGGGCAAAAACAATAGCAGCAAGTTCCAAATCGTGAGTAGGGTAACGAGACTCATACTCCTTCAGTTGTCGAGAGGCGTAAGCTATTACTTTTCCGTGTTGCATCAAAACACATCCTAAACTCTTGTGAGAAGCGTCGCTGAAAATTACGAAATCGCCTTTCTCATCGGGTAAGGTCAACACCGGGGCAGTAGTTAATCTCTTCTTCAATTCTTGAAAGCTATCTTCGCATTTGGGGGTCCATTCGAACTTTTCACTCTTTCTGGTAAGTCGAGTCAGTGGCGTAGCTATCTTTGAGAAATCCTTCACGAATCTACGATAGTATCCGGCCAATCCAAGGAAACTTCTAACTTCGGTTGGAGTCTTGGGTCTCTCCCAATCTGCTACGGCTTCTATCTTTGCGGGGTCTACAGAAATCCCTTTGCCGCTTACAATGTGTCCCAAAAATTGAACTTCTTTTAGCCAGAATTCACACTTTGAAAATTTCGCATATAACTTTTCCTTTCTCAGCGCTTCCAGAACCAAACGGAGGTGTTCAGCATGTTCCTCAGGAGACTTCGAGTATATCAGGATGTCATCAATAAATACAATCACGAACTTGTCCAAGTACCTCTTGAACACACGATTCATCAAGTCCATAAAAGCAGCCGGCGCATTCGTCAATCCAAAAGACATGACTAAGAATTCGTAATGTCCATATCGGGTCCTAAAGGAAGTCTTAGGAATATCTTCAGGCTTGATCTTTAGTTGATGATAGCCGGATCTCAAATCAATCTTTGAAAAACATCTAGCTCCCTTAAGTTGGTCAAACAGATCGTCGATTCGAGGTAGAGGGTATTATTCTTGATGGTCATCTTGTTCAACTCACGATAATCAATACATAGTCGCATAGATCCATCCTTCTTCTTCACGAACAGCACTGGAGCTCCCCACGGGGATACACTTGGTCTGATTACGCCTTTGTCAAGTAATTCTTGCAGTTGGGTAGCCAACTCCTTCATCTCAACTGGAGCCATTCGGTATGGTGCTTTGGAAATTGGTGCAGTTCCCGGGGCAAGATCGATATTGAATTCTATTTCTGTCGGGCGGCAATCCAGGTAACTCTTCAGGAAAAACATCTTCGAATTGATTCACTACAGGGATTTCATCAATGGCAGGGGCTTGCTTCTCGTTGTCAACCACATAAGCTAAGTAGGCTTGACACCCACTCCTTAGTAGTTTCTTCGCTTGAATCATAGTCAGAAAATTACGAGTAGGTTTCCTTTCGCGAAATTGTATTCTTTTGCCGTTGGGTCCCTTTAAACTAACCCACTTACGCCGATAATTGATTTGAGCATCATAACGTGTCAACCAATCCATTCCCAGAATTATATCAAACTCCCCTAAATTAAAAGAAAGAAGGTCTGCTTCGAAACGTTGTCCTTGGATTTCGATTCCACAATCTGGACATATCTGATCTACAGGGACTTTTTCCTGATTTGCTACTTCTATAATCAATGTCTCCCCTAATGGTACAGACTGAATATCCAATTTATTCCTAAAATTCTCCGATATGAAAGATTTTGTTGCTCCCGAATCAAACAAAACACATGCATCTACAGAATTGACTAAAAGCGTACCTGCAATTACATCACTGTCAGTAATAACATCCTTCACCGTCATGTTGAAAGTACGAGCAGTTGGCTTATTGCTGGGAGGTGCCATGAGTCTAGGCGCGGTTGTCTCCTTTGGTGGTGACTTGCAATCTCGTGCAATATGTCCTTTCTTCCCGCAATTGAAACAAGTAATGGCCTTCTCCTTGCAGTGAGAATAATAGTGCCCTTTTTGTCCACAGTTGTAACAAACAATGCTGGCAAGATTACAAGGTCCTGGGTGCTTCCTTCCACACGTTTTGCATTCGGGTAGCGGTGGCCTTCCTTGAATTAGATTGGCTGCCTAAGTGGGTCTGGACTTTTGATTGTTTCCCCTAGTGTCTTGATTCTCAGTTCTCTTTGTATCATTGCTTCTGTCTTCCCGCTTCACAAAAGGTCTCTTTCCATTCCGATCGTCCGGCTTCCTCTCAAAATTATTTCCACGATTCTGAAACTTCCTTTTCTTCATATCCTTGTCCTTTGAGTACAACTCAGATCCACTTTCCACAATAGATGCTTTTTGAACCACAGTAGCATAGTTGGTAATTTCTAGGACCGCAACTCGATTCTGGATCCACGGCTTCAGCCCTAGTTGAAAACGTTTAGCTCTCTTTTCGTCAGTATCCACATGGTAAGGCACAAACCTAGAGAGTTTAGAAAACTTGGCTTCATATTCAGCTACAGTCATGTTGCCTTGCTTGAGTTCCAGAAACTTGACCTCCATTTGACTCTCCAAGTATTTAGGAAAATATTTCTCTAAAAATAGTTGCGTGAACCTGGTCCAGGGTATGACTACGTTCCCTTCCATTGCTCTCTTTGATTCCCACCAATAATTCGCTTCACCTTTTAACATGTAGGCTGCAAAGATGGTTTTCTTCTCTTCCTCTACCCCTACGATCTCAAAGGTCTTTTCTATCTCACGTAACCATATTCTTGCTTCAACAGGATCGGTAGTACCCTTAAACTCAGGGGGATTTAGAGATTTAAATGATTTGAAACTAACGGTAGCCTGTGTCAGTTGAGCTGGAGGTAGATTTCCTCCCACTGGATGTTAGTTCTGTTGGGGCTGAAGGTTCTGGGTATGCTGAATAAGAAAGTTCATAAGTAGACTCATCGGGTTATTTTCTTGGTTAGGATCTCGAGCGAGTTGTGGTTCCGGGTTTGGAACTTGGTTCTGAGGTGGGACATCATTCTCTGAATTCGTCTCGGGTTGAGGACGAGGATTTCTTGCGGGTCTTCCTCTCTTAGGTGGCATCTTTTTCTATAAGAGCGAAAACAATAGGTATGTTATATCTCAGGTTTGCAATTATACGACACCATTGCTGGCACAGTTATGATAGGCATTCATAAATAATTACTCGGTCAAATTCCCGGTTCCTCGAAATAAATCATACCCAAAATCGTGATTCTCTCTGGTCTCTTTATAAACAATTACTCTTATTCTTAGTATAACTAGCAGTTCTCGGGAAACCTTATAAGTTCTAAAATTCAATCGTTATTAATCTCTGGTTTTCGAGTTTTGGTTAAACTCATTTTAAATCGTAACTTTTGCAAATAAGTTGTTATCTATATCGGGGTAGCATGAGGATACAATATCACATGATACTCTACTGTAACACAATTTTCCAATAAATAAAGCAAGATAGCAGTTCTACTAACAGATCAGAATATACAATAATGAAAAGGTACAACTACTGGTACATTACAGGTCATAATGCTGAATATAGTACATCTCAGCTAAATCATATAACAAACGACTATGTACATCCCAATACAAAAAGATCTAATGTAACACCATCCAGAAAATGGTTCACCACTAGCTACTCTAGCCAAACGATGAGGATGCTCAAGCGTGCAAATAAGTCATCAGCGTGGGAACATCTCACCGACCCTCCTATGAAACTCTGCGACGATATCTACAATCATGGTGGCAACTCTGGAACGGTCAATCTGCCCGGTACTCGATGACGGCAAGGCAGCAAAGTCAGTCTGTAGTCCCATCAAAATGGTAAGAGCAATCTGATGCATAATCTCCATTGGGACGTCTCTCACCAGTAAACTCCTTTCGTGATGCACAACAAAAGGATCAGGAACAGCCAACAATCTAAGGATACCATCCCTAGTAGCAAAGATCTCCTCATAACGAGACCATAACCATCGATAATGCTGGAAGAGGGAATGGTGAACGTGCCAAGGGACCATCTCTCCTGCCGCTCCCTCATACTCAGGGTGAATAGGTGGCATCGCAGTAGTAGTAACAGGGGTCGCAGTGGGCTGAGTCGGAGCACGAACAGGTATAGTAGGTGCCGATGGAGTAGTATCACAAGCAGGAGTATCACTGGCCTGTGGAAACATGTAGTTCGGTATGGTAGGGACTGACGGAGCCGAAACATATACTGGAACCTGGGAAGCCTTTCGCTTTCCCCTTGCCTCTGTATCCCTGGCTGGACGTCTCGCCTCTCTCCGTCTTGACAGCTAAACAAAATGTTGTAAAGCAAGAATGAGCAACTATAGTGCTCAGCAAGTTCTCTTCTTGCTCGGTATATAAATATAATAAGGTTTACCGAAAGAAATACTCAAAATTTTAATATCGGATATCACCATATGATTTGGCTCAAATTCATCTTGAAATATCATACTCGAAAAACTCAAAACTCATCTCAAAATTGAATACTCAAAAGACTCATTACTCATCTCGAAACAGAATACTCGAACAACTCATTTGATATAACTCTGATCAATCATGATTTAAGAATAAACTGGTCTTCCACCTCTCGGTATCTCGGTGGGGCGATCAACTAACCGACCAAGAATACTGGCTTCCAATGACACCGCACTTCGCCCGATCACGGCTACAATACGATATCAACAATATAATATATATATATATATATATATATATATATATATATATATATATATATATATATATATATATATATATATATATATATATATATATATATATATATGAATGAATACTAGCATCATAATCGTTATCAATTCAACCACGGCAACAAAGTGCCTAATAAACTAAATTAACAATTTGACCCGATAGCAACTAAATTATTTCTACGCTTATAGGGATTATAATTCTCAAATAAACTAAATTAACAACATAATAATATTTAACGAGAAATAATGCTCAAAAGAAATTATTGCATCATACGGAGCAACAGATAAATCTCAACATATAATATCTCGAAAATAATTAAGGAATTAAATAATACGAACAGAAATTCACAATTTCCAAAAGTTAGGATAGGAATGAACTTACCTCGATCTCGAAGTGCAAATGAATGCAGATAAAATTATACTCTACCCGTGAACTTGGCGTCGATCTACGTCTCGAGAATTATTCTCTAAAAATGGCAACCAGAAATACGTGAGCAATTCGTCAACTAAAAATATCTCTAAACCGATAATATAATATTTAAATATTAAGATAATAATAATAATAAAATATTCCCGGATAATAACTCTTCTCCGAACTCATGAATTAAATCTAGAAAATATATAATATTTTTAATATCCGTAAATCTCACTTTATTTAATTGTAATAAAATTCTCATTTAAAAGGCTCTAATGAATTCTCTACAATTCTCTAAAATTCACTAATTTAATAATATTAACCTCTATTTATTCTCAAAACAAAATAATTTAACAATCCATTTTTATTCAATTTAAATCCATAATTATAATTGAACCAACTCATTCTCTTCTCTTATTTTTAATAGCCAACTATTTATTCCAATCCGTTTTATTACTATAACTACAAAACTTTCATTTTTAATCAACTATAAAACAATTTGATAATATCTCTTCTTTAAAAAAAATAACTCTTTATTTACTGACTACATCTATTATCAATTTTAATCAAATTCCCATGTTTAATAAAATACAATCTCTTTTTAAAACCAAATCTTGATTCTAATTTTATTTTAATTAATCATATTTATCAATCAAATTCTTAATTACTAAACTAACACACCATTAACAGTTAATTATTGTGACCAATTAATCAACGCCACCATCAACCACTACTGGTGGTCGCCGGCCGGACGCCGTGGCGGCGCCGGCGGCTTCCACCACCACCACTCTCACTCCCCTCTATCTCTCTCTCTCTCTCTCTCTCTCTCTCTCTCTCTCTCTCCCTATGTCTAAATCTCTCTGCACTCTCAATTTCTCTACTCGGCATCTCCCTCTCCATCGGAAATCTCTCCGACTCCTCTCTCGCAATCTCTGTCTCTCTTCGACCCTCTCTCCGTCTCTGTCTCTCCCTCGCTTCCAATCTCCGTCAATCTCTCCGTCGACTATCTCTTCTCATCTCCTACTCTCGATTAAAAACAACCACACCAATCAAACATCACACAAAACTCCATCCCCTGCATCTCTCACTCTCCTCTTCGTCCCTACTCTACTCCGCCCACTTCGACAACAACAAAATCCCTTTCCCCGATCTCTCCCTGACCCCCTCCCGTCTCTCCCTCTTTAACAATCTCTCCGACTTCAAACCACCCATCGACACACACAACCAAAACCCACTCGCAGTAACACTCCACAACACACGCAGGTCAAGAAAGAAGAAAAACAAGACAGAACAATTAAAAGAAGAATCAACCACTTGTGATTATGCCCGATTTTCATATAAATCTATGGCCATGTTTCGATTTAAAAGAGTCAGGAAATGGTCTTGCAGGAAAAGAACATAAGAGGAAAAAGTGAACTACCTGTGATTGTTCTGTTCGTATGAAAATATATATGGTTCTAGTTTTTTTTTTTAAATGCAAGAGGCAGAGTGTGTTTTTGCAGGAAAAAGAAAGGAACGGGTGTTTGTGTCTGTTTTTGTGAATTTGAGTATATGACCGGAGTGTTTTTGGTTTAGAATGAAATAGACAGTCTTGTGCTCGGTTTATAAAAAAAACGTATGTGCTTCTAATGATGATCAACTAGTAGTGCTGATTTGTAATTAAATAAAAAGAAATGAAATATGGGGAACAAAATAAATGCTGAAAAATAAAATAAAATAAATAATGATTATGTTTATATTAGTGCAATGTTTGGTGAAAAGATCTCGGTTCTCCCGTGCTGGCTAATTAAAACGAGACTCTAATTTCGTTCTCTAAAATAAATTCGATCCAAAAACTAAAATCTTATTTTCCTAAATTTCCTAATTTTAATGAATACCAAATAAATATAATTAAATGGATATAATATAATATTTATTTACCTATGAATAAATAAAATCTTAAAATTTCACAAATACGCGCTAATTAAATATATTAGTGCATCACTCTTAAATAAAATTTAAATATCGAGTAGAAATATTTATTCGAAAATTCGCGGTTATTACAAAACCTTTGGCTTGAGAGTGTGTTGAAATTCTCCGTTACCAAGTGACCCCAATCTTCAACTAATAGTTTGCATGTTTTTTGGTTCCACGCAGATATGGGAAGCCCATCACAATAGACCCATGCTATTCTTGGAACAATAAGATCCAATTGTGATAGTGGCTTGATATTTGCGAAATGGTTGCTTAGTAAGTCCTCTGACACCTGTTCCATATCTTCTTTTAGTTCGAAAGTAAGTAGGAATTTACGGTTTGATATACCTTTCACCGTGATAAAGTTGTACCCCTGGCTCACCAATCTTTCCTGAATTGAGTCAGGCCACTCATCCTTCTCCGTTGTACCTATTAGACTCCTGCTCAGTTCTTCTTCCATTCGGGGATCCACTTCTCCTACAATGGTTCTATGTGTAGGCTGTTTTATAATATCCTCCTGTTTATAATTTCTTCTTGCAGAAGCTGTTTTGCTAATGGGGTTGGCTTGAGTCTTGTTCTTGGCTTTGGGAGTCTGACTTTTTTCCTTCTGAACTTTCTCCTTCCTGTCAACAGTTTTTCCTTGCTTTCTTTAGCGACAAGTGGTTATCCCAGAAACGACAACCATTGAGATTTCTTATCAACCTTTCTGCACCTTCTTGTAATCTAGTCACTACAAATCCTATTCTCTTGTTGTATATATCCTTTTTCTTTGGAAGTACAATATCCACTATGTCTTCCTTAGATTCAAAGAAGGCCCATATTTCTTTAGCTGAAACTTGAGTTGGTAAGTCATGAACCAACACCGATGTGTAGGCATTCGGTTCGCTTGAGTCTGCTGCTTCGTTCCCATATTATAGGCTGGCCTTGTTCCTGTTTTCTGTTCGAGTACCTCAGCATATGTTAGTTTCTTGGTCTCTGTCCTTTTGAGATTTGTCGTGATTGTGGGTTGAGTTTCATATTCTGGAACAAACTTTCTCTTGCCCGTAACTCTGTTTCTTTCCACCCTATACCATTGATCTTCTCTTGGTTGAAATCTGAGACTGTGATGGCCTGCTAAAGAATTGGTTGCGTAGTGTTTTGGGTTGAAGTTTGAATTTTGAAACACTCTCCCTCCTCTCTCCTCTCTCCTCTCTCCTCTCTCTCCTCTCATTTTAGTTAACTATTTACCGTGTAGTATGGAGTTATTCCCATTCATTTTTATATAATTACTTATTATTTTTTGGTATCCCTTCATTTCTATACATTTCAAAAATAATAAAATTTAATAATAAAAAATACTATTATATCCACTAACTTTTCTCAATTATCTCAAATCTATAATATAAAACACTATTACACCCACTACTTTTCTATACTATTTCGAATCTATTATTTCATTAAACGATTTCACCTTTTTACCCGCTTTTCATCTAACTTTACTCATTTTTTTTGTATATTTATTTGATTTGGGTACCCAAATCCAACGTATATTATTCAATGGAACTAGGGGAGTAATGGTTCATGATTTGTCAATCAATTTTCTGCAATCATTTTTTTTAATTGATGTATTATGGATTTCAATTATTTGTTTTGTAAAGCTTCTCATGTATATTCTTTTGTTTATTTATATCTGTTAGTCTTTTACATTAATTTCAAATAAACAAAGATTCTTTTGTTTTATATTTGTAAAAATCAAGAGATTAAACAATCTCTTTCTCCTCTACGAGCAATAAAGATACATGTTGATGCATTTTTTGAAGAATGGTAGCTAAAGATAGTAGTTTCTACTATGTTATCTTTCGATACAATAATTTACGATAATAAACAATAAATAATAGATAAAATAAAATATCATCAATATTAATATTGTCTCAATGTGGTTGAATTGTTAGTGATTAACACGAAATATCTAAATTTTCCTAAAATTGTTATTGAGTCCGATTGAATACTAATCATATATGTAATCTTCACTTAAATTTTTATGACTCCGATTAGTAAATATAAATTATCAAAATTATGATACTTAGAAAACAAGTCTCTGTAAAGGAGTATCTGATTCAAGTTTCACGTCTAAGAATATAAATAAGATTAATCTTAAACATAATCAATCAAATAATTTTATACATTTTGAACGGAATTTCAAAATAAATACGTTAGACTATATCATATTAATGTTGCATGGTCTAACAAAGTAATAGTTAAGCAAAAAACTAAGAAGTTAATTTTAGTAGGGGTGATCGCGGTGCGGGCGGTGCGGTTTTTTCTCAAAACCACGGACGTATGCGGGTTGGTCAAATTTCCAAACCGCAACCGCACCGCGAAATTTTAAAACCGCATAAACCACACCGCGAAAATGCGGTGCGGTGTGGTGCGGTTCGTTGCGGTTTACACCTTTGATAAAATAATTATAAATCTAAAATTTTAATTTTCATGTGGAATTAATTTTTATAATTCTTACTCGATCACATTTCTTAATTCTTATGCAGACCGTGACCTCTACAAACTCAATGAAATACAAACACTATAGTATGAAATATTGTGATACTAAATTAGAGAAAGATGGGCTAAGCCATTATAATTGATCAGTACAGTCCCACCATAAGCCTCTAAATTAAACTACCACTAGGCAATAGGCAATAACGAAGCAAATAGCTTGCAAACTATCACTTAAATCATTAACAAAATACTAACATAATATATATATATATATATATATATATATATATATATATATATATATAATTGTATAATATATTAAATATTGCGGTGCGGTTTGAACCGCATTTCAGAAAATTAAAACCGCAACTCGCACCGCACCGCACGGTTTGTCAAAATTTTAAACCACAACCGCACCATAGAAAATAAAAACTGCGCGGTATGGTGCGGGTTGGTGCTGTGCAAGCGATTTTTGCGGTTTGGTGCGGTTTATGATCATCCCTAAATTTTAGAGTAGTAGTCTGCAATTGTGTAATGTGGCTTACTGACTAGTATAAGGGACTTTGGGAAAAATTTAAAAATAAATTCGTCAAATTCGGGTTTTAGCTCAACATAAAAATATAATACTAATATGAAATTAAAGAAGTTGTGAGACTCAATATTTTCTAGATTTTGTTTTACGGAGAGAGAAGTTGAAGATCTAACTTATTATTCTTTTGGAGTAATGCTGGATACCCTAAAATTGTACCCAAAAAATGTTCAAATGATGTTGCATGAGTTGCCTGTATGGGTGAGATTGACATGACATGGCAGATCCATTATAATAATAACCAATCAGATAGTGACACGTGTAATTTGAAAAAATTTAGGATCCAATTTGGATACCTAGCATTATTTTTTTGCAAATTAAGTTTGGCTTAATAAAGTTAGGTTTGTTTATAGGGATGGTAAAAAAATCCGATCCGACGGATACCCGATCCGAAACCCGAAATTTTGGATAACCCGAACCCGATTTTGGATTTGGATATGAATTTTAGACCCGAAAATTTTTGGATATGGATTTGAATATTACGTATACCGATCCAAAACCCGATCCGAATGTAACGCCCCCAAATCCACCCTGACAGGGGACCCGGGTCGTCACATTGTCTCAATATCCTGTAGCACAAATTACGCAATAACAAAGCAAAATATATAATACAACGGAGCATAAAATGTCCCACTCCGCAGATCCAAGATCGTCTTCACAGCGTAATACAAAACAACTTGGTACAACTCGAATTAATATATTACAAAAGTTCACATCAGTAGAAATATAAAGATTCCAGTTGGATCTTCTAATTGTTGTCGCCATAGCCTTGCGCTTTCCCTTTCCCTTTATAGCTCTGGTTGGACGTCTCGCCTTTCTCCGTCTTGACAGCTGAACAAAATGTTGTAAAGCAAGAATGAGCAACTATAGTGCTCAGCAAGTTCTCTTCTCGCTTGGTATATAAATATAATAAGGTTTACCGAAATTAATACTCAAAATTTAATATCGAATATAACAATATGATTTGACTCAAATTCATCTCGAAAATATCATACTCGAAAGGCTCAAACTCATCTCAGAACAGAATACTCGATAACTCATTTGATATAACTCTGATAACTCATGATTTAAGAATGAACTGGTCTTCCACCTCTCCGTATCTCGGTGGGGCAATCAACTAACCAACCAAGAATACCGGCCTCCGATGACACCGCACTTCGCCCGATCACGGCTACAATACGATATCAACTATAATTTATATGTATGAATGCTAGCATCATAATGGTTATCAATTCAACCAAGGCAACGAATGCCTAAATATTCTCGGGTCCGTAGAACGGTACACGAGTCTCTCTTTCTCTATAAAGGGCCTCTTGCCCAAAGTTGACCAGTAGAATACAGAATTCCCGAATATTTGGGGTACAGATAACTTGAGATAACTCTTTCAGAAAATATTTACAAATCTGGCGGACTGCCAGTATGACTCAATTTCACCACCAATCCGAACAATGGACTGATGTAAATTCTCAATAATAATTTATCGGTTGACATGAACAAAATGCCGAACCTTGACAATAAGCTTAACTATCTCGAATTTATGAGAATAGTCTTAAGATTGAAGTAATTGGGAGTCGTACTGAACAAATAGTACTTCTCAATATTTATAATACTCAACATTGATGAACGTTTAGATAGAATATTTTTCACTTGATCGACGAATAAAAATCTATAACAATTATAATTTTAAACTCCTATCGGTTAGTTCGAACGAGGAACTAACTAAAAGATAATCAATAAATAACGATTGAATATGTACAATAAATTCAATCGAAAAGAATAAATTTAACTATCTCGGACGAATGAGATTAGTTTCACTGAATTAAAATAATAGTCGTCTCGAATTAATGAGATCGACTCGATATCAATTAAATTGTTTCTACACTTATAGGGACTATAATTCTCAAATAAACTAACTTGACAATATAATAATATTTAACAAGAAATAATTGCATCATATAGAGCAACAGATAATCTCAATATATAATATCTCAAAGGAATTAAATAACACGAACAGAAATTCACAGTTTCCAAAAGTTAGGGTAAGAACGAACTTGCCTCGATCTCGAAGTACGAATGAATGAAGCTAAAATATATACTCTACCCGTGAACTTGGCGTCGATCTACGTCTCGAGAATTATTTTCTAAAAATAGCAACCAGAAATACGTGAGCGATTCTTCAGAATAAAATACTCCCGATCCGATAATCTAATTAATAATAATATAATATCTCATAAAATCTCCGGAATAATTAACAGAAATCAATTCCGGGATAAATAAATATTTATTCGAACATAGGAATTAAATCTGGAGAATATATCCTATTTTTAATCTCTAGAAATCTAAATTCTTACTCAAAATGAAAAATTCAAACATCCGTTTTTATTCAATTAAATCCATATTTATTATTCTCATTTTTAAACTAATTATCAAAGAATTCTAATCTTTAAGAAATCTCACAAATTCTAATTTACTAAACTCATTAGTAATATAAAACAAATTTTAAATCTCTAAATTAAATCTGACTCGATCCGGTCAATTAAAATAAACCAGAAAATAATAAAAACAACTTTTCCAAAATAAAACATATTTTATTCTATTTATTTCACAAATATTCTTCCTTTTATCAACAAATTATTAAATCTCTAATTTTCGTCCAAAAATCACAAAATGACTCTTTTTAACAAACTAATAATTAATCCATTTTATTAAACCCTTTTTATTGCAAAATAATAAATATCTAATTTATTTTCAAAATCACATAACAACACTTATTTGATTAATAAATAATAAATTCTAAATTACATCTAAAATCTCATTTAATTAATTAATTAACTAACTAAACCAATTTAAATAAATTATTAATTACTAACCAAATTAATTAATAATCCATTTTTAACAAAATTTATTGAATCTCGTTTTATTCGTTTAACAAGAATTCCGATTATAAAACCCGAACATCTACGTTATTATTTTATTATATTATAACAGCAACTACAAAACGATGTGGGTCCCACCGTGTGGGCCCCACCTGATTCTTCCTCCCCTGCATCTCTCTCTTCAACCGAACTCAATTTCTCCAAATCTCTCATCTCTCAATCTCTTCCTCTCTCTCTCGTACTCTCTCTCGTCTCTCCCTTATCATCACCACCACCACAAATCCCTCAACTCACTCCGCCCATCTCTCCCTCCACTCTCTCCGGTCACTCCCTCTTGCCGCCTGCCTCCGACCACAACAACGACACCGGATGCCGTGCTCCATCACACCAACAATACCATAACCTTTCCTAAACCTTATCCTAATCTCTCCCTTCACCCCTCTTTTCCTTCCAACACCGACCACTGCCAACACCCATCTCCATCCATGGACTATACTTGAACCATTCGACAACCATCACCATCGCAATCAAACCCACAACCACACTTCTCCCTCTCTCGCCACTCAATCTCTCTCGACTACCACACGGTAGAACCAACCAAAGCAAACAATCGGACACAAGTAAAACCAGTGCTAGCAATTAACGAACGAAAAGAAAGAACACGAAAAGGAAAAGAAAACAAACTACCTGGGTCTTGTTTTGGTCCGAGTGTTTGTATGTTTTGGACAGAAATTTGGGTAAAAAAAATAAAGAGACAAAGGCTGTGTTGCTCTGAGTTTATGAGAATAGACAGCTCGGTTATGAATTGTGGAGAAAACGTATTGGTAAAAAAAAGAAGAACAGGACTGTGTTTGTATAAGGCTTGTGTTGTGTCTGTTTTATTGTTCGTGAATATAGTTATATAACCGGGTGCCTATTATCTATTTAATTAAGAAGTAGCAGGTTTGTACCATGTTTAACACTTAAAAGTACAAAAACGTGGGAGAACAAAATAAGTGCCTGAAAACAAGGAGCATGTTTTCATCCGGATTTTTAGGATAATGAATGCTGTCTCAATCAGTGATAATAACCTCGTTTTCTCCCGAGTTTACTAATTAAAACGAAACAAAAAAAATTCGGCTCAAAATGTATTTCGAAAAATTTTGTGGTTATTACAGTGAAACCCGAAAACCGATCCAAACCGGACCCGAAACCCGAAAAAGAACCCGAATATATATATATACACATATATACATATTTAATCATTAGATCTAACGATTCCGATTTTTTAATAAAAATCTAACGGTTATACGGATTTTTATTATATTTTGTTAGTGATTAGAAGATATGGTGTGATATTTTTGGATATATATTAATTATTGCAAGATTATGTTTTAAATTAAAACTTAACGTGTTTTAATTAGAAAAGAAATATTATTCATTGAAAGATA
Source organism: Saposhnikovia divaricata (assembly GCA_036435485.1). NCBI lineage: Eukaryota > Viridiplantae > Streptophyta > Magnoliopsida > Apiales > Apiaceae > Saposhnikovia > Saposhnikovia divaricata. Next base: position 136,375,787 of record CM071595.1, read on the forward strand.
TGATATTTTAGTTGTTTATAAAAAGTAATATCATCAATTAAAAGTAAACAGTTTTTAATTAAAAAAGAAATTGGCTAATTATCATTAATTATGTTATTTTATTATTTATTTTAATATATAGGATGACCGTGCCGAAAATCGAACCGATAAACTTTCAATGCTCGTGCGATGCACGGATTTCTTTTATTATGTCATAAATTTTATTTAATATTACAATTATGTTTTTATATAATCATTATTTTAAATATTTTTTTAATTTTAATTTAATATACACATGTTTACGGATTATACTAATGTTTCCTCATTATAACAACGTATACAGTTTTTTGTATATTTTATTAATAATTGAAAAATATGGTGTGATATTTTCGGGTATATATATTAATGATTGTAAGAATAGTTTTAAATCAAAAAGGTAATGTGTTTTAATTCGAAAGGAAATATTAATGATTGGAAGATATGACACGATTGATGTTTTTAGGTGTTTATTACAGGTAATATCTTCAACTAAAAGTGAATGTGAAAAAGGCAATTACTGTGATATTTTCGGTATATATTAATGATTGTAAGATAAGTTTTAAATAAAAAAGGTAATGTGTTTTAATTGGATAGGAAATATTAATGATTGAAAGATATGATACGATTGATGTTTTTAGGTGTTTATTAAAGGTAATATCTTCAACTAAAAGTAAATGTGAAAAAGGCAATCGACTAATTACCATTAATTATACTAATATGTTATTATTTATTTAGGTATTTTAATATATATTTTTCTTTATAATAAAGGGTAAATAAGTAAATTCACGAAGTACCTCTCTTCATCCTGCACCTTTCTTGTATTCATAGTGTAAATGGAATGCTTCTTTCTTCTGTGTTTCCAAAGTATGGCTGCCATACTGCTTTTTGTATCTACTATAAACTCATGTGATCTGTCAGTCAAACATGTCCTTATCAACTGCTAATCTCCAGCTAATCATAGAAAACAGTGTCAATGATTATCCGTTGATGATGTATACTGACATCCGTTGATGATGTATAGAGCAGTATCCGTTGATATTGGGACTTGAGCTGTATCCGTTGATAGAGTGGATTTGAGTTGTATCCGTTGATAGAGTTTAGTCTTCATCCGTTGATACACTTTCACTTAGACAGAATTACATAGCATAGCTTATTTACAATTGGCTACCCTATTCTGCCTATCCGTTGATAGTCAACATGACTGTGGATAAAAACACTATCAACTGATAACATAGAGATACTGCAGTGTGCTACAAAACCTCATCCGTTGATGAGCTACCTGTCAACGGATAGAGTTATAAATCCTCATCCGTTGACAGCTACAAAACCTTAAACAATTTGATTGATTGTGAAGTTATCATCAAGTACAACATATTCCTAACAATCTCCCCCAATTTATACTTGATGGCAATAAAGCATAAATTCAGGACCTTGATGATAACAAAACATTCCTAAAGATATATAAAGAACAATACATAAATTGTATTAAGCTACAATAATTAAAAACTGAAAGTTTGAGAAATTTACAGAGAAGTGCTCCTCTAGACTGAGCAGATTAGGACTGTTTCTTTCCTCTTGTTGGCATCACCCTTGATTTTCCTTCCTTAGCAGAGTTGGACTCAATCTGTATTTGGAGTTGCCTATAGAAGGCATCTTCTTCATCTACCTTTGGATTTAGCTTCTGTTGTAGCCATCTCAGGTATTGAGAACTAGCCTTTGGTAGTTGGTCTTCTAACCTGAAGAATCTCCTGTTACCATCTTCATCCCTGAACTCCATCATCCAGAAAGGTTGGAGGTGGATTTTCTGTCCATTGTATGGGATCTTCATTTTCCTTGGTAGACTTGATGGTGAGTTCCAATCCCTCCTTATTTGTTCTATTTTGTCCAGTATCTCCCCTTTTGCTATCTTGGAGAACCCTGTATATCTCTTGATTACAGAGAATACTTTGGTTAAGGTATGATAATTTTCTCCAAGAACCCTTTGTAGTGGCCATGTCCTTTCCGTTCCTCCCTTGTATACAAAGACCAATCTTTAAGGCAAATGTTTATATTTGTCAATTCCTCTTACTTCTGACAATTCATCCAGATAAAGATTCATGTCAGAGTATTCTTCAATATCTGCCTGATAGATAAAATCATCCTTGTTTTCCAAGATTGGCTGCCTGACAATTGCAGGTACCCTAGCAACTTGAATTGGTTCCTTTGAAGGTTGCTTCCTTGGTTTCCTTTTCTTCTGTGTAGGCTTCTGTTGAGGCTTCAGCAAGAATGAAGGAACCGCAATGGAGTCAAGATTCATTGGTTCCTCTTTAGGTACTATAGGCTCACCATGGAAATTTACATCTGGGTTGAATACTTTCAAATCAATAGGTTGTGATGAACCAACTGTCTCTTTGTTTTCAGTTTTTGGAGAGACAGGCCTCCTTGCATGTGATTTTAATCTCTTGGATTTGGGGACTGATTTCCCTTTCTTTTTGAATTTGGGGACTTCCTCAGGTTCCCTCAATTCATCCTCTACCTCATCCAATAACTCTTGAGCCAGCCTTGCTTGCTTCTCATCTGAGTTTTCATATAGATATTCAGTGCTTGGTTGAGATTCTCTTAGCAGCCTTGAAGTCTCTTCTCTCTTGGCTTCAACAAATCTAGGATGGCTGTTGGATATGTTTAGAACTTTTCCATTCCTTATGATTACAGCCATCCATTCTCTTACACAACTGTTAGTCTTCTCCTTGAATTCCTTGATTGCCTTACCCATCAACTTCTCTTCATCATCCTTGGGAAATGGAAAGTCCAGTTGTAACTTGTTCTTCCCATTTGCTTTTGGTGGTGAGAAGGGTCTTGATTTGATGTAGGGTTCAAATTCCTTAACATGAGAAGGCTCAGCATCAAAGAATGTAGGAGCCACAATTGCTGGAGTGAGCACCTTCAGAATTGTTGTAGATATTGTTGGAGCTGAGGTTTGGCTAGAGAACAGATTTGATGCAATAGATTGATTGATCAATCTTTCTGTCCTCATTATCCTTTCATAGTTTTCTTCTTTCATCTTTTGGAGAGCTTCAATTTTGGCTAGCTTTTCTTCTTCTGTCAAGTTTGAAAGATCAAACTCTTCAGATAGGTCCGATAAGATTGTAGAAGGGGGGGTTGAATACAATCTTTACCTTTTTATCGAAATTTGTCCTTTAAATTAAATTTGATAAAGACAAATTTATCTGCGGAATTAATTAACACAATTTTTCAAGTTGAATATAACTGTATATTAACTTGATGTGGTGTTACAAAATCAGTATAACAACTTATCAAGATGTTAATAACTAATTAGAAAATTCGACATGAACTTTTCTAATTTAGTTAATAATAATCAAGATAAGAACTAGGAAACTTAATTCGCTAGTAGTACAAGAATCACAAATAAACAAGTTCTATCGGATAGAATATCACAAAGATGAAGAACTTGAATTTCTGGGAATTGTTTAAGCTTTGGTGTTCTTGGTGTTCTTGAGAGAGAGAATTCTGGTCTTGATGAAATGTTTCTGCTGTGTTTTTCTCCGTTATGACTTAATCTAGTCTGTTCTGATCTTTTATATCAACAACAGGTCTTGCTGGCTTTCTGTAGGATATTTAAATGCTCCAGCATGACTTAAACAGCTTCCAAGACTTGATTTTCCTTCAATAAGACTTACACAAACCTCCATTAAGACCTAAAATGTGTCGGTAAGACTTACCAGAATTTAGGTAAGACTTATAATAGCTGGCAGAGGTCGGTAGGACTTAAATCAGGTCGGTAGGACTTAAATCAGGTCGGTAGGACTTAAATCAGGAAAGGCTTCTGTCAGTAAGACTTAAATTAAGTCTTACCGAGTTTTATCCCTTCCAAGACTTAAACAACTTTCTTTCTTTAAGTCTTATTGATCCAATTAATTAGTTAATGTTTTAACTAATTCATATTTAATTGATATAATAATTAATTTAATAAATAAATTAATTCTACCAGAATTAATTCATTTAATTAAATCAACTAAATTAATTTATATCAATTATAAATGAATTTAATTAAATCAATAAATAATTAATTTAATTCTTACAAACCACTAAAGGTAGTAAAGAATTACCACTGATTTGTGTTGACGTTCGATGTACTGTCTGGTTCATGAACGACTAACTTCAATGACGCTTCTTTACTTTTGACTTTAGGTTGTGGTTTATTTCTTCTCTCAATTCTCTTGTACTGTAACTGATCTTCAAACTATCACTCGAAAAATCTCTGTCACTGTTCAAATGAATCCATTAACTTCAATGCTGTACTGGGGCTTGATCAGATAACTGAATCGTCTTCCAGTGTATGACATCAAAACTATATATTGACTTTTCTTCTTTCTTCTGACAGATAATACTTCTTGAGATTCCTGTGACAGTTCATATGTATATTTACTTATTACAATTTGGTTTAAGTTGATTAGGATCCTCTAACTACAAATAGGCTTAATCATATGCCTTTCAATCTCCCCCTATTTGTTTGTTAGACAATAACAAGCAAATTCCTCGAGGATACCTCAACTAATCCAACTTAACCAAATGAAAGATAAAACTTTAAATACTAAGTAAATATGAGAAAAAAAAAAGTTCTGGTTTATATTTAACATTTGCCAGATTCAAACATGAAAAATAAATACATGATAGATGATCCTCTAGACTGATCATATGATATAAATTCCTATCAAGATTTATCTGAGCTCTAAAGATATAACATGTAGAGCAATTCTTTATCTTCAATTGTCTTCCCTTCTGAATTCTCCTTCTTCTGGCTCATCTGTGACTTGAAGTTTCATATGTAGATCAGAATCAACAAGACGTTCTCTTCTTGATGACAATCCTTAAGGTAAGACTAAAGGAATTTCAAGCTTCTTTCTCAGTTCACCTTGAAATTTCTTGTAATCTTTTATGTTCGTTTGTGCATAGGAACGGATATGATCTGCAGCTATTACCTTTTCTTCAGTCAAGTATCCATGATTTCTGAGAGCATATTCAGCATATACCAAGTGCTTTGCATGATGTTCGTATAGATCATCTGTCTGAAGATTGATTGTGTGAAGTACCTCTCCCTTAAGAAATTTTACTTGTGGAGGTTCCTTAATCACTTCTGGTCCAGCTCTTTCAGCAAATTCTTTGAACTTTTCATGTAACAATACACCTAGCTCAGAAGATGTTCTTACCTTATGCCTAAGTACCCATATCTCTGTCAGTGATCTGTCATAAAAGAACTGAATAGATACTCTGAATGTTCCAACTTTATGACAATCTACAAATATTACTAGCTCATCAGATTTGGGTTCAAATGCAGTAGTTATCCTGATGACTTCTACCTGTAAGGCCTTTATATACATTTCGTGAATTGGATTTGCCAGTTTGAATTCTTCGAGAATTTGTCCAAGACGACGATCTTCATAATCAGAACTCTGAGGTGAATCAATTGCTCTTTGAGCACGTTCCCATTTGTCACCGCTCTTTAGTCTGATGTATGTTTTTCTCTTCTCAACATTTATAGCATGTAGTCGTTGTAATGCTTGCTTTTCAGCTTTCTGAAGTTCTTCATTTCGTGCAATTTGCTCTAAAGATTTTTTAAGTTTTTCTTCTCTCAGTTGCAAATTAGCTTCCCTTTGAGCAAATAATTCTTCAGATTCTTTCTCAGCTTGTTGAGCTTCAAATTCAGATATCACTGGTCCTTCATCTTCCCAGTGACTAAGATCAGGTTCAGGAAGTTCTTCACCTTGATCAGGGAATTCAAGATCAGTAAAAACATCGAAGTTATCCGGTTCACCCGTGTAATAATAACCTGTGTTCTTGTCTTGAATATCTTCTTCAGTTTGTTTAACTAATTTCTTCCTCTTATCTTCACCTTGGTCAGATTTATCAGATTTACCTTCTCCTCCCTCTCTTTCTTTAGATTTTTCTTGTGACCCTTGTGACCCCTTTGATTTCTCCCCCTTAGTTGAGGAATCCTCTACAGACTTATCAGGTGCCCCAGCTTCAGGATCCTGTTCATCATCATCACCACCCTTACTTGTAAAGAATTCAATTTCTTCATTTGTAGGTTTGCGACTTTGACTTACAATATTAAACAAATGTCTTAACCCTTTAGCCTGGTGTGCATTCTGCTTTTCGATCTGGTCCAGACGAGAATCAGTAGATTCTTGATTGTGCTGTACCTCTGACTGTAGATTATCAACTTTCAAGGAAATCTCAGAAATTAACATGTCTTGAGCAACAGTAATATCTCCAGAGTCATCAAGTGCCTTTTCATGAGAGAGTTCGAGAGATTCTATCTTCTTGGTGAATGATGTCTTTAAGTAGTTTATGTCCTTCTTCATTACAGCAAGCTGACTGTTGACAGAGGTGGATGTAGAAGATCGCTCACCCACTTGTGCTCTAAGAATTTCTGTTTCAGCCTTGCTGACTGCAAGTTCTTTCTCTAAAGCATTTATATTTTCTAATAATGAGAGAGTGTATGTGTCAGTGTGTGCGCTCACCTGACGTTCACTTTGAGATCCACTCACCTGAAGTGCATGTGTTTCACTCAATTTTATAGTATTCCTCACATCACTCCTCTCAGATTCCTTAGCTGCTTCCAGATTTGTACCTGCATGTAAAATCACCCTAGCCTCCTCTGGGAAGGTCAGTGGTGGTGCAATGGGAGTTCGCAAATCCCTGTCCTTAATCAAATCTACTTGAACATTTGAAATTGTTGACTGAATTGCTTCAGTAGTAGATTGATCAAGTTGCCTTCCACCTTCTCCAGTCGAAACTGCGAGTGGAAAATCCCTTGTGGGAGCCAGGAGTGTTTGTCCTGGGAGGGGAGATGATGGTTCTATTAAAGTTGGCTGAGAACCAAGATTTCCCTCTAAAGCCTGTGAAGACTCTTCTACCGTAACTATGGTAGGCACTGTCACATTTTCTACGTGCTCTCCTTGCAGTGTGTCCTGAGACTCATTTAAAGGTATGTCTTCCCCCATTGTGATTAATAGAGGAGGTGTGCTTGACTCACTACAAGGTGCCATGGCCCTATGGCGAATTTCAATAGAATCATCCTGTTGAGAAGATGATTCTAGTAACTGTGTAACGGCCATATCAATTTCCATATCCTGTTGGGAGGATACAGACGGGCTTACAGTTGCCTCAGGTTGAATTCTACTTTTCTTTTCTAGAGGCAGAGCTGTGGGTTCACTCATACTGCCACTACTGATTCGACTTCTTTTTACTTGCAATTTCTTTCTGGAGTGAAAAGATATGAGTTTTGGTGGTTGAGTGTTTGGCTCTACGACCTTGGTTAGAGGTTGTGGTACTACAACCCCTTGGTCAGACCTACCAACCACTTGGGTTCCAGAAACAGATTGAGAAGCAGTAGTAGTTTGAGGAACAGAAGGCAATACCTGGTCAGCTGATTCCGCAACAGTCTCTGATAAGATGGGTTCATCCAATTCAGGTTCAGGGACAGATGCAGTTTCTTGCACTGGATGTTCAACAGCAAGAGCAGCTGGCTGAGGAACAATTTGCTGAGCAGGTTCAACTTGTTGATTGCCTTGATTTTCATTATCAACAAGTATGTTTTCCACTTGTGGATCAGGGTTTAGTTCTGGTTGTTCAGGTTCTGGTACAGGTTCAATAACAGGTAGTTGTATATAGTTTGACATGTATTGGGTGACAACTACAGGTATGTTTGTGAATTTTGGCTTGTTGCTGTACTCAGTGAACAATCTGGTAGTAGGTTTACCTGACGCCAGTGACTCTCCATTCAGAAATTGGGCTTGGTTTTCTAGTTCCACAAGATGATTAAAAATCAATGATAAGAATCTTGGATAAAAACATGAAACTTTATGTCCATTATCAAAATTCTTCTTTGCATTAATGATTCTTCTAACCATTGGAACACACAGTAGTCTACCAATATTAATCCTTCGGTTGTGTGCAACTGCATATCCAATATGCTGTAAGAATGATGGTAATACCCCGAAGTTCCCTTTTGTAGTGTTGGCAAAGACTCTACCTAGTGTGTCAAACAGATAATCCCATTCCTGAACAAAGTTCTTTTTATTCCAGACAGTTTGATCAGGACTGTCTTGATAGAATACACCATTTAAAAAATTTATCATTTCTTGATCTGATGGTAATTCTTCGAAATTATCAGTTGGAAAATTTAAGACCGTATTTATTGTATTTTCATTCACTGTGTACTGATTATCTCCTACAGAGAAGATAAAAGATCTGTTATCATTAGAAATGACAGCAGTAGTACACATGATTCGCAAAGGTTCAATTTTCAAAGGAGCATCTAATCTCAAAGCATTGCGAACCAGTGAATTTTCATTTAAAAACCGAATCCACGGTCGAAAACGTTCAACTGAACATTTTTCTGGATCAAAATAACCGATTAAATTATGTTTAATAATTTCAAATCGATCAGCCATTTTAATCAAGATTTAATTTCCTTGAAAATTTCAGATTTTACAAATTTTTAATTTAAAAATTAATTATTCGAATTAATAATTAATTAAAAATTCGAAATAATTAAAAGTTCTTCAAAAATTCTGAAAAATTCACACAACAATCCTTGTATACACACAACCACACATGTATTTTTAGTTTTGCAAGAATCAAGCTCAGATTTCCAGAAAAACAGATCTTGAAATCGTTTTTCGAAAATAAAAATTCTTAAAAACTGAACCAAAAGTCGATTTTAACCACTCAAAATGAAGATAATCAAGCAAGGAATTCAGATATGTGGTTAATTCGTGATTTAGTTGAGAGAAATCGGTCGAAAATTGGACAGAGATTCGACAGATATATGTGTATATATTGTATGTATCCTTTTTGTTCTATAAGACTTAACTTGATAGAAATGTGAAATAAGACTTAAAAATAACCTATCTGTTATATATATACTAATAGACTGATTAAGACTTAAAAATATTACTAATACTAATATATATACAAGTGACCGAATAAGACTTAACTGTATTAAGACATAACTAATATGTATATATATTCGAATATGACTTAATATAAACAAGACTTAAAACTCTGAATAAGACTTAAATTTAAAACTAAAAAGACTTAACTAAAAAGACTGACAAGGCTTAAATTGAATAAGACTAAACTAAAAACTCGCTAAGACTTAAGTTAAAAACTCATTAAGACTTATCCTAAGTCGAAGTTCGAGATAGACTCATTAAGACTTAACCTAAGTCGAAGTCTAAGTCGAAATTCTAGATAGACTCGGTAAGACTTAAGTTAAAAACTCGAATAAGACCTATTTACAAACAGGTTATGAATAAGACTAAATCCTATCTTGAACACCTAAGTCGAACTTCTAGATCTAAGTCGAAATTCGAGATAGAGTTCGAGTTAGTAGTTAACTCGAACAAAGACCTATCTAGAACACCTAAGTCGAAATTTGAGAAGAATTTCGAGTTAGGAGTTATATGACTTAATCTAACAAAACTCAGTAAGAATTAACCTATTTAAGTCATACCGATTTTTATAAGTCATATTAATAGATTTAACTAATTTTAAGTCATAATTACTATAAACAAACATTAAAAACACTATTAAATTTACAAATAACTTATAAAAAATAATAAAAATATTATATAAAGTTAAACAAATAATAAAAATAATTAGACATACCATATGCTAACCTATTAACGAAAACAAAGCAATATTAACAGGACAAACATTACAAAACATATGATAAATTAATTAATAAAATAGAAATTAATATTTACAAATATTCTAAAAATATAAAAGTATGAAGTATTAAATAATATGAATAAACAGAGTGAAAAATAACTAAACAACCAAGAAAATCAGATGGTAAAATAATTATACAAGTGATTTCAAACAACAAATATTCACAGAATAATCACTTGTAAAATTATTAAAGATCAAATTTCAGATATTAATTACTGGGACTGTTTAACATACCCAATTCACTAACAATTCTAGTGAATGAGGATTCATTAAGCGACTTAGTAAAAATATCTGCAGTTTGATCTCCAGATCCTACAAATTGTAGTTCCACTGTACCATTCATTACATGCTCTCTTATAAAATGATACCTTATGTCAATGTGCTTTGTCCTTGAGTGCTGCACAGGATTGCATGCGATTGCTATGGCACTTGTATTATCACATAAAATGGGAATATTTTCCAATACAATGCCATAGTCCATTAATTGATTCCTTATCCATAAGATCTGAGCACAACAGCTTCCAGCAGCTATATATTCAGCTTCGGCTGTAGAGTTAGAAACTGTTTGCTGTTTCTTACTGAACCAGGATACCAACCTTCCACCTAGGTATTGACAACTCCCAGATGTACTTTTCCTGTCTACAACACTTCCTGCATAGTCAGAATCTGTATATCCAATTAAAGTAAAACCAGATTCATTAGGGTACCAGATGCCTAAATTAGGCGTACCCTTAAGATATCTTAAGATTCTTTTGACAACAGTGAGATGGATCTCTTTAGGGTTCGCTTGGAACCTTGCACACAAGCATGTGGCAAACATTATATCTGGTCTACTAGCAGTTAGGTAAAGCAATGAGCCAATCATACCTCTATAGCCTGTGATATCTACCTTGGCAGAACTTTCACATAAACCAATTTTGACAGCTATAGTTGATGGTGTCTTTGCTGATGAGCACTCCTCCATGTGATATTTCTTGAGGAGCTCCTTGATGTACTTAGATTGACAAATAAATATTCCATCTTGTCTCTGACTTATTTGTAATCCAAGAAAGAATTTCAGTTCTCCCATCATGCTCATTTCAAACCTACCCTGCATTAACTTAGAAAACTTCTTGCACAGAAGCTCTTTAGTAGACCCAAATATAATATCATCCACATAGACTTGGACTAGTATTATATCATTCTTATGTCTTTTAGTGAAGAGCGTTTTGTCTATGACACCTCTTATAAAACCATTTTCTAATAGAAATTCAGAAAGAGTGTCATACCATTTTCTTGGGGCTTGCTTAAGACCATAGATAGCTTTGTAAAGAAAGTAAACATAGTCCAGATGATCTTGATCTTCAAAACCAGGAGGCTGTTCTACATACACTTCTTCATCTAGCTTACCATTCAGAAAGGCACTCTTGACATCCATCTGATAAACTTTGAATCTTGAATAGGATGCATATGCCAAGAATATTCTGATGGCCTCAAGTCTTGCCACTGGAGCATAGGTCTCGTCATAATCAATGCCTTCAGCTTGAGAATAACCTTTAGCTACAAGTTTTGCTTTGTTTCTTATCACAGTGCCATCTTCATCTAGTTTGTTTCTGAATACCCATCTTGTGTCCACCACTTTTCTATCTTTAGGTCTGGGTACCAGCTTCCATACTTCTAGTTGCTTAAATTGATTGAGTTCATCTTGCATAGCAATCACCCAATCAGGATCAGATAGAGCTTCTTCTACTTTCTTAGGTTCCATAACAGACAGAAACCCAGAATAATTACATTGATTCTGATAAGCTCTTCTTGTTTTCACACCAACATCTGGATCACCAAGAATCAGCTCAAAAGGATGAGCTCTATTCCAAACAGTTTGTCTGGGAAGAATTGATCCTGACGATTCGCCTTGAACTTCAGTATGATGTTGAGTATGACTTGTTGACCCTTCATTATCTCCCCCTGAGTTGTTGCCAGTATGACTTGTTGATGGTTCAAGAGTATCAGTGGTGTCTTGAAAATTATCATTGTTTTCACCAGCATCACCTTGATCATTAACACCAACATTTGGATTATTATTATCAGTAACAACGTCAGGTTGATTGTCATCATCTGAATCTGAGTCTGACATATCATCAAACTTAAGCTTTTCAGATGGATCTTCATTTTGGATATTTGGGAGTTTCGTGTCATCAAATGTAACATTGACACTTTCCAAAGTTTTCTGTTGATCAATAAGATACACCTTGTAGGCTCTTCTAGTATAACCAATAAATATTGCTTCATGTGCTTTTTCTTCAAATTTACCACCTTGATCATCTCCTTCTTTCAGCACAAAGCATTTTGTCCCAAATACATGGAAGTACTTGAGAGTTGGTTTCTTGTCATGTAGAGCTTCATATGGTGTCTTCATTAAGTCTTTATTGATAAGTGTTCGATTCTGGGTATAGCATGCAGTGTTGACAGCTTCAGCCCAAAAGCTCAATGGAAGCCTTGATTCACTTAGCATAGTACGTGCAGCTTCAATCAAGGTTCTATTCTTTCTTTCAACTACCCCATTTTGCTGAGGAGTTCTGGGAGCCGAGTACTGTCTAGTTATACCCTTTTCAGTGCAAAAGTCATTCAGAACTGCATTCTTGAATTCAGTTCCGTTGTCTGATCTTATAGCTCTTACTGGACGATTAGAATCCAGCTCAATTAACTTAATGTGATCAACTACCAGTTGTGGAGTTTCATCTTTCGAGTTCAGAAATAGTACCCATGTGAATTTTGAGAAGTCATCAACAATCACTAGAGCATATCTTTTCCTTGACATAGACATCACACTAACTGGACCAAACAAATCCATATGGAGAAGTTGTAATGGTTCAGTTATTGATGATATGTTAGTGCTCCTGTGAGTTGCCCTTTTTAACTTCCCTTTTAGACAAGCATCACATAGACCTTCCTGAGTAAATTCAATCGAAGGTAAACCTCTCACCAACTCTCTTTTCACTAGAGAATTCATTGTTTTGAAGTTTAGGTGAGAAAGTCTCTTGTGCCATAACCAACTTTCATCAGTGGATGCCTTTGAATAAAAACATTTAATTTCTTCTGTGCTTCCAGAATTCATATTGGCTATGTACAAGTTTCCTTTTCTTACTCCAGTCAACTGTGGCCTTTCATTTCTCTTGTGTGATATTAGACAATTCTTCTTGTTGAAATGAACTTCATAACCTCTGTCACAGAATTGACTAATACTGAGCAAATTGTGCTCAAGGCCGTTCACAAAAGAGACATCTTCAACGATAACATTTCCAGCTTCTAATCTGCCATATCCATCAGTTTTACCTTTGCTGTTATCTCCAAAGGTAACGACTGTGCCGGCCTTCTCCACCACATCTGTCAGCAGGGCTCTATCTCCGGTCATATGCCTTGAACATCCACTGTCCAGAATCCACATGACTCGTTCAACCTGTTTTAAACCCTGCAATGACAAATTGGTTAGACTTTCTTCGGAACCCAAATTTGATTGGGTCCGGAGTACTTAAAGAATTGACCTTTATCAGGTAAAGCAACACTTTTTATCTTAACAACATTTTCTTCAGGTACTGGACATTTAACCCTGTAAACAGCTTTAACTTGATTTGGTTTAAGCTTGGGTAACCATGTCTTCACCATATCCTGAGAAAGACTTGAAGTCTTAATCTTAGAATTAGGTGATGTTACAGTCCTGGATCTAACATGTTTATTTCTGCTCATCTGCTGTCTAGGAGCATTCTTATCAACACATGCATGATTACCGTTAAAGTAAGCAGACATTATATTAAAAGCACAAGACATGCAATTAACAGCATCGCATTTCTTATGAGCAGTATCAATAACAGGAATAGCATGCATGGTAGATTTGTTGTTGCATTTATTCATGTTGTTACTTCTGCTACTAGTTTTCAATGAACTAGTAGACTCACCAACTCTTTCTGCTTTTACAAACACAGTCTTTCTATCTTTATCATTTTTAACAACTTGATTACTTTCTAAGACTACGCCATTAGCTACATCCTCAATGCGCATCTCTTCCTTAATGATTAAAGATGTTGTATCCAAAGGTTCTGCTATGGATTTCTTAAAGAGTGGATTACTAACACTCTTAAGCACTGATGGTATACCCCTATCTACAGCACTCACACGATTAGGGGTATTAATGCTTTTACGTCCAATAGCTTCATTATAATCAAACCCAATTCCTACAGTTTGATTAATTGCTTGTTGGTTAAACAACTCTTTAGCCACTTTACAAGAATTAGAAGTAGCACTAACCCTTATTTCTAGTTCAGCTATTGTTTCACGTTGTTGAACCACTATTTCTGCTAGAGACCTCTCAAGTTCTTTTAGCATTCTTATTTCTGATTTTTGTATAATATGACAATTTTGTACATCATGTAATTCTGATAATTGATTACTAAGATCTGTATTTAACAAATTTAGCCTTTCAATCTCTCTATTAGCATTACCCAGTGTATCAGTAAGTTGATAAATATATTGACTTTCAGTACATGATACCTCAGATGATGTACCACTGGAGTTATCAGATTTTGCCATCAGGGCAAAATTGCCATACTCTTCATCTTCAGAGTCTGTATCATCCCAACTCTTTCCAGCAGCCACATAGGCTCTACCTGTCTTCTTCTTCTCAGATCCAAAGTCTTTTCTTTGGTTTTGTTTTGGCTTCTGACATTCAGTAGCGAAATGTCCAAGTTCATTACAGTTGTAGCATCTAATTTTACTTCTTTCAACTGTTCCAGTTTTGTAACCTCCTCTGTTACTTGAGGATGAAGAACCTCCTCTCTGGAACCTGTTATTGTTAGATTTGTACCTGAACTTGGGATTCTTCCTGAATCTGAAGTTGCTGAAATTCCTTACCAACAAAGCCATGGACTCATCTTCCAACTGATCTAGTTCTTCTAACGAATAGAAGTCACCTTCATCTGGACTAGCATTCGTTTGACCAACTTCAACTTCAAGCTTACCACTGTCAACTTTACAAGGTTGGATAACCTTATCTTCCATTTCCTGTTTGTTCTCAACAATAAGAGCTGTAGAAGTATTAGCAACTCTTCCTTTTCCATAAATCTCCTTTTGTTGAGATTGTTCCAGTTCATAGGTTTTTAAAACACCAAAGAGTCTTTCTACAGTTATTTCACTTAGATTCCTTGACTCTCTGATAGCTGTAATTCTATGTTCTAGATGAACAGGCATTGATAGTAGAAATTTTCTGTTGATCTCTTTCTGAGTGTAGTACTTGCCATGCATCTGTAAATTATTGACAAGTTTGTTATATCTTTCAAACACATCTTGAATACTTTCATTGTATGCTGATCGAAAGTGTTCATACTCAGAAGTCAGAATTTCTAGTCGATTCTCCCTAACTTCCTCTGTTCCTTCATTCACAGTTTCAATGGTTTCCCACATTTGCTTTGCAGTTTTGCAGTTAATCACATGACTGTACATTACAGAGTCTAGAGAGTCTATTAAGATCAGTCTCAAATTAATGTCAAGTGCAGCTTCCTCTCTTTCAGCAAGAGTGTAATCAGAAGAGTCTTTGTATACATACCTTACAGGGGTAATAACTATTCCATCAGTAACAACTTCAGGAATTACTCCAAAAGGTATTATTGGTCCTTCTGATAAGACTTTCATGTATTTAGGATTTGCAACCTCGAGGAACATTAACATTTTGTTCTTCCACATATCATAACTGTTTTTGTCATATATGGGAATTTTCACAGTTCCGACTTTAGAAGACATGATGAATTTTTTAAGAGAGTTAAAAAATTCGGGGATGATTTTTAATCGAGTATAATGGGATCGATGATTTGTGTATCAATCAATCTGCTCTGATACCAATTGTTAGGTCCGATAAGATTGTAGAAGGGGGGGTTGAATACAATCTTTACCTTTTTATCGAAATTTGTCCTTTAAATTAAATTTGATAAAGACAAATTTATCTGCGGAATTAATTAACACAATTTTTCAAGTTGAATATAACTGTATATTAACTTGATGTGGTGTTACAAAATCAGTATAACAACTTATCAAGATGTTAATAACTAATTAGAAAATTCGACATGAACTTTTCTAATTTAGTTAATAATAATCAAGATAAGAACTAGGAAACTTAATTCGCTAGTAGTACAAGAATCACAAATAAACAAGTTCTATCGGATAGAATATCACAAAGATGAAGAACTTGAATTTCTGGGAATTGTTTAAGCTTTGGTGTTCTTGGTGTTCTTGAGAGAGAGAATTCTGGTCTTGATGAAATGTTTCTGCTGTGTTTTTCTCCGTTATGACTTAATCTAGTCTGTTCTGATCTTTTATATCAACAACAGGTCTTGCTGGCTTTCTGTAGGATATTTAAATGCTCCAGCATGACTTAAACAGCTTCCAAGACTTGATTTTCCTTCAATAAGACTTACACAAACCTCCATTAAGACCTAAAATGTGTCGGTAAGACTTACCAGAATTTAGGTAAGACTTATAACAGCTGGCAGAGGTCGGTAGGACTTAAATCAGGTCGGTAGGACTTAAATCAGGTCGGTAGGACTTAAATCAGGAAAGGCTTCTGTCAGTAAGACTTAAATTAAGTCTTACCGAGTTTTATCCCTTCCAAGACTTAAACAACTTTCTTTCTTTAAGTCTTATTGATCCAATTAATTAGTTAATGTTTTAACTAATTCATATTTAATTGATATAATAATTAATTTAATAAATAAATTAATTCTACCAGAATTAATTCATTTAATTAAATCAACTAAATTAATTTATATCAATTATAAATGAATTTAATTAAATCAATAAATAATTAATTTAATTCTTACAAACCACTAAAGGTAGTAAAGAATTACCACTGATTTGTGTTGACGTTCGATGTACTGTCTGGTTCATGAACGACTAACTTCAATGACGCTTCTTTACTTTTGACTTTAGGTTGTGGTTTATTTCTTCTCTCAATTCTCTTGTACTGTAACTGATCTTCAAACTATCACTCGAAAAATCTCTGTCACTATTCAAATGAATCCATTAACTTCAATGCTGTACTGGGGCTTGATC
The DNA here is from genome assembly GCA_036435485.1 of Saposhnikovia divaricata. NCBI lineage: Eukaryota > Viridiplantae > Streptophyta > Magnoliopsida > Apiales > Apiaceae > Saposhnikovia > Saposhnikovia divaricata. Next base: position 136,392,617 of record CM071595.1, read on the forward strand.
AGATAACTGAATCGTCTTCCAGTGTATGACATCAAAACTATAGATTGACTTTTCTTCTTTCTTCTGACAGATAATACTTCTTGAGATTCCTGTGACAGTTCATATGTATATTTACTTATTACAATTTGGTTTAAGTTGATTAGGATCCTCTAACTACAAATAGGCTGAATCATATGCCTTTCAGGTTTGGATTTGCTGGGGGAAGCTGTGACAATGAATTCTTGTGGATTGACCACTATGGTAGGCTGCTGCTCCCCCTCACTTGCTGCTTCCCTTCTTTCAGAAATTAAGATTTGACTTGTAGTTGCCACAGCCTCTTCCACTTTCTCCCCCTTTTTGTTAGCATCAAGGGTTTGACTAGAAGTTGGGGCTGCAACTAACCTTTCTAGCAGTTGGGTTTGCAGTTTCTGATGTTGAAGAAATTGCTCCATCTGGGATTCCATCTTTTCCACTCTTGAAGTGAGGAGTTGCACAGATTTAGCCAGGTTGTCTTCTTTGAGAAACCTTTATTGCAACACCCTCTGAGTGGCTGTAGGAGCTAGTTGCTCTAGCTTGGAATCCACAAAGATCTTCACATCCTTGATTTCTTGTTTGACCTCCACTAAATTGGATCTCTGAATCACCATTTGCATCTTTTGTAACTTTAAGGAGTCAATTTCCTGTTGAAGAACAACCTTTCTCTGTGGATCTGCTTCTGGGTGCTCAGCCAGGGCAGATTTATATTGCCTTATGATTTCCATATCAAGTTGATGATAGGTGTAGTTTTGAGCAAATGCAAAATCATGAATACTGCTACCACCTTCATCTTCAGAGCTCTGGCTGTCTTCATCTTCAGAATTGTCAAATTCATCACTCTCAGCAGTGGTTGGCAGAGCTGCTATAGATTCCTTAGCTCTAAGTAGAGATTGTGAGGTGTGCACTAGGTGCATTGCCTCCTCTGCTTCCACATTGCCCTGTTGTGCCAGAATTTGATAGGCAGGAACAGGGTGAGTAAAGGTTTTAGCATCCAAAGAAATGGAGTCAATCATGGACTGATATTCTCTTCGAAATTCCATTTCCTTGGATGCATCCTCAACCCCCATTGACTCACTAGCAATGGCTGCTTCTTCCATCCTTATCTCTCCTGTAGTCCCTTCTCTCCCCTCATCTCTCTTTTCTTGCATCAAGGGCTCCCCTTGGCTCACACCTCTCACACCCTCACCTTCACCTACTAAGGTGGTACTCTCAAACTCTCTTTTTGCCTGACCGGAAGAAATGGCCAGCCTCTCATTATTTATCTCTCCTTTTGCCTGCTCACAAGGCAGCCTCTCACTCCCTTCCTTCAAACCTAAAAGTGTTTCAACTACTGAGAACTCCTCTACACTTGACACTGGAATGTCAGATATAGCAGTGGTAGAGTGAGTTATCAACGGATAAGGAATATCCGTTGATGAAGTAGTTATAGCTGTCAACGGATGGCTAGATAGAGGCGCATCCGTTGATGGAGAAACACTTGTCAACGGATGAAGGATATCCGTTGAGGAAGGAATAATTATATCCGTTGAAGAGAAAACCAACACTGAATCTGTGGAGATTGATTTTAAGTTCGAGGCCACAGTCTGTGTTGAGAATTCTGGAAGGGAAGATTGATGGTCCAACAAATCATCTAAAAGATGATGACCACCAATTATAGAGTGGGGCTTCTCCAAGAATCTTAAAGATGGAGAATCAGGAATTGATGTAGATATCATATCCACATCCAGAGAAGGAGTTGGTGATGGTGGATTGTAATGTGTATCGATTTGAAGATTAAGATCAAGGGGCTGTGACTCCACATTTATTGAAGCCACATCAAAGTGAGTTTGAGAAGGTAAAGTTTCCTGTACAGTGTGTGCACCCTGTGATTCCCCTGTGGTTTTAGATTTCACTCTTCTTCCATAGGTTTTTGGGATTGGGCTATAGGTGTCCCTAACCCTCTTGTGCAGTGTTCCTTGTGGGGAACTTGATTCAGTAGTCACACTCTTTTGGGAGAGTGTAACTAGAATTTGGCCTGTAGTTACATTAGCAGTCTTTTGAGAGACTGAAATGGTGGTTGCACTCATCTCTCCTTCCTTATCCTTAGGGCTTCTTTGATGTTCACCCTGTCCCTCACCACTCACTACCACCTTCACACTCCCCTCAAGAGGTTTGGTAGTTTTTACAACAGGTGTCTTTTGAGAGACACTTGAGGTTTGCATTTTAGAATGTGGTTTTGGAACTTTGGATTTGGTCACTTTGGTAGGAGCCTGTTTGGTCACAACTACAGACTCCATTGTGACACTAGAAGGCAAAGAAATTTGGGGGTTGGAGATAGGGGTTTCAGAGTTAGAGATAGTTACCTGAACAATTGGTAGATATACCAACTGTACTCCTGCATTGAGGTTCATTCGAATCAGGTCACTTAAGACTCTCTTCTCCTGAACAAAACATTGGAACTTGCTATCCGGGTTAGCAATGGATAGCTTAATCTCAGACACATGCAGTGCTAAGAGCATTAAAAATCTAGCAAAGTAGATATTCTTGCTCCTAGTTTCCTTTTTACCCAACTTTGCAGCTATCTCATACATAACTAATGTGCCAAAATTATAGAATTTATCATTTAAAAGCATACACATCATTGTTAGCATGGACTGGGTAACAGCATCAAAATTACTAATTTTTCCTGAAAAAGTTTTAATGAAGGCATCACAGAAGTAGCTCCATTCTTTAACCATTCCTTTTCTAGCAATTTTCCCTAAGTTTTCAGTACTAAGGGCATAATTAATAGAATTAAGCATGGCAACAATTTCAGCATCAGTAGGTACTTTCAGATAGTTATTCTCAGGCAATTTTAAACAAGCAGTTATTACATCAGAATTAACCACATAGTTTTTACCCTTTAAAGAAAAAGCAATTGTACCGTCTGTGCCATTGTACTCAGCAGATGTCCACATTTCTTCAATTACCTCGTGGATTAAGGGAGTGGTAGCCGTCATAGCATATGACAGCTTGCATTTCTTCACGAAACTCATCAAAGTGTGGTAAGCTTCTGGAGCATTCACTGTGTCAACAAAGGCCGCGAAATTGTTCTTCTCATAGGTAAACCCAGTGGAGGACATCATCTTAACAATAGGCGCCATTGAAGTGTTTGAACTTTGGTTACAGAGAGTTTTAGGGAAGAAGATGCAGTTAACTTTTGATATGCTTGAAAATGAATAAAAGTGAGATGTGAGAGTACAAGTTCGCCTTTTATATTTTTCAAGAATTAAAAATGAAATAATTAAAAGTAATTACTCCATTGGTCAAAAGTAACTGTCAGATAATAAATAAAAAGAGAATAAGTACAGCCATGATTAGATATACACGGTTACCAACGGTTAAAAAAAATATGTATATCAACGGATATAGAATGAACGGTTGAGATACAGTTTATCCGTTGATGACGTGGATAGCCTGTTACCCGTTGACATGCAAAAATCTAGTAATGTGTTTATACTATCAATATCAACGGATAAAGGATATCCGTTGATAAGCTAATTTTGCCTTAGGCAAAATCTCTGCAGAAAATTTTTCTTAAAGTTTTAACTTTCAAGTAAATCAAAACACATTTCCAGCTTCAAATCATTGAAATCAAATATCACTAGAAATTATGACAAGTTAAGCATACCTAGCTCACCTACCAATCTTGTGAATGTGGATTCATCAAGAGGCTTGGTGAAGATATCTGCAAGCTGCATTTCACTTGGCACAAAGTGCATTTCTACTGTACCATTCATCACATGTTCTCTAATGAAGTGGTATTTGATGTCAATGTGCTTGGTTCTCGAATGTTGCACTGGATTCCCTGTGATGGCAATAGCACTTGTGTTGTCACAGAAAATTGGAATCTTCTCAACTTTTAGACCATAGTCAATGAGTTGGTTTCTCATCCATAGAATCTGTGCACAACAGCTTCCAGCCGCAATGTACTCAGCTTCAGCTGTAGAAGTGGAGACTGAGTTTTGTTTCTTACTGAACCATGACACAAGCCTGTTTCCTAGAAATTGACAGGAACCTGTAGTACTTTTCCTATCAACTCTGCAACCTGCATAATCTGCATCTGAATAGCCAGTTAGATCAAAACCAGATTCTCTTGGGTACCAAATGCCAAGGTTTGGTGTTCCCTTGAGATACCTGAAAATTCTTTTAATAGCTATTAAGTGAGACTCTCTAGGATCAGCTTGAAATCTAGCACAAAGACAAGTAGAAAACATTATATCAGGTCTACTAGCTGTTAGGTATAAAAGTGAACCTACCATGCCTCTATAACTTGAGATGTCCACAGACTTTTCCTTAGTATTCAACTCAAGCTTAGTTGCAGTGGCCATAAGTGTTTTAGCAGATGTACAATCCATTAAGTCAAATTTCTTTAAGAGATCATAAATATATTTTGTTTGACTTATGAAAATGCCCTCATTAACTTGCTTTACTTGTAGGCCAAGAAAGTAAGTTAATTCACCCATCATACTCATTTCATACCTACTTTGCATAAGTTTGGCAAACTTTTTGCAAAGCTTCTCATCTGTAGACCCAAAAATAATATCATCTACATAGATTTGAACAAGTATTGAAGAGCCATTAATATCCCTATGAAATAAGGTTTTATCTACTGTACCTCTAGTGAAGTGGTTCTCCAAAAGAAATTGAGATAAAGTGTCATACCAGGCTCTTGGTGCTTGCTTCAAACCATAAAGTGCTTTCATGAGAAGATATACATATTCTGGAAATTCTGGATCCTCAAAACCAGGAGGTTGATGGACATAGACCTCTTCTTCCAGTTCCCCATTTAGAAAGGCACTTTTGACATCCATCTGATAGACTTTGAAATTGGCATGTGCTGCATAGGCTAGAAAGATTCTTATTGCCTCAAGTCTTGCTACTGGAGCAAAAGTTTCATCAAAATCTATTCCTTCTTCTTGAGAATAGCCCTTTGCCATTAATCTAGCTTTATTCCTCACAATTATGCCATTTTCATCTGTCTTATTCTTGAGAACCCATTTAGTACCTATGACACTTCTATCATCAGGTTTGGGCACAAGTTTCCATACTTTATTCCTTTCAAATTGGTTTAGCTCTTCTTGCATTGCTAACACCCAATCTGGATCTAGAAGGGCATCTTCCACTTTCTTAGGTTCCTCTTGAGACAGGAAGCTACTGTATAGACATTCTGCTTGAGTGGCCCTTCTAGTTTGGACTCTTGAATTTGATTCACCAATGATTAACTCAAATGGATGATTTCTAGTCCATTTTCTTGCAGGTGGAAGATTTGATCTTGATGAGGTTGCTTCATTTCCATGATCATGTTGATTTAGCATTGAACTTTGACCATGAGAAACTCCCCCTGAGTTTGTTGTCCTTGCTGAGTTATGAAGTTGACTGTCAATGGATGCATCATTTTGCCTGTCGACGGATGCTTGAGAATTTCTGTCAACGGATGCATCTCTAATAGTGTCAACGGATGTTGCAGAATGACTGTCAACGGATGCTTCATTTTCAGTGTAAGCATCACTTCTAGTTGGTATAACAGCTCTAGGTGGATTTCTGTGGTCATGATCTTCATTCTCCTCATCATCATCATAGTACATTCTTCCTTCACCTTCATTCTCAAATTCCAACTTTTCATGGTAGCCTTCATCATTTAGGCCTAGAATCTTTTGATCATCAAACACAACATGTACAGATTCCATAACAATGTTGGTTCTTAGATTGTAGACCTTGTAGGCTTTCCCTGCTGCATATCCAACGAAAATAGCTTCATCTGCCTTTGCTTCAAATTTGCCTAAATTATCTCCATGATTCCTTAGCACAAAACACTTACATCCAAAGACATGTAGAAAAGCTAAAGTTGGTTTCTTGTTGGTTAATAACTGATAAGGAGTCATTCCTCTAGCTTGATTGACCAAGGAAATATTCTGAGTAAAGCATGCAGTGTTGACAGCTTCAGCCCAGAAATATGTTGGTAATCTTGATTCACTTAACATTGTTCTAGCTGCTTCAATGAGAGTTCTGTTTTTCCTTTCAACAACCCCATTTTGTTGAGGTGTTCTGGCAGCAGAAAACTCATGGACAATTCCATTCTCTTCACAGAAAAATCTTCATTGTGGAATTTTTGAATTCAGTACCATTGTCACTCCTGATCCTTTGTACTCTGTCTTCAGAACCATTGTTTAGCATTCTGAGGTGATTGATAATGATTTCACTTGCACAATCCTTGGAGTGCAGGAAGAAAGTCCATGTGAACTTAGAAAAATCATCTACAATCACCAGACAGTATTTCTTCTTTGAAATAGACATGACATTTACTGGACCAAATAAATCCATATGCAGCAATTGAAGAGGCTTAACAATGGATGACTCTGTCTTGCTTTTGAAAGATGATTTCTTTTGTTTCCCTAATTGGCAGGCATCACATAGCCCATCTTTGACAAACTCCAAATGAGGGATTCCTCTAGCAAGATCCTTTCTTACCAAATCATTCATAACTTTAAAATTCAAATGTGACAGCTTCTTATGCCATAGCCAACTCTCATCCTTACTTGCTTTGCTGAAGAGACAAGTAATGGATTCTGAGCATGCTGAATTGAAGTCAGCTATGTAAACATTTCCTTTTCTAAAGCCTGTCAATACCACATTGTTGTCTTCCTTGGCAGAAACAACACAGGCTTCTTTTGTGAACTTTACTTCATAGTCTTTGTCACAAATCTGACTGATACTCAGCAAATTGTGCTTTAAACCTTCAACTAAAGCCACTTCTTCAATGATGACATTGTCTTTTGAAATCAGGCCATATCCCTTAGTATATCCTTTGCTGTCATCTCCAAAGGTAATTCTAGGGCCAGCTCCTTCCTTGAACTCTGTGAGCAGGGTTGAATCTCCTGTCATGTGCCTAGAACATCCACTGTCTAGGTACCATAGATTCCTTCTGTTTCCCTGCACACATTTCAAAAACAAATCAAGTTGATTTTGGTACCCAAGCTTCCTTGGGTCCTTTCTTGTTAGCCTTTGACTTTGCACTCTTAGCATTCTTCATCTTAGGTGTAGATGCTTGAGTAATGGGGTTTGACAAATGCTCATTTGCATGAATATTGGATGCATGCATGTGTGGAAAATTGGCATACATATTATTCATGTTAGGTAGGTTCCATGACATTTGTGGCACATTCATAGATTGAAAGTATGGATTAGACACATATGGCATGTTCACATATGGATTTGAAAAACTAGCATTTTGATACAAACCAGGCATACATGGCATTGGTTGAGGTACATGAACAGGAGCCTTGTTGACAATCTTGCAATTAGAAGATAAATGATTGACACTATTACAATTACTACAAGTTTTCCTAGGAGCAAACTTGTCAGGAGAGTAATTGTTTTTCTTGTTGATGCCTATCTTACCATTTCTGTTCTTTTTCTTTTTGCCCTCAATTTCTACCTTTTCATTGTCTGATTTACCAACAGCCTTTTTGTTGTGTAAATCACCTGTCTTAGCCTTCCCACTGGATTTGGTTTTGCTGCACTCACCACTAACAAAATTCTTGTTTACTGGACCATACTTGATGTCCAGTTTCCTAAGTTCCTTCTTACTAACAGACTTTTTGTTAGTCGACGGATACCTCTCATCCGTTGACGGTTCATCTGTCAACGGATGATCACTATCCGTTGATTCACAAATAGTCTCTAGATCCTCAAGGCCAGGTTCTAGCTCCTTTTTCTTTTGAGTCCAGGTATCCTTCACAAATGATTCTATTCCCTGAACTTCTATTATGTTTTGAGAAACATTCCTACAACTTTGAAATTTAGCAATTATCCCTTGTTCTTTTTCAAGCTGGTCTTTTAAAATCAGTTCTCTTTTTAACACAGCTTCAAGTTCACTTTTAGCATTAATGCAATCAACTCTCATTTTCTCAAATTCTAGAAATTGAGATTCTAGAGCAGCATTTCTATCACTTAAAAACAGATTAGACTCTTTAATTCTATTGTTCTCTTTAGTAAGTGATTTAAGAGTAACACTTAAGTGATATAGTTCAGTAGACATTTCATCTATAACACTATTGCATTCCTCTTTAGTGAGCTCAGAGAGATTAGTAGAAAATACCTGATTGCTAGCTGAACTTGCTTCCTGCTCTCCAGAATCAGCCATTAAAGCAAGGTTGACTAACTCAGCATCATCATCAGAATGATTGTCATCAACAGCCCAGTCATACTCTTGGGTCAAGAATGCCTTTCCTTTCTGTCTGAGAAGATCAAAATATTTCTTCTTATACTCAACAACCTCAGTTGGCTTTCCCTTGTTCTCAGATCTAGGTTTCCTGCATTCACTTATCATATGACCAGCAATCCCACAATTGTAGCATTTAATTTTGGATTTATCCACATAGTTGTTTGTGGAAAAATCCTTGTTAAATGGCCTGGCCATCCCAGAGTTTCTCTTGAATTTCAGCTTAGAGAATCTCCTAGATAGAAAAGCTAAGTGCTCATCTATCTCATCCAATTCATCCTGCTGAAGGGCATTTAATTCCTCAGACACCTTTTCCTTGCTCCTGCTTGATTCTGCTCTACCTTTACAAACCTCCCTGTTTGGTGTGAACTAGCAGTTTCTGTCCTTTCCTCCTTTTGCTCCAAATTGGCAACGAGTGCAACTGACCCACTTTTCTTTTGAGACTTCTCAATCTCTTCATCCTGCTCCATTTCCAGCTCATAGGTCTTTAAAGTTCCATAGAGCCTTTCAAGAGTAAATGTCTTGTACTCTTGAGTGTTTCTTAGAGAAACAGTCATTGGCTTCCATTCCTTGGGCAGTGATCTCAGAAATTTGAGATTAGAGTCTTTAACCTGATAGACTCTTCCATACAGTTTCAAACCATTTAGTAGCTTTTGAAATCTACTAAATGTATCATTCAATGTTTCTCCACTCTTAAAGTGAAAATGTTCATACTGTTGGATTAGTAGTTGCATCTTGTTTTCCCTTACCTGTTCTGTTCCTTCACACAGGGTTTGAACAATGTCCCATACTTCCTTGGCGGTAGTGCAGTTAATAACATTGTCAACCATGTCTGTTTCTAGACCATTGAACAGAATATTCATGGCCTTTTTGTCTTTGTGGACTTCTGCAATATCTTCAAGACTCTACTCAGAAACAGGTTTGGGAATGAAAGTGTCAGGCACATCATCAGCCAGGCCAACTCTTGTTGCTGTCTTCATTGGAACGTGAGGACCCTTGTCAATGCAATCCACAAAACCCTCATCAATAGACGAGAGATGTAGACGCATTTTTACTTTCCAGTGAAAGTAATTTTCTCTATCAAGAACTGGAATCTTCACTCCATAATCCTTCTTAGACATGTTGGAAGTGTGTTGATCTTTAAACTTCAAATATGTTAGAAGCTTGCTCTGATACCAATTGTTATTCCCAGATTACACACTTGTATAATTGTAGAAGGGGGGGTTGAATACAATTCTTGATATTTATAAATTTCTGATAAGAACTTCAGAAACTTATGAAGAGATAATTGCAATGTAAGAATTAAACACAAACACATATAAAATCAGGTGGTTAAAATGCACCACCTGAAGCTTTTATTTGAAGAAAACTCTGTGATACAAAATGTACACAGCTGCCGTTTTACAACTCTTTGCTTCTAAAGATATTCAAGAAACCCTAAGCAAATATGTCTGTTTTCTTAACCTACAAAGAGTTGCTACACTTGGTTATATATCCCAAGTTTTACAAGTACTACTGGAATAAGATAATACTAATCTAATTCTAGTTGACTTGCTACTACACTCCAAATACACATGTAGCCGAAAGGTTGTCCTTGTGTTCAGACATGTCTCCTGCACCTTTCTTGTATTCATAGTGTAAATGGAATGCTTCTTTCTTCTGTGTTTCCAAAGTATGGCTGCCATACTGCTTTTTGTATCTACTTTCAACTCATGTGATCTGTCAGTCAAACATGTCCTTATCAACTGCTAATCTCCAGCTAATCATAGAAATCAGTGTCAATGATTATCCGTTGATGATGTACACTGACATCCGTTGATGATGTATACTGACATCCGTTGATGATGTATAGAGCAGTATCCGTTGATATTGGGACTTGAGCTGTATCCGTTGATAGAGTGGATTTGAGTTGTATCCGTTGATAGAGTTTAGTCTTCATCCGTTGATACACTTTCACTTAGACAGAATTACATAGCATAGCTTATTTACAATTGGCTACCCTATTCTGCCTATCCGTTGATAGTCAACATGACTGTGGATAAAAACACTATCAACTGATAACATAGAGATACTGCAGTGTGCTACAAAACCTCATCCGTTGATGAGCTACCTGTCAACGGATAGAGTTATAAATCCTCATCCGTTGACAGCTACAAAACCTTAAACAATTTGATTGATTGTGAAGTTATCATCAAGTACAACATATTCCTAACATACACCATTGTTCGTATACTCAGAATATATATACCACCAGTAGAGCTGGTAATTTTGTACACAACATGATAATATTGTGTTTGTGTTTACCTGGTACATGTAAAAGATATACATAAACACGAAAATACACGAACATAAAATTACATAGATAAATTTAGTGTCGGTTTTGATTTTATTTTTGAGTACATGACACGAAATGAAAATACATGAAAAACATAAATAATAAAATAGAAATTTTAAAATTATATAAAAACATGTTATAAATAAATATTGTACATGTAACTCTTATAAAAATAATATAGTAAATAGTTTAAAATTTAAGTTTAGCAAGATTTGACCATACTTTTTTTTGAAAACCAAGATTTGACCATACTTAATTTGTTATGAATTATTAACTTAAGAATCAATTAGTAAAAATTTAAATAAAAAATTTAATATTTTAATTTATTTATTATATTTTTATTTTTATTTAAAATTACACAAATACGAAACATACATAAAATATAAAATAAAACATGAAATAACGTGAATTCTTAATGGATCGTATCTTTTTTTTTGGAACGCAGGATATATTAATAATATGCTTGGAGATCGGAAATGCACCAGAACAGTTTAAGGTATTTTTCTTGAATTTTCGTTTTTTTGGATTTTTTTATTAAAATTCTTTTCTTACATTAAATAACTATTAATGAACATTTAATTAGTCATTAATTATACCTATTAAACATATATTAAATTAACTCTATTTAATTTGTTTTAAAAATTAACAAACTGTATTTTAATATTATAGTTATTATTTCAATATTAAATACTAATTATATATAGTTATGTTTATTCTTAGGTAAAATGACAAATAACAATTGTTTATATTGCGTTATTTTTTATTCTCTATTGAAGATCATTATAATTTCTTTTCGGATGATTATAGGCTAGACGACCTTAACTTCTCAAACAATTTTTAATATAAATAATTGTAAAAGTCGTAATAAATTATGGAAGTTCAAGATATTTACTTCATTTCTAGAATTGTATACAAATAATACAGACAGATTTTTAATTTTGCACATGAATAAATTATACATGAGTTATGATCAAATCGATTAAATTTAACAAATTCAACCATTTATCGGAAGATAAAATCGATAAACAAGCTATACAACCTTTGTTTCATTATATTTTGTCAAAATAAATTAATAATCTAATTAGAGATAGATGTGCCTGAGGATGGCCTTAGGTAGCACTATGAAATTCAAAGCTTTCTAAACATAAATATAAGGGCATTTAAGTAAATTAAAGTGATGAGAATTAATATTTACAACATTGTCACTCAGAATTTGTACTGCAAACACATATAACCTCAGGGAAAGCCATAAGGCCATCATCAGGAGCAGTTTTCTCTTCTAATTAAATAAATTTTACATTATTATTGAATATGTATATTATAATAGGGGTATCGGCTTTAATAAACGTTGTTAACCTTAACTTTTCAAGCAATCTTTATTATCACTGGTTTTATGGAAGTCGTAATAAATTATGTAAGTACATAGATCTTATCTTAATATCTGAAAATTGTATACAAATAATACAGACAAATTTATACTTTTGCACATGAATAAATTACATATGGGTTATGACATAACTAATTAAATTGAACAAACCCAACCATTTGATCGGAAGATTAAATTGATAAAAAATTTGCACACCCGTTATTTCATTATATTGTGTCAAAATAAATTAATATTCTAATTAAATAAATTTTTACACTATTATTGAACATGCATATTACGAGAGCATATTACGAGAGGGGTGTCGGCTTGAAAAAATGTTATTAAGTTATATTCAATATTTGTAACTTTTGATCGTAAAGACTACGCTCATATTGTAATTTTTATTTTTTTATATGTTTATGACATTTTAAGATTATCAATACTCTAGATATATAATAAGAGTATTTTTTCAACTAATAATTCATATAAATTGTTTTTAAATCAATTTTTTAGAAAATTCATAAGAGACCAATCAATTTTTAAAAGTGATAGAAATAAATTTATCTATTTTTATTACTTTAAAATAAAAATTTATAAACCGCGCGAAGAGCGGATAAATTGACTAGTATATTAATAATAATGAAAGGCAGCCATTAGAGAAATGCACTGCACCCTTACAACTTGGTACCAAGACCATCAATTCATAATAAGACAACAAAAGCCCCTACAAGACACTAGCACAGACATCTAGCAGAGGCACCAGCAAAACAACAGCAAAGCAGAATTAAGAAAATGAAAGAACCACTACCAAGTACTAGCCACCAGGACATCACCACCATCATCTTCCTGAACCCACAGCCCTCAACACCAAGCCCATATTGTTTTTAATCTCGAGCGCCCCTGGACTGTTAGGTCATTTGCTTCATGATTGAGCTGCCTAGAGATTCACTTAACTTTAATATTCAGATCCATCAACTTACTTTTGAAAACCTGGCATGGCAAATGTTGTGATCATAATCGCATAGACCAGTCTTAACCTTCACTAAGATTTGTATCAACTCCGCATTATCCGAATGGATGATGACACAATAATTTTTTTTGTGACTTGACCAGATGTGATCAATCAAGAATTTACATGCTTCCCATTCTGCTTCAAAAGGTCCTATTGCTGCCGTCGGTCCCGAAAATATGAAGACTAGGTTACCATTCTGATCTTTTAGAAAACCACCAAAATCTGCTTTTGAAGGACCAGAACTTGATTTTAAGTAAGAACCATCTATAAAACCCACTAGCTCACCCTCATTTGAAGGAAGTAAAACTGAATTACTAGCTATGCTGGCTAATAAGAGACCTATTGGATTAACCATCCACAGGTCCAAATTCTCAACTTTGAAGAGATTGAGCGCTTCACACCATTTCTTTACTCTAAACTTAATTAGAAGGACCAGCTCTTCCTGACCAGTTCTTTGATCGTATCTTAATTTACATTCATATACAGTAAAATCTTTATAAATTAATATTGTTGGGATCAACTAATTTTATTAATTTATAAAAATTATTAATTAATCGAGATTAAATTTATATTTTCACTATTATGTTGAAATAAAAAATTTACATTAAAAATATTATTATTTATTATGATATCGAATACTCGTTTAACGAGATTTTACTCTACATCAACTTAAAACCATTCATATACACACGGAACACGAAAGTACCAAAATAAAAAAAACAGTACAAATACAAATGAGTACAAATACAAACAAATTGTCAGGTCGACCACCAGGACTTACACTTTTCAGTTTTCACTTTCAAGTAGTGCTAAATACTATGTTAATCCAACCAGTTCTCTAATAACAAGACAAATGGAGAGGAGAGATGGTTCAAAACAACAAGTAGTTGAATCAAACGAAAGATGGAACGCAGCAATGGCAAACATAACAGGCATGTCTAATAATCTTCAATCCCTTCAAAACTTACTTGTCAACAAAGCTGTTTATGTTGATGATGATACTTTCTCCAAAGCCTCTCTCACTTCTCAACAAGCTAGAACTATCAAGGTACTCTTTTTTTTTCCTAATATTGATTTTTGGTAGTTTGATTGAAATTGAAATGTGGGTTTTGATCTTTACGGCTTGATTTTTAGTGGGTTGTGGTTGAATTGTGATCTTGGGTTGATTGTGAATTTGGGTTTGTTTTTGTTGAAATTAAGATGTGGGTGTTGATTATTAAGGGTTGAATTTTAGTGGGTTGTGGTTAAATTGGGTTGGATCGTGATCTTGGGTTGATTGTGAATTTGTGTTTGTTTTTGTTGAAATCGAGCTGTGGTTGATGATCATTAAGGGTTGAATTGGGTTGGATTGTGATCTTTGATTGATTGTGAATATGGGTTTATTTTTGTTGAAATTGAGGTGTTTTTTATGATCATTAAAGGTTGAATTATAGTGGGTCTTGGTTAAATTGGGTTGGATCGTATTTTGGATTGATTGTGAATTTGTGTTTGTCGAAATTGAGCTGTTTTGATGATCATTATGGGTTGAGTTTAGTGGGTTTTATGTAAATATTTGACTGTGAATTTCTTGACCATGATCTTGTATTTGTTGTAACTTTGTGCTTGTTTTGACTGAAATTGAGCTTTGCTTGGTGATCATATAGGGTTGCCTTTTTGTGTGTTGTCGTTATCTTCGGATACAGTCTTAGATTATGGTTTTATTGATCACAAATTTGTGATTGTTTTCGTTGAAATTGAGTTGTGTTGGTTGATTATTAAGGGTTAAATTTTAGTCGGTCGTGGTTTAATTGGTGTGGATTCAATATTAGGTTAAGGTTTTATCGATCTGAGCTAAAACGAATTAGGGGTCATGAATGGATTTGTTGATTTAAGGCAGCTAATCAATTTGAATTTTAATTAGAAAATTTTCAATATATTGTTGGTTCCTGATTGTCTGTTAGGCAAGGGGGCATTTGCGAATCAGGAAAACACTTGCCCAAGGATCAGTAATTTGAATTAGCTGAATAAATTGAAAATTATTGCATATTCATATTAGAAGTTTAGTCTTCAATCAGAATTTAATAAAAAATGTTGTATTCAAAACTTTGGCAATTATTTGAACAGTTTTATTTAAATCACTATGACAAATATGCCTTTTTTGCATACATCTCTAGTACGTGTTTTACTTCATGTTTGAAAGTGCTTGATGGTATAATTACTACCATTATGGATCTATGATTATTGCAGATTCTTGAGCAGCGTGTTGAAAATCTTGAAAGAGAACTGGATGCTGCCATTTCAGCCTCCGCTCGATCACGTACAGAAAAAAGACAAGCCGAGGCAGGACAGAAGGCTGCTGAATTACGTGCACAAGAAATCACAAGAGAGCTTGAGAACACCACCAGTATGTATGCTTTTCATTCGATGTTAATTATGAACATTTTGGACAACCTGTGGACATATGATACATTAAATGTTTTTGAAGTCCATGTTTAATCTATAAATGTTTTGGTAAATTTTAGGCAATTGATAAGTCCGGTCAAGACATTCAGTGAACCGTATCAAGCTAACAAAATGCTTAATCTGACCCAATGCCACAAGTTACCATTGCAATATAATCAGGGTGGCGTGCTCAGTAACAGGATGGTACAGATAATAAGTATCAAAATAAGTATAACTTACATTAACTAATTCAAGTCATATAGAATGGACGGACTTGCCCGTAGAGATATAGTGATACAGGACAGGCGTTAAATGGGCCCAACGAAACAATTTGGAAACAGTATAGGAGGCTTTGGAAGCCCATTTGATTAGTTTATTGATTATATAATCTAATTTAGGACAATAATATTCTCTAATTATCTATGATCTATTAGAATTAATATCTAATAATTTACAGTTTAATTTATTCTAAACTAATAACATAAAATAAGTACAAATTAATATTTTAATTCCTTGTTTCGCATCATATAGCTTATACACAGGACACTTGGTATATGGACAAGATCTGTTTTGAGTGACCCCCTTGCACTTTTTACATATAACTTGGCAGTTATTATGCTCCATGCTCCAAGTCTAAAGAAAAAAGACTTCATTCTGTAACTACAGAAATCTTTGTTACTCCTTCGTGCTCCGTAATGTGATATTATACTATTTCAACAGATAGATCATAGATAAATAGCATGTCCTACATATGGATCTTAGTGGGGTAATGCTTATTGTTTCTTTTTCAAAAATATGTATATAGACAGCAGCTCAAAAATCACATTTTACGGCAATAAAGATCAATCAAAAAATGGATATAGTGACAGTATTTGTTTTCAAGAAAATCCTTATTTTATGAATTTTTAATTTTAAAAATTAAGTGAAATGGTATATAATTACTTCTACTCACAAAGTCAGTATACTTGTCATATTAGTCGGATTCTATTTAAAGTGTGTTTCACAATATTTAGACATCATTTAAGCGTGTAATTTTTTTTCCCATAAATTGCTTGTTAGACTGACACCTTGGTTTACTTTTTCTCGACCTATGATTCCTCGACCGGTGACATAATATATATATCTAAAATTGGGATCATCGCATCTTCACTAACTTTTGCCACTACCTGGTCCCGGTCATGTTTATCCATAATCAGTTTTTCCATACACACACATGAAGTCAAGAACCTTTCAAGTACATGGATATGCTTTGTGAAAAATGAGTAAGGAATGAAAGGGTTATTATGTGACTAATATAACGTGACAATATGATGTAAAACACCCATGATGTACAATCTCATTATGTTTGCAGACCCGGAGTCATTGTCTGAGGCATTAACTTTATATTGCTTTCGAGACTTAAAGCCTAAAATTAGTTTTCAGACAATCCATAGTTCGAATTATCACAAAGAATTGTATATGCTCCCTTATGAAGTACATACTTATCTATACCCTAATATATATATTCTGAAATGCAGAAGTATTTGAGCTGCATATGGAAGAGCTGCGAGCAAAGCAAGAAGAAATTTCCAAGCGTGATAAAGAAATTAAACTGCTAGAGGCCATAATTCAAACACTAGGAGGCAAAAGTCCAAGTTCAACGAGTGGGTAGAGCTCTGCCGTCGACATAGGTTCCAAACCATCTTACTTCCTTGTCAAGACTCTTTACTTCTCACAAGAATGTATTGGTCAAAAGAGAACTTTCACTTATAATTTCTAGTTAATGCAATTGATTACTTGAACAATTTTGAGAAAGTGTACGCAGGTACATATACCAAGAGCCCCTTAAACTTGCTTGCAGTTCCTGTCGGTGTTATTAGCAGCTAAAAAATGTCAATATTTTGCCAACTCTCATCAGTAGTAACATGTATTTGAATATATTAGTCTTGTAATAATGTGTAGTTTACCAGCGTTATCATCAGCTGTCCTCTTTTGAACTCCCTCAGTTTTTCTTTTTTCAGATTCTAATAACGATTTCATCAGGATCCCACATATTTTGCAATTAATCACATCTCTCTTTGTTTCTCCTGCACTGAGTCAAGTTTCTGTGTTATTGCTGTTTGCCA
Organism: Saposhnikovia divaricata; assembly: GCA_036435485.1. Classification (NCBI taxonomy): domain Eukaryota; kingdom Viridiplantae; phylum Streptophyta; class Magnoliopsida; order Apiales; family Apiaceae; genus Saposhnikovia; species Saposhnikovia divaricata. The sequence continues at coordinate 136,410,113 of CM071595.1, forward strand.
GAACCACGTATACTTTCAATGTTCTTCATTTTTTCAGCTGATCTATTTTAGCGACACACACGAAGTTTCACTCTCCTTTGCTATGTTTTAATGTTTCACTATTTAACATCACTCGATATGTAGTTGATTGTTGTTTATAACGTAAGGTAAAATGCATGAGCAGCAACGGCGAAATATTTTCCCAGTGACTTAAATGATTCATAAGCGGGAATTTGGACAAATCAGTCGTAACTAATTTTGTCTTTATTGGTCAATAATCGAACCCTCAACCTCTCGTAAATGCATGATTGAATTTATTTATTGTTTCAATTAAAAAACAGACATTTAATTACAAAGAATAAAGAAAATACGTATTTGGTGGAATTACAATAATTCTATGAAAAATTAGTCATCAAAATCATGGGTGTCATCTAGAGTAACCTTAAACGCTTGCATTCTGCTGGAACAGCATGAGAAACCTCTGTTTGTCAGAGCAGTGCATGAGAAACCTCTGTTTGTCAGAGCAGTAGTTGTATACCATATGCTTCGATTGTACCCAAAATAGTCTATTCCGGCTTACTGCATCCAACTCATGTGTTTGCCATCCCTCGTTGCTGTTTGAGAAGTTGATGATCATCAAGATGTTGATCCGGACGATGGCTTGGGACATCCATTTATGTTGAAGTTCCTATAGTTGGCTGTGAATGGAGCTTTAGTCCAGTCAGTCTTAACTCGTCCGCCTTGTGTTGCCCAGTCATCAGCATTTCATAGGCTGGCATAGACTCTCATGTCCTGACTCTTGGGATACACTTGGACCTTTGGCACCTTTTAACCCTTGGACCGAGACAGAGTCAAAAAACGTTACATATCGGAGGGGTAAAAGAGACAATTTGCTTTTGTTGGAAAAAGTAGTAACAGTGCCAGCTGACCAGGAACAAGCTTTTGTTGCATATCGAATCTGCCAAACATGTACTCATTCTTGGATTGGAAGCCTGAGCCAGAAGCTTGGTGGAGAGACAATGTGAGGTCTTGACCACCATTCATTATCTTGGCACGCTGATCACACCAAGTAATTTCTGCATCTTTGTAGAAATCAGCAGCTTCCTGTGGAGCTTGGGTGCTGAGAATCAAAAGTAGCAAGAAGCACCGACATGTTAGGATTAGCACTCAAACTGACAACAAATTCACCAGGCTTCGATTAATGAAAGGATGTAAGTAGGGAAAGAGAGTGTGATCATGGGAAGATTTATTATGTATACAGTATGTCGAGAGTGATGGTTGATGTAATTCGAAATTTATAGGTGGGAGTTGTTGATATATACCACAAAAGGAAGCATCCCAGACACAGGATCGATATTTATGTGCTTCAGAAGAATCTCCTAAAAGTATCATTTTCATGCCCCTCAGAAAATACGTTAAATAAATGGAAAATTGGCTATGAAACATAAATATGTTTCCATGTAAATGTTAGGCTCAGTACTTTGTTTACAATCTCACTTATATCGGGAACTGCCAACGATCGGTTTTGCAGTTATAACAGACCATTTCTTCGTTTAACCGACCGATTCGGGTGGCTGGTTTAAGCCCTTTTCCCTGTAGTGTTGGTTTGCTTTTGGGTATAGTCATATTCAAATGCTGATTTTTATATTATTAATGATGAAATGCCATGAGCGCTAAAGTTCTGTCAACATACTACAGCTTGTGTTTATTGTCAAATCATCCAATTCCAAGACCTTGATGGCTTGATCATCCCATTTCACAAATCCTTAGGTTGTTCATTGAACATTTTTGTGTACCAGATACACATATGTTTGAAAAAATATGACTGAATAGTATCTTATTGCAGAAGAGAATGACCTGATCTAGTACGACGACAAAGCTAACTCATATTAAGAAAGATAGAATCAGTGAGCTGCCTGAGAACATAAAAAGAAATGTCTAGGTTCTCTGCCGATACAAGATGCAGTTAAAACCAGTATTTTGTCAACAAAATGGAGACACTGTTGGACTATGATTCCAAATTTAATCTTTGATGAACAGTTCGTTGATAGCATGATGTATAAATTTAGTGATGATGATCCAGAACTGATGGCGCATAAATTGGTAAATGTGATAAACAAAGTCCTCTTATTCCACAGTGGTCCAATCTTCAAATTTTCCCTCACGTTTCCTCGAGATTATTGCAATACTCAATTCATGAATATATGGATCAGTGGATTGTATTGTTCTCAAGAAAGGGTATCAAGCAACTTACTCTAGAGGAATATCCTAATCTTCAAGAATTTACAATGCATGATCTCTCTTCCTTAGACCTGACTCATTTGAGGCTTGTCAGTGTTTGGTTTCCCCGTACACCTAGATTTGGAAGATTTACTTCCCTGGCGAATCTGGAGCTAGTTGATGCTGCTTCATATTTCGGAAAAAGCATCTTAAATTTCCCCCCGTACTTGAAAAGATGCAATGGCTGGAACATCACACATCACAGCTACAACTCTGCAGCTAGAGCCACAAACCCAAATACCAAAAAAGCTCCAAGAAATGAACAAAATCAGATTTTCTATTATCATAATCTTTAGTCTCTTAGAATATAAAGTTTTTAATCAATATGCAAACAAATTAACCAACAATATATTGTAAACCTGTCATTGCCTCGTAACATGTGCACTCACCGGAAAAGAACATCTGCTCCCTATTGTTATTTTTAGCATCACTGAAACAAAATATTACATATATGCAACAGCATCTACAGGTTGAAACAACTTAACAACTTACAGACCGCGCCAGTTATTTTCAACTTTTTTATTTAATACTGTAGCATCAATTTTAGCATCAATACCATGAAGTGATAAACATCAGGTTTAAAGAGGAATATATAATGGGTTCAGAGTGAAACCTGAACTCTTAACACTTACCCATCACAAGCGCATTCAAAGACAAACTCATTTCATAGTCATCTCTGCAACCGCATTCAGCTATTCAACCCCTCGATCACTCATCTACTACTGATAAACCCTACGATCTTTCTGCTACTCAAATCAGGATCATTCATCTATCAATCATATAACTGTACAAAATCCATATCATCACGACCTCCAGCCCCATTCATTCTTTCTTCGAACATAGCTATAAAAACCAGTATGTATTTTATAACAAGTTAGTATATCGAAAGTGAATCCCACCACACTTTTTCCAAATGGTAATCTTTCATTTACTAGACTCTTATAACTATATGTATAAAAGAAAATGAAAAGAGAATAGAGAAGCATGACAGACAGCAGGCATTCACAAAAGAGAACATGAAAAACCACCACATACTTAAACCCAAACTGTCTCAATTTTAAGAGCATAGAAATAATCAGTCTTAGCAACACAGTCTATAACAACACTTAAATCAAAGGAAAACAGTGTCCACCAAATTGTAACATTGATGTAGGTTATGCTCAACTTAATACTTAGATATTAAGTAGCAAGAGATTCAATCCTACCAAACTAGAAATTGCTACTCTAATAGATCAGGATCAAAGTATAGTCCCCCGCAGAATGCCAACACAAGATAGTTTCTCGCTTCTTCCAGATACTGAATAATTGTTGCAGGTCACTGCCGAACATTTCACATTTAGAAGGCATAAGTTAGCCAAAAAAAAAAAACAATCTGAAATGTAAATTTAGTGCATTCCAGTTTGCAAATACTTATGTTGACAAGGGTGCATAAAACGTTAGATGCCTTATGCATTTGTGAGCTCACCTAGTAGGAAACAGGACTGCGTGAATACGATCTGCGACCTCTTGGTGAGAGACTCTGGGGAGATGGAGATCGCTTATAGCGGTTGCGCCCATATGGACTCCTATCTCTAGGAGATGGGGACCTCCGAGGTGTCAAACTTCTTCGAGGACTGAGGCTGTGCAGAGGATGGAATTGTAACAATTGAATATATCATCCCATCAGATAACATTCAAAAAGTGGAAATAAATAAGTTAATATGGAAACCATAAACTTCATAAACTTGATGTAAGACACCTCTCTAGCGACCGACTTCTCCTGCGTTCATCATAATCATAACGCCTCCTGTGACGCCCTCTGTCATAGCCTGGGCTTATGCTGCGGCTCCTGCTTCGATAGCGATAATGCCTTTCCCTGCCACGATACCTATCATAACTCCTACTTCGGCTCCTCCTCCTGTAATCTCTATCCCTGTAGTAGTCATCCCTGTACCTACTGTGAAGTTCAATGTCCAGGCAACACCAACATGAGCCATTGAGTAGCACCAATAATTACAAAATAATATATAATATATTTATTTATCTACTCGCCATAAATGAAACTTGCCACAGAAAATCCTATCCTGGTACCAAGTTCATATTTTACACAAAATAATTAAATTTAATTTTCAGTATAGCACAAGATGTATTATATACACCTCAAATTACAATGCCAAATGTGAGCAGAATAGCATGCAACATTATACTATGAAAGAGATGATGTTCTACCTTCTTGAAGGGCTACGACTTCTCGATCCTGCAAGTCTAGGAGACTTCTCAATGATCCTACCCTGATGACTGATTTATAAAAGAATGGATGCTTGTTAGTGACCAACTAATTTATATATGAATAAATGACTGCTACTAGAAGAATAATTAAAAATAATTTACTACAATGCAGAGGGATTCAGCATTGGTCGAAAGGTAATTTAGCATTTACATAAAAAGCAAAAAGAGTTCCACATTGGTATAAAACATCAGGCATTATCCATAGAACTGAAAACATAAAATGCCAAAAAAACAGAAAATGCCAACTTATCCTATTATCAATAAAGAGATGATAGAAGTCACAAGACCAATTAAAATGTAACATGAAAGATATACATGCATATTTATATATCTCTATACTATTCATATATACAACAAACATTAATTTAATAGCAAAACATTTGCAGCTCGAACACTCTGCACTCGAAAGATGTATAGATCATATCTTAAATCAGAAAACAAATATAATGTCTTATATTTTAATGCATACTCACATGCGTTCTGCATTTGGCCCATACTTTGCAAACTGCACGGTGATTTCTCTACCATCCACTGTTCTCCCTGTTATACAAATTTTTATAAACATCATATGTCATAAAACTATATAGCCCTGTACTTAAAGAGGGTCAATGACACTCACAGTAGAGCATAGCTAACGTTTCAAATTAAACTTCCTCAAAACCTTCACTAAAAGGTTATATAACTGTTACACAATAAATTCCTAAAAATTGTTAAAAACATACCATCTAGTTTATCAACAGCCTCTTGTGCTTCGTCTGCATACTTGTACCGAACAAAGGCAAAGCCACGTGATTCACCAGTCCTGAATCATTAAAAGTCAAAATTTAAACAACCTACGGTAAAATAACATGGAAAATTGAACACTTTCTTTTCGGTAATCCCTAGAAAATGCAGCAAAAGTTTCACTGGATATTAATGCCTTATAAAAACATCGAACTTGAAAGTACACATATCACTCTATACTCGAAAAAATTCAATAACTGTGGAATTTTAGAACCAACTGAAATAAATCACAGTAATTAGTAAAAATACATAAACTTCCTGAATTTCATCCAACCACATAGAAAATAACTAATATTCGCAGAATAAAGCTTGATCGATCACGATCTGTATGTATGGTAAAGCGAAAAATCTCTAATCAGTCAAAAATATAATAGATTTATCCTTAATTAACAATAATTTAAATCACCAATATAAAAAGATTCGGAAATAACAAACATGTGTACATATAAGTGAAAAGAATATATATACCTTCGATCTCTGGGAATGAAGATATCGACGACCTTGCCATACTTATCGAACAACGGGAACAAATCATCAGCCGATGTACCTATATCAACGATTAAAATTATGCACTTGTTTGATATATATAAATTATAGAAATTAAAAAAAATATTTTGTGAGATAATTGACATAGAGAGAGAGAGAGAGAGAGAGAGAGAGAGAATTGAGAGAGAAGGTGAGGGGGAGAGAGAAAGAGAGAGAATTGAGAGAGAGGGAGAGAGAGAATTGGGAGGGAGGGAGGGAGGGAGGGAGGGGGGAGAGAGAGAGAGAGAGAGAGAGAGAGAGAGAGAGAGAGAGAGAGAGAGAGAGAGAGAATTGAGAGAGAGGGAGAGAGAGAATTGGGAGAGAGAGAGAGAGAGAGAGAGAGAGGCATACGAAAAGTGATGTTGAGGATAAGGAGAGAGTATGTGTCGGAGATATCTGGTGGTCCGGCTCGTCCGAAGTGCGACATGGTGGTGTTAAATCTAGGGTTTGAATGATGATCACTTTACTTTATTTGAATGGCGGAGCTCTCTGCTCTTAGTGCTCTATGTTCCCAAAAGAACATTCCCGAACCCGGTGCTTTTAATCCCCCATTATTTATACCAATTTATTCTGATTTTCGTTTTTCCTTTTTTTTTTTGAATAACAAGTGTATTGAATCAATAAATCAAAGCCATACGGCATCTACAATTCATATCGAGTAGAACAAATATAATTGAATCGCCGGACATCCAAAGGAGACCAAAAGCGAATTTTGACGGAGATATATACAATTGTATCCCCAACACCCGTCTGAGCTTATCGACCTTGAATGCAGAACCAAAACAGCTCGAATCATTAAATTCAAATCCACGCTCCCACAAACCGGAGAGAAAATCAAACTCCCACAAACCGGAGAGAAAATCAAACTCCCACAAAACGGAGAGAAAATCCAAACAACTCAACATTACAATCGAGAAAACCAAACAACTAAGCATTACAAGATGAAAATCAAAGACTTAAAAATTATAATAAAAATACCAAAACCGAAGAAGCAAGAAAAAATACAACAGCTCCAAACTTAGATCTGAAAAATCGAATCCCCGATAAACAAGATGAACCACTCACAGATCCCGGTGGCTAGTCGGAAATGGAGAAAAAGTCGGAGCTCCAAAGTTTAAGAAACTAAGAATAGAGGCAGATCGGAAAAAGGCTTTTAATCCTTGGATCCGATAGATTTAATCCGAAAAAAACAAACCAAATCGTTTCCTTTTCTATTTTCATTCCATCTTATGTGTCACGTTTAACAAATGAAAATTGAGGTTTTCCATAAATATCTCGAGAAAAAGGAGTATTAGATTAACTTGATATAAGTATTTGATTACATTCCCTCAAAAAAAAGTATTTGATTATATCAGGTTATTTTATTATTAATGAGATTGAATTTTAAATTTTTGTTAATATATTGAAAATTATAAATATTATATTTAAACATGCTTTTGATCTAGTATATTTATATATATATTAAATTAAATATGTTTTTATCGAGAATCGTGATCTCACATTACAATAGTAGATATTTTAAGTATAATTTATAATGAAAATGAAAAAGAAAAATTGTTATAAATATTATTTCTTAAATCTACATATTCTTAATGCATGGTATTGCTAATTTAGCATTTTACCCAATGGGTAAAAAAATTTACCCAACTCCTATTTTTTTTACTACATTCACATATATTTATCATGACCCATGGATAATCCATTTAGTAATCCATTATTATTCAAAATATTCAAAATATCTCCAATATCTCCACATTAATATGCTAAACTAATTGCTCCTTAATTTTAGCAACAGAATCATCTCATCTTTTTCAAATTCACACGACCATGTATTTCAAATTTTATCTCATCATAAATTGATATGAGTGAATGTTAATTATATCATTAGATTTGGTTCCAAAATTAATTAAAGATGAATACACGTTCAAAATTTTCAAATTTTTTTACCCATCACGTTTCTCATCAAATCACAAATTATGCTAATCAATTATTCTCATCATTATCTCTGATCTTGGTTATACTTTTCTCTCAAATTTTTTGTTTACTTTTCATTATCATCCCCACAAATCTTAACCTATTTTTTTTTTTTGAAATATACGGGCATCCAAGCTTTATGTATGGTTATCTTCATCACACATTTTAACGTAATTTCGTTGAAGAATATGGTAATTGAATTCAAAAGTCCGAAGAAGAAGACTCAAACAGGTAAGTCTTCTTCTCTGTTTTCTTTTGTTAATGTTTTCGTGATCCGTATTTTTTACAGACGAGCTACATATTGCATCTGTCAGTGTCACGCCCAAATCTCTATTTATTAGGTATAATCCAGGTATATTTTAAGTTTAACGAGCACATTGATTATATATGTGTTGGGTTTGTTCTTAAAGCTATGGGTTGTAACAGATGAGTTATATGTTCTTTACTGATGATCAATTATTTGATTTGATTTGACAATTATGAAATCATATTTTTACCGATCTACATGTTTGACGAAATTTCTAACCGAGATTTGCGGTCTCTTCTATGGCGATTGGAGTATTATATATGAATCTTTGGTGCGTTATATGTGTATTTATTCGTGTTTATATGTGTATTCCTTATTTTGACTCTCTATAGGATTAGAAGATCACCCGAGTATAGATGCAGAACACTGAAAATGAGGTCGAGATTCAGTTAATGGTCTTGGTTGGCATTTTCTTCATGGCCAGATAATGGTGATCATGTTATTGGAGGTGGTCTTTGATTTTGAGGTGTTGCTAAACTTTAAGCTTGAAGAGTTAAAGTTTTTTAATACTTGGCAATGGAAGCCTCCACTGGATTCACAATTGAGGTGAGACATTGAATCTTTCTTCCATTTACACTCAATGACAGTCATTTATATAATTATAGTGCAACAGTGATGAAAGACGAGGATTGTAAATCCAGATGCTTTGTATTTATATATCTCATTTAGCCAGTGACCAAACCAGTTTATGTTGCCCTTGCTCAGCGGAAAGAAGAGAGAATAACAAGGCTGCATGTATCATATTTTTTAAATATATGGTCTTGCAATTTCTGAATGAGTTACTGTACTCTATTTTTGTCACAGGAATCATCCATGCTTTTATTCCGTTTCATTTTTGTCAATTACACTTATTTATGGTTTTAGCAATTCAAAGTAGACAGACCAGATTGCAAGAAAAGGAGAAATTGTGCAGACATAACTGAAAGTTGTGCAAGAGAGTGCAAAAACTCAAATTTGCAATGTTCAAACTACAAAATTCTCAAGTTTTCTAAGACTAACAACTTTTGCAACTACAGTTATGCTAAAAGCAATAAACCTATATGCTCTTAATTATGTTTATACCGGATAAATTGATCTGTAACTTATTAATGCGATACAATTTTAGCTAAAACTATATGAATATTTTTTTACTCTAGCTCAGACCGAAACACATCTGCATAAGGTCATATGTAAGGTATTTTATATAAAAGTGTCTATCGTTTGTCAAGTCCTATATAATTTGTGCTTCATGGATAGACATATGAATGTACAATTACGTCATGATCAGTCAGACTTTGAGATAATGTTTTTAAGCTTATAGTTTTTTTTTTGTTTCTCTGTCACTCAAACCTGGGAAAGGCATGTTTAATGCAATTTTTCAAGGTCGTGTTGATTTTTAGCGCTCACCTTGGGCATCTATATCTTTGGTGTCAAAGAATTTTATAAAGAAAATGTTGACGATGGATCCAAAATTGAGGATATCAGCTGCACAAGCGCTATCTAAGTAAAAAAACCTATGTCGGTGAAGTTTGAAGCTATGTCTGTATTGGTAATTTTTTTTACACAACTTATGTCATCTTATATTTTGTCCTAAAAATATATACAGCCTTTCAAGCTTATGGTTTTTGTTGTTTCTCTATCACTCAGACCTTAGAAAGTCATATTTAATGCAATTTTGCAATGTCGTGTTGATTTTGAGAGATCACCTCAGACATCTATATCTTCGTGGCAAAGGATCTTATAAAGAAAGCCATGCTATTGCCATCATGGTGTGTTTCTCTTCTCTTACTCATTTGAGGTGATTGGTTGCTGTAAAATGAAAAATAGCTCAAAGAAGCTGGTGAAACATCAAGCAAACTTATTGATAGTGCTATATTAATCATAATGAAGCAGTTTAGATCAGTGAACAAGCTGAAAAAGCTTGCTCTCATGGTATGTTTCTCCTCTCTTTCTTATTTGAGGTGATTGGTGGCCTACAATGAAAATAAATAATATATTCCAATCATCTTGCTATGCTGAAATTGTTGAATTCTTTGAAGGTTATTGCTGAGAACCTTTCGGAAGAAGAAATCAAATGATTGAAGTAGATGTTCAACAATATGGACAAAGATAGAAGTGGTACAATCATTTACGAGGAACTTAAAATATGAGTGTCGAAGTTGTGGTCAAAGTTCATTGAGGCAGAAATACATCAGATTGAACAGATGTTGTAAGTTGCTTATCATTCATTCCATTTTCCATATGAGTATCATTATTTCTGCGTAAGGTTTTTGATGCTGATTATCGAGTCTCTTCGTCACGATTTGTACTCCTGTTATTGTTTTTTTTTTGTGTAGCTCAAGTCGAGTGGTCGAAGTTGGAAGGCTTGGTGGTGTGTGAGTGAGAGATCTGGTGGTTGCGCGTCACGACATAGGAAGTCTCAATTCTTTATTTGCCTTTCTGATGAATCTTGCTTTCGCTTGCTCGGTTGTGGTTAATCTCTACTGTTCAAGGGATGTGTTGTTGTTTACAGATGTGAGCATGTACCAATAATGCATATTAGGAACATTAACAGAAACACAAGATTAACCACAAGAGTTTTCCTTCACACAAGAGTATGATTTTGGTTCATAGGTTGTTGAATGGTGGGGATCTGGTGTTTCAGCAGGAGATTATTATATGGCAAGATGGGTAATTTGTGGTGGCTTTTAGACAGGCTTTTGTCATGTAGACCAAGGGAAACCAGAAAATGTGCAATAACATGTCTGTCATTCTTTATTTTCTTAAAGAAAGTATGTGTGTGTGTTTTCGATAAGTTGTTGATGATAACCAACATTGAAGAGTGACAACATGTGGCGTTGTAAGAGTATTCCATTACGTTATAATTTTTTTTCATTGTGTAATCTGAATGTTTCATGCACATTTTATGTTTGTAGATATAGACGGTTCCACCCAGTTGTGAGGACAGTGGTACCTGTAGATGGCAGATTTGAACACATAGTCCTTTCCTGTAATGCTACTTTCGATCACGCCATTATTTGGATTGAGAGAGAAGCTAAAAGAGCTCTAGATGTGAGTTAGCATCCTTACTTTATTGTTGTGCCTGATTTGGTAAAGGCAAATAAAATTACCTTAGCTTATTCTTTATTCTTTGTTGTTCGAGGACTGAAACAAATACACACACATACGATGTGTATTGATTAAGAATTACAGTTTTGTCTTGATAAAATATATAAGGATCCGTACATGCGTGTGGGTTGGGATACATGTTTCAATTTTAAACAAGTATAAGTAGCTCGCATAGCGCGGGCTCAGTACCCTAGTATTCATGTGGATACATAAAATCTTGCAGGGTACATAAATAATTTTTGCATTTAATTAGGTTGAAATCCACTAATAATAAAGAGTAAGTGAATTAACTGGAAAAGATCACGGTTTGTTTTCACAAAAATATAGAGCATAAAAGAGAGAGAGAGAGAGAGAGAGAGAGAGAGAGAGAGATGTGGGAAGCGATCTTACTAACGCTGGCAGCCACCGCCGGAAATAACATTGGAAAAGTTCTCCAGAAAAAGGGCACCATCATTCTCCCTCCTCTCTCCTTTAAGCTCAAGGAAACATAACCCAAACCCCTTTTCTTTTTAATCTCTCTTATATAATGCCTTACATTTCTTTAATTTACTTTTTATGCTTTAATTTGTGATTTTCTTTATTCTTTTTTGTCAAATTCTTTGACCCATTTCGTGTAATTGTTTTCTTTTTTCTTTTATTTTCAAATCTTGTAAACACTTTTTATTTTAATGCAAAAATTCCGTTTCCTTTAATTTATCGTCTTGTTCTTTCGTTTTTGTTGCATATCTTTCGTTATTTTCGTAAATCCGTTTAGTAGACAAAGTAGCGAAATGCTAACCACTATGGGTTGAAAATAACGATTTTTATTTTCTTGCTCGTAGTTTTAATTTGTCATTTTTGCCCCTTTAAATTTCAATTTTATTGTGGGCCATTTTATTTTAATCATCGTTTTAAGTGTAGTATGATTTTAACTTCATAGTTAATTTCTTTTATTTTCGTATTTAATAATAATAAAAAAGAAAAACACAAAAATATTAGTAGTTTTATCAATTTTCAGCATTTATTTTCTGTCTTTTTTTTTGGTGTTAAATTCGAAGCAGCTAATCTTTTACTCTGTTTTCTTATTCGAACCAATTTAAATCCCCTGTTAAACAAACCCAGCCCATTCCCTTTTTGCTTTCTTCTTCTTCGATTTAAAACACCCATCTCCCATGTTCATTCTCTTCAACCTCACGCCCCTTCGATTCATACACACAAACGCAGAACCTTTTTTTCTTTTTAGAAAATTTTCTGTTGGTCTTCGTTAATTTGTGTTTTGCTGTTTGCAAGATGGTCAAGCCACTCCATTGTTTCTATGTGTCGCTGAGTTAACTCGGTTGTTGGTTTTCGGTTGTTGTTTTCTGAGTTAACATCGAATCCCAGCCTTCTCTCTTTTCGTTTAAAACTCAACACAAACACCTCTCCTCACTTCCTATTCTGTTTTCTTATTTGTTTTCACTGCATTGTAAATTGTTGTTTGCTGAGTTCGTGTTATCGTGAGTTAATTTGGTTTTGTTTTCGTTTGTAATTAGCTGAGTTCCTGTATCCTTTTCTGTGCTGCGATTTTTGTTGTCTGCAGTTTTGTTGGAGTTGTTAAGTTGTAATTTTTATGTTCGAGTTTTAGTGGTAAACTAGTGATTAAGTTTCTGTGTTCTGAACTTGTTTGAGTCCCATTCGCTGTTTCTGAGTTATTTCTGTTCTTGTCGAGTTGTCACCGAGTTATGCTGAGTCGTTGCTGTGAGTCCGAGTCCGAGTTCTTTGGGTTTCAATTTCTGTTTTTTTCAGTTTTTCTTGCAAGTTCTGAGTTCGAATTCTTGTTGAAAAGCTTGTTGGTTGGGTATAATTTCTTGTGTTGATTAATTTTTGTCTTCGTTGGTTCAGAGGTCAAGATTTGTTTATTGTGTATACATATTATGAGTTCGAATTCTCGTTTATGGAGCAGTGCTACTGATTTACCGAGCTCTTCTTTTTGTTTTTATTGGTTTTGCTACGTTTCTGTTTAGTCAGCTGTGATCGAGTTTTTTTTTTTGTTGAGAGTTCAAATTGCTGTTAGATTACTTTTGTCAATTTACGGTTTTTGTGGCTAGTTGATTTTTCAAACGAATCATGTCGGATTTTCTTTAAAAAAATTCCTGTAAATAAAAAGTTTCTAATAAATTATTTTAGTTTTAAATAATTTAGAATAATTTAGATTTTTTAGAATAATTAGAATAAATTAGAGTTTAAAATTGGAATTAATTAGTATAAAATCCAATCAAATTCTCAAAAATCCACTTGTCCTAATTCGATTAAATTGAAAATTAAGTTTGCGAAAATATTAGTCTCCGAGGAACGAACCTAAAATAATTCAACGATTGAGTCGTGCGCTTGCGATTCTAAATTGTCATTTAGGTTTTTAGTGTAAATACTTATAATTGAAAAATCCAAAAAAAATAAAAAAATCCAAAAATCCAAAAATAGAGATATTTTAGCTTAGTTGTCCTTCCCACTCTTTAAATTTTAGAACTAGTTGGTGTTAACAATTTTTTTCAAAAATTATATGTATGATGCCTTTAGATGATTTGAACATAGTCAAGTAAGGTTTTCCTCATGAAACTTGTGTCGAACAAATTTTTGCTTAAAAGTCCAAGACGGCACATTTAAACAAATACACACACATACACACACATACGATGTGTATTGATTAAGAATTACAGTTTTGTCTTGATAAAATATATAAGGATCCGTACATGCGTGTGGGTTGGGATACATGTTTCAATTTTAAACAAGTATAAGTAGCTCGCATAGCGCGGGCTCAGTACCCTAGTATTCATGTGGATACATAAAATCTTGCAGGGTACATAAATAATTTTTGCATTTAATTAGGTTGAAATCCACTAATAATAAAGAGTAAGTGAATTAACTGGAAAAGATCACGGTTTGTTTTCACAAAAATATAGAGCATAAAAGAGAGAGAGAGAGAGAGAGAGAGAGAGAGAGAGAGAGAGAGATGTGGGAAGCGATCTTACTAACGCTGGCAGCCACCGCCGGAAATAACATTGGAAAAGTTCTCCAGAAAAAGGGCACCATCATTCTCCCTCCTCTCTCCTTTAAGCTCAAGGAAACATAACCCAAACCCCTTTTCTTTTTAATCTCTCTTATATAATGCCTTACATTTCTTTAATTTACTTTTTATGCTTTAATTTGTGATTTTCTTTATTCTTTTTTGTCAAATTCTTTGACCCATTTCGTGTAATTGTTTTCTTTTTTCTTTTATTTTCAAATCTTGTAAACACTTTTTATTTTAATGCAAAAATTCCGTTTCCTTTAATTTATCGTCTTGTTCTTTCGTTTTTGTTGCATATCTTTCGTTATTTTCGTAAATCCGTTTAGTAGACAAAGTAGCGAAATGCTAACCACTATGGGTTGAAAATAACGATTTTTATTTTCTTGCTCGTAGTTTTAATTTGTCATTTTTGCCCCTTTAAATTTCAATTTTATTGTGGGCCATTTTATTTTAATCATCGTTTTAAGTGTAGTATGATTTTAACTTCATAGTTAATTTCTTTTATTTTCGTATTTAATAATAATAAAAAAGAAAAACACAAAAATATTAGTAGTTTTATCAATTTTCAGCATTTATTTTCTGTCTTTTTTTTTGGTGTTAAATTCGAAGCAGCTAATCTTTTACTCTGTTTTCTTATTCGAACCAATTTAAATCCCCTGTTAAACAAACCCAGCCCATTCCCTTTTTGCTTTCTTCTTCTTCGATTTAAAACACCCATCTCCCATGTTCATTCTCTTCAACCTCACGCCCCTTCGATTCATACACACAAACGCAGAACCTTTTTTTCTTTTTAGAAAATTTTCTGTTGGTCTTCGTTAATTTGTGTTTTGCTGTTTGCAAGATGGTCAAGCCACTCCATTGTTTCTATGTGTCGCTGAGTTAACTCGGTTGTTGGTTTTCGGTTGTTGTTTTCTGAGTTAACATCGAATCCCAGCCTTCTCTCTTTTCGTTTAAAACTCAACACAAACACCTCTCCTCACTTCCTATTCTGTTTTCTTATTTGTTTTCACTGCATTGTAAATTGTTGTTTGCTGAGTTCGTGTTATCGTGAGTTAATTTGGTTTTGTTTTCGTTTGTAATTAGCTGAGTTCCTGTATCCTTTTCTGTGCTGCGATTTTTGTTGTCTGCAGTTTTGTTGGAGTTGTTAAGTTGTAATTTTTATGTTCGAGTTTTAGTGGTAAACTAGTGATTAAGTTTCTGTGTTCTGAACTTGTTTGAGTCCCATTCGCTGTTTCTGAGTTATTTCTGTTCTTGTCGAGTTGTCACCGAGTTATGCTGAGTCGTTGCTGTGAGTCCGAGTCCGAGTTCTTTGGGTTTCAATTTCTGTTTTTTTCAGTTTTTCTTGCAAGTTCTGAGTTCGAATTCTTGTTGAAAAGCTTGTTGGTTGGGTATAATTTCTTGTGTTGATTAATTTTTGTCTTCGTTGGTTCAGAGGTCAAGATTTGTTTATTGTGTATACATATTATGAGTTCGAATTCTCGTTTATGGAGCAGTGCTACTGATTTACCGAGCTCTTCTTTTTGTTTTTATTGGTTTTGCTACGTTTCTGTTTAGTCAGCTGTGATCGAGTTTTTTTTTTTGTTGAGAGTTCAAATTGCTGTTAGATTACTTTTGTCAATTTACGGTTTTTGTGGCTAGTTGATTTTTCAAACGAATCATGTCGGATTTTCTTTAAAAAAATTCCTGTAAATAAAAAGTTTCTAATAAATTATTTTAGTTTTAAATAATTTAGAATAATTTAGATTTTTTAGAATAATTAGAATAAATTAGAGTTTAAAATTGGAATTAATTAGTATAAAATCCAATCAAATTCTCAAAAATCCACTTGTCCTAATTCGATTAAATTGAAAATTAAGTTTGCGAAAATATTAGTCTCCGAGGAACGAACCTAAAATAATTCAACGATTGAGTCGTGCGCTTGCGATTCTAAATTGTCATTTAGGTTTTTAGTGTAAATACTTATAATTGAAAAATCCAAAAAAAATAAAAAAATCCAAAAATCCAAAAATAGAGATATTTTAGCTTAGTTGTCCTTCCCACTCTTTAAATTTTAGAACTAGTTGGTGTTAACAATTTTTTTCAAAAATTATATGTATGATGCCTTTAGATGATTTGAACATAGTCAAGTAAGGTTTTCCTCATGAAACTTGTGTCGAACAAATTTTTGCTTAAAAGTCCAAGACGGCACATTTGCACAAGACCTTTGATGGAAAAATTGTATAGGAATGTTATTCGATACCTGAGAGAGAACCCACATGTTAAAACAATGTCGAATCAAACCTTTGCGATAAATTGTTCTTATAGTATCTAAAAAAAAAAAAAAGAGTCGAAAAGTGTATATAGTCGTAGAGTGCTAATGGAAGGAATGGCCAGATTGGGCTCATTAGTACCCGAGCAATTAAGTCTGAGGGGACTTTGTACCTAGTAACCTAAAGCCCTTTGTGGTTTGGGATTGCTGACCCAACGCTCGCTACATGGGTATTAGTGCATAAGTCTTTTGGGACCTCAATCATTGCACGGTCATTTCAACCATTAGTGTTAATAAATTCTTAAGTCTAATAAGTCCTTATTAGGAAAATTTGGGCTCATTGATAACCCGAGTAAGTAAGTCCGAGGGGACTTTGTGCATACAACCTAAGGTCCTTTGTGGTCTGGGATTGTTGATCTAAAGCTCGCTAAATGGGTATCGATGCAAAAGTCTTTTGGGACCTCAACCGACAGTCGATCTAACTACTAAGAGCGTGAAGTTTGGCTAGATACTTGTTTTGATAGAGATTGGGTCAGTTCAATATTGGTTAAAAAAGAGAAAATGTTCATATGTAATTTATCCATCAAGGGCCTTAAATTCACTACACACCTTGGGATTTTTTGTAAACTTTTTGAGTCGACTCATGTGGATTGTGGGAACCTATAACTTGGCTATTATTAGAATAATCATTAAGGTATGTATTTTCCTACAAAAATTGTTTTGTTGACACCAATGAAAGCTAGATTGAAAGAGGAAAGTTGGATACTTGCTGATTTATCTCAAAGATTTTATGGGTATATCTTCTGTAAACCCTTAGGAGACAACACTCCTCCTGTAGAGATCGTCTATGGGTTTAACGGGTTGGTAACCCTAAAATTACCAGTGATTCCTACTACAGTGAGTATAGATTTTTCATTCTGCATTTTTCTTTTTGTTTTACTCGAGGACGAGCAAAAGATAGGTATGGGGGCATTTGATAAGTGCACATTTTTGCATATTTTTATTACCTATTTATTGCTTGAACTCGTATTTTAATAATTTATTTTGTTGCATTTCAGGAAATTCGTGAATAAATAAAGAAATAAAGAGCAAGGAAGGGAAAAAAGAGGAAGAAAAAGGACTTAAATGAAAAAAAGGTAAAAGAATTAAGAGTTGGTGGAAAAGAAATCTTTAAAGACATGTGGAAGGTGGAGATCATCCCAACACACTAAATAAGTGTATAGCCAAGATCCACTCATCAAAGCTTGAGGGGGAAGGAAACAAATAGATGGCTATGATTTGTCTACCACATTTAGAAGGTGTAGGGCCAAGATTAACCCAAGACACCCCTAAACCCTAATTCTTATCCTATAAATACCCCCTCACCCCCCATGTAATTATCAACTTAGAGCAAGTCCAACAGCTTCCTTATTTCAATTTCTAAATCAAAAAATAGGGAACTTAATCAAAAACCTTTCTCCAACAGCTTCCTAGTGATTCCCTAAATCACTAGCCACCACTTGTCATTCCCTACTTTTAAGGAATGTCTAGCCATTCCTAACTTCCTTTTTATCAATAAAAATTCTTTTCCCTCCTTTTTATACTTCTTTTCCTCTCTTGATTGAAATTCAAATAAGTAGTTAGATTTAAATTTATTATTATAATAATAGTAAGGAATGAATTTAAGGATGGTTGTTGGAGTTGATACACAAAATAAGGTTCCTAAATCACTAAGAACCATTATTTTATTATATTTTTAGGAATCATTTAAGGAATTGTTGGACTTGCTCCTAGATTTTAGGGTAGCTTTAGGGTAGATTTCATTTCTTGTTTTGTAGTTTCAATTCTTGTAAACACTCTCTTTTATTTTAATGCAATTTCATTTCCTTTAATTTCTTGTCTTGCTCTCTCGTTTATTTTGCATTGCTTTGTTATTTTCGTAAATCCGATTAGTGGACAAAGTAGCGAAATACTAACCACTTGGGGTTGAAAGTAACGATTTTTAATTTCTTGTTCTTAGTTAAAATTTTTAATTTGAGCCCTTTAAATCTCAATTTTATTGTGGGTTTGGTGATTTAAAGTTGTAGATCTAATTTTGGTGTTGGGTTTAATGTGTTAGTGTAATGGGTTTGATCTTTTAGATGCAGATTTGCTTTTGGTAATGTTTAATTAAGCTTTTCTTAATTTTAGATCTATTTTTATGTCAAGCATGTGTTCATTAATTTTTCCGATGACTTCGTTGAGTTTATGGTCGGTTGGTTCAGCTTCTTTATACATCACCTGAGTTCTTTTCTTTGTTTTACAAGTTGTAGTCTTTAGATGCATAATTCGTAATTCTCTTTTTCCTTCTTTTATTTATCATTTTCTTTTCCTTTGATTACTGTCTGCTGCTTCTTTATTCAAATTTTTGCTTCTTCCATTTTTTATAGTTAGCGTGGTCTGTGCTTTCTTTTTTTTCCTTGGACTTAATTCATTTCTGGTCCATTTATGTTTCAAGAACCAATCTCATTTTGTAGTCCATTTGCTCTCCTTCATCATATTAATGTTAACTGTCATGTTTAATCATTAATTATCACTTTGTTAGTTATTGTTTTCCTAAGTAGTTAATTCTTATACCCCATTATGACTTTTATTAAATTATTGCCATTAGCCTTTAAGTTTCTACTACTACTGTACCCTCTTTTAAACTACTGTACCCTCTTTTAATTTGGTCTTGACTTTATTAATATTTTGGTTTCGACCCATTTAGTTGCTGGCCCTTTTTTAAATTAGCATTACAAGTCTTGTCCATTTTTATGTTTTTGTCACATGTTGTGTGTGCGTTTTCTGATTTTAGTTTAATAAAATATTACTTAATCACTGCTTTAGT
This sequence comes from Saposhnikovia divaricata, assembly GCA_036435485.1. Classification (NCBI taxonomy): domain Eukaryota; kingdom Viridiplantae; phylum Streptophyta; class Magnoliopsida; order Apiales; family Apiaceae; genus Saposhnikovia; species Saposhnikovia divaricata. The sequence continues at coordinate 136,429,437 of CM071595.1, forward strand.
GTTAGTTTTAGTTGTTAATTTTTAAGAGTGCATATTCAATCTAGCAGTTAGGACTTGCATTTTTCCAGCATAATTCGATTCTGCATTTATAGTTACTAGTTGATAAAGCCGCGCTTCGCGGCGGCATTACAATATTTTTAAAAAAATTCAATACATTTACGTTATATTATAATATTAATATTAAATTTTAATAATTAAATAATCTTCTCTAATGAATCAATTTCTTGTTAAATACGATTCTTTCGATTGAGCCGCTCTCTCGTTAAAATCGAAATCCCAACTTTTTAACAACTTATATAATATTTTTTATCTATAAAATCGAACCGTAAAAATAAAAAAAATTATAACTTCAGTATCAAATTCTAATAGCAAATACAATCTTTTCTAGCGAGCCGTCTTCCTGTTAAATTCGTTTCGAGCCGCTCTTATTTGAAACCGAAATTCTAACTTCATTATATAAAGAGAGTAAGTTCCAATTTTTATATTCTTTAAACTTTCTAATATTTATGGAGTTTTAAAAGATGAAAACACATCTTATATTTTTTGTATATTATAGATATTCTTGTATTTATTTACAGTTTCTGCATGGGAATGTCTTTCTGTTATGTTAACATATCAAAAAAAATTAAAATACGAAGACTTTTTGTTACGGGAATAATATTACATTTATGGATATATTTTTGTAATGCAAGTATAATTAACTTGTATAAAAAAGTTAAACTAAAAGATTTCTAGGAAAAAAGATGTATAGTTTTAAAAAATCGTATAAGATGTCTCCACCGTCCTCGTATTCTACTTCCAATAAAAAATTTTATTTAATGTATTAATTATATATTTAAACATCTTTTATACGGTCTTATCTAATGAACCGCTTTCTTGTTAAACACATTTATTACTATTGATTCGCTCTCTCGTTAAGACCAAAAACCTAAGTTTTACATATATTACTTGTATGATAATGTTTATCCATAAAAATCAAATCCCAAAAATAAAATAAAATTTATAACATCATATGATATTTTAATAGCTAGTACGATCTTTTATAGTGAGCCGTCTTCCCGTTAAACACGTTTTGAGCAGCTCTCGTTTGGGATCGAAATTCTAACTTCATTACATATTATTGATGATACTTATCTTACACAACAATTTTTTTCCTTAAAATCAAAACCTAAAAAATAGAGTGAATTCCAATTTATACTTTCTCTAGATTTTCTAAAATTTTGTAGTTTTAGAAAATGAAAACACATCTTATTTTCTCTTTATATTATAGATACTCCTGTATTTATTTAGGATTTCTGCATAAGATTGTTCTTTTACTCATTGTTCTTTTATTACTTAAACACATCAATTCTTTTCTTTTTGAATACGGTGACTTTTTTCATGACAATAATATTGGATTTATGAATAAATTTTCCTAATATAAGTATAATTAACTTATATAAAAAAATATATAATTTAATAAGATCTTACTTTCTATAAAATATTTAATTATATGTCTGCTCTATATATTCAAACACCTATTCTAGTTCTAGTAGAACTTTTATTTATATACTTTTTCTATAAAATCGAACTCTTATTCTCTATAAATTCGAACTCCTATTCTACTTCCAATAGAACTTTTAATCGTATGCCTTATAAATACTTATTATACTTCCAATAGAACTTCTAATCATATGTCTTTCCTATAAATTCGAACTCTTCTCCTTTATAAATTCGAGCACCTATTCTACTTCTAATATGCTAATTGATATTTTTATATTTGTTAGTGTTTAAAATTCTAGAAAATTAGAAAAATCGATTGAGACGATATTAGAGCGCCACCTAAACTCCCGCTATCCTCCTTTATATATATATATTGATTTCCGTGTCTTCGTTTTCGTTTTTATTTTTATTTTTATTTATTTATTTATTTTAAGAAAACTTGTCTAATTAATTGTCTAATTCATCTAAATAAAAGTTAAGGACTTGCGAAAATGTTAGTCTCCGTGGATCGATACCTAAAATATTTCAACGATTGAATCGTGCGCTTACGATTTAAAATTGTATTTATTTTAGCACATCAAGTTTTTGGCGCCGCTGCTTATATTTATTTTAAAATTGCGATTTAAAATTGTATTTATTTAAGCTTATAACCCGTACGAAGCACGGGTTTCTTTTGATAGGTTATAAAATTTATTTAACATTATAATTATGTTTTTATATAATCCTTATTTTTAATAATTTTTTAGTTTTAATTTAATATAAATTTATATAATGATATGCATGGTTTAAAATTTATTTTGTAAAATTCTAAATTAAAAATGTCGTTGACGGGTTCGAACTTTGAATTTTTAGTAAATTAATTTAATCATATAATATATCTTATTATTAGATCTAACGATTCTTATTTATTACTAAAAATAATGATTTGAATATATGGTGAGATATTTTGGGGTGTATATTAGTGATCGCAAGATTAATTTTAAATTAAAAAGTAACGTGTTTTAATTACAAAAATCACTACTAAAAATAATTACGGAAAGATATGGTGTGATATTTTGGATATATATTAATTATTGTAATATTAGTTTTAAATTAAATGGTAAAGTGTTTTAATTAGAAGTAAAATCTTTAGAAAAAATGGGTAATTGAGTTGTTGGAGCAGAAAAAGAGTCCAAGTAGAAGTTCAATAAGTTCAATGTGTATGAAGGAATTTTAATCGGAATATAATTACGTTAACATTAGTAATTAGCTTTTTGAGTTGTTTTTGTAATTTAATTATTTATTTTAATAATTAGGATAACCAAACTCAAAACCAAAACTTTCAATGTTTCGACTTTAATATAATAGTATAGATAAGTATTTGATTATATTCCCTAAAAAAAAAAGTATTTGATTATATCAGGTTATTTGATTATATTCCCTCAAAAAAAAAGTATTTGATTATATCAGGTTATTTTATTATTAATGAGATTGAATTTTAAATTTTTGTTAATATGTTGAAAATTATAAATATTATATTTAAACATGCTTTTGATCTAGTATATTTATATAGATATTAAATTAAATATCTTTTTATCGAGAATCGTGATCTATGGTAGTACTCTTGTATTATCCATCTTACACTTATTATAAAATAGAATATAATATAATAGTGTTGTTTTGAATTTCATGGACAATTTAACCAAAATTTAATTGAAATTTAAAAAATTTCCTTATATAATTTAGAAAATTTTTAAAAATGCTTTTTTAATAGATTATATATTTTTTCAATAATAAAATTTTGGACATTTATTAATTACATGACATACGTAAAAGGCCAAACACTCAACAAAACCAAAAATACGCAAAAAAAATCATAATGCAAAATATACTATGACATGAAAAGGTATAATAATTACTAAATTGCAATGTATTAAGACGCTTTAACTTTTCGATGGTAATTTATTATGCGCATTATAAATAATTTTTTCATATAATGTTAAAGTGTATAAAATTTTAAATATATTATATTAAAGATTTTTGGTCGATTAATTATTTAAACTTTCAGCGAGTTAAATGTATGATTAATCTAAAAAGATAAATATTTAAATATATATATATGAAAATGATTGAATTTATTGTAAAAAACGAGAACTCTAAAAATAAAATATATGTTACATAAAAAAAGATAACGTGATTAATATTTGATTTGAATGAAGAAATTTCTTATTTTATAGATAATAAATATTACAAAATTTCATTAATTATTAATGATGACCAATTAGACTATTACTCGACTATGAAGTATGGTAATACGAATTTTATTTAATATATTAGACTTATAAATATATAAATATATAATGATTGAATTATAATATATACGTATATCTATATAACGTATATAAATATAAGATCCCACCAAAAGATCTGATCGTAGATATTATATGGCGTGAAAGTCGTTAAAGTTACCTAATCATATTTTACACCGATTGAAACATTTAAAATGAGTTAAAACATAATTCTAAATTATAAAATAAAAAGTATTTCACTTTACCTAAGTTATAAAAACGTTAGAATAAAACTAGACATTTTAGTTTGAAAGTTTAAAAATATGTATACTCACATACACATACATACATATATATATATATATATATATATATATATATATATATATATATATATATATATATATATATATATAACTACTCCATGAAGAACAGCCTTATATACAGAACAATAAAGAACATCATAGAATCTTACATAAAATCACATTTTGATTCTAATTTTCACATCAAAAATGATGTTTTATGATAAACACAGAATCTAACAAAAAATTAGGATCAAATATAATATGATTACACATAATTTTGTTGTTACAAAAAAATATATAAGATTTTTTAGTGGTAACTATGTAACATTTGATTTTTAAATTTTGATGAGATTCTACGTTAAATTCGATATGTTAAGTTTAAGGATTTCATGTGCCTGAGGATGACCTCAGGTTATATCTGATGTTAAAACATTTTTAATACAAATTTAAGGGTATTTATGTAAAATCAATGAAAAAAGTTTATATTTACAAAAATGCCTCTGCGGGGCCCCTTACATTATAAGTACAAATCACTTATAACCTTAGGAGACATCCCTGAGGTTGTCCTCAGGCCCAGTTTTCTCTAAGTTTAATTGTTGTTAAAATTTGTGATTCTTATCATAACTAATCAATTTTTATGAAAAATAAAGTTTTATGATGGTGTTCTTTATTATTCTTTATATAAGGCGTTCTTTCTAGAGTGCAACTCTAATTATATATATATATTTCTTTATTATTCTTTATATAAGGTATTCTTTCTAGAGTGCAACTCTAATTATATATATATATATATATATATATATATATATATAGAGGGCTACTCCAATACAAACCAAATTAAAATACAAACCTGCAAACCACCTGAAATCACTATTATATTCACCTAAAATCACTAATACCCACCCCCCAAAACACCTCCTGCCCCCACCCATCGCCACCACACCACCTACCAACGCCACCACCACCTGTCATCGCCTCCATCGACCACCACCACCATGATTGTTTAGATACATACACACATACATCTTTACATACACACACATACACAAACTTAGATCTGGAAAGTTGTTTTAATTGATCCGTTTTGTTGATTGTTTGTCAATTTGAGGTGGTTATATAGACTCTTGGAGATGCTAGCTTTGTTTTGTGCCAATTTGTGTTGAGTTTTGAGCCCAATTTGAACTCACCGGATTCCGAGGTCGCCGGATTTTGAGGTGGTGGTGCGTCGCTGGTGGTGGTGATGGTGGCAGAGGACGAAGAAGATGGTGCCCCTGCTGGGCCAGAGGTCGGAAACGAAGAGGAGTAGATCTGCAAATTTCCAGTTCGCCGAAAAATTCGAGTTTGCCGGAGAAGATGACCGAAGATCGTCGAAGAAGATGATCGGAGGCGGGGGTGGGGTGGGGTGGGGTGGGGTGGGGTGGGGTGGGGTGGGGTGGGGATGGGGGTGAGGGGATGGGGGCTAGGTTTTTTTTATTTTAGTAATTTTGGGTTTTTTAGATTTTTAAATTAAATATAAAATAGTGATTTTGATAGTACAAATTAGTGATGGTTTGTAAGTTTGTATTTTAAAAGTGGTTTGTATTTGATCATCTGCCTATATATATATAGGCTAGCGTTCAAATAGAAACCAACCTTAGAATAGAAACTAGAAACCTACACTAAATAAATTATATTACATTTATTTTAATGGCCCCGCTAGGGGCACCTTCACAAAAAACGTTTAAAATTCTTTGCTCTATTCAACAAAAATATAAAAAAAATAAAAATTTTTTTTAAAAAAAAGTTACTGTTCACGTACCACGTCATCACGTGAACAGTAACTTTTTTTAATTTTTTTATATTTTTGTTGAATAGAGACAATAATTTTAAACGTTTTTTGTATTGGAGTACCCCTAATTTGGTCATTAGATTAGCTTGAAATATTTAATTTAGGTTTAGTTTCTATTCTAAGTTAGTTTCTATTAGAACAAGACCATATATATATATATATATATATATATATATATATATGTGTGTGTGTGTGTGTATGTATGTATGTATGTATGTATGTAAATATGTATGTATATATAGGCATTGGCTCAATTAGGAACCTTTTTAAAATAGTAACTGAGTAACCAAATCTCAACCGTACAATATTTATCTGTTATGATATATCTGTCTACACCCTAGTTAAACTGCTTAAATACATGGTCCACCTTAATAACACTACGTAAACATACATATGAGTTACTATTTATTATTTTATGAAAATTATTTACTTATGTGTCCATTGAAGTCACTTTATATTTTTCAAACAAATTTTTCATAAAACACAGTATAAGTTAAATTGGAATTTATACAAGTTGGTTTTTATTTATTGTTTTTTATTTCCCATCGAACTATAGAAGCCGTGTCACTGGCATAGTGTGACCGTGACTTAGAACTGTGGGAATTAAAATGTGATTTCACTATTGCGATTCTTTTATTGATTTACAGCTTTAGAGCTTTTGTTTTATTTTTAAAAAGTATTATTTTTGAGCCATTGAACGATTGTTACTTGCTGGGCTTTGCAACTCATTGTTTTAATATATTTCAGGTTACTAAGCTTTGGATCGAATAAGGATGTGAACTTGTGGATTTTGTGCTACCTGATTTCGATGCATTTATTGGAAGAGATTTATCGCATTATAGAATAATTTAAGTTTTTTTTATTGGACATTGATTATTGAATTTGTGTAGTTGCGTCTCTACTTTATTGTTTTAGATTCTTCAGTTGACTTTTGGTTTGTCTTTCGCTGAATTTGGATTTATTGAATAAAGAATTGCATTTTATTTTATCTGTGAATTTAGAAATAATAGTCCAAAAATTTGGGTTTTTACACTCAAAATATTATACACTTTGCTTTTAGTATATTGTATGCGGAATTACATAAATACAAAACACCAATAATGTTCTATATTATAAATATTACAATAATGTTCTATATTTTATCAATTTATTTCTGTTTTTTAATAGTAAATACAAAAACCTAATTTTTTATATTTTGTAAATACAATTGTTTTATACACAATAATATTGTACAAATACAAAACACAACTTTTATAAATGCAAATCAAAATTTAGAACATTGATTTTATCTATAGCGATCTTGAATTATTTTTTAATAAACTTTTTATTTAAGCTACAAGAAAAATAAATGGATACTATGCATTTAAAATTAATATACACAACAATACATGTGTCCTATATTTGAAATATTATATAAAATATATGGGATGTGAAATTGTATAAAAATTATCAAAACAATGTGTTATTTTTTTATTCAATATTATTTCTATTATTAATATTAAATACACAACACATTTGTTATAAATATAAAAAGGTACATGACAAAGATATATAACTACATAAACAGGACTAAAATTATTGGATGATTTTATGCAATGATTTAGTACATATATATGTTCCTTTTGAGGATAACTAAAAACTATATCATAGTACCTATTTCTGGTTAAAGGTCTGTAATATTTACATATAAAAGTTGTCTTGGCATCTTTTGATAATCTCCAATGCCTTTTTCTTCCTGTAGTTGTGGATTGTGTGTTTTACTACATTCACATTCGGTGAGAGAATTGAAGATGGAGCGAGAGCCCGGTGGCATTTACAGCTATATGCAAGTTTATTCACAATTTCTTTATCTACAAGGAGTGTCGCCAACATTTCCATGCAATGTGCTCAAGGTAGTCGAGCAAGTGCAACGTTTTAAGTAAATTCCTAAGTGCATTGGATTGATTGTTGAAATCTATTGCAGTCTCTTGCTATTTTTAAACAATCATTCACAGGATTTTATGATATTCATAGTATCTAAGTGTAATAGACCAATCATAAGCCAAAATTAATTTTCAGGCCCTCATCAATCAAATTGCTCATATTCTAGCATTTTGAAAAAAATAGGAGATTAATAGATTTTTATGTTTGTGCCTAAATCCATAAATCTATTAACATTACAAAAACATAATTAACATTACCAAAACCTAAGATAATACCTTATACTCAAACAATACCTTATACTCAAATCAAGATTATAGTGATTGTCTGTGTGTATAAAAGCGAAATAAAGAAGTTATACCAATATGTGTAGAGTTGAATCCTAAGATGCTTTTATGGTTTTGTAATAGATCCAACCCCTTCGCGGCTTCGCCTTCACCTGCAATTTCTTCAAAGTGTTACTGGTTTTTACGTTTTATACCCCTTGCTCTGCTCCATAGATTAGTCATTTTAGAGCTTTCTAATATTTTTATTTTCAAAGTTTTACAGGTAAAGTAATTAGATAACTGTTACTTGCTAATATTTTTTTAAATTAGTACTTTCAGTACTGGTATTATTTTATATTTTTAATTTAATGGCAAATTATGTAGATATTTATATATAATAAAAATATTACTATTTATTGACAATATGTATATTCACAATTTTAAAATATCAGTAAAACAATTTACATTTGTTTAACGATTATTCTACTTTGACTGTGAAAATAAACATTTTTCATAAATTATATTTTATATAAAATGTCACAAATTATATTTAGTTACAAATCGAATAAAAAAGTTATAGTTGTTCATGTTTTTTTGATGGTAGTGCTGCAAATAAATTTTTCTTGTAAAATCTTTTGAGAAACAAATTATATTTAGTTACAAATTGAATAAAAAAAATACATTTATTTATGTTTTTTTATAGAATAAATTTAAAATATCAATTAAACAATTTACATTTGTATATGTTTTTTCTAGTTTGCATTTTTATAATTATAGATTGCATTTTTTTAGATACACTATTTATTGACAATATGTATCTTCACAATTTTAAAATTTACATTTGTTTATGTTTTTTTTATAGATTTCATTTTTATAGCTATAGATTGCATTTTTTTAGATACACTATTGACAATATGTATCTTCACAATTTTGAAATATCAATAAAACAATTGTTCATATTTTTTTGATGGTAGTGCTGAAAATAATTTTTCTTATAAAATCTTTTGAGAAACAAATTGTATTTAGTTACAAATCGAATAAAAAAAATTACATTTGTTTATGTTTTTTTATAGAAAAATTTTAAAATATTAATAAAACAATTTACATTTGTTTATGTTTTTTTATAGATTGCATTTTTATAGTTATAGATTGCATTTTTTTAGATACACTATTTATTGACAATGTTTATCTTCACAATTTTAAAATATCAATAAAACAATTTACATTTGTTTATAATTTTTTATAGATTGCATTTTTATAGTTATAGATTTCATTTTTTTAGATACACTATTTATTGATAATATGTATTTTCAAAATATCAATAAAAAAATTTACATTTGTTTATGTTTTTTTATAGATTGCATTTTTGTTTATGTTTTTTTTTTATGGATTGCATTTTTATAATTTATAGATTTCATTTTTATAGATACACTATTTATTGATAATATATATTTGTTTATTTTTTTTGTGAAGAGATTACTGTACACAAAACAACGTCTTTGTCCGTGTCTTGTCCAACGAAAGTGTTTAACTCTTCCTATTTTTAACTCTGACGACTAGACGACCACCCAAAATTTCTTATGCTAATTATATATAGGAAATAATTTAATTTAAACATTTTTCATTTTTATTGTATTGTATATTTAATTAATATAAAATTTAAATATTTAACATAACTTTTTATTTTGTATATAGGCAAAACTAAATTTAAATACTACTTGTGTCGTACATGTCCTGATACTTGTAAGCTTCAAGTTGATTAATTACTGGATCAGATCAGGTCAATTTGATAGTCAGTTTCCTCGATATTTTTATTTGAGTAATTTTATGGGTATAAAATTGGTTAACAAAAATTATTATGGCGTTGGTGATATGATAATTGTTATGCCCGAATCTCGTCATAGATCCTAATCAGGTCCAATGGATTACATTAGGGGTCCACATCCCTTAATGGGCTCAAATATCTCTTAATGGGCTTAAATATGTATGAGGCCTGATTAGGATAAATCCCTTGAAGACACTATCACTATGACTTTCAGCTAATACTCAAGACGTGCTCTCATGCCAATGAAAAGGAAAAGGAATCTCACGCTTGGGGTCTTATGCTAGGCCTCGAAGGGTCTCATGCTAGGCCTCAAGGGTCTCACGCTAGGCCTCCAAGGGTCTCATGCTAGGCCATAAGGGATCATACTACCCCCGGATCGCACTCGCATATGGTCCCCAGTGGGGATCGCACTTAATTTATCTCTTCATTATAGGGGTCCAGTGTTGACTCTCATGCTAGCCCGGCCTCGGGGACGCATGCTAGCCCAGCCACGGGGTCGCATGCTAAGCCCAGTGAGGTCGCATGCTATCCCGGCCACGGGGTCGCATCTCCCGGCCTCTAGGTCGCATTAGCCCGGTCTAGAGGTCGCATCAGCTAGGCTCTGCCATTTTACAATCTTATTGTGTTTATCTCCATATGAAGGCTCATAACTAAACCCAGTAAGGTCGTATGAGTAGATATGAAGGCTTGCATAAGTCAAGTAGTAGTGTTAAAACTACTATATATTTTCTCTTTATTCTCCGTATTTTATCAGTAAAAATTACTATTACTTTTACCCCCAATTAAGTCCATATTTGTTTCATGGTATTAAGTATGGGATATATTTGTTGTGTGAAAGTTATATAAGATTAATCCTAAGAATTATAGTCCTTTAAATTATCATGTCCCATATTTGTTTTGTTCAAGTAAAGGATATGATTATAATCCCCTTCAATACTTGGTTGGAGGAGCCATTATTTAATCCCCTTTACCAAATCATTTTTTTTAAAAGATTATAATCTCCTCACTATAATTCCATGTAAACAAACATAAGATTGGAATATTTAAAGGATAACAATTCAATTCCATGATTATCCTTCAAAACAAATATGGAATAAAATTTTAAAGGATTATAATCCAATACTTAACTTAATATTTCAAAACAAACATGAGATAGGATAAAAATAATTCATAAAAATATTAGTGTAAGATTATAATCCCCGGATAGTAATTCCTGGATTATAATCCCCCGAAACTAACATGACATAAGAGTATACATATGTGTGAAATCTTGATATTTTGTTTTATGGAAACTGAAGGTCTTTATAACAAATGATGGTCTTAGATAGAGATGCATAAAAAGCCTTTTGGGTCGGGCTTTATCCGGGCTTTAAAAAGCCCGGGCTTTTTAACAATCGGGCCAGGTCGGGCATTTTAAAAATTCGGACCGGACCGGGGTTTCTCTAAAATATGAGGCCTGTTTTAGGCCCTCGGGCCGGGCCGGGACGGGTTTTTTTCGGGCTTTTTTTTTTTTAATTTATATATATGTAATTTTTGTCTTTTTTTTTTGCATAATACTTGTTTTATCATAAAACATCACTGCAACTCAAGAATTTTTTACTCATAATCTGCGTTATGACTTAAGGCAACCGTTAGCCATATAAATCTTCTCGCATATGACTATTTCGAGAAGCACATCCTCTACACTCAATTGGTCTTCTTTAAAGAAGAGTTTGTCTTGTATATTGTTGATTCTTCCTAGACTCATGATCAATCACATTCCTTTTATTTCTAAGTTTAATATTCTTAAAATTAATCAAAAATATTATATAATTTTAGAATTTATCTATAAAAAATCAAATTTTTATCCGGATATTTAAAAAAGCCCGGGCTTTTATCAGGGCCGAACCGGGATTTATCCGGGCTTTTTAAAAGCCCGGGCTTTATTCGGGATTTTTAAAAGCCCAGACTTTTAAACGGGGTTTTCGGGCTTCGAGCCGGGCCGGGCTTGATGAGAAATAGGAGGCACGTCTTAGGCCCTCGGGGCGGGCTTTTTTCGGATCGGGCTTTTTGGGTTTTTTTTCGAATCGGGTCGGGCCGGATTTCGGGCTTCAGGCTTTTTGAACATCTCTAGTCTTAGATACAAAACTTAGAGCACATCTAGAGATATTTATATTTATTATTAATAAATTTATTCTAAACTTAATTAGAGTACATGAATATCTATAGTTGTTGAAAAAAAAAAAATTCGACCCCTCACTCTTATTCCTAGATCCGCCCCTATACGTAACATTCAAAAACAGAGTTGCTCCATTATATAATCATCACATGTGGGTTTGTTCACTCACAGAAAACAAAAATAATCAATATTTTATTAACGGCTAGGTTCCAAGCTCTGGTCAGTGGTCAATTTTAAAAATGTGCAAGCTACATATAGACATTGCAAAAGTTGTGGCATTTCAACACTGCCACAAACAAAATCATACAGGCAAATAATAACTGTTACAGCAAACAGAAACCTTCATATCCATACCTCCTGCAGGACATGCTGTTGGTGTCTTGAGAAGATATGCGAGGTTGTCCCATCTTTCTAGTAGGGCCGTCTCCTTCTCTTACTGCCATGTAAAACCACAACCATCTCAAAGTTTAATCTAACAAACAACCCAAACAGAGTGAAGACAATGTGCGTGATCTATCCCACGAACACAAGGATAATGCATCGCCGACTTTACATAACAATCACCATTCACCACTCCCTTTTTCCATCAGAATAAACATTATACATTTATACTATGCATGTGTTTATGTATATCATACCTAACAAACAATAATGCCTCTGAATTTATTAGTTCAGTTTGGATAGCTTCTCAACAGAACATATATAAAACATTTTAAAGATTCTGGTAAAGCTTTAGGTTTTTTATGGGGAAACAAATGCAAGGTATGTAAAGTGTTGCAGGCTGTATTCTGGTAAAAGTATGTACACCCCGAGCAGCATTACGTTGTTGTCGAGACAGTCTACGCCTTTCTATAACTTCCTCGGTCAGGTTGCCCTCTCTTTCTAGGTAGTTATCCATCACCTAAAAGAACAAATCACCAGAATCCCTGGGAGCCTGCACAAGGTGCCCAAAATAAATTTAAATATACATTAAATTCACCATAACAAAAAACAATACAGATTCACTCAAAAAACCCAAAATGATTTCAAACTGCGTTAACCACCAAAATCATTAACAATACAATTACAACCGGATGAGAATTATCTTCTTGACCTTAACTAAGGATGTAGGTGCTTGTACACAAAGAGGGCTTGAAATTGCCCTACACCGAAAATTTCAATTACCTGCATAAATATTTCAATACATGCTTATAAATCACAAATGGACTCGATATTATTGGAAAGAGGTGCATAATTGGCTAAAATAGAAGACCTAACCTTGTAAATCCCAAACTATATGGACCTGAAGCACTTCAACTGCCTGTGGCTGTGAAAAGCCAAACAACCACAGAGCTACTTTTTTTCTTATATGCTCTAATTAAGCAAACCAATTTCCCTCAGCAAGTTCAGCTTTTACCACAAATACATATCACATATGCCTTGCATGAAATAGTATTGTATATATAAAACCGAACACAAAAACACAAGTGTGATGCTATTCTCTTACACATTATATGTCATAAACTATATTATGTTACTTGTATCAATATTGGCGTGTATTGAAAGTGAAAGCTACAGTACCGACATGCGATGCAGCATTCTGAATGAGAAATGGGGCCAGTTGTTTTGAGATTGCCCTTCAGCATAATTGAATTCGCAATCACAATAACATACTAACAATTATATTTGTAGTAAATTGTTTCAATTTGATATGGTATGAAATGGTGCAGAAAATTACTGAAACTAATGTTCTGTTGTTTTATTCTGGCAATTGTCTACACGAAATCTATAATAAGAATCACTGCGAGAAATTGTAATAAGAATAAAAGTAAAGAAAATCACCTCGCAATTTCACTGCCAAAGAGAGGCTCATAAGCTTATGGAGACAATGCAGTGGTGTTGTGGGTTGACACTGACCTAGTTGGTGTAAAGGGGTTAAATTAAGAGCTATTGACTGAAAAAACCAACGAACTTATCATTTTTTTACCAAAAAACCTTTAAACTTTTTTTACCAACAACCCCAACAAACTGCATTAAATTTATAAAAAAATTAACTATAGTTACTTAATGCTAATATGGACTAACCACGATCAATTTACATCTTATGTGGCAGCATGATTAAAGGTAATTAAGTATTATTAATATAAAGATTTTTTTTTGACAAAACCAGCTTGCAGTTTAATACCAACATTCATGTGTTTGAGTTTTGGCTAGAAACAACAATGACTAGTAGTTTACTTGACAAATTACGGTAGTTCAAAGTTCAAACTAATACTACAAAAGAAAAGAAAAATAATGAGTACTGCATTTCTAAAACAAACACTAGACTACAACACAACCATCAGACATGTCGTTTATGTTACTTTTGAAAACAAAACCAACAAGCATCGGACTTTGAAATCACAATACATTAATCATTTTTAACTAGAATATATTTACATGTCATTAGTAGAAGTTAAGGACTTAAGTAGAATCACCAATATAAATTAAACTCAAACGAATTAAAAATACTGTCAAAACAAATTATACTCAAGAACATGTGTCGTCAATGTTTACAATCTACTACTTTCTATTTGTAGGATAAAATTCCTTATTTTTTTGATTACTAATACATATCGAAATTATTTTAAATAGATATGCAGAAACTTGATACTTGAACTCTCTTCTAGCATAGAAGTTCCCTGCTATCTCATGGAGCTGCAAAAACACAAAAGAAGGTTGCATCATAATTAAGCATAACAGCAATCTTTTCAATTCAGTTTCATAAAAATTGCTTAAAGAATAAGATATGTCATAGAGACATGAACATAGACAAATAAATAATATAGTGCTTAAGAACAATAAAGCATATTATAACAAACTACTCAATCCTCTTACTTCTTGACGTTGATGTGGAATTTATAGCCACCCCCTGATTGTCCTTGGTGTGTCAACTGTTCTATACAAGTCCACAAGATGTTACAGGTTAGAAATGATAACAAATTAGTACTAAAGCAATGTAGTTTAACCGCTTGAAGCATTAACGATAGTAATTAAGTCATGTAAACAGGAAATAAGAAATTTATAATACGATACATGAGATATAAAATAAGTAACAGGTGAGGTTGGAACTAAATCTATAGGCTCAGTTGTTTGGACTGGTATTGAAGCATTATTTAAAACATTTTCATTTCTCGGTACATTTGGACCTGCCATTGTTGCGCACCTTGACTAGGTAGTAAATAACCCTAGTAAATTTATAAATTAATTAGTATCCATGTAAACACTCACAATTGATAGTGAAATAAAATGTAGACTTTACATTTGAATATATCTTCCCTGTTTTAGGATCAGTAAACAATCCAGCTCCAACATTTTCATTTTTCTTTTTCTTTTTTGGCTTTGGAATAGAACTTAATATTTTTTGCTTTTTGAACCTTTGGTCTCCCGCCTTTATTTTTTGGTTTCTCAACTTCTGGAGTCTTTTTCTTCGGTGGATTTTTGCAAATTTTTTTATTATGTCCTGTATCTCCACAATTACTACATGTCATCTGCACTCCTTTCTTGCTAACCTGCAATGCTCCATTAGCTTTTGAGGAAGTTCTTTTATCCATATCTTCGTGCATTTCTTTTCTTCTTGCTTTCTTAGGTCTTCCTGGCATTCTCCTTTGCATTGGTGGAAGTACATGCACTACTTTGCTCTCAGGCCACATATCACTACCCTCTAGTTGTTGCATATAGTTTGTATAGGTTTTTCTGTAAGTTGCTTTCTTGTATGCAACATCAACATAATCATCAGGATTCCCATTACCTGTTAGGTTAGGGGACTTTACATAATCCGAGATTCACGAACAACCAATACAGAGCACATACAACCAATCGATTAGTTGACAAGATCCACCAAAGCGCGGTCAAACACTATTCAAGTATTACTTATACTTCTATCATCAATAAGTAAAAGTAAAACAAGAACAAACACAATATTTGACGTGAAAACACCCACGCCCCAACCCGTATTATTAATCCAGACGGTTATCAATAATACATCAAAACAATAACACCTTAACGGTGTCCCAAACCCGATACTTGAGCCAACAATGCTCAAGTACCTATACTTAAGACTTAATCTATTAAGCTTTCACATCTCAAACAAATACAAATACGACTATGTATATATAGCCACCCAAAACTTAGCCAACAAGACTTATCACCCTTGTTCTACAAGTCTTACCATACTTGTTCTACAAGCCTTCCAATTCTTGCACCTAATTACCCAACTTAGTGATCAAGACAAACCATATATAATAATTGTCTACACATACAATTATTATCTTACCAATATACATCTTAAACCACCCAAGACCATAACATTATATTGGGTTGAAACCCAACATTACCATAGTAAATGGCACTGATTGCATGTACACAAGGAATGTCATTTAATTGCCACATATTACAACTACATGTTTTCTCTCCTATATTCACAATATATCCACATGAGTTCCCAAGAAAAATTTCAAATTTACCCTCACAATTATGTTTTAGAGTCCAAAATCTATATTGCGCCTTCAAATCCTCTAATTTTTTCCTTATATTCGGACAAAGAGGATCAGATTCATTTTTTAAAATCTTTGGAAAATTCTTTACCACCCTATCCAAAATTGCTCTTCTAATATCCTCTAACATGAAGATAATGAGCTTATCTCTAGCATTTAATATGCTTCCATTAAAAACCTCACACATATTATTTTCTATATTTGTGCATTTTGTCACACAACTGAAAAATGCCCTACTCCTAGGGTCATGATCAATGAGCCATGCATAAGCTTGTTTTGAATGCTTGCTAATTTTGTTAACGGTCTTACTAAACTCTTCCTTTGTGGTGCTCTTTGCTACTGCCCAGAATAATTTTCGATAATGGCCTCCATCCCATCTTTTTCTGAAGTTTGCATATACATGTCTAGCACAGTTCCTGTGCTCCGCATTTGGGAGAAGCTCAGCCACAGATTTTAGCAATCCCTGCACAAAAGTTGAAAAGTTAGTAAATAATTTACATATATAAATTCTTTCCACCCCCGTTTGATACCAGCCAAACATATATAAATTCTTTTAAAAAATCTGCCCCCATCTTCGTTGGATACATCAACCACAATTCTACTGCCAGGGTTAGTCTTTTCGATTTCCTCTGCATAATCAAATAACATTGCATAATGTTTTTCTAGGCCGGTCTCAATTTCTCCTACAGCCTTCTGTTTAGCCTTCCAACACTGATTTAAAGTCACGTCAATCCATAGTTTGTGAAAACATCAGCTTGCATATCTTTTAGCTTCCAACTACGATTATCTCTAATCTTTCTTGCATACTCCCCTGCTAGCCAAGTACTATCCACTACAGCTGCATTGTAGTCTCTTATGCAAGTATGGTTATTGTTCAATGATTTTATCTGGAAACTCTCTTCAGAAGACATTTTAGTTGCCCACAACCTCCACTTACATATGTCTGAATACCCACACACCGCAAGCACTCTAGTACTTTCACTCTTTAAGTACTTAATTACAAGCCCTTTAGCAACTAAAAAAGATTTAATTGCATGTCTCAATTCATGACGATCTGCAAATTTCATCCCGATAAGTAGTTCAACATCTTTGTAATTGGTCTTGTCATTATAATATTGTTCTTCATTTTTCAAAAACCCATTTGCCTCCTCAATCTTTTTAATTTCTTCTAGACATCTCCTGTCTTCATCATCACTTCTATATAAATCTTCATCGAACATAATTTCCACCTTTTCTTCATCATCAGTTGCAATATTAATTTCATTTTCAGCGTAATTTGCATTTTCATTGTCAACATAAGTCCCATTTATTTCTCCACTCTCAGCGCAAGTCTCCTTTTTTTCTTCCTGTTCAATATCTATCTCATTATCGCCAACTCTTCATCACTCTCAGACATGTTATCAAGTGATGCAGTTATACTTTCACAACTTTCTTCGTCATCCTCTACTTCAACCTTGTGTTCGCTATATATCTCATACTTGTTGTCCATCCCAGAACCATATTTCAACATCTGCATCACATCCCCATCATTGTGTAATTTAATATAGCCCACATCTAAATCCCTACTAAATGGTCGAAAATACAATCCCAGGATATCTTGATTCATTGCATTTTCTTTTGCCAAGTCAAACAACTCAAAGTAACTAAGGACATCAATATCATAGTTCCTGCACGTTTTAATTCTGCCTCCAACATATTTGAGATAAGGCAATTTCTAGAATTTACCATCAAAATAAATCTCCAAATCTACATCCTACATACATAAATTACTATGAATAAGCAAGTACCATAATATATAATAACTAAAGTATAGTAATACCAGTAATGTATGTTGTAAATAATCATTAATTTTAAATATATCTATCTGGTAGATTAGGTTCAAGAGATATAAACATGTAATCTATACTGCTTAAGCATGGAAAATGCATACAATCAATTAGTAATTACAATCCATAATTCAAAGTATATATATTATTCACTCTCTAGACATGCATCAGTGTCAAAATATACAAACACATACAATGCATATATAATCCACCATACTTTGATCCATATAACAATTGAAATCTATGTCTTACAATACTAAAGCAGTTGAAAAAGATCAAGGAATACTTACTCAGGATGATCAAAATTGTGATTAAATATTTATCATTTGCAAGGGACCCAAAGGAGATAGTATCACTTTGATAGATATGATAAAAACCCTTAAATAGTTGAATTATCTCTATAGCGTGGTTTATGAAATTAGAAAATGTTGTGGGAAACACGTGTATAAAAATTACACATCAATTAAAGATATTTGATAGGTCAGATTGTTAGGCCGCGCAACACCCATTAACTCCACAATAGTATGATATTGTCCTCTCTGGGCCGTGGCCAAGCTCGTATGGATTTGTTTTTGGGCACTTCCTAAAAGGTCTCATACTAATGGAGTTGTTTGGCTGCTTATATTCAAGATAATTCTTCTTTATCTTATCGATGTGGGACTTGGGTTGACACCCACTCTACAATCTCCCCTCAATCCAAGAACCACCAATCTTGTGACCCTTATACCGCAGCTATTCATCTGTGGCTCCTGTTAGGTCCAAAGTAGTTTGTAGGAGGGGGGGTTGAATACAAACTATACGATTTTATCGAAATTGTTCTTTGGGTGTATATTAATTTTTAAACAATTCGATGCGGAATAAAACGAATACCGATATATCAAGTTAAATATAAAATTATATTAAACTTGATGGGGTGTGTCTAAATACACGGTACAAATTACAAGGTTTGATGACCAAACTAATTATTACAAATTCTATAGAAAATTCGACATGAACTTTTCTATTTGTAATAAAAAGATCGAATGCTTAAAGCTATTCGAGAGATAAGTTCTAGGAGTAAAAACTTGCTAGATAGTTCCAAGGTTACAAGTAAACTATTTCTATCGGTTTAGATTTAACAATAGAACTCAGAAATAATTTACAAGAATTAAACTGAAGCTCAGGAACTTTCTCTCTTTTCTTCTCTCTGTACTGTCTGTGTGTTTTAGAGAATGGTGAAGATGTTGTCTGAAGTCCAGCCGCCTTGGATCTTTTATGTTGAAAGCTTCTGTCTCTTTTTGGTTCATAATACCTTGAACTACCTTTGAAAGAGGTTGGTACTACCTTTTTCATGGAGGCTACTACCTTTCTGTTGGGCGGTACTACCTTTTCAGAGTGGCTACTACCTTTGCATTTGGTCGGTACTACCTTCTGAGTTACACTAGTACTACCTTCAGCAAAAAGGCAACTACATTCTGTTGAGCCTCTACTACTTTCGATACTACCTTTCTGAAAAGGTAGTACCAGTACAATTTTCAGCTTTAATCAATTAAATGATTTTCTGATAATCATTTAATTAATTTTCTTTTACATAAAATTCTGATTTAATTAATTAAGTAATTATTTTAATGAATAAATTAATTCTTGTAGAATTAATTTATTAATTAAATTAATCACATAGTATAATCAATTAAAGGAGAATTAATATGAATCCTTTAATAGCCAAATCTTTTCTAATTAAGTGAGGCTTCATAGAAATGCTTTTTAACGCGCACAACTTATAATCTTTAATTAATTAAATAATTAAATTTATTTAGAATTTATAAAAATAAATATCTAATATCATTAGATATTTATAAATATAATTTTCTAAATAAATAAAATATTTATTAATATAAATAAATCCTTACGGTCTAAGCTGCAGTCTCTTGAGGGTCTGGAACCGGACTTCTTTTGCTTAGGAAAAAATATACCAATTCCAACCGGGGTTCCAGCTTTACAAATATATCACTTTGCATTTCTTTGTGATAATTCTTTTTCCTCATAGCCAGTCCACTTGATAGTAAAATCCTTGTGGTTAATTAATTTAGCACTTCTGTTGCTTGCACATTGATTTTCCCTTTGTACCAGTCTTGATAGCCTGAACCACTGAAGTTAATGACGAACAACCAGTGTTTAATGTTGACACTCGATGCACGGTCTGGTTCATGAGTGACTAACCACAATGACTGTTCTTCATATATAGACTTTAAAGTTATGGTTCCTGTCTTCCTTTTCTTCACTCTTTTTCAAACCTTTCTAATCTATATTCTGCCACGGTAGGATGATCTTGTCACTATAAATAAAACCCACTGTCTTGATTACTCCACTGATGCTTGATCAACTGAATGAACTTCTTCAAGTGTAGTATACCTCAAAACGGTAGATTGACTTTGTCTTCTTTCTTTTGACAGTTAAGCATTTGAGATCCCTATGACAGTACATATACTATTTACTATTACATTCTTGTTTAAGTTGAGTTGAATCCTCGATGTTTACAAATAGGGTAAACATATGATTTTCAATCTCCCCCTATTTGTTTGTTAAACATTAACATACAAATTCCTAGAGGATAACTCAACTAAAAACAAGAAGAAGATAAAGCATTAAAGAGCTATAGTAGATAATACATATATAAAAAATTTCTGGTTTAGATATAACATTTCCAGAATCTCAGTATATGAAATGATAGATGATTGTTCCTCTAACACTGAACTGATCTTCATTAAGTAACTCATCTTCATTTCTTGACATATCTGCCTGATAACCCTTTACATCTAACATTGAAAGCAAATACATGGAAATTCTTCAATGGTAGAGAATATGACTTGTCAACCACATACTGAAGAATTCTTCTTTGTCATTTCATACTTCTCTCATTCCTTATGTCTCCCTACCTAAGGTGATATATCCACTCCTTATAATAGTGAATTTTCCCCTGACAAGGCGAATATTTTCATCTCCCCCTGACAAGGTGAATACTCCACCTTTTTAAGGTATATCCTTTTTCATATCTCTCCCCCTTAGATAGAAAATCTCCCCCTCACTAAGGTAAGCTTATAATCCCCCCTTAGTTGAGTATATCTTACTAAGGTAAGCTCTGAGTATATCTTATTCAATATATCTCTCCCTTAGTTGAGGAATCCTCCAAACATCTAATTATAGCAAACATCTAATTAAAAATTAGATGATACCAAATATTTCAATTATATCACCTCTTACCTTTAGTACAACAGATTCTTTATACATATACCATTGTCTGCTGCAATATGGAAAAGAAGCTTTGCTTGTGTTGAAGAATTTTCATGAAGACTTCCAGAATAGAAGTATGTAGACCGATCAATTTTGCCCTTTAGATATTATAGAATGGCCTCAGTATTGATCATCCTGACAACTAAATCCTCCGACAATTTCCTTATATCTCCCAAATATTTTAAGTGAACTTTGTTTGGGGAATTGGGAATGGGATTTGGTGTTTATCTTTCTTCCTCACTGTGAGTGTGTGATTCTGTTTCGTGTACCTCACAAGTGTTTAACTCATCTCTCCACTCATATCACTTAAATGAGTGATCTTCTCTAATCTCTTAAGTGTTTGCACTCATGTCCATTAGTCTATCATTCTAATCTCTCATAACTCCAACATCCATGTGTACCTGCAAGGAAAATTCACCATAGCCCCTTCTAGAGAGGTCACTGGTGGTGCAATGGGGTTTTGCAAATCCCCAATCCTCGTTGGACTCGTCAGACGAATCTGACTCATAATCTACAAGTTGGAAAAAAATTCCCTTTTTGTGGGTTTCAGATTTGAATTCTGAGAAGGTAAACAGTGAAATCAAAACTTAGAATTAAGATCATGTTTCCTTCTAATGTCTGTGACGACATCTCCTTGTTTAACTCATGAGGTGAATCTGAATCATAGTCAACAAGTTGTCGATCCGCACCTATGTCGGACCTGATACCCGCAGGATCCAGAGATGTTCCCCTGGGGAGTTAGACAATGATCCTGTTGATTTTGCATTGAGATCAAAGCCTTCTCTCGAGGTCTGTGAAGACTCTTGATTGTTTGAGGAACCTTCAACTTATAATCCTAACCGTAATATGGTCGGAGTATTTGTTGTTTCCGTCAATTCTTCCTTAGTATGTGCAATCTCACTTTGTGCATATTAAGTATTTTAGTCTTGTGTATGAAGTAGTGACTTACCAACAGATGCCCTGGCCGATAGGTGAATTTCAATAGACTCATCCTTTTGAGAGAATGAATCCAGAGACTGTATTAGTGCCATTTTCAGCTCTACATTCTTTTTGGAGAATGCAGGCGAACTTACAGATACCTCAAGTTGTATACGACTATTCTCCTTGAGGTAGGGCTGTGGGTTTACTATCCCTCACATCCTTATTTGTTGCATCAAGTCCAGTTACTCCCTTATTGACCTATAGTCTAATAGGTTACTTCTACTTCAGGGGTAAGCTAGGATGTGTTTAGATTTGGATTTATAGTCCGGGATAGAAGTTCTTTGGTTTACAACCTCATGACTTTCATGTGAGAAAACTTCCACAAGGACCTAAACCTGCATCACATAGCAGTAGAGCAGTATAGAGATAGAATGCATTTACAACATACCAGAACATTGAGTGAAAACATATGCATTATATCTTGTGAAAGAAATGATGTACAGTTGTGACTTCAAAACATTTAAACATATAAGCAATCACAGCTGTAGAAAGATTGAGTTTTATTTTTAAAAACAGTTAATGTGCAAGTGAAAGGCATATGACTCAGCCTATTTGTAGTTAGAGGATCCTAATCAACTTAAACCAAATTGTAATAAGTAAATATACATATGAACTGTCACAGGAATCTCAAGAAGTATTATCTGTCAGAAGAAAGAAGAAAAGTCAATCTATAGTTTTGATGTCATACACTGGAAGACGATTCAGTTATCTGATCAAGCCCCAGTACATCATTGAAGTGAATGGATTCATTTGAACAGTGACAGAGATTTTTCGAGTGATAGTTTGAAGATCAGTTACAGTACAAGAGAATTGAGAGAAGAAACAAACCACAACCTAAAGTCAAAAGTGAAGAAGCATCATTGAAGTTAGTCGTTCATGAACCAGACAGTACATCGAACGTCAACACAAATCAGTGGTAATTCTTTACTACCTTTAGTGGTTTGTAAGAATTAAATTAATTATTTATTGATTTAATTAAATTCATTTATAATTGATATAAATTAATTTAGTTGATTTAATTAAATGAATTAATTCTGGAAGAATTAATTTATTAATTAAATTAATTATTGAATCAATTAAATATGAATTAATTAATTATTAATTAATTAAATGGATCAATATGACTTAAAGAAAGAAAAACAGATTAAGTCTTGGAGAAGGAAAAATTCGGTATGACTTAATTTAAGTCTTACCGACAGAAGCTTTCCTGGTTTAAGTCTTACCGACCTGATTTATGTCTTACCGACCTCTGCCAGCTGTTGTAAGTCTTACCGACACATTTTATGTCTTAATGGAGGTTTGTGTAAGTCTTAATGAAGGAAAATCAAGTCTTGGAAGCAGTTTAAGTCATGCTGGAGCAGTTAAATATCCTACAGAAAGCCAGCAAGACCTGTTACTGTTATAAAAGAACAGAACAGACCAGATTAAGTCATAACGGAGAAAACACAGCAGAAACATAATATCAAGACCAGAATTCTCTCTCTCAAGAACACCAAGAACACCAAAGCTTAAACAATTCCCAGAAATTCAAGTTCTTCATCTTTGTGATATTCTATCCGATAGAACTTGTTTATTTGTGATTCTTGTACTACTAGCGAATTAAGTTTCCTAGTTCTTATCTTGATTATTATTATTAACTAAATTAGAAAAGTTCATGTCGAATTTTCTAATTAGTTATTAACATCTTGATAAGTTGTTATACTGATTTTGTAACACCACATCAAGTTAATATACAGTTATATTCAACTTGAAAAATTGTGTTAAATAATTCCGCAGATAAATTTGTCTTTATCAAATTTAATTTAAAGGACAAATTTCGATAAAAAGGTAAAGATTGTATTCAACCCCCCCTTCTACAATCTTATCGGACCTAACAGCAAGAGTCTGTATTTATGCATAAAACAATGTATTATCATGTCTTTTAATGAAAACTAGGTCGTTTTAATTTTTAAAAGACACAAACTCTTGACTTCGCAGTAATTAAAAAGAAATTATTAAATATATACTAACACTAATGATTTGTAGATAAGCAACATTTACTTAGAATAAATCCTAAGTAATATCATCAGAGCTAATATATAAATCTCAATTAGTTTGCAGTGTTAGAGCAACCAACAATTGTTAGTAGCAAATATTTTACTATTTGATACCAACTGTTAGTATTTGTCAAACACTTTAAAATGCAAGTAATTGTATTTGTGATTACTATCAAAATTAAATTATGAGCAAATAAAACATATAATTGCTTAAAATCATAATTTAACTAAGATAGAAATAATCACTGTTAAATACTAAATATTTAATGATACCAATTGTTAGATAAATTCAATTCAATGAAGATTGAATTATTACATTGAATACCAATTGACCTAATGAATATTTGTATCTAACATCATTCACTGACATTCATAAGTACGAGGAACTGGTTGACAAGAATTGTATAAGCTCTTTAGATGTAACATTTCAAACTTATGACTTCAAGGCAACTCCTCGTTAATAACAATTGTTAACTTCTAACAACTGCTTGTATTAGACAACCTTGGTTCTATATATAAAAAAATCGATTACCAAAGCTATCTTTTCTGCAATCTTAGAAAAAATATTCTAAGTCCAATACACCTTGATCCATAGTAAAAAACATTCATTATCAAAGTGTGAAAATTCCCATATATGACAAAAATAGTTATGATATGTGGAAGAACAAAATGTTAATGTTCCTCGAGGTTGCAAATCCTAAATACATGAAAGTCTTATCAGAAGGACCTATAATACCTTTTGGAGTAATTCCTGAAGTTGTTACTGATGGAAAAGTTATTTCCCCTGCAAGGTATGTACACAAAGATTCTTGTGAATACACTATTGCTGAAAGAGAGGAAGCTGGACTTGACATTAATTTAAGACTGATCTTAATAGATTCTCTAGACTCTGTAATGTACAGTCATGTGATTAACTGCAAAACTGCAAAGCAAATGTGGAAAACCATTGAAACTGTGAATGAAGGAACAGAGGAAGTTAGAGAGAATCGACTAGAAATTCTGACATCTGAGTATGAACACTTTCGATCAGCATACAATGAAAGTATTCAAGATGTGTTTGAAAGATATAACAAACTTGTCAACAATTTACAGATGCATGGCAAGTACTACACTCAGAAAGAGATCAACAGAAAATTTCTACTGTCAATGCCTGTTCCTCTAGAACATAGAATTACAGCTATCAGAGAGTCAAGGAATCTAAGTGAAATAACTGTAGAAAGACTCTTTGGTGTTTTAAAAACCTATGAACTGGAACAATCTCAACAAAAGGAGATTTATGGAAAAGGAAGAGTTGCTAATACTTCTACAACTCTTATTGTTAGAACAAACAGGAAGTGGAAGATAAGGTTATTCAACCTTGTAATGTTGACAGTGGTAAGCTTGAAGTCGAAGTTGGTCAAACGAATGCTAGTCCAGATGAAGGTGACTTCTATTCATTAGAAGAGCTAGATCAGTTGGAAGATGAGTACATGGCTTTGTTGGTAAGGAAATTCAGCAACTTCAGATTCAGGAAGAATCCCAAGTTCAGGTACAAATCTAATAATAACAGGTTCCAAAGAGGAGGTTCTTCATCCTCAAGTAACAGAGGAGGTTACAAAACTGGAACAGTTGAAAGAAGTAAAATTAGATGCTACAACTGTAATGAACTTGGACATTTCGCTACTGAATGTCAGAAGCCAAAACAAAACCAAAGAAAAGACTTTGGATCTGAGAAGAAGAAGACAGGTAGAGCCTATGTGGCTGCTGGAAAGAGTTGGGATGATACAGACTCTGAAGATGAAGAGTATGGCAATCTTGCCCTGATGGCAAAATCTGATAACTCCAGTGGTACTTCATCTGAGGTATCATGTACTGATAGTCAATATATTTATCAACTTAGTGATACACTAGGTAATGCTAATAGAGAGATTGAAAGGCTAAATTTGTTAATTACAGATCTTAGTAATCAATTATCAGAATTACATGATGTACAAAATTGCCATGATAAACAAAAATCTGAAATAAGAATTCTAAAAGAACTTGAGAGATCTCTAGCGTTGATAGTGGCTCAACAACGTGAAACAATAGCTGAGCTAGAAATAAGGGCTAATGCTACTTCTAATTCATGTAAAGTAGCTAAAGAGCTGTTTAACCAACAAGTTATTAATCAAACCGTGGGTATTGGGTTTGATTATAATGAAGCTGTTGGTCGAAAAAGCATTATTACCCCTAATCGTGTCAGTGCTGTAGATAGGGGTATACCATTAGTGCTTAAGGGTGTTAGTAACCCACTCTTTAAGAAATCCATAGCAGAACCTTTGGATACAACATCTTTAATCATTAAGGAAGAGATGCGCATTGAGGATGTAGCTAATGGCGTAGTCTTAGAAAGTAATCAAGTTGTTAAAAATGATAAAGATAGAAAGACTGTGTTTGTAAAGGCAGAAAGAGTTGGTGAGTCTACTAGTTCCTTGAAAACTAGTAGCAGAAGTAACAACATGAATAAATGCAACAACAAATCTACCATGCATGCTATTCCTGTTATTGATACTGCTCATAAGAAATGCGATGCTGTTAATTGTATGTCTTGTGCTTTTAATATAATGTCTGCTTACTTTAACGGTAATCATGCATGTGTTGATAAGAATGCTCCTAGACAGCATATGAGCAGAAATAAACATGTTAGATCCAGGACTGTAACACCACCTAATTCTAAGATTAGGACTTCAAGTCCTTCTCAGGACATGGTGAAGACATGGTTACCCAAGCTGAAACCAAAACAAGTTAAAGCTGTTTACAGGGTTAAATGTCCAGTACCTGAAGAAAATGTTGTTAAAATAAAAAGTGTTGCTTTACCTGATAAAGGTCAATTCTTTAAGTACTCCGAACCCAATCAAATTTGGGTTCCGAAGAAAGTCTAACCAATTTGTCATTGCAGGGTTTGAAACAGGTTGATCGAGTCATGTGGATTCTGGACAGTGGATGTTCAAGGCATATGACCGGAGATAAAGCCCTGCTGACAAATGTGGTGGAGAAGGCCGGCCCAGTCGTTACCTTTGGAGATAACAGCAAAGGTAAAACTGATGGATATGGCAGATTAGAAGCTGGAAATGTTATCGTTGAAGATGTCTCTTTTGTGAACGGCCTTGAGCACAATTTGCTCAGTATTAGTCAATTCTGTGACAAAGGTTATGAAGTTCATTTCAACAAGAAGAATTGTCTAATATCACACAAGAGAAATGAAAGGCCACAGTTGACTAGAGTAAGAAAAGGAAACTTGTACATAGCCAATATGAACTCTGGAAGCACAGAAGAAATTAGATGTTTTTATTCAAAGGCATCCACTGATGAAAGTTGGTTATGGCACAAGAGACTTTCTCACCTAAACTTCAAAACAATGAATTCTCTAGTGAAAAGAGAGTTGGTGAGAGGTTTACCTTCGATTGAATTTACACAGGAAGGTCTATGTGATGCTTGTCAAAAAGGGAAGTTAAAAAGGGCAACTCACAGGAGCACTAACATATCATCAATAACTGAATCATTACAACTTCTCCATATGGATTTGTTTGGTCCAGTTAGTGTGATGTCTATGTCAAGAAAAAGATATGCTCTAGTGATTGTTGATGATTTCTCAAAATTCACATGGGTACTATTTCTGAACTCAAAAGATGAAACTCCACAACTGGTAGTTGATCACATTAAGTTAATTGAGCTGGATTCTAATCGTCCAGTAAGAGCTATAAGGTCAGACAATGGAACTGAGTTCAAGAATGCAGTTCTGAATGACTTTTGCACTGAAAAGGGTATAACTAGACAGTACTCGGCTCCCAGAACTCCTCAACAAAATGGGGTAGTTGAAAGAAAGAATAGAACCTTGATTGAAGCTGCACGTACAATACTAAGTGAATCAAGGCTTCCATTGAGCTTTTGGGCTGAAGCTGTCAACACTGCATGCTATACCCAGAATCGAACACTTATCAATAAAGACTTAATGAAGACACCATATGAAGCTCTACATGACAAGAAACCAACTCTCAAGTACTTCCATGTATTTGGGACAAAATGCTTTGTGCTGAAAGAAGGAGATGATCAAGGTGGTAAATTTGAAGAAAAAGCACATGAAGCAATATTTATTGGTTATACTAGAAGAGCCTACAAGGTGTATCTTATTGATCAACAGAAAACCTTGGAAAGTGTCAATGTTACATTTGATGACACAAAACTCCCAAATATCCAAAATGAAGATCCATCTGAAAAGCTTAAGTTTGATGATATGTCAGACTCAGATTCAGATGATGACAATCAACCTGACGTTGTTGCTGATAATAATAATCCAAATGTTGGTGGTAATGATCAAGGTGATGCTGGTGATAACAATGATAATTTTCAAGACACCACTGATACTCTTGAACCATCAACAAGTCAAACTGGCAACAACTCAGGGGGAGATAATGAAGGGTCAACAAGTCATACTCAACATCATACTGAAGATCAAGGCGAATCGTCAAGATCAATTCTTCCCAGACAAACTGTTTGGAATAGAGCTCATCCTTTTGAGCTGATTCTTGGTGATCCAGATGTTGGTGTAAAAACAAGAAGAGCTTATTAGAATCAATGTAATTATTCTGGGTTCCTGTCTGTCATGGAACCTAAGAAAGTAGAAGAAGCTCTATCTGATCCTGATTGGGTGATTGCTATGCAAGATGAACTCAATCAATTTAAGCAACTAGAATTATGGAAGCTGGTACCCAGACCTAAAGATAGAAAAGTGGTGGACACAAGATGGGTATTCAGAAACAAATTAGATGAAGATGGCACTGTGATAAGAAACAAAGCAAGACTGGTAGCTAAAGGTTATTCTCAAGCTGAAGGCATTGATTATGACGAGACCTATGCTCCAGTGGCAAGACTTGAGGCCATCAAAATATTCTTGGCATATGCATCCTATTCAAGATTCAAAGTTTATCAAATGGATGTCAAGAGTGCCTTTCTGAATGGTAAGCTAGATGAAGAAGTGTATGTAGAACAGCCCCCTGGTTTTGAAGATCAAGATCATCTGGACTATGTTTACTTTCTTTACAAAGCTATCTATGGTCTTAAGCAAGCCCCAAGAAAATGGTATGACACTCTTTCTGAATTTCTATTAGAAAATGGTTTTATAAGAGGTGTCATAGACAAAACGCTCTTCACTAAAAGACATAAGAATGATATAATACTAGTCCAAGTCTATGTGGATGATATTATATTTGGGTTTACTAATGAGCTTCTGTGCAAGAAGTTTTCTAAGTTAATGCAGGGTAGGTTTGAAATGAGCATGATGGGAGAACTGAAATTCTTTCTTGGATTACAAATAAGTCAGAGACAAGATGGAATATTTATTTGTCAATCTAAGTACATCAAGGAGCTCCTCAAGAAATATCACATGGAGGAGTGCTCATCAGCAAAGACACCATCAACTATAGCTGTCAAAATTGGTTTATGTGAAAGTTCTGCTAAGGTAGATATCACAGGCTATAGAGGTATGATTGGCTCATTGCTTTACCTAACTACTAGTAGACCAGATATAATGTTTGCCACATGCTTGTGTGCAAGGTTCCAAGCGAACCCTAAAGAAATCCATCTTACTGCTGTCAAAAGAATCTTAAGATATCTAAAGGGTACGCCTAATTTAGGCATCTGGTACCCTAATGAAACTGGTTTTACTTTAATTGGATATACAGATTCTGACTATGCAGGAAGTGTTGTAGACAGGAAAAGTACATCTGGGAGTTGTCAATACCTAGGTGGAAGATTGGTATCCTGGTTCAGTAAGAAACAGCAAACAGTTTCCAACTCTACAGCCGAAGCTGAATATATAGCTGTTGGAAGCTGTTGTGCTCAGATCTTATGGATAAGGAATCAATTAATGGACTATGGCATTGTATTGGAAAATATTCCTATTTTATGTGATAATACAAGTGCCATAGCAATCGCAAGCAATCCTGTGCAGCACTCAAGGACAAAGCACATTGACATAAGGTATCATTTTATAAGAGATCATGTAATGAATGGTACAGTGGAACTACTATTTGTAGGCTCTGGAGATCAAACTGCAGATATTTTTACTAAGTCGCTTAATGAATCTTCATTCACTAGAATTGTTAGTGAATTGGGTATGTTAAACAGTCCTAGTAATTAATACTGTTAATATCTGAAATTTGATCTTTAATAATTTTGCAAGTGATTATTCTGTGAATATTTGTTGTTTGAAATCACTTGTATAATTATTTTACCATCTGATTTTCTTGCTTGTTTAATTATTTTTCACTCTGTTTATTCATATTATTTAATACTTCATACTTCTGTATTATTAGAATATTTGTAGATATTTATTTCTATTTTATTAATTAATTTATCATATGTTTTGTAATGTTTGTCCTGTTAATATTGCTTTGTTTTCGTTAATAGGTTAGCATATGGTATGTATAATTATTTTTATTATTTTTATTATTTGTTTAATTTTATATAATATTTTTTATTATTTTTATAAGTTAATTGTATATTTTATAGTATTTTTAATGTTTATTTAAAGTTAATATGACTTAAAATTAGGAAAAACAGTCAATATGACTTAATTTAAAATCGGTATGACTTAAACAGGTTAAGTCTTACCGAGTTTTAAATCTAAGTCATATTCGCAGGTCAGTATATATTAAGTCTTAATCAATTATAATTTATGTATATAATTCTAAGTCTTAATTAGTTTAAGTCTTAATCGAGTCTTAGTGTTAGTTAAGTCATATTGATTTATGTCTTAATAGTTTAATAAGTTATAATAGAGTCCTGTTTTTTAATTAAGTCATAATTGTATCTAATATATATATATAACAGTTATGTCTTAATAATTTTTTAAGTCATATTCATTAGTCAGTGTAAATTAAGTCTTAATCACCTGTAAGTTAATTAAGTCTTAATTACTTATTTTTTAAGTCTTATTCGTATGTATGTATTTTTAAGTCTTATTTGTCTTAATATAGTTAAGTCTTAATAGTTCTCTTTTTAAGTCTTATTCAACAGTTAGTATATATATTTAGTAGTTAATAGTTTTTAGTCATATTTTCATTTTAGTCTTTCTCTCTCAAGTTAAGTCTTAGAGAACAAAACATATACATACGATACACACAAGAACTCTGTCGAATCTCTGTCCAATTTTCGACCGAATTCTCTCAACCAAATCACGAATTAACCACATATTTGAACTCCTTGCTTGATTATCTTCGTTTTAAGTGGTTAAATTCGAGTTTTGGTTCGATTTCTTAAGAGTTTTATTTTCGAAAAACGGTTTTTAGATCTGTTTTTCTGGAAATCTGGGTTTGATTCTTGAAAAACTAAAAATACACGTGTGTTTGTGTGTATACAAGGATCATTGTGTGAATTTTTCAGAATTTTTGAAGAACTTTTAATTATTTCGAATTTTTAATTAATTATTAATTCGAAAAATTAATTTTTAAATTAAAAATTTGTAAAATCTGAAATTTTCAAGGAAATTAAATCTTGATTAAAATGGCTGATCGATTTAAAATTATTAAACATAATTTAATCGGTTATTTTGATCCAGAAAAATGTTCAGTTGAACGTTTTCGACCGTGGATTCGCTTTTTAAATGAAAATTCACTGGTTCGCAATGCTTTGAGATTGGATGCTCCTCTGAAAATTGAACCTTTGCGAATCATGTGTACTACTGCTGTCATTTCTAATGATAACAGATCTTTTGTCTTCTCTGTAGGAGATAATCAGTACACAGTGAATGAAAATACAATAAATACGGTCTTAAATTTTCCAACTGAAAATTTCGAAGAATTACCATCAGATCAAGAATTGATAAATTTTTTAAATGGTGTATTCTATCAAGACAGTCCTGATCAAACTGTCTGGAATAAAAAGAACTTCGTTCAGGAATGGGATTATCTGTTTGACACACTAGGTAGAGTCTTTGCCAATACTACTAAAGGGAACTTCGGGGTATTACCATCTTTCTTGCAGCATATTGGATATGCAGTTGCACACAACCGAAGAATTAATATTGGCAGACTACTGTGTGTTCCGATGGTTAGAAGAATCATTAATGCAAAGAAGAATTTTGATAATGGACATAAAGTATCATGTTATTATCCAAGATTCTTGTCATTGATTTTTAATCATCTTGTGGAACTAGAAAACCAACCCAATTCCTGAATGGAGAGTCACTGGCGTCAGGTAAACAACCTACCAGATTGTTCACTGAGTACAGCAACAAGCCAAAATTCACAAACATACCTGTAGTTGTCACCCAATACATGTCAAACTATATACAACTACCTGTTATTGAACCTGTACCAGAACCTGAACAACCAGAACAAAACCCTGAACCACCAGTGGAAAACATACTTGTTGATAATGAAAATCAAGGCAATCAACAAGTTGAACCTGCTCAGCAAATTGTTCCTCAGCCAGCTGCACTTGCTGTTGAACATCCAGTGCAAGAAACTGCATCTGTCCCTGAACCTGAATCAGATCAACCCATCTTATCAGAGACTGTTGCAGAATCAGCTGACCAGGTATTGCCTTCTGTTCCTCAAACTACTGCTTCTCAATCTATTTCTGGAACCCAAGTGGTTGGTAGGTCTGAGCAAGGGGTTGTAGTACCACAACCTCTAACCAAGGTCGTAGAGCCAAACACTCAACCAACAAAACTCATATCTTTTCACTCCAGAAAGAAATTGCAAGTTAAAAGAAGTCGAATCAGTAGTGGCAGTATGAGTGAACCCACAGCTCTGCCTCTAGAAAAGAAAAGTAGAACTCAAACTGAGGCAACTGTAAGCCCGTCTGTATCCTCCCAACAGGATATGGAAGTTGATATGGCCGTTACACAGTTACTAGAATCATCTTCTCAACAGGATGATTCTATTGAAATTCGCCATAGGGCCGTGGCACCTTGTAGTGAGTCAAGCACACCTCCCCTATTACTCACAATGGGGGAAGACATACCTTTAAATAAGTCTCAGGACACACTGCAAGGAGAGCACGTAGAAAATGTGACAGTGCCTACCATAGTTACGGTAGAAGAGTCTTCACAGGCTTTAGAGGGAAATCTTGGTTCTCAGCCAACTTTAATAGAACCATCATCTCCCCTCCCAGGACAAACACTCCTGGCTCCCACAAGGGATTTTCCACTCACAGTTTCGACTGGAGAAGGTGGAAGGCAACTTGATCAATCTACTACTGAAGCAATTCAGTCAACAATTTCAAATGTTCAAGTAGATTTGATTAAGGACAGGGATTTGCGAACTCCCATTGCACCACCACTGACCTTCCCAGAGGAGGCTAGGGTGATTTTACATGCAGGTACAAATCTGGAAGCAGCTAAGGAATCTGAGAGGAGTGATGTGAGGAATACCATAAAATTGAGTGAAACACATGCACTTCAGGTGAGTGGATCTCAAAGTGAACGTCAGGTGAGCGCACACACTGACACATACACTCTCTCATTATTAGAAAAGATAACTGCTTTAGAGAAAGAACTTGCAGTCAGCAAGGCTGAAACAGAAATCCTTAGAGCACAAGTGGGTGAGCGATCTTCTACATCCACCTCTGTCAACAGTCAGCTTGCTGTAATCAAGAAGGACATAAACTACTTAAAGACATCTTTCACCAAGAAGATAGAATCTCTCGAACTCTCTCATGAAAAGGCACTTGATGACTCTGGAGATATTATTGTTGCTCAAGACATGTCAATTTCTGAGATTTCCTTGAAAGTTGATAATCTACAGTCAGAGGTACAGCACAATCAGGAATCTACTGATTCTCGTCTGGACCAGATCGAAAAGCAAAATGCACACCAGGCTAAAGGGTTAAGACATTTGTTTAATCTTATAAGTCAAAGTCGCAAACCTACGAATGAAGAAATTGAATTCTTTACAAGTAAGGGTGGTGATGATGATGAACAAGATCCTGAAGCTGGGGCAACTGATAAATCTGTAGAGGATTCCTCAACTAAGGGGGAGAAATCAAAGGGGTCACAAGATAAAACTACTAAAGAAAGAGAGGGAGGAGAAGGAAAATCTGGTAAATCTGACCAAGGTGAAGATAAGAGGAAGAAAGTAGTTGAAGAAACTGAAGAAGAAATTCAAGACAAGAACACAGGTTATTATTACACGGGTGAACCGGATAACTTCGATGTTTTTGCTGATCTTGAATTCCCTGATCAAGGTGAAGAACTTCCTGAACTTGATCTTAGTCACTGGGAAGATGAAGGACCAGTGATATCTGAATTTGAAGCTCAACAAGCTGAGAAAGAATCTGAAGAATTATTTGCTCAAAGGGAAGCTAATTTGCAAATGAGAGAAGAAAAACTTAAAAAATCTTTAGAGCAAATTGCACGAAATGAAGAACTTCAGAAAGCTGAACAGCAAGCATTACAACGACTACATGCTATAAATGTTGAGAAGAGAAAAACATATATCAGACTAAAGAGCGGTGACAAATGGGAACGTGCTCAAAAAGTAATTGATTCACCTCAGAGTTCTGATTATGAAGATCGTCATCTCGGACAAATTCTCGAGGAATTCAAACTGGCAAATCCAATTCATGAAATGTATATAAAGGCCTTACAGGTAGAAGTCATCAAGATAACTACTGCATTTGAACCTAAATCTGATGAGCTGGTAATATTTGTAGATTGTCATAAAGTTGGAACATTCAGAGTATCTATTCAGTTCTTTTATGATAGATCATTGACAGAGATTTGGGTACTTAGGCCTAAGGTAAGAACATCTTCTGAGCTAGGTGTATTGTTACATGAAAAGTTCAAAGAATTTGCTGAAAGAGCTGGACCAGAAGTGATTAAGGAACCTCCACAAGTAAAATTTCTTAAGGGAGAGGTACTTCATACAATCAATCTTCAGACAGATGAGTTATACGAACATCATGCAAAACACTTGGTATATGCTGAATATGCTCTCAGAAATCATGGATACTTGACTGAAGAAAAGGTAATAGCTGCAGATCACATCCGTTCCCATGCACAAACGAACATAAAAGATTACAAGAAATTTCAAGGTGAACTGAGAAAGAAGCTTGGAATTCCTTTAGTCTTACCTCAAGGATTGTCATCAAGAAGAGAACGTCTTGTTGATTCTGATCTACACATGAAACTTCAAGTCACAGATGAGCCAGAAGAAGGAGAATTCAGAAGGGAAGACAATTGAAGATAAAGAATTGCTCTACATGTTATATCTTTAGAGCCTAGATAAATCTTGATAAGAATTTATATCATATGATCAGTCTAGAGGATCATCTATCTTGTATTTATCTTTCATGTTTGAATCTGGTAAATGTTAAATATAACCCAGAACTTTTTTTTCATATTTACTTAGTATTTAAAGTTTTATCTTTCATTTGGTTAAGTTGGATTAGTTGAGGTATCCTCTAGGAATTTGCTTGTTATTGTCTAACAAACAAATAGGGGGAGATTGAAAGGCATATGACTCAGCCTATTTGTAGTTAGAGGATCCTAATCAACTTAAACCAAATTGTAATAAGTAAATATACATATGAACTGTCACAAGAATCTCAAGAAGTATTATCTGTCAGAAGAAAGAAGAAAAGTCAATCTATAGTTTTGATGTCATACACTGGAAGACGATTCAGTTATCTGATCAAGCCCCAGTACAGCATTGAAGTGAATGGATTCATTTGAACAGTGACAGAGATTTTTCGAGTGATAGTTTGAAGATCAGTTACAGTACAAGAGAATTGAGAGAAGAAACAAACCACAACCTAAAGTCAAAAGTGAAGAAGCATCATTGAAGTTAGTCGTTCATGAACCAGACAGTACATCGAACGTCAACACAAATCAGTGGTAATTCTTTACTACCTTTAGTGGTTTGTAAGAATTAAATTAATTATTTATTGATTTAATTAAATTCATTTATAATTGATATAAATTAATTTAGTTGATTTAATTAAATGAATTAATTCTGGAAGAATTAATTTATTAATTAAATTAATTATTGTATCAATTAAATATGAATTAATTAATCATTAATTAATTAAATGGATCAATATGACTTAAAGAAAGAAAAACAGATTAAGTCTTGGAGAAGGAAAAATTCGGTATGACTTAATTTAAGTCTTACCGACAGAAGCTTTCCTGGTTTAAGTCTTACCGACCTGATTTATGTCTTACCGACCTCTGCCAGCTGTTGTAAGTCTTACCGACACATTTTATGTCTTAATGGAGGTTTGTGTAAGTCTTAATGAAGGAAAATCAAGTCTTGGAAGCAGTTTAAGTCATGCTGGAGCAGTTAAATATCCTACAGAAAGCTAGCAAGATCTGTTACTGTTATAAAAGAACAGAACAGACCAGATTAAGTCATAACGGAGAAAACACAGCAGAAACATAATATCAAGACCAGAATTCTCTCTTTCAAGAACACAAAGAACACCAAAGCTTAAACAATTCCCAGAAATTCAAGTTCTTCATCTTTGTGATATTCTATCCGATAGAACTTGTTTATTTGTGATTCTTGTACTACTAGCGAATTAAGTTTCCTAGTTCTTATCTTGATTATTATTAACTAAATTAGAAAAGTTCATGTCGAATTTTCTAATTAGTTATTAACATCTTGATAAGTTGTTATACTGATTTTGTAACACCACATCAAGTTAATATACAGTTATATTCAACTTGAAAAATTGTGTTAAATAATTCCGCAGATAAATTTGTCTTTATCAAATTTAATTTAAAGGACAAATTTCGATAAAAAGGTAAAGATTGTATTCAACCCCCCCTTCTACAATCTTATCGGACCTAACAGCAAGAGTCTGTATTTATGCATAAAACAATGTATTATCATGTCTTTTAATGAAAACTAGGTCGTTTTAATTTTTAAAAGACACAAACTCTTGACTTCGCAGTAATTAAAAAGAAATTATTAAATATATACTAACACTAATGATTTGTAGATAAGCAACATTTACTTAGAATAAATCCTAAGTAATATCATCAGAGCTAATATATAAATCTCAATTAGTTTGCAGTGTTAGAGCAACCAACAATTGTTAGTAGCAAATATTTTACTATTTGATACCAACTGTTAGTATTTGTCAAACACTTTAAAATGCAAGTAATTGTATTTGTGATTACTATCAAAATTAAATTATGAGCAAATAAAACATATAATTGCTTAAAATCATAATTTAACTAAGATAGAAATAATCACTGTTAAATACTAAATATTCAATGATACCAATTGTTAGATAAATTCAATTCAATGAAGATTGAATTATTACATTGAATACCAATTGACCTAATGAATATTTGTATCTAACATCATTCACTGACATTCATAAGTACGAGGAACTGGTTGACAAGAATTGTATAAGCTCTTTAGATGTAACATTTCAAACTTATGACTTCAAGGCAACTCCTCGTTAATAACAATTGTTAACTTCTAACAACTGCTTGTATTAGACAACCTTGGTTCTATATATAAAAAAATCGATTACCAAAGCTATCTTTTCTGCAATCTTAGAAAAAATATTCTAAGTCCAATACACCTTGATCCATAGTAAAAAACATTCATTATCAAAGTGATTGGAAGCTTGCAAATAAGCATAAAAATTATTCGAAGTAAAAGAACTATGGTCTCTTCAGGTATGTCAATATCCATAGTTCTACTTAGAAAATTTTCACACCTTGTATAGTAGTATGAGTGAATTTCAAAAGATAAAACATAAATTACTTAGAGGAGTTCTAAGTAATTTCACTCATACCATTACATCTCACAATTAGTTAGTAAATAAAATTCTAACTAAATATCATTAACTG
Source organism: Saposhnikovia divaricata (assembly GCA_036435485.1). Taxonomy (NCBI): domain Eukaryota; kingdom Viridiplantae; phylum Streptophyta; class Magnoliopsida; order Apiales; family Apiaceae; genus Saposhnikovia; species Saposhnikovia divaricata. The sequence continues at coordinate 136,467,943 of CM071595.1, forward strand.
ATATAAGTCAAAATTTCAATACAACCAATTGTTAGAACCATAATTAACATCTCACAACTAATTGAAGACCAAGACAGATAGGTCCAAATTAGTTATGATTCAGATTTATTTTGATATATGTGGTACAGAGCAAATACTAAATTGAATTGCTTCAGGTTCTATAACTCATATCAATCAAAGTAAATAATTAAATAAATAAATACTAAATCTCTATGAGTTAGATTTTAGCATTTAAATATTTAAATTATCCTTAAATAATCACCACTGAAATATATTGCAATTATACACAAGGCAATCATTCAACAGATAATTCTCAGTGTGAGGTCTGGTTGTAAATAAGTTCACAAGTCCTTTCGATACAGAAAATTGAATACTTATGAACTCATTTATGAATTGGTTATAATGAATTAACAAGTCCTTTCAATACTGATAATTGAATACTTGTAAACTCATTTAAGAATTACTTATGGTAAAATCACAAGTCCTTTCAATACGGACAATTGAATACTTGTGAGCTTACTTAAGAATTACTTAACAGATGGGTTTACAAATCATATAGCCTTACCAAAATCCCAAGTTTACAAACTTGAAAAATTAATTTCATCAAGTGATTTGGCAAACATGTCTGCAAGTTAATCTTAATTAAAGACATGTTCTTGAAATATGATACCTTATGCAATTTGCTTAGTCCTTGAGTGTTCCACAGAGTTGTTTGAGATGAATTTGATTCCTTGTGTTCTCCTGCTTTCGTACAACTTATTTGATCTGTCTCTATGCAGCAAAACATGTCAGAACTGATGTCTCTAGGGTACCATCTCCGCAGATTTGGGTCCAACTTAAGACATCTGAAAATCAATTGTAATAACTACAAGAATAGATTCTCTAGGTTCCACTTGGGGCCTTGCACATTCGCATATTGAGAATATAATATGTGTGTAAGTGATCTATTAGCAATTGAATAAGATAATGAGCTGATGATTCCTCTACAGCCTGATTAGGTCCTAATTAGTAGATCCTGAACTTGTTGGGTCAAATATCTCTAGGGTACCATTTCCTCAGATTTGGGTCCAACTTAAGATTTTTGATTACCAACTTGTTAGGTCTAAAATAATAGGTCAAAAGCCAGTTATAGTGGTGTGTTGGCATAGAGTCTTGACAGGTCTAGAATCTTCTGAACAGAAGCAAAAGATCCTTGACTTACTTTTATTGTCATCATTCTTTTGGCTTACTAAAGTAAATCAAAAGAATTGCAACTTTACCAACATCAAAATAGCAAATATCTTGATACCAATTCATAGTTAGTAGACCAACATATAATATAATCAAGATATCATTGCGCATATATATAATTTATGTTTGTGCCTAAAGATGTAGAGAGTTCTATAAATATGACACCAATTGTTAAAAGATACCAACTGTTAAAGATTGATACCAAATGTTAAATTATAGTTAGGGTTTCATACCATGTCTTCCATGATTGCTTGAGTGATGATACCAGTTCATACTAACCTGTAGAGATTTTCCATTATCTCACCAACCAGGAGTGTACTTGTTCACATTCCTCTAGCATCCAGATTCAGTAGGTCTAGATGTCCATTATAATCATGAATGTGCAGCAGGTGCCTGATATCCTTAAGTCTTGTCACTGGTGCTTCTTGTTAGATATACCATTTGATCAAATTGTAACCTAGCATCCAGTTTGGCTTTGTCCCTCATAACAATGCCTTGACATCCAATTAGACGTCTGGTTATCCTTGTACCAATTACAACCTTGTTATTTGGTCTGGATACCAGCTTCCCTTCAATCTGCCTTTTGTAGTTAATGAGATCATCTTGCATTGAAATCACTCAATCTGGATCTTTCAGAGCCTTTGTAGCTTTCTCAGTTTCTTCTGAAAGAAAACTAATGAAATAATCATTGGTACTTAAAGCTCTACTAGTCGTTTACTTCCACCATTAGGAACACTAAGAACTAGGACAAAGAGTTAATTGAGTCAACACTCTTTGTTTTGGCAGACATGTTCTCATAGTGTCCTTTGATTTTTAATGTGGTGTTAAGTTGACTAGTTGATCCTTCAGTTGCTCCCCCTAAGCTGTTGCTAGGTTTACATGAAGATTCTCCATGTTTCACATTGGTTGGATCTGAATAATCATCACCAATGACAGCTGGGAGCTAGAAGTTGTTGAACATCACTAAGACTTTCAATCACTTTCTATTGATTAATAACAATCACCCTGTAGGCTGTTGACTCCATTAAGTAACAAAGGAAATTATCTCTTGAGCATTAGCTGATTTCCAGGATGCTCACTTTCATTTATCATTGCAAACAATTTCCTTCATAACTTGTGGGGTCTTCCTATATTTCTTACTGATCAGGGTTTAATCATGTCAGTAGCAAACTATTGACTGCTTCAGCATTAATACTCTTGAAAGTGCAGAAATCATTTAGAACACTAATTAATAGGTCCTATAATCTGGTCTCCAAGTTGTCATAGTCAGTTTTTCTTCCTGCCAATCTTCTAGATGTGATCAATCACCATCAGTGGTGTCTTGTCTTCAGATTGTCTGAACAAAAACTTTTTTGTTAAGAGAAGTCATCAATCACCATCACTAAAGTATATTTTACATTGTTGTAGAACTTCTGTATGATGCTTCTTTGACTTCCCTTTATGCCATGCCTCATAATTTCATTTTGCTTTAATTCGAGATGAGGCAGTCTTCTTTACTGATTCGAATTCTAGGAAAGATTCTCTTGATTTGACATTCAGGTGAGAGAGCTCCTTATGTCATAGCTGAACTCTTGTCTGATGAAACTTTAGATTAAAACTTGTTGACTTCACCTTTGACTGAGATTCCATGTCAACTACAAATAAGTTCTTTTTCCTTACTCCTCGAATAGTAGGCTCTTCATCTTCTAAAGATGCTTTATTACTGACAACATTCCTAGCTATTTAATAGCCATGACCCTAGGTCATACCCTTGCTGTTATCTCCAAGGGAAAAACCACTTGGCCTATCTTCACATTCACATTTGATAGCAGGGTTCTTTCTTCGATGATATGCTTTGAATAACTCATTAATAATGCATAATCGATCAACCTGTTTAGCCCTACATTCACAAATGGATAAAAAGTTCTCGGTACCCAGATATTCTTGGGTCCAGATGGATTAGAGATATCTCTGTTAATAGAATCTACAGACTTGACATACATACAACATACAAACCATCACACATTTAAAACATACAAACTATGACATGTATTGCATTAGTGGTGACAACAAACATAGCATTCATATAGCAATCAAACCATCAAATATTTAAAACGTGCAAACTATGACATGTAATGCTATTTAGAAAATCCAGTTAACCTATATACAAGAATTTTCTAAAACCAGTTGAAACAGAAGAATTAATAAGTAATCACTAATTCTATCCAGTCCAAGGATGTTGTTATATACCAGCTAATAGTCTGTATTACCTAAGTAAGTTTTAGATACAACTTTGTGTTCTACAAACATCCTAGGTAATCAATCCATCTCTTAAACTTTTAAACCTTAACAAACAATTCAGAATGAATAAGCAAATCTTGTTCTACAAAGGATCCTGAAACTAGCTTAAGCAGAGGTCTTATATGCTTGACATATATCATTTAAGAATTGAGAGATATTGTCTAAGGAACATTTCTAACTCACTATTGTAATTAATCAAATTTAACAAATATTCATCCACATATTAAGATCTTCTAACCATAGATCTAACAATTAAAAACTAAGATCTCAACATGCTTTGAATTCCTGAGAATTACATATTACACTAGTTTGAAGAATTGATACCTAAGACATATGAGGTGAATCATCTTCAGAGATTGCTATGAAGGCAAGATATTCATTATGCTCTTCTCATCATCATCTGATCCATCCCAACTCTTTCCTTCAGCAAGATAAGTTCTGCACTGATGCTTTTGTTTCATCTCATTTAATGAATCCCTATTCATCCTTGTCTGTCAGAATCCTGTACCATGTTATACACCTTGATAGCTACTTATCACATATAGTTTTTCATAATTGCAACTATCATGTCTTGTTCTTTCCACTATCACAGTCTTGTAACCACCTCTTGAGTTGAACTATATCTTGAAGAGTTTCTGCTTCGGAACAGATAGGCCTGATCCCTGGATACAACTTTAGCACTCTTTCTGAATTAGTAACTTTTCATGTCTGTTCAGAGGTTCCATCATTAATTCTGACTGAGATGTCTAACTGTCTAGTCCATTCATAAACCTCCTTGATTCCATTCTTCTAAAATCTCTGTTGATTCCTTGAAAGATATTTATTTGGTACAAATCACTAAATGTTTTGGATTTAGCATTGGGGAAATCCACTAAGTGTTTGTATATCATTGAATCAATAGAGTTGACTAAAATCTTCAAGAAAAATTCCATCCACTAAAACCTCTTCCTTTCCTGCTTCTGAAAAACCAATAAGTCACATGGAATATGACTTACAAAAACTAAACAAATTAATCTTCAGCAGGTAGAAATTAATTCCATTGAAAAATGCATCTTCTTCAAAAGATTCAAATCATCTTTGACAACCCGGAGGAATCTTCAACTAACAATCTTCTAAGAACCATTGGCTTATAATAAATTCAAAATATTTAAAATTCAAAAACTTCAAGGACTTGAAAATTTTTGAGAAATAAAAAATTTGAAAGTAAGTTCAAATTAATTAAAATTCGAAATTAGAGTCAAATTAATTAAGAATCAAAAAATCTCAAGAAATGAAATTTTTTTAGAGTTAAAGAATCCGAAAATAAATTCAAGTTAATTAAAATTCGAAAGTATCAAGAATTAAAAATTTTGAGAATTAAACAATTTAAAAATAAACTCAAGTTGTTTAAAAATCAAAATTTCCAAGAATTAATCATTTCAAGAATTAAAAAATTCGAATATAAGTTAAGATTATTTAACAATAAAAAATATCATCTGTTTCAAAAAAAACAATCAAAAATATCATAAAATGAAAATTTTTAAAGGTTAAACAATTCGAGAATAAATTCAAGTTAGTTAACAATTGAAAATAAACTCATATTGTTTAAAAATCAAAAATATCATAAATTGAGAATTTTTAAAGGTTAAAGAATTCGAAAATAAATTTAGATTATTTAAAATTCAAAAATCTCAAAACTGAAAATTTTGAAAGTTAAAGAATCCAAAAATAAGTTCAAATTATTTAAAGTTAAAAAATCTCAAGAATTGAATTTTTGAAAGTTAAAAAATTTGAAAATAAGAGAAGTTGACTTTTTGGTCTAATACCGGATTTGATATCTGTAAGGGTCAACAAACTCGAAAACCAATTGGTGGACCACAAAAATAAGGATCTTGATTTGTGCCTCAATCAAAAGGCTCGGATACCAATTGTTAGGTCCAAAATAGTTTGTAGAAGGGGGTTGAATACAAACTATACAATTTTATCGAAATTGTTCTTTGGGTGCATATTAATTTTTAAACAATTCGATGCGGAATAAAACGAATACCGATATTTCAAGTTAAATATAAAATTATATCAAACTTGATGGGGTGTGTCTAAATACACGGTACAAATTACAAGGTTTGATGACCAAACTAATTATTACAAATTCTATAGAAAATTCGACATGAACTTTTCTATATTTATAATAAAAAGATCGAATGCTTAAAGCTATTCGAGAGATAAGTTCTAGGAGTAAAAACTCGCTAGATAGTTCCAAGGTTACAAGTAAACTATTTCTATCGGTTTAGATTTAACAATAGAACTCAGAAATAATTTACAAGGATTAAATTAAAGCTCAGGAACTTTCTCTCTTTTCTTCTCTCTGTACTGTCTGTGTGTTTTAGAGAATGGTGAAGATGTTGTCTGAAGTCCAGCCGCCTTGGATCTTTTATGTTGAAAGCTTCTGTCTCTTTTTGGTTCATAATGCCTTGAACTACCTTTGAAAGAGGTTGGTACTACCTTTTTCATGGAGGCTACTACCTTTCTGTTAGGCGGTACTACCTTTTCAGAGTGGCTACTGCCTTTGCATTTGGTCGGTATTACCTTCTGAATTACACTAGTACTACCTTCAACAAAAAGGCAACTACATTCTGTTGAGCCTCTACTACTTTCGGTACTACCTTTCTGAAAAGGTAGTACCATTACAATTTTCAACTTTAATCAATTAAATGATTTTCTGATAATCATTTAATTAATTTTCTTTTACATAAAATTCTGATTTAATTAATTAAGTAATTATTTTAATGAATAAATTAATTTTTGTAGAATTAATTTATTAATTAAATTAATCACATAGTATAATCAATTAAAGGAGAATTAATATGAATCCTTTAATAGCCAAATCTTTTCTAATTAAGTGAGGCTCCGTAGAAATTGTTTTTAACGCGCACAGCTTATAATCTTTAATTAATTAAATAATTAAATTTATTTAGAATTTATAAAAATAAATATCTAATATCATTAGATATTTATAAATATAATTTTCTAAATAAATAAAATATTTATTAATATAAATAAATCCTTACGGTCTAACCTGTAGTCCCTTGAGGGTCTGGAACCAGACTTCTTTTGCTTAGAAAAAAATCTACCAAATCCAACCGGGGTTCCAGCTTTACAAATATATCACTTTGCATTTCTTTGTGATAATTCTTTTTCCTCATAGCTAGTCCACTTGATAGTAAAATCCTTGTGGTTAATTAATTTAGTACTTCTGCTGCTTGCACAATGATTTTCCCTTTGTATCAGTCTTGATAGCCTGAATCACTGAAGTTAATGATGAACAACCACTGTTTAATGTTGACACTCGATGCACGGTCTGGTTCATGAGTGACTAACCGCAATGACTGTTCTTCATATATAGACTTTAAAGTGTGGTTCATGTCTTCCTTTTCTTCACTCTTTTTCAATCCTTTCTAATCTGTATTCTGCCACTGTAGGAAGCTCTTGTCACTATAAATAGAACCCACTGTCTTGATTACTCCACTAATGCTTGATCAACTGAATGAACTTCTTCAAGTGTAGTATACCTCAAAACGGTAGACTGACTTTGTCTTCTTTCTTTTGACAGTTAAGCATTTGAGATCCCCATGACAGTACATATACTATTTACTATTACATTCTTATTTAAGTTGAGTTGAATCCTCGATGTTTACAAATAGGGTAAACATATGACTTTCAATCTCCCCCTATTTGTTTGTTAAACATTGACATACAAATTCCTAGAGGATAACTCAACTAAATACAAGAAGAAGATAAAGCATTAAAGAGCTATAGTAAATAATACACATATAAAAAATTTCTAGTTTAGATATAACATTTCCAGAATCTCAGTAGATGAAATGATAGATGATTGTTCCTCTGACACTGAACTTATCTTCATTAAGTAACTCATCTTAATATCTTGACATATCTGCCTGATAACCCTTTACATCTAACATTGAACATTATCAGCAGATACATGGAAATTCTTCAATGGTAAAGAATATGACTTGTCAACCACATACTGAAGAATTCTTCTTTGTCGTTTCATACTTCTCTCATTCCTTATGTCTCCCTACCTAAGGTGATATGTCCACTCCTTATAACGGTGAATACTTTTCATCTCCCCTGACAAGGTGAATATTTCCATCTCCCCCTGACAAGGTGAATAATCCCCCTTTCTAAGGTATATCCTTTTTCATATCTCTCCCCCTTAGATAGAAAATCTCCCCCTCACTAAGGTAAGCTTACACGTCTTTACAGTTGATTTACACTCCTAATCAGATAAATCTTCAGTTATTAGAAGATATATGTCATATATACTGATTAAATCATGATAATTCATATATTCTTGAGATAAACATCAAGGAATGGGCTTCCAATAGTCCTAATACAGCTTGGTAACATGATTATATACATCATACACGATTATTATCAGAAATATCAATCATAATCCCTTTAAAAATGGGATAATTCATCATAAACAACCGAATATATCATAATAGAACTACATACGGGCTTGATCCACTATAAATAGTGGTATGTAGGCAGTTTACGGGATCTCTTAGACACTTTGACACCTTGAGTAAAATAGAGCACGAATACTCTTGTGTGACACATCATTATTAGGGTTCTTGGCAGGCCAACATACGGTTCTTGAGCTCTAATTCCCGTGAATCCAGTCCGATATTCCGAGGAACCACCTCCCGTGCTCTTCGGAAACCCCTAGTCGCGAGCCTTTCTGGGCGGCTAGCCTCTAATCTCTAGCCGTGAGCCTTTCTGGGCAGTTAGACGATTCCGTATTCATTGGTGCTATTCCAGCAACGGCCTCCTTGAATTGTTGTGACAAATTCCTCCCACAACACTTATTAGTGTACATTAAAATTCTATAAATTAAATCTTAGATCGTAACAGAGATAAGGTGGAGGAGGAGAGAGAGAGAGGTCTTTCACCACTTCCATGAAATTGATTTCGCCTGAAGGTTATTTTGATAATCAAAATAAGGAGAAAAGTCTATAGAGTACTCATTTAATTAGAGTACTTGGAGTACATATACGTTCTGCATTCAAAATATTTTAAAATTTATTATTTGCAAACCATGTTATATGAATATCGTAATTTCATTAATAATCTTGAAAATCATATATGTTTTCCGATATGTTCATCTTGAAAATCCTTTATGTTTTGCAATCAGAACATATATGTTTTGCAACCCAAATGTGTTTGTTTGCACTAAATCACGCAAGCGTACGTGGTCACAAGTAATATATGAATAAGTCAAGTTCGTTCCCACAGAGATCTGGTTAGGTTTCAATTCAGTTCATGCACCTATGCAATAATGTATGGTTTTTATTCACTGCTAAGACAATTAACAAGATTGGATTTAGATTAACTATAATTAACTAAGAAACAAATTAACAAAACTAAGAATTAACTAACTAACGAGAATTGGAATCGAATTACTTATGCAAGAGAAAACATGGGATCCTAACTTCATTAAATACTTTGCTTAGATATGACGCCTTTAATCACTATATGCAATGGTTATGATATCTGATCGGACAACACGAAACAAGTATAAGCTACCTCTCGGTATACTAACACCAAACTACTCATACATCCATAAAAGAGATAGAAGATGAATAGACACCAATTATGTTTAGACCCTATATCTCTATAAGATTTGAAAACATAACGGTTTAAGCACAAGTTATCCATATTGATCACATAGGGCAGCATAATATCTCTATTTACGCTACAAATCATGATTTTAAAACATCAACCTATCCTATGCTAGCATGGTAAGTTCTAAATCTCAAGATCCACTCTCATTTCGCAAGAGATTAACAATTGAATTTAGATGTTAGCTATACATCTAAAAGCATTAAGAATAACCATACAAGGATATCAAATATACATCACACACAGATCTTTAAAGCATCAAAATACTAAAGCTCCATAAATAAATCCGTTAGAATCCCACGACAACGATTAGTTCGTAATTGAACCTCTCGTCATCGTGGGATCAAGTGAAACCACGATAATTAAACAAGATATGAATTCTATGTTATAATATGCTAACTAATGATACAAATTACAATGGTAAGATGTGTTTATATAGGCTCTAGAAGTCTTGCCCAGCAAGAAATTCCCCAAAATAGAGTTAAAATAGAATTTCTGCAGTTTAGCACAAAATACGTTTCCTATACTGATTCTGTTTTGAAGGAAAATTCGTAGGTGACTTTTCTTCAGTATTTCTGGGCCGTTCCAGTTGTAATTGGACCTCTAAACCACTTTCGAATGAAAGAGAATTCCGTTATCTTCGCGTGGACAGTAAGATCGTCCAAAACGGACTTGTAGAACTCAAGATATGGCCAAAACAGTGAATAAGGGCAAAACTGTAATTTTTCAGTAACGCGCGCGCGTAGCCCGCGCCCCAGGCGCGCAGCCTGCACGAGTTTCAGCTGCCAGACGCGCAGCCTGCCCCTAGCCCTCCGTCTGCGATCATTTTTCAGCTCTATTTCCTTCGTTCTTGCTCCGTTTTCGCCCGTTCTTTTTGCGTTAGATCACATTCTTTATTTCCATTGACTTAGAAACCTTCATGAGAGTTTAATGACAACTCCATTCTTCATTCCATTGCACAAATTTAACTCCAAAAATGACGGAAGCATCAACTATAATCGACATTCTTACAAACCTGCACAACTACACAAAACAGATCAAAACTACAACAAACTTGAGTCCAAGACAATCAATTTAAGCCGAATTGAAGCGATCCAAGTGGATATAAAATCCACTTATCACACCCCCAAACTTAAACCGATGCTTATCCTCAAGCATAAACAACTAAACACTACCTAATTAGTACCACTTCCGTAGGTGATCACGGTTGCATTTGGCATATGCAACGAGCCCTTTAAACCCCTAGGCAGCCCTAGTGGACGAGTAAGGTCTTATGAGGGCCTATAGCGAATGTACCCACAAAATCCAATGCAATGTAATGCATGAATGCAACTAATATGAAAATGCATATGATTTACTACTAATACATCACCACACCTTCAAATCCTATCATGTCATTTCACCTTAAGAATGAAAGTAATAATGCGATGTCTTGGTGTCGAAAGTGCAAGTATTCACATAGTCTACTCAATGAACATGCATAAGTTCTCAAAAGTCCATGTCAAGTGTAAGAATAAGTTAGTAACCATGCTAAGCCTACAAGAGTACATCTTTGAGACAAAACTCGGGATCTCATACGCAAAAACAAGTACACACTCACAATCCACTCACAAAAGAATATTCACTCAAGAACAAGGGTAAGTGTATCACTCAATTCCAACAAAATCGAATGCATGCTTGACATTTGATATCAATCTAACTCTTAACACAACATACATCAATGACGATAATCAAAAGGTCTTTAATTTGGTTGTAACGGGGCTAGGGACAAGGTATGTCAAATAAGCCAAATCAGGTGAAGTGTCAAAATCTAGTAGGAACTATAATGAATCATACACAACACCCTATTTCCCCCACATAATTTATTATTTTTCTTCCAACAAAAACACTCGACTAGTCGACTAAAGTAGGATCACAACAAACACAAATATGCTCTCATAATATTTTTTTTCCCTTTTTTTTTCTTTTTTTTCTTTTTCCGAGAGCTAAATATAACAATAATATAAAAAATAACAATGATCCCACGATTTTATTACACATGCCGACTATCAAGTAAACAACCAAACCCAATGTTCAATATTTCCCCCAAAATTATGACCAACAATAAACCCCTCCTTGCACACCTTATTACTCCCTTAAGCACTCTACTAGCCTTTGACAATGTGGGTTCAAATTAATGTAAGGCCAATACAGGAAAAAGGTCTAGGCAAGTAATGTGGTATGTCACCGAAAAAAAAGGATTAAGCTCAACGGGTTAACTAATTGATCATGTAAATATGGTGTGGTAATATGGGAAAATATGCGGTTATTCCTAAATGCCTTTATCATTTTAATCGTCAAATAATGTCATGCATTTCAAGAAAGACCTCAAACAACTGCTAGCAATACAAACAATCCGTGGACACTCAAGCAAACAAATAAATTGCAACAAATATGCAATAAGGCTCAAAAGTTCACTAGGTGCAGGGAAAAACATACTCAATCCCAAGCAAAAATCTCTCTAATGCACCTACTTGTATTCAAAGCATGCAAACTATATCAACTTGCACATATTCATGTCCTTCTAATTACTCACAACATTCAATAAGTCTACTAGCTTCAACTTACTAGTGTATGAGTGTGCACAAGAACAAAGCATATCACTTCTCAATCAAAAGCATCAACATAAAATTCCTATCCAGCATGGGTGCAAATGCAAACTACTATGGATTCACATGATAATAACACGAACAAAACATGCATGAATTACAACTAAAATGCAAAGCATGAAATCCTACATGATACATAACTACTATAAACAACTACATATCTACTACTCGTCCCTCGAACCACCCCCAAACTTGAAATATTCAATATCCGCATTGAATGAAAGTAAATAGGAGGGATAGTAGGAAACATACCTAATCATCGAAACACATGGGTTGCCTCCCACGAAGCGCTTTTGTTTAAAGTCTTTAGCTAGACATGGCAATGGCTTTTCTATTGAAAATTTCTACACCGTATCTCTAGATGGCCATTTAACTATCTTTTCCGGTGCTATATCCTTGACGACAAGTTTCCGCCTTCTTTGCTCCTCAAAAGTGTTCGTAATATTGTTCTCTTCACTACCTGACAAGTTAGCTACAATAATAATAGGCAAAGTAGATGATTGACCAAAATATACATATCTTAGCAAATATACATATCTTAGCCGATCTGATGGTTTAAACTCGAGTCTGGAAGTTTCTTCAACATGATGATTTTCATTATTAACCACCAAAGACTGAGCAAGAGTGGAAATAGATGGATTAGGAACGAAAATGGATAGTTCACCAACAGAAGTCTTCACAACTGACTTAGGATCAAAAGAACTCTCCTCAAGTTGGATTTCATGCTTATAACAAATGACCTTCAATTCCTTTAACATCTCATCAGAAGTAAAATTCCTATACAACTCATGAAGATCCTCATTACCCTCAATCAAAACATCTTCCTCAAGAAAAGACTCAATTGCACTATCCTCAAGATTTGACCATGAAACCACCTCATCAACCAGCACCTTAGAATCCCAAAGATCAGCCAAGCCTAGTGACTCACACTCTTCCTCTTCATCACTATCCACCACAGATTCTAAAAAAATATAATTTTCTTCTTTTTCTGTAGGATCCTGATCATGAATTCCTTCTTCATCCACAATTGCTGAATTCTGATCGTTCGTGACTTTTCCAGATCTGAGTGTTATGGCATTAACCTGCTCCATGCCATCTTGTTTTCCTGGATTTACCTCTGTGGCACTAGGAAGAGCTCCCTACAGTCCGTTGAGAAAGGCACTTGCAATTTGCCCAATCTGATTCTCCAATGTCTTGAGAGATACCGCCTGACTTTTAATCATCAACCTCAATTCATCCAATTCAGATTTTTCATTCGAAGATTGACCATCATCCCCATGAAACTGTTGCTGCTGAAAATCTTGATTGTTGCTCCAGCAGAAATTGGAATGATAGGTGGCTGGAGCTGGTTGCGAAGGTTACTGGAAGTTTCTCACAAACTGTGCTGATTCAGAAGATATAGCACATGGACTCGTCTCATGTGCGCCCTCACATAGCTCACCACCACTAGCAACTTGAGGCACCCCATGCTTTGACATAAAATCCAATTTCTTATTAAGTGCCTCTAGATGAGTTGCTAGAGCTGTGACTGTATTAACTTCCAGAATTCCTGCTAATTTGCCTTGTGATAATCTCTGAGTTGGATTCTGGTATTCATTCGCAGCCATCATCTCAATTAGCTCATAAGCTTCCGCATAGCTCTTAGCCCATTAAAGCTCCACCTGATGCTGCATCTAGCATGGGTCTTGACTGTGCACCCAAGCCATTATAAAAGTAGTTAATCACCATCCAATCAGGCATCCCATGATGTGGACACTTCTTTAGCATCTCCTTATATCGCTCCCAAGCCTCGCACAAAGATTCTTCAGACTGCTGTGAAAATTGAGTAATAGCGTTCCTGATTGCTGCGGTCTTTGCCATGGGGAAAAATTTATTGAGAAATCTCTAAGCAAGATCCTCCCATGTCAAAATAGAATATGTTGGTAGAGAGTGCAACCAGCCCTTAGCTTTATCCCTCAAAGAGAATGGGAAAAGTCTCAATTTGATAACATCTTCCGACACCCTGTTGATCTTGAAAGTGTCGCAGATCTCAATGAAATTCCGGATATGCATGTTAGGATCTTCAATCGGAGCACCCCTAAACTGAACCGAATTCTGCACCATCTGAATTATGCTAGGCTTGATTTCGAAAGTATTAGATGCAATAGCTGGCCTGACAATGCTAAATTGGACGTCATTGATATTTGGTTGAGAATAATACATCAATGCTTTCGCTGCTGCTTCTGGTTCTCCCATTGCTACCTGAAACACATAGAACTAAACAACTATGTAAGAAACAATCTGAGTCAATGAACTTTAACGACCACTGATGACAAGCACATAAACTAAAAATAAAACACCGATGATCCCCGGCAGCGGCGCCAAAAACTTGTTTGCACTAAATCACGCAAGCGTACGTGGTCACAAGTAATATATGAATAAGTCAAGTTCGTTCCCACAGAGATCTGGTTAGGTTTCAATTCAGTTCATGCACCTATGCAACAATGTATGGTTTTTATTCACTGCTAAGACAATTAACAAGATTGGGTTTAGATTAACTATAATTAACTAAGAAACAAATTAACCAAACTAAGAATTAACAAACTAACGAGAATTGGAATCGAATTACTTATGCAAGAGAAAACATGGGATCCTAACTTCATTAAATACTTTGCTTAGATCTGACGTCTTTAATCCCTATATGCAATGGTTATGATATCTGATCGGACAACACGAAACAAGTATAAGCTACCACTCGGTATACTAACACCAAACTACTCATACATCCACAAAAGAGATAGAAGATGAATAGACACCAATTATGTTTAGACCCTATATCTCTATAAGATTTGAAAACATAACGGTTTAAGCATAAGTTATCCATATTGATCACATAGGGCAGCATAATATCTTTATTTACGTTACAAATCATGATGTTAAAACATCAACCTATCCTATGCTAGCATGACAAGTTCTAAATTTCAAGATCCACTCTCGTTTTGCAAGAGATTAACAATTCAATTTAGATGTTAGCTACGCATTTAAAAGCATTAAGAATAACCATACAAGGATATCAAATATACATCACACACAGATCTTTAAAGCATCAAAATACTAAAGCTCCATAAATAAATCCGTTAGAATCCCACGACAACGATTAGTTCGTAATTGAACCTCTCGTCATCGTGGGATCAAGTGAAACCAGGATAATGAAACAAGATATGAATTCTATGTTATAATATGCTAACTAATGATACAAACTACAATGGTAGGATGTGTTTATATAGGCTCTAGAAGTCTTGCCCAACAAGAAATTCCCCAAAATAGAGTTAAAATAGAATTTCTGCAGTTTAGCACAAAATACGTTTTTAAACTGATTCTGTTTTGAAGGAAAATTTGTAGCTGACTTTTCTTCAGTATTTCTGGGGCGTTCCAGTTGTAATTGGACCTCTAAACCACTTTAGAATGAAAGAGAATTCCATTATCTTCGCGTGGACAGTAAGATCGTCCAAAACGGACTTGTAGAACTCAAGATATGACCAAAACAGTGAATAAGGGCAAAACTTTAATTTTTCAGCAACGCGCGCGCGCAGTCTGCGCCCCAGGCGTGTAGCCTGCACGAGTTTCAGCTGCCAGACGCGCAGCCTGCCCCTAGCCCTCCGCCTGCGATCATTTTTCAGCTCTATTTCCTTCGTTCTTGCTCCGTTTTCGTCCGTTCTTTTTGCGTTAGATCACATTCTTTATTTCCATTGACTTAGGAACCTTCATGAGAGTTTAATGACAACTCCATTCTTCATTCCATTGCACAAATTTAACTATAAAAATGACGGAAGCATCAATCATAATCGACATTCTTACAAACCTGCACAACTACACAAAACACATCAAAACTACAACAAACTTTAGTCCAATACAACCAATTTAAGCCGAATTGAAGCGATCCAAGTGGATATAAAATCCACTTATCAGTGTTTCGCAGAACAATTCGTTTTGCTCCATTTTTTATTAGAAAAACATACAAAATTTTTAAGATTTTCAATGAAATAGTGATATTCATGTAATAAGCTTCGCAAAATAATAAAATTTGCAAAATTTTGAATTCAAAATGGATATGTACTCCAAGTACTCCAATTAAATGAATACTCCATAGAACTTTACTCTTAAAATAAAATATAAGTAAATTGTTAAAATCGAATAGAAAATTTCGGTTATTTATCCAAAATACTATATTTTCTAGTTTGTTTTGCAAATATACTATCTTTTTAAATTAATTGCAAATATACTATCTTATACTATCTTAATTGAAAATATACCTCATCTTCTCCAACCCACCTTCTTCTTCTTTTTCACCACCCACACCCACCACCTACCGCCCACGCCCACCTCTGCCTCCAACCTCCGACCTCCGACCTCCGCCCACGCCCACCACATACCACCTCTGCCCACCTCCGCCTCCCTCACCCACAACCTCCCACCTCCACCCACGCCTACCACCTCCACCTCCGTCTCCACCACCTCCGCCTCCCTCACCCACCACCTCCCACTTCCGCCTCCCTCCACCGGGGGTCGCATGCCGGAGCAATTATTTGCAAATATTGAACCGAGATTGAGAGACTTTAGGGAATTTGTTTTAGATTTTGATTGATTTTGGATGAAGTTGCGCTTGGTTGATTTCCGTTGATTTGGGTTACAATTAATTAAATTGGGTTGCTTTCAGATTTACTAAATTATAGAAAAAGTTGCATCTGGTTGATTTTAGTTGATCTGTATTTTTTCAATTTTTTCAAAACAGTCCGTATTTTTGCAAAAAAAAAACTTTAAAGAAATATTATTTTTGCAAAAAGTTTAAAATCCTTAAGTATTTTTCAAAAAAGTCCTAGAAATTTTAACATATAAAAATAAACATATATTAAATTGAACATATAAAATTTAATATATATCAATTTTTTAACAATAATTTGATATATAAACTAATAATAAAAAAATTAATATAATTATAAATATAAAAAAAATTAGTGCATTTGCATGAATTATAAACTAGTACTCCCTCCGTCATAACCAATTCTTTACATTTTTTCTGACACTTTCTGGCACGCATTTTAAGGTGTATTTTAGGGATAGTTCTTAAATTATTTTTAAAATTTTCTTTTTTTGTATAAATATATATATATATATATATTATATTATATTTTTATATAGAAAAAGAAAATTTAAAAATAAATTATGGAACTACCCTTAAAATACACCTTAAAATGCGTGTCAGAAATGTAAACATCCTATTGGACTGAGGAAGTAATTTATTAAAGTAATCCAAAATTATAAAAATAGTAAGTACAAACGGAGTCAATTGTTTTAATTAGGAGTTAAATGGGCTGTGTTGGTTGGGCTTAGTAGGAAGGAGAGAATTGTAGTAAGTGGGCCTAAAGATTGAACCATTAAACTAACTTATCTTATTTATACCCCCATGTTACCATGAGAAGTAGGGCTGCTCATGGGTCGGGTTGGCCTGGTTTCACCCATTTTAGTGACCCAACCCAATTTATTCGGGTTACAAAATATTAACCCATTAATTTCAAAAAAATTATGCAACCCAACTCTACTAATTGTTTGATGGGTTGGGTCGGGCCAGGTAGGGTTGATTGGGTTGAAACAAAATAAAATCCTGCCAAATTATATAAAGCAAACTAACAGTAAAAATCAAAAACTTAAAGCCAGGAAACCAAGTATTAATCCAAAATATTACAATCATCCAAAATACTACCATCATCCATGATAAGTCTTAACTGAAACATGCCAAAAGATAGTCTAAATAATATTCTTTTCTGGCTCCAAATAACAAAATAAAACTAGTGGACAACTGGACATTGGACAATCAATCATCTGTAAGATTGATAGTCTTGGCCTTCTCAACAGTGTCCTTTTTGCCCATATTACCAACAATCAATCATCTTTACTGTCCTGTTAAGATCATGGCATTTGCAAATTTAGAATTTAGCTGCCTTTAATAAACTATCATGGACTATACTAGATTAACTATAATATTTAATCTTTACTGAAATGATATCAGGCAACTTTACTGAAATAATATACTAATTATCACACCATGAAACAAAACAACACCGCCTTCAGATTGGCACAGAACATGTAGAATCAGTTGTGCATCAAAACAATAATAATTCATTCACATAATTGAATTCCAAGTTCCAAGCAGTATATAAACTTTACAAGGCTATATACAAACCTATTCTTACTTACCATATTAAGATAGCTTTTGTCCTAAAAAATATATCATATTAAAAAACTTGACTCGCTGTCGAACCCATTACAATCACGAGTGATACTGGCCATATAACCTATGCATAACATATAAATTCTCCATCCCCATGCTGAATTTCCTGATCGCATATTTAAGAAATAGAAAAAACTAACCTTGTTGCAGACACCATCCACTCCAATATTATAACAAGCATACAGGCACTGCAAAATTGACTTTATGCTAACAAATAAGTGAATAACAATCAATCAAATAGAATCTCGTAAATATCAGTTGAACAATCAATCAAATAGAATCAAATAGATTACAAATCAGTTAGAGATTGAGCAAAATCACGTAAATATCAGTTGAACTGTTGAAGATAGCATATACATATCTAAGATAGTAAATACAAAAGAATATACTTACAAATCAGTTGAAGATTGAGCAAAGATCGCGAAAAGATCGAGCAAATATTGAATCTCGAGCAAAAAGGCAAGAACTTAAAGACCGGCTGCTAAGAATTAGGGCGCTGTTATAACACGAAGTCACGAATATGATACGAATATGATTTTATGGCTGCGGCTGATATGTTTTTAGTGTGTGTGTAATTAGGGATTTAGGGTGTATACCGTGTATTCTAGATAGGCTGGGCTAGATCTATTACTATTTAATCGGGTCGGGTTGATTTAGGATTTTAAATAATTAAACTCTAACCCAACCCACTATTTTCGGCCCAGCAAAAAATAAACTCAATCGGGCTTCGATTTTGAACGGTTCGGTTAATTTGGCCCAAATTAGGGTAGGGTAGGGTAGGGTAGGGTAGGGTAGGAGGGTAGGGTATCAGAAGACATGATTGAGAATTATCTTGTTTTGTACGATTATTTTCTTTCTTATAAATTATCAGATCTATGAGTGAGAGAGAGAGAGAGAAGACGATGAAGAGACAGATGGCTTTCACTACTTCCATGAAATTGATTTCGCCTAAAGGTATTATTACTTTTTGTTGTCCACTATTCTCCACTTACCCTAACCCTAATCACAAATCCCTTGCTTCTTATTCCTCTAATCCAACTCAATTATTGTTAGACAAATCTAAGCTTGGTTTCGATAAACTCGACGATGCTCTTGTTTTGTTCGATAAAATGCTCGTTACGAAACCTCTGCTTCCTGTCACTAAATTTAACACACAATATTCCGTAGCAGCGTCCCTCTTTCGGGATATGTGTGTCAAAGGCATTCCCGTTGGTATCGTTACCTTTTATGCTTCTGGTAACTGTTTTCGTCACTTGAATGGTGTCGATTATGCCTTTTCATTGTTGGCTGCAATTATTAAGCGTGGTTTTTTACCAAATGTGGTTACCTTTAACACTCTGATTAGGGGTTTTGTATCCCAATATAGGCCTGTGGAGGCTCAATTTTTGTTTGCAAACCTAGTCAGATTTAAAGATATTCAACCCAATGTTGTTACCTATACCGTTATTATTGACGGTTTCTGCAAGAGAGGTCACACTTCTATGGTGGTTAGGCTGTTACGTTGTTCAGGTATATGGGGAAGAAAGGTTGTAAGCCCAATACAGTAACTTATAAAACAATTATTGACTGTTTATGTAAACATAGATAAGTCGATCAAGCATTGGGTCTTCTTCATGAAATGACCAAGAACAGCATTATTACCAGATGTTATAACCTATAGCTCATTAGTCCAATAGATGGCAGGATGTCAGTCAAGTATTAAGTGTGCCTACTTTTAATATATTGGTTGATGCATATGGCAAAGAAGGAATGGTTAAAAATAGATAAGTCGATCAATCATTGGGTCTTCTCTATTAAATGATCAAGAAAAGCATTATTGCCAAATGTTATAACCTATAGCTCATTAATCCAAGGCCTTTGTGACTTCAATAGATGGCAGGATGTCAATCGATTGTTAAGCGAAATGGCTATTAGAAATATCTCTCCAGGTGTCCAGGTGTGCATACTTTTAATATTTTGGTTGATGCATATGGCAAAGAAGGAATGGTTAAAGATGCAGATGATGTGATAGAATTAATTATTTGAAGAGGTCACTATCCAGATGTAGTCACTTCAAATTCGCTCATGGATGGATATTGCTTGCGGGGATAAGTTAATAAAGCTTTAGCGGTGCTCCAAACCATGAAGAGAAGGGAAATAGTGCCCAACATTTGTACCTAAATATAATTAATGGTTACTGTAAGAAGTCGAAAGTGGACAGAGCAATAGATCTCTTTCAACAAATTTCCCTTGAAGGTTTGGCACCGACTATTGTGACTTACAGTACAATAGTGCAAGGTTTTTTTCAAACTGGTAGACATGTTGAAGCACGGGAACTTTTTAGGGAGAAGATGGTGATGGACAAAGGTCTTACGCTAAATAACATTACTTGCAGTATCTTGTTGCATGGTCTTTGCCAGAACCATTTTGTTGTTGAAGCACTGTCCTTCTTTCACACGATGCAGGTGTACTCATAGGTGAAATGTGTGCTCGTGACTTCTCAGCAGATGCATTTACTGCCTCTGCGGTACTGGACTTACTTGAATTGCAATAAGAGAATCCTGCACTTCTTGCTTTGCTTAAGAAGTTCTTGACATACTTGCTCAGAGGTTGGATGCTTAATTTACAATTGTTAAAGTCTCGAACTTAAAATTGTTTGTTTGAAATTTACGAAGACAACTTGCAAAATGTCTTTCAAGTAGATGTATTTCCCACTTTCATGATAATCGATGCGTTGAATTTAAAACCACTTTTTCTTTACCTGGAAAGTTCTTGATGTCATTACTTAAGTTCAGTGACTATTTTGTTATACGGAATCTTTATCATTTTGTACTACTTTGGATCAATTTTCTTCAGTTTTGGGAACTACTAAGCTCACCCTCTCTCTGGTTATTGCTAATTCCAGGAAAATAAACTTCTAAGGTACTTAATTTTATTCTGTGAGATGATATAATCTGATAATCATAAAAGATAAAATAAATAAGCAAGTATTAGAAGGTACTTTACTAAATGTGTTTAAAGTATCTTACTCACTATATATATATAGCAGCCTAGCAGTGCACA
Organism: Saposhnikovia divaricata; assembly: GCA_036435485.1. Lineage (NCBI taxonomy): Eukaryota > Viridiplantae > Streptophyta > Magnoliopsida > Apiales > Apiaceae > Saposhnikovia > Saposhnikovia divaricata. The sequence continues at coordinate 136,489,093 of CM071595.1, forward strand.
TCTGTATTAATATATAATTTATCCTGCAAGCATGCCGAATCATATACAAAGATTTCAGTTCTATGTCTTGGGACTATAAAAAAATGCTAGTCGACCAAGTTTATTTTGTAACAAGGCTCAGTTGACATTCTAGGAAGAGGGGGTGCCTGTACGAAGTTTAGATTCTGACAATGAACAACATGAGATTGACTGATACTGGCAGTAGAGTGTAGCAGAGTCCCTCAGACCAAGTATGTAATTGCAATTATTATGGACTCGGCTTCTCAGAATTTCCATTGGAATCACCTAGTATTAGTTTTTAGTGAAAAATTAAGTTCTTGAATTTTTTAATTATCTTGAGCATTTCTACTTTATGATGTTTATGTTTATATTCTTGAAGACAATTTTCTGTGAGAATCTGGGATTTAATTTTTGCATTATTCATAAAGAGTAAGTAGTACAAGAGATTCCCTGTTTCCTTAACATTTGTTAAATAACTATATGGCCTCCAAGGCTTGAGCTTCCTTGAGCTTCTAACCAGGGCAGCTTTAGTATAGCTAAACCTGCCAGTAGACCCAAGTGTATTGCAGCATTGACTCATTGAGCATCTTCATAGCTGCATCTCTCAGTACTAAGGACCTTCATTGAATTATGATCTAAAGAGGCCAATATAATAATGATCAATGCCACAACGGCACAACCTCCTGATATCTACATCATACGGTGCTTCTCTGGAATCACAAAAAACATCTATATCCATATTTTATTGACATCTTATAATTATATATCATTTTCATCCATTTCCTCTAACCCTTACCCTAACCTTTATCCCTCATTCTCACCAATTCAATTACGTATTATTCTCCTAAGTAAATTAAAACTAGGGGTTGATAATTTCGAGGAACATTTTAGTCGATATATACTGTTAATATTGTTTTTAACAATATATTCAATGGTTTCATCCTTAATATTTTCATGAGTAATATCCTGCTTGACGTGTTGTGCAGGGAACATAGAGGCCGAAAAGGCCAAATATCTTATGATAACCTTCCTTTCGAGGGATTGTGACCTAATTCAAGGACAGTAGGACGTGCACTATGGTGATCTAAGGATTTTGTCAAGAAGGTTCGACGAAGCAATGACTTGCTCGCACAAATTGAAGCTAAAATAATTGCTTGTTAGATGACGTCACCCACAATATTCTTGAATGTGGATGTATTTGAACTAAGAAGTACAATGAAACATATCTACTCATATCGGCACACATTTTTAGTTCAACAGATGAATGTATCGCGTCCATGTTAGAGGGCCTACACAACAAAGAGGTACATGATCCATTTTTCTTTGCCTTGTATAAGAAATTTTTGCTAGGTAAGAAGTACAATGATTGACAAAAAGTACAATGTAAGAAGTTCTTTCCTTGCAGTGTAGTATAGAATTTTTTTTTTTAATTGTCGCCGAAAAATGATAAGACATTCACATACACTATGATCTAACTTTGAAGGAATGAAACTAATCGCAGATATTATATCAAACATTTTGTTCTTATAAACAAAATGAAGTAGTTTACTCCATTTTGTAGTAGTATTTCACCATCGCCTTGTCAGAAACAACATAGTTCAGGTACTTTTCATATTTGGTCTCATTCATTATGACCAAATTATGCTGATTCTATTGTAGTAAAATACTGCAATTGAAAATCAATCAATTAAATGCAAAAGTGTAATTAATCAAAATGAAGATATTGAAAAGAAAATTGTATCCAAATTTTGTTGATCTATAACAATGATAACATATTTTATAATTTAACAGATGATTGCTGGCTTACCAATTATGTCACCTGCGTGAAAGGTAAGGCCAATCCTTTATGCTGAAATTCCAGGCGACAAAATAAACCCCTGCATTGTTTATGAATCATCAGGAAACACTGATGTGCTTTTAATTTCTTGTAGCAAGTAATTTAGTCAAAATTCTTCATCCCAAAATTTGTTTATAACTTGTGAGCTGCTCTCTCTTGTTAACTAAATCAATTACAGATAGCAGCTCACATTGATGATGGATACTAATAAAAAGAAATTTCTCTTGCAGCGATGTTGTCATGTGATTATCAACTTCTCTGTCAATACCTAAAATACTAAGAAGTTTGAGGACGATATGGAAGCATGCTCTCTAGGGAACCATTTTAAATATAATGAAGAAAAAGATGTACCTGGAATCCCAGGGAAGGAGGGAAATGGTAAGTAAGGGATGGAAGGAAGCCGGAATGGTGCATTCAGCCAAAGCCGGCCAGCTATGGTCTCATCGAAAAATGACAGCCATAAAATTTGAGAATAATATGAACAAGTTGATACTAGTAGTCATCTTGTCTCAAAGAGTGACAAAAAGACAGGAATGTTGCAGATTTGTTATTGCTTTGAATCTTTCTGTATATGTAGAAATGCTTTTGTTTTGGAAGTCTTTAAACGTGTTTTTATGGATCAACCATTTTTCTTTGTTTATGGTAAGATTTGAAGTTTTAAATTCGTATGTATAATGCAGTTCAGTCTCTAGAATTGTGGTAGGCTAGTATAGTGTAGTGATTATTTAGTTTTAATGTGAAGAACTCCAGTATTTGTAATGACTTGAATCCATTTTCGGGGTGTTATTCGATATATTTGTGATGAGAATTTTTGGCTTCTCAAAATTCGAATTTGAGCCCGGAGTGTAACATTCTGTGTGCACAGGATTGCAGGAAAGTGTGTAACATTCTGTGTGCACAGGATTGCAGGAAAGTGTGTAATGGGAACAGTGGTGTATAGCCAGATATTACAGTGATTAACATACCATAGGTGTTAAGTCCAGTCGTTTAACGAAATATAAGTAGATTTCCTAAATTGAATAGAATTTTCAACGCAAAAAATCGCCGAAAAATGTTATGAAACCAAAAAATGTCACCAAAAAAGTTTCCAAAATGACACATGTCCTTTCTATTATTGGTTATGTAAATAATAATATAAATGGGCCCTCCTGTATTCACACCAATAATCCAATTAAAATTTTACAAGTATTTGCCACATCATTTTGGTGATGTTTTTAGGAACAAATTTTTGGTTCTCTAGTATTACTCAAAATTACTAACTGTTTCTTGGTAGTTTTAATTGGAAATAATCGTTAAATCATCCCTAACTTAATGATTATTTTATTAATTTTACGTGAATTGTAAAATCGTCCAAATCAACTTTTAAGAATTCAAGATAAAATATAAAGTAAATTGAACGTGTAAAATCTTATGTATATCAATTTTTTAATAATAATTTGATACGTAAACTAATAATAAATAAATATTAAAAAAATTAATATAGTTATAAATATTAGAAGAAAAAAAACGTGCATTACACAAGTTATAAGCTAGTAGTTTATTAAAATAAACCAAAATTATAAAAATAATAATTACATCTTTAGTTTATCGACAACAGAGTCAACTGTGAAAAAATAATTAAAATACCCATTTTTAAGTTAAAAATGAAAAAAATAACGATTTTCAAAATGTATGATTATTTTTACCCAATAGAATACTAAAATGATAATTGGGAATTTCATTTTGTATAAGATACCCAACTCGTAAATGGGTATCCTATAAGATACCCAACCCGTAAACGGGTATCCAAATAAAATTAAAAATAAAAAAAAGTTGTGATACCCAACTTATAAAAGAATAAAATGCTCTTTACTAAACCTCTGCTTCCTGTTACTAAATTTGAGCCGCTCTCATAAAATCGAAACAATATTCGGTAGCAACGTCCCTCTTTCGGGATATGTTTTTATTTTTATTTTTTTAAGCAAGCATATATGTAGGTCATGTTTGCTTCATAAAATTATAATTTATTAAAATTTTAATTCCATATTTATTTTGGAAACTTCTATTTAAGATAGAAATTCCTGTTTGATTGGGATATTCCCTTGGTTCAATAAAAAATATGATTATAAACTTCTCTCATATTTTTGGAGGAGGTATTATTTAATCCTCTCGCACAAATTATTTTTTTAAAAGATTATAATCAATTCACTATAATCTCTTATAAAATAAACATGAGAAATTTAGAACACATAATAATCCAATTTGTAGGTTATCCCTCAAAATAAATATGAGATAGTATAATTTAAAAGATAAATTTCTTTTAAAATACAATCCTAAATTTAATACTCCAAAATAAACATAAAATTGAATAAATTAAAGAATTATATTTAAAAGAGACTATTATACCAAATTATATTTCCAGAATTATAATTCCTAAAAATAAAAATGACCATATATTAATCAAGTCATAGATTATTAGACTTCTCGTATCATAACACTGGAAGATGACAACGCTTTAGAGATTATTTATATTCGAATTTTATATGATATTATTGTTATTAAGAGTAAAAAAACATGGAGTATGACTTAGTATTCACATGTATTAATGTAAATAGAAAGGGCTAGGTATATGACTAGTGTAAAAATATAGCACAACAGACTACAATTTTTAAACATAAGTAGATAGGAATAACTTTTTTTAAACGTTTGCTCAACAGTGAAAGTCTTCAAAAAATTGCATTACAAAAATACAACAGGTCCTCTTAAAATGAAGTTTTAGTTGTCATGTATTAAAATATCAAAGTTGGTAGAAAATAACTTTAACTTGAACAGACAGTTGCTACTTAACATGAGAAACGAGATCACCCAGTCTTAACGAATATCATATGTACTAGAATACTAAAAAACAAAAAATGGATTTCATAGGCACATTTAGCAAAAAGTACCAACCAGCATCATAAATATCCCAGGAACATTTAGTACGTTGTAGTTAGTTGTAATCAGTCCAACATCTTACATATCATTAATATTTATATACCAAGTATAGCAGAAGTTGGAAATTAGCAGCAGCAAAAATGTTCGTTTTTCAAACCTACAGAGTATCCATCATACTTCAAGGATACCCGTATTAGCTCACAGAACTTCCTCATACCTGAAAGGTGAATCAATCAAACAAATGAATACTACATGTTGTACTTGATAGTATAAATAATCTTATCGTCTCTACATGTTGATCCTGTATATTCCCAAAAATATATATATTTGGTCACGTTACACTTCATATCTAGTCAGTTTGTAGCAAATTATATATCAAAATAATCGAGTACAAAAGAAGCAGAATAGACTACTTGCCATATGTCAGGTGATTAACTCAGCATAAACATATAATCTAGTAGTAACATATTACACATTGCAAAAACAAGACCAGTAGTCCTTTATAATCAGCCACTCTACTGGCACTGAAAAGACACTCTACTCCAAAGCAAACCTAGGAGTCTGGTGCACTATTTATCACAGCTAACTAGAAATAAGAATGAGAAATTAGAGTTACCTTACAATGTCCAATTCCTTCATGAGCAGCTTTTAGATTCTTCCAATTTTACCTCTCACAGCATAATTTACAAAACTTTTTTTATTATATATATACAATAAGGCCATGTTTGTTTCAAGGGATTATAATTCCGGGATAATAAGCCGAGTATAATAGTCCCATCATTAATAATCCTTTGGATTATAATCCATTAAATTATTCTATTTCATGTTTGTTTTGAAGTATTAAGTTTAGGATTGTACTATAATCCTTTAAAAAAAATAATCCTTTAAATTATCCTATCACATTATATTTTGAGGGATAACCTATGGATTGGACTATTATCCTTTAAAATTTCTAATCTTATGTTTGTTTTATAAGAGATTGTAGTGAAGGGATTATAATCCTTTAAAAAAATGACTTGTGGGAGGGGATTACATAATACCTCCTCCAACCAAGTATTAGAGAGGATTATAATCATATCCCTTATCCCTAATCCCAACCAAACAAACATGGGGTTCCCATTTTAAAGGATTATAATCCTCAATCCAACCCAAATAAATTTTTACCAAAGAAACATGGAATTAAATTTTTTAATGGATTATAGTCTTATCCCCTACTTAATATTATGAAACAAACATGACCTAAGCGAATACATCCAACAATGAAATTTGTAAACAATTAAAAAATCACAATCAAAAAGCACTTTAAAGGCAGATTAGAATTTAGAAGGCCCGGTACAACATTACAAACAGAATGTACAAAATAAAAATTAAACAAAATCTTACTGTTCCACCTTTTCAGCTTGTGCCGTTCACAGCTTCTGGTTTTCGTTTCCCTGATTCAAGATATACAATTACCAAGCTACTTTAACAAAGACCACTTAAAAAAACAAATCCAATAACACAATTTGTCAACGTAATAATAATTAAATAACAAACACTTTGAGACTCCTAAAACCAGAGTATAAAAGGTGATTGGAATATAATAAAAGACTCACCTGCTTTCTTTTCCAGGTCCTTCACCGCATTTTCCATTGCATATACGGATATTTTCTTCACCTGTTTCACCAAAATGGTATTTACAAAGCTATTTGGAAAAAATAAAAAAAATGTATCATATATATTATGTGTCAGTGGTGCAACTACACATATTTTACACACAAAAAGATTTGTGCAGGATCAAGATATTGTTAATACAACATTTAAGGTATTCTTGAATGAATATAACATACTTCCAATTTGTCTTCCTTGGCTCTGTGATTTTGGGGAAGAGTACGGAAATCCTCTGCCAATCGGATGCATTCATGAATGTTTTCAGGTGAGACAAAGTCCAGCGCAACCTTAATACAAGACTACAAAGGACAATGACACAAAATTAAGTCAACTATTGAAATCAGAATGTAAAAAGAATATGTGTTCAGAGATTCCTCAGCATGTCCCTTAGGAGATATATATCATACAGTACTGCAAATCTAGAAAAAGGTTTTAAGATCACTCTAATCCATGTAAAGGCTTTAAGAATATAGAGCTTAACAATGGTTATCTACAAAAGGACAAGAAGCTAGCTGATGCAAAGAAATTAATTAAGTAATTTGTATATATAATACATCATTATTCCGGGGTAAAATATTGTAACTGTTTAGGTGTTTTCTATACAAGCATTGGATAAGTCATAAGTATATTATTAGAATTATTCTAGACTATAGCAGTAGAATAACAAAGGGATTTGTTTCCTTTTATCCAGCTTTTAATTGTTCTCCCATGATCATGATTAGGACATGGACACATATCGATATAACCAGGAGGGAAGGAGATTGGTCTGATGAATTATATACTCCACGCATTGTAATTCTTAAGTAATAATACTTAGCCAATGTACTACACAAACAATGCCATAAACCCACATTACACTTTTACCTCATATTTATCTTCCCTAACTAGCTAGGAATTTATTAAAAAAATTTCCTAGTTAAATATAAGAAAAACTATAAGTGTATATATTTGTGATAATTAGTAAACCATAGGATTTCCGTGACGATGACGAGAATCTGAGTTTAAAAGCTCGAACACTTAATATACATAATATATAAGGAATATATTGTATACAATTCACATTAGCTACATAATTTATCTAAGAGTTATTTGCACTTGCATCCAAAAACTTTAGCTTTAAAACAGTTTGGTAACAGAAGCTTGAAACCCACAAGCAACAATACCGTCTTACGCCAAAACTTAGCTTTGAAACGGTTTTGTAACAGAAGTTTGAAAACCACAAGCAACTAAACCTTCTTATCCATATACAGAAATTCTTTACCTCAAAAAAGGCTGGCAGCAAACACTGTGGGAGAGAATGATCAACATGATTTTAAGAGAATTTTGGGCTACAATTTCAACTTTAAAAGTTTGGATCACAGTCTTTTTGATATAATTAATGGTTTAATGGTTTACTACTAGATAAAATTGCATCAAGAAAATGTAATATAGACATTTATGTAAAATACTATAGTTTATAAATACAGTATACATATATACATATATATATATATATATATATATATATATATATATATACATAAATTCTTAGTGATTCTTTTTGTAGTAGTAATAATAATATACAAAGCACATAGTTCCTATGTTATAATCATATATATATGCATATGGTAGTAATAATAAAAAATCAATATTACAATATTTTTCACAATAACGATTAGACAAGGATACATGTTATATGCATAATTGGGGAAAGGCAACAAAGACAATCAGCTTATTAAAGTCGCCACGCCTAATAGATGAAAGGCAACATAGACGATTGTCGTTGACGATGGATTTTATAAAAAAAAAATACATAGTTTCAACGAGCATGTTCTCTAAAAATTCCCCTTCCTCGTGTGTTTGCCATAATTTTGTCAGAGACTAATTTCTTCCTTATTCTCCCCATCCATCATAAAATACTAAGTATCATATGTTTCACTACAATTTGCACTTTTGAAACGATAGTTTTTTCTTAGTTGAGGCTTACTGTTTTGTTTGTAAGGAAACCCCCCGGACACTTAAGAAACACATACCTAGATCCTAACAAAATAATGCACAATTAATTTTTATTGTTTGATAACAATATCAGCAGAATACACAAAAATTCTAATAAGATACTGAATTTCCTGTTTGAAAAAATATCATTCCAATAGAATATAGAAAAAAGAACCCCAGTAACAAACTTATAAAAAAAAGGGATCTAATACATGTATTGGTTATAACATTGCCCCTTATTACTTATATCACAAATTTTTAAAAATATATTTTAAAATTTACAAAGATTGTAATGGCTTTAGTAAGAGATATAGTTCAACCAAGCTCACATGGAAAACAAATATAAGAACAGACGATCTTCCTAAACATGATGAATATCATGACTAATTTTCCCTTGATCCCAACCCAACCAGTTAGACTATCTATGGCATGCCAAGTGGTACTTACACTACTCCCCAATGCAACCAAAAGGGCACCTGAGATTTGTAAAATAAAACATACCTTTATATTCCTGACTTGATGCGGACATCCCACTGGTATGAAAACTGCATCCCCTAGTTTTTGCACAAATGTCCATGGTTCTACTCCTAAACAACAAAAAACATGAATTGTAACTATATACACATACATGTAGAAGTTTACACGTTATATATATGTCAATCTAACCATATTCCTCCTTCAGCCTTCTTTTATGCTCCATAGTCAAGTAAAATGTCTGGTCATGGATTGGATGAACCACCTATGTCACAAGCATCAATACTTATCAAACTTTACAAGAAACTTCAATCAAAATAATACAGAATAACATACTTACATAAAACTAGAGCACTTTGTGTCTCATTTGAATAACTCTTATATGCACCTAGACCAGATACATAGTAATGACTATAAAGATGCCCTAACAACGAAATATTTCAGACTCTGGCAGGAGGTCCAACAATTAGCATACACTGACTTTAAAATAATAAAGTGTACGTTGTAATCTAGTTCTTTTCCTTTTATTAACACTACAAGAAACAACAGAGTCATTTCCGACCGACCGAGCAAACGGTCGGATTTCATATAGAAACGGTCGGTTTTAATACTTACGGTCGGTTTAGAATGGTCGGTTTAAACCTAGTCGGTTTTACACCGTAACGGTCGGTTTTAGCGTTGATTGTCATTGACCAACAAAACGCTTTTAGAGCCACGTGTCATGGGGCCCGTATGACGTGGCGGGCCCACGGGACTGACATGTCAGTGACACGTAGATGGGCCCCAACTGACCTGGCGACCCCACTTCAGTGCCACGTCACTGCCCACGTAGTTAGATTTCTATCGGTCGGTTTTAATGGTCGGTTTAGTAACCGACTCAAATGGTCGGATTTATTCTTGAGAAAACCGACCAAAGTTTTTATATTGGTCGGTTTTATTGGTCGGTTTAGGTACCGACCATAGTGGTCGGATTCATTTCAGAGACTTTTTGGTGCCCAGACAACCGACCAAACTTAACCGACCAAAGCAATTATTAATTTGGTCGGTTTAATATGAATACGGTCAGGTTTATTTATTATTTGGTCGGTTTTCTGGGCACCGAATGGTCAAAAACGGTCGGTTTTGATTTTGTAGTCGGATTAAATGGTCGGTTTAAGTCTGCAATTTTTTTTTTTTGCTGCAGTTCTGGTTCCCCTGTACCATAATACCTATAACAAATATTCAACCAAAACTGACGCATTACCAATTACACAGTACCAACAAAACAAGTACATAACAACCATCAATTTTACATTAACATTAACAACCATCAAAACCATACATTAACATTAAAACAGTCGAGTTTTCCAAAATATAGCAAACTTAATTTACATGCAATTTTTTAAAAACCTAACAACCGGCTATTCTTGGTCATTATCAGACCCTCTTCCTCTCCTCCATAGACCCTCATCTTCAAAAGCATCGTGTCCTCGATCTTCTTCTTCATTATCATGTTCTTCTCCTCCATTGTCCTCCCCCCCATCATCGGCACCACCTTCAGCCCTCCTTATCGCCTACATATAAGAGTAGACGAGACTTAATATATATTCAAAACTACACTAACATTTATAATAATAACTAAACTAAAATGTGACTTGAAAAATTCTTATATTTATTTACCTCCGCATTTGCATTTTCATATTTGTTATAAATCGATTGGAGGATTTCTCCAACCAATCGAGTTACCTCACCAACAATAGCATTAGAAAATGCTTGTGACCCCATTTCCGGGTTCCTTTGCATTTCTAGAGCGGCATTGGCGATATTTGTCACTTGTTCGAAGGTTGGTGGAGTATGGTAGGCGCCCGGATTTGCTTGTGCTTCATGTAAGACATTCCTCACTACATTGATGAATATGGGATCCGGAATAACCGATCCACTGCCTTGATTAGCTTGGCTTGAAGAACCTGCACCACCAACACGTTGGGCCCGATAATTTGCAGCAAGATCCGGGATGAGAGTGGAAGCGGGGATCCGTGGATAACCAATAAGCTGATTTCTCGGGGGTCTTGCACACCCCGGGGCAGTTGCTTCAACCCACCATTGTATAGGATGAGTAGCTTCTTCCTCTCCGCCGGGTTGACTCGCAAACCAATCCCGGTTTCGCTCGACTATGTCCGCGTATCGAGCCTATATATACAAAATAAAATTAAAAGTATTATAAATAGCATACATATACTTTATTAGGAAGGAAAAGGTTTAAATTTATACCGCAATCAATCGGCTTTCATCGGTCATGAAATCTGAATCACATGGAAGCTCATCTAGCTCCACTTGTTTACCATTTTTCTTCAAATGAGTCTTCTTATACCATCAAGCTTGGGGGGGTTTTTTCCAACCTTTTCAACATATTCCTACAAATCACAACAAGTATTCAAAATTATAACAAAACATCAAAAAGTTAGTAAGCATAACCAAGAAATGACAATACATACATCTTCCATCTCTGTAAATGACTTTGCACCCGCACTATGCAAAGTCTTCATCTTTTTTCTGTTGTTGGCACCAACTTCGGAGCGATGAGCATGGGGTCCGCTATTCCAATACTCCACAAGCTCCTTCCAAAAGTCATCATCAAAATAACCCGGGTTAACATCAAGAAGGGTTTTTTTTAACCTCTTCGCATCTTCCATGGCCTTTTTTTTCGTCTCATTTAAGGTGTGCTTAAGTTCGCTTTGAACATGCTTATAAATACTCTCATAAGCACCCTCGTCGGTTTGTACATCCTCCTTGTGTGTGTAATATTGCTACAAAAAAAAAGAAGATAAGCATCATCATAATCACACACACACACACACACACACATATATATATATATAGTATTTGACTTACATTGAATTCGGCTATCACATCCGTAATCCATTTTGGGTTCTTCTCCACAATATCCCTATAGGTAAATAAACGACGTGGCCACGTTGATCGCATGATTTGTAAGATCGTTTTTTTAGCCACCGGATGCTTGATGCTACAATAAATAATAATAATGACAATTCAATAATAACAATGACAACAACTTGATAATATATATATATAGCAGTGTCTTTTAATACCAATCAAGGGCATTCAAATTGTCTATTGTTTTGGTTGTACTTCATTACAAACATTAAAATATCCATTCCCTAAGATATTCATGCTTAATTAGTCCATTAATATGCCTACTCAACAAATTACAACGAGAGAGGAAACTTACTATCCATCCGATATATTTATGGCATAAGGGTGTGGCGGTGGAGTTCCCCAAATTCCGATTGAATGTGTACGCCGAATTGGTGTTGCAATTATTCGAGCTCGCCGTGCCGCTTCTTGCTGCACAACCAACATCCTCCGCTCTTCCTCTTCATTAACATCAGATTGTTGCTCATCTTCGCCATCCTCCTCTTCGGGTTCGTCCCTCAAACGACCACTAGTTCTTCGTCTACCCCGACTCGTACGCCGACTTGTATTTGCAGTAGTACGCGCCTTCTTCTTTCCTTTGCCTTTAGCACCTACTCTAGCCATTAGTGCCGAGATAGTGATAACAAGCATACACACCAACAAAAAACACCAAACAACCTACAAATTAAGAGTAATCAAAATCAAAATCATGTAAACGTATAAAGTATATATATCCGACCAATTACACAATCTCATGCATGCACGTATATATACGTACACACACTTTTCATCACAGTACTTATAATTACCAATTCATATAACATTTACCAATTCACAACAATTAATATAAGCATAATTCACATCTCAACAAAATTATATCATCATCTCAACAAATTATATTCCCACAGCCCAAAGAATTACCTAAACAAAACAAAACAAAGTCATTACCCCATTTCGAAAACAAAACCCATTTCGAAAATTATCTAAAAACAAAGTCATTCGGAAACAAATTTCATATATAAAAGCAAAAAAAAAAAATACAAAAATAGAAGTAAACAAGTAAGAATGAGACAAATAAAACCCATGGAAACAAGTAGATATATATATATATATATATATATATATATATATATATATATATAAATGCAAGTAATTAAACCATGAAAACAAGTAAAATTGGAACAAGTAGATACAAACAAGTTGTAAAATCGAGACAACCATGCTTGAAAACAAGTAGATACCTCCATGGAACCCCATCTTCGAAACCCACTTACAAACCCATCTTCAGTTGTACTTGAAGCTCTTTGATTCCTCATTTTTTTGGGATTTTCGGCAGTGGTTTTGTAGTTAAGCAGCAAGACAAGTGCAATCAGTAGAGAAATCACATAATTGAGACCCATATTGTTGAGTTTTGACAGTTGAGACTTGAGAGAGAAAAGGGAGAAAAGAGAGAAAAGGGAGAAGGCAAGAAAAAGAGAGAAAAAAGAAAAGGGGGAAACTGCGGCTATTTACCCTAATCAGTCCCAAAACCGACCGTTCACTTGTTTACGGGTCGGTTTTGAATGGTCGATTTTAATATTGGCGCGATATTGAAATTTTACTGAAAATTAGAATTTTTCGTTTTCCCTCCATTTAAAACCGACCATATTAGTCGGTTATATGTATAATAATTTTCAAATTTATGAAAAATACTACACAAAAATTTAAAACACTTAATTATTAAAACTATAAAAATTGTTAATAGTCATTTTAAAGTGATATTTAAATCCGTAAGGTTTGTTTGTAACATATTTTTTACAAAAATATTAACAAAGGATAATTTTGGACATTTTGATAAATGTCTATTAATTGCATTACTTTATAATCATGATACTCCCGTTTCTCCATAAACCGAATCTTAAATTTTGTCAAATAATTTTTCTGAAGACTTTACTTGACTTTATATACAATACAACATAAATAGTTCGAGAATTGGTCAAAATTATAGTATTACACTATTTTACAAATATTATTTAAAAATGACACTTAATTATGCATTAATTACACAATATTAGAATTTTTTTAAAACAATAAGAAAACATTTTTTAATGTTGTTTCTTATGAAGAAAGTGAAAACTATGAAATTAAATTTTTTTAATATTTTTCAAGTTGGTAAATTTAATTGTTTGTTATTTTTATTGTTTTTTATTGCCTAAAATAATATATAATTATTGAAAATTATGTAACTTTATAAAAAAAAATTGATTTTTGTTTAATTAAATCATAAAACTTAGTACTAATCATATTTAGAAAAATTAATAATAAAAAAGTGGCTGAAAATCATTGAAATGAGAATGGTTGTTTTGCTATTTATGACATCAGCAATAAACCGACCATTACGGTCGGTTTTAATATGGGTTAGGGTTTCTTACAGACCGACCGTTAGGGTTTCTTACGGTCGGTTTTATTGGTCGGTTTATGTACCGACCATATTGGTCGGATTCATTCCAGAGACTTTTTGGTGTCCAGAAAACCGACCAAATTTAACCGACCAAAGCAATTATTAATTTGTTTTTATTACTTTACCAGTAAAACCGACCATATAATTATAAATATGAATGCGGTCGGTTTTAATGTGAACGAAATGGTCAGTAATGGCCGGTTTTGTCCTGGCCATCGGATTAAACGGTCGGGTTTGTACTGCATTTTTTATTTTTTTAAGCTGCATTTCTGGTTCCTAGAACCAGAAATGCAGCCTAAAAAAACCATAATTAAAATACAACAAAAGTCCAATCAAAACCAATAAAACAAAGTCCGAATGAATCATAAAAAGTTTTTAAAATACATAATCAAAATAAAAATCAAATTACATAATCAAGGAAACTGGTGATTATACAATTTCGTTAAATGTGCAATCTCCATTTTTGCCTCCTGCAAAGAATCCTGGAGTTCCTCCACTTGTACCGCCAGTTCGTCAACTTTTTCTTGGAGCAACTTGTTCTCCATCCTTGCTTCTTTCAACTCCTCTTGCAACTTCTTCTTCGACGACTCGGTCTTGCTCGAACCCTTGATCGAATCCATGACTGCAAGATACAGATTATATTAAAATACCAATGTAATATTTGCAAAGTAATTGAAAATATACAAACATATATAAATATATTACCAATGTAATGAGAAGATTCACAATATGTTATGACTTATGAAACTACATGATATATATAGGCATATGGACGCGCCCCTTCACTGACTGGTTTCACCTTTTCATTTCCCATAACCGCACGGAATACCAGATGCATTGAACAAGAAATTTTTTCAAACTTAAACCCAACCGCGTTTTTGAATAATCGGTCGGTTTTGATGGTCGTTTCTCAACAGTCAAAACTCTTAAATAACCGCACAGATTACCATAAGTCAACATGTTGAATGTTAAAACGACCGTTAAAAGTAGTCGGTTTAGTAACCGACTACTGTGGTCGGATTTATGAAGACGGTCGGTTTTCCTTGAACGAAATGGTCAAAAATGGTCGGTTTAATCCTTAAACGGTCGGTTTTGATCCTGAACTTTTTTTTTACCAATAATTATATTACCTATTCCCCTCTAACAATATTACCAATAACAAAGATTCAATCCAACCCTGAACAAGTACAATCACCTATTCATACATAAAATCAATCGAACGAAATATTTAAAATCCAATCTAACGAATTGCATTAAGTTATAATTGCAAACATCGTCTCATACTTGATTAAAATACAATTATTTTACACTTAATCATAATCGGAATCATCATCACCATCTTCTTCTTCTTCTTCTTCTTCTTCTTCTTCTTCTTCTTCTTCTCCTTCTCCTTCTTCTCCTTCTTCATTTTTCTCTTCTTCTTCTTCCTCCTCCTCTTCCTCTTCCTCGTCTTCTTCTTGTTGGTGATTTTGTGTCATAGGCGCATATTGAGCGAAATCAACAAATAAAGAAAATGAAGGTCTCAATTGATTTTCTTGAAAGGCTTCTTCTTCTCTACATGAATTTATCGATTCATCAAATGGACGACTTTTACTTGTAATAACCGTATATATGTTACCTTGTGGATACAACACACTAGGAGCATAATACACTTGAGTAGCTTGACTAGCCAAGATAAATTTCTCATTTGATTGTAATCGTGAACTTACATCAACTGTAATAACACGATTTCGGTCAATCCGTACACCGGACCCGGCATTATCGAACCAATCACATTTGAACAAGTAAACTTGTTTTCCACCTTGATAAATAAGCTTGATGATTTCTTGCAATTGACCATAATAATCATTTAAGACATTATTATGTGAACTACATTTGACCATAACTCCGGAACTAGCACTTGAAGAAGATTTAGTATGAAATTTGTAGCCATTAACGGTATAAATTTCATACAACATTGCCAATTTTGCTGGTCCCAAAAGTAAGGATCTAAAACGCGGACCATTCACATCATCGTTTTCAACCTTTGTGCGAAACCATGATCTAAATTCGGTTTTTAACAATCTCTACAATTCTTCCGGTATTGTGTTTGGTTGTTCTTCTTTCACGTGAGCTTCATACTCTAGTATGTAAGGTTGAACTTCGGGTGAGTTCATGAAAACATATTCGTCCGCAAGTAATCGTTCTTCATCCGTCAAATATGCATTTTTGTGCTTTCCCGTGGTACTAAGAGGATATATGAACACTTCGAGTTCATTTTTATCATTTGTGCCACACACAACCTCGTTACGACGTAATTGATTATGAACCGTGACCGATTTAGAATCAAAGTAGAATGAGAAAAAATTCAACATCTCCTCTTCTATATAACATTCTGCAATTGAACCTTCAACCCTTGCCTTATTACGAACCTTATGCTTCATATATCCCATCATTCTCTCAACAAAATACATCCAACGATAATTAACGGGACCTCCTAACCTACATTCTTCGGCCAAGTGTAGTACCAAGTGCTCCATTGAATCAAAAAAACTTGGTGGAAAAAATGTTTCTAGCACGAGCATCGTTCGGACTATAGACTTTTCCAAATTTTTTAAATCATCTCGGATTAAGGTAGAAGAACAAATGTCTTGAAAGAAATTTGAAAGCGAAGATAGTGCATCAACAATATATTGAGGTAGAAGCTCACGAATCGCATGCGGCAACAACTTTTGCATGATAATATGACAATCGTGTGATTTGAACCCCGAAAACGTACAATTCTCTTTACAACAAAGGCCTATATTTGATGCATAACCATCCGGAAGTGACAATGAACGAAACCAATCACACATGAGTTTTCGTTGTTTTTTTTTTAGTATAAAAGGTGATTTTGGCTTTTTTCCACCTTCGATCCACAATTCGGGCAAAACATTCATCAACTTGCAATCGATCCTTGCCTTCTTGTGATCCTTCGTCTTGTTTGTATCATTGATGATAGTATAAAAAATATAGTCAAACACATTTTTTTCGGTGTGCATGACATCGATACAATGACGCATCGAAAGTGATGACCAATATGGCAACTCAAAAAACATTGAAAAGTGCGTCCAATTGTGATCAACTCCGAAACCGAGGCTTTTCTTATTTTTTTTTTCTTTTCCCGGTGGTGGAATCTAAATTTTCACAAATATTCTTCAAAGTCTCACCACTTGAGCGACCAACAAACACCCTTTTTTCTTCACTTGGAAACTTAGTACTTGGAAGACGGAGAGGATCATCTTCGGGTAAGAAACAACGATTTGTACCAAAAAAACTACACTTTCCACATGTTTTCAATTGAATTCCTTGAATTTTTCCACCACAAACCGGACATGAGAGTTTTCCATGTGTTGACCATCCGCTAACCATACCTAACCCAGGAAAATAGGTTATTGTCCACATAATCGCCGCCCTCAAGGTAAAATTTTGCTTTAATGATTGATCAAATGTTTCCACCCTTACATCCCACAACTCCTTTAATTCTTTTATGAGAGGTCTAAGGTACACGTTTAGATTCTTGGCCGAACTCTTTTCACCGGGAATTAAAAGAGGCATAAAAGTGTACGATTTTTTCATTCCCATAGAGGGAGGAAGATTGTAGATCACCACTATCACCGGCCACACCGAGTACACCTTTTTCCCGGAATTGCTAAAAGGGAAAAAGCCATCGGTTGCAAGTCCAAGACGGATATTCCTACTCTCCCTTGCAAATCTTGGATAACGACGATCAAATTCTTTCCACTCATCTCCGTCTGCCGGGTGACTAAGTTCTCCTGGCTTTGTTTCCCTTTTTTTGTACCATGTCATGTGTTTAGCGGTATGCTCTGACATATACAATCTCTGTAGACGAGGGATAAGTGGAAAATATCTCAAGACCTTGTTCGGTATCCCTCTTCCGTTTTTCTTTTTTTTACCTTTGTAACGACTTTTACCACAAATGTCACAAACAATCTTGTTCTCATCATCACCGTAGTACAACATACAATCATTCTCACATACATCAATTTTCTCATATCCCAAAGTTAACTTCTTCATCATTGTTTTCATAATGTAATAAGAATTCGGTAAAGTATGGTCCTTAGGAAGAACTTCACCAAGCAATGCAAGTAAAGAATCAAAGACCTTTTCAGAGCATTGTGCCATATTTTTAAAATGTAACAATCGAGTGGTCAATGACATTCTTGTAAAAGTTGTGTTACCCGGATAAATTGGAGCTCCCGAATCTTTAACATCCTTGTAAAATTGAGAAGCATATGCATTTGGTGGTTCTTCAACATCACTATTACTCGCATCACCATGATTTTCACCACTAATATCTCGTAATAATGCGTTTAAATCAAAGGGTTCTTCAACAATCTCTTCCGAGGTACGCTTACGTTTTTTCTTTTTGATAACTTCTCTTTTTTCACCATGCAAAGTCCATACTTTATAATGTTCCATAATACCATTTTTATATAAGTGAAGTTCAACAATATCAAGTTTCGCCCACAACGCATTTTTACATTTCTTACACGGACATAATATTTTTTCGCCCTTCATACCATTTGTACGCGCGAACTCCAAAAATTCTTTCACACCATCCCAATATTCATTACTCGATGAAAGTACATTATTTTCCACACGTCGATTCATCCAATCACGTTTCGACATCTACATATATATATATATATATATATATATATATATATATATATATATATATATATATATATATATCAATTTCATAATACATTTTTCACATAACTATAAATCAACAAAAAAACATATTCACATTTCACACAATTAATGCACAAATATAATGTACATATATATTTGACAAATTTAATATGTACACAAAATTAAAGAATATGTACAAACATGTATATTTGTTCACTATTAATGTACATATTCACAAATATAATATGTACAAAACATGTATGTATATATTCACAAATGAAAAAAAATTAAAACAAAAGTGGGCATAATTTCTAACATACCATTAATGAGCTTTCAATGTTCTCCAAGATTTTTCACCATAATGAGCTTTCAATGTTCTCCAAGATTTCTCTAGATTCAAGCCTCCAACCACTTAATGTCTCAAGAAAACAATAAATGAAGAGTGAAAGAAAAAGGGGTGTATAACAATAAATTAGGGTCAGTTCTAATCCGACCATAACGATCGGTTTAAATTACGAATTATCAACTTTTTTGTCACCATCGGTGCAGAGGTAGTTGGGAGCATTTAATGCAGTTTTAATCCGACTAAAACGGTCGGAATAAGTGGTCGGGTTTGCAACCGACCATTACGGTCGGATTCATTCCAGAGAGCAAGAAAAACCAACTAATTTAAACCGACCACTATATTAAGAATACGGTCGGGTTTACTGGGGGAGCAATGGTAAAAAACTGTCGGTTTAAGACTTTCAGTCGGATTACTCGGTCGGTTTAAAGCCTGCAATTTTTTTTTCCTGCAGTTCTGGTTCCCAGCTATACCAATAACACAATCAACGCAATAAAATCAATCCATCCACCAAATCAATCCATCGAATCTATCTATCCATCCAGTATCCAGTATATTAAGAATCATTAAAACATTAAAATTTACGTAAGATCTTTAAATATATGAAACCATAGTTTACAAATCCAAACCAAAAGTCTACAAATCCAAACCATAGTTTTTAAGGTACACAGTCATCCAATCGGACCAAAAGTAATCATACATCAATGTCCATCAAATCCGGACCATTTTTCTTGTAGCAAATTACATTAAATTTCCTAGGATTAATAGGCCCCCCGGTAAAGACTAGAACATCTCCAACTTCTAGCCCTAACGATTTGGCAAAACCCACCCAAGCTCGATCCTGAATTCTTATTCGTTGACCGGTCGCCTTAACTTGTAAGTGCCACGTTTTATTGTTAAGCTCATCCTTAATTTCCAAGACATCACCGTCATGCCACTTCTCCGCCACTGATTTGAACTTTGCTGCTAGCTCCTACACATTAATCACAGGTTAAACAATTGCAAAATCATAAATCTTTTTTTGCTAAATAATTAAATCATACAAATTTTAATATAAAACAAACAAAAACTTACAATTCCATAGCAATAATTCAAGAGATGTGATTGTACAATTCCTACTTTAAATTCATTAACAGAATATGATTTCTCCACGAGGCTTGGACCAAATAAAATTGCTTCAAATCGCCCATCACCAAGATAAGTAAGCACTATAATGTCTCCCTCCTCAAAAAACCTCAAGCCAGAAATCTTGCTTTCCGGTGAGTAAGATCCAATGAAGGTTTGGCCATTTGGTAAAGTAACGGTAATTTCAGAAGGTAGAAGATGAGCAAATCGGTTAAAAAAAGCCGGGGTGAGGGCCTGCATTTGTACATATGTATATGATCAACCAAAATTATATCAAAAAAGATGAAAATTGTATTGCGTATAATGCATTAAAAGTAAGATAATGTGAACTTACTACGAGACCCCTTTCTGCGTGGGATTTAGTCTTACATAATGAAAAAGCCTTACATCCAACCATGGTAAGTTTATCTAAAAATAAAAACACAATTACTTAAGTTAATTAGTAATTGATAGCTATATATATATATATATATATATATATATATATAACAAAGGATAAATGATAGAAAATTTACCATAGGTCGGGGGATCATACTCAACCTCTGTCAGATATTCATTCAAAACATTTACCATAAAGATCCCGTTGCCCTTGTAGGTAAACACGGCGCATATACCATACTTGCTCCGAAATTTCTTAAAAAATCCCAATACGTTTTTAAAAATCCCATCCTCCCGATCAAATCTCACATGGGTCTTCTCACCGTTAGGAAGCTCGAATATAACTGTTTATGGCATCTCAGCTCCAAAATGTGTTAAAATCGGCGGTGGTATTCTCTGCGAAAAAAAGAGGTGTCATACATATCTACATATTCAAATGCATACATTAATTGACCATTACTCATACCATTTTATTTTGCGGTTTATATTCGCTGGGATGGACAAGGCGCATAAAACGTGGAAAGAGGTAATTTTGACCATCCATATCTATATATTCAAAAAAAAAGAATGAATTGAACAACAAAATTACATAAAAATCGAACATAAATTCGAATGTGTCAAATTGAACCAACAAATCCAACAAACAAAATCCTATAATCAAAAAATAAATTTGAATCCATCCATTCGAACCAAGAAATCCAACATACTAACTCATATAATCGAACATAATTCGAACCAAGAAATCCGACATACAAAATCATATAATCGAACATAATTCGAACCAAGGAATCCGACATACAAAATCATATAATAGAGAATCAATTTACTAGCCCCAAATTCATAAATCCATAAAGTTAAAACCCAAATCGAATATATAGATACAGTGCGTGTGTGTAAGTATATAACAGAGAGAGAGATGAGTTACCAGAGAGAGAGAGAGAGATGAGTTACCAGAGAAAGAGAGAGAGAGATGCCGGAGAGATCGAGGAGTGAGTGAGAGAGTTAATTGGAGAGAGGAGAGAGTTAACGAAATAAAACATAAAACGGGAACTACAAAAATATTTAAGTGTCTCACAAACCCGACCATCCTAACGGTCGGGTTAGTCTGACGTGGGAAGGCCTGAAACAACGGTCAGAAATATTGGTCGGTTTTATTCTTTAGTGTTCGTGTGGGATCCACAAATAATATTGGTCGGTTTTATTGGTCGGATTAAACTGACGTGGCCCGTCAGTCAACAGAAGTGGGCCCCACAAGACCTCTTGGTCGGTTTAAGTGGTCGGTTTTATTCTTTAGTGTTCGTGTGGGATCCACAAATAATATTGGTCGGTTTTATTGGTCGGTTTAGGCTGACGTGGCCAGTCAGTCAACAAATGTGGGCTCCACAAGACCTGTTGGTCGGTTTAAGTGGTCGGATTTAAAATAAACCCGACCGTGGTACCTAACGGTCGGATTTAGCTCCAGTAAAGAGTTAGTCGGATTTATGACGGTCGGAAAAGACTCTGTTTCTTGTAGTGTAATGTAATATCCCCTAACTTTAGCAATGCTACAGTGATCAAATGAATAGTAAATTTTGAGGATTTATGGAAATGGTATGTAGGTACTCTATAAGAGAAACAGAAAATGAGTAAACAGAAACCATATTAGTGTTATACAATGAAAATAAGTGACTCGAAATGACGATAGATTTCAGAAATTCCTGAATATGGATTTTTGAGGATTTTGAGTTCGAACGAGTTTCTATGGGATATTAAGAAGCATAGAAATATTAAAGGATTTATATATTGAGGAATTAGGAAATTTAAGTTAAACCAGGGGATTATTAAGTCAAGAGAATACCAAAGGAATTTGGATTTGTTAAATGATTTTAGAACCACTGAGAGCGTTTAACAAAGTTGAGCAGTATCTAATCAACGAGTCACGAATTAATTTAAGTACGCGATTTGATGAATAGTGATCCGACATGAGAACCCCGTGAATATGGAATTTATGAGGGATAATAATATTTAAGGAATTAAGGATTTATTGGGACAAGAGAATGAGAGATTCTGAATTTTAGATGATTAAAGCGGTCTGAGACGACCCGAAGTGAATAGTAAAATTTTCTAGACTCTGAATGTAATAAAATTTTAAAGGCAACCTTGTTAAAATATTTAATAATGAAATATGAAGTTGGAATTTGGATATGAGTTAAAGGACTCGAGAAAGTTAGAGAAAAAAAAAACCGAAACAAATGAGAAACGAAATGCTTGTGTTATAAGAGAAGAAGCTTCTTGAGAAAGCCACAACAAAGCAAAGGGCAAACTGGTCATTTGCACTAAGAGATCAGCCACTAAAGTGTGTGGGAGAAGATAAGACCATGACTTAGATATTTTGTGAAGAAATGAAGTCAAAACCCACTCCTTTTATCAAGAACCCGAGGGAAGAGAGGAACAAAAATGGAGGAGGAAGAATTGCTCATAACTTGAGTTTCCCATGTCTGTTTTCGGCGATCCACCTATCAAAACGAAGCTATCGAGAAGCCCGTCGTAACCATGGTAAGAAATCAATTCAACTCTGTGATTTACCCCTCCGATTTCAGTGCTTTACAGTTGGGGAAGATGATGAATAGTAGCTTATGGTTTGTATTGTTTTTGATATGGAGTTTGTGGCTTCCAAAGGTTGTGTAGAGCAAGGATCTAAGGTTATACAAGGATATTAGCTACAAACAAGCTTCAAGAAGGTATAAATCTCAAGACCCTGGTGTATTACTTTGAATATATGATGGATATTGATGTAGTAGTGGTTAAGTGGTATAAATGTTAAGATTATGATGATTATGTGTTATTCATGGTTTGATTGGATATGGAAATGTGATGTGAACTTGTAACCATGGCTGGAATGTAGTCCACATGGTGTAGGGCTTGAGATAAGTGTGAGATGATGGTTTTGGAGCGATTACAATATGGAAAGTATGAAAGTACAGCGGTTATAATGCCCGATTTTCGTTATGACAAAAAAACTGCCCTGTTTTGGACCCCTGTATCAGTACGGTACCTTACTGTCCAGTGTACCAATGGACCATGAAATGATAGAGCTTAGTTCATAGATCGTTTTGATATAAAGTACGTTAAAATCTGATGAACGGTTTAGGAGAAAAGTCAGTTTTAGTGAAAGACGTTCGAGAACCGAGAAAACGTAATTGTACCAACTTTGAGGCTATGAATACCATACTTAGACATTTTTAGAAATTACGAAATTTTGGGACAATATAGTAGGGTGAACAGAGAGTCCAACCCCACTGACCTTGTGTCAAATTTCAAAATGGATATTTTATAAGAATTTTTACAGTCGAGAGCCGTTTTTAAGGAAATGGTGAAAAAAATGCTAAAACTTCTATCGAGTTTAAAAGGGGATAAGTTCTTTGAACGGTTGGTCTATAAATGATATGTTAAACATGGATTATGTGTCAAGGGTGTTGTTATATATATATAAGGGTTAAGTGGAATAGATTCTGACGGTGATCCTTTCGTTTCTATAGAGACGGGAGACGAACACAGGATCATACCTACTCGCTTTAGGGATCCAGGCAAGATTCCTTCTATCTTTACTTTGAAAAAATTATTTATGTTCAAAGGAAAATGATTTCATGGAATATATATGTGATGCTATCATTACAATATTGTTAAAGATTTGTTTTCCTGATTTTGGAAATTTAAGGGAGATGTATATGAATATGAGTATGGATATGGATTAAAGGGAGCAAGAATTCTTTTATCCTTATTTTGATAAACTGTTTATGTTCAAAGAAAAATGGTTTTGGTGGATAATATATGAATATTATATGATGATATGGTTAGGGATATATTCCCTGTTTGCTGAGATTTTTGAATATGGATTATGGATATGGATGCGAATATTGATAGAGCGAATATAATTTATGTTTTAAAGGGATATGAAAGAATGGTATCAGTTGTTATCTAGAGTTATATGTTTATAATATTATGTTAAAAATATTCTTTTTAAATAATTGTGATTTAATAAATATTATTTGATGATTATTTAATACTTTTGAAAGAGATGGAATATTTTATGTATATAAGAGCGTATTTGATTTTATTGAATACAGAGGAGATGTCTGAGTCATAATCAAAGTATTATGACATATATATTTTTTTAAAAGGTGATGATAAATGGAAATGATATGAGTGAATGATATGTGGTATGATATTTTAAAAAGAGAATAATGATGTGATAAAAAGGGGAATTGCAACAGATTTGCGTAAGTGGCTGTGTCAGGTCTGTGTGCGACACAGTCCAGCATTATTATTATTTGAAAGCGAGAAAATGGAAATGTGGAATGATTTTTTAAAAAAAAAAGGAAATAATGATTTTATAAAAAGGGGGATTGCAACAGAATTGCGTAAGCGGCTGTGTCAGGTCTGTGTGCGACACAGTCCAGCATTTATTATTTTTATTACGGCACGAAGATGCCAAGGGAGGATGTTAGCAGGTGGCCTTCCTCCAGGGATGATGTTAGCAGGTGGCCTTCATTCCTTCTACCGGTAGTAAACAGAGAGCAGGTACGATTAGGCGACTGATCATCGTCCTAACGTATCAGGCGACAGCAGATATCCCCAATGTTTTTGAAAAGAAAGTGTAGACAATGGTTTTCAGATTCTATACTGAAACAGAATAATGATATGAGATGATAGAATTATGGTTACAGATGAAGAAAAATTGATATTATATTGTTCTATATTTCTTTTCTTATAAAGAAAAATGGATGGTGTATTTAATAAGTAAGAATTAATTCTTTTCTTAAGGATTATGATGGGTTTTCTGTTTATTAATATATATATATATATATTTTTCTTTGAAGCTAGTTTACAAAATTTATCTTGCTGAGCTATTATAGCTCACTCTTGCTATTTATTTATATAACAGCTAGATCAGGTGCCGAAACGTCGCAGTACAACTCGGAAGAGGGTAAAGGGGAAGTCTACCTTATGAGAAAGTATCGACACTTGTTCTCAAGGTAGTATATACTTATATATGGGTGTAATAGATGGTATTCTGGGATTGTAATAATAGTTTATCTTTAACTGCTATCATTAATGGATATTGTTCTCTGAGCATATGACTGGTGTGTGATGATATTAGTGTGGGGTCATTTATGAAAGGTTTAATTTGTATTAATTATATATAAAAAAAAAAATCCAGGAAATGTTGTTAATGAATGGAAATTGGACCTTGACGGCCCGGATCCATGACCCCGGATCTTGGGCTGTCACAGTTGGTATCAGAGCTAAAAGTCATAATGCTCAGGAACAAAAGTGATAATAATAAATATATCAGTAATAATATAAATTGTGAACTCCCATCGAGTTCAAGGGTGGTATATCGACTGTAGCATTTATTCTAAGTAGTGATTATAATTTTATAGA
The DNA here is from genome assembly GCA_036435485.1 of Saposhnikovia divaricata. Classification (NCBI taxonomy): domain Eukaryota; kingdom Viridiplantae; phylum Streptophyta; class Magnoliopsida; order Apiales; family Apiaceae; genus Saposhnikovia; species Saposhnikovia divaricata. Next base: position 136,515,241 of record CM071595.1, read on the forward strand.
TTATTACTAATAAAAGTTTATGTTTTAGTATTAGGAGAGGAAATGAGTGAGTCAAGTTATGTTCGTGAGTGGCTAGGGATATATATATAAATGTGTTAATCGGTGATATAATTATTGAATATGGAATAATGTATATTGTACCCTAAATTTGGGTAAATAATGGAGAATATTGTTATGTATAGAATCATGCCGCCTAAACGTAATACTAGGGCAAATGTGAGGGAAAATAAGGGAGTTTGAGGTAATAGTGCAAGTAGATTGGTGAATAGACACTGATTATTTGTGGAGATGAAAGGGATGAAACTGATATTGGTCGGTAAAGCCAAGATATACCGTAAGGACCAAGACAGATTAAGAAATTCCGAGATTGACTTAAATGAAAAGGTTATTATGCCAAAAGTGTTAAGCTTATGTAGCACACAGGATTGATTTGAAAAAGGGAATATTTGATGTATTGGGAAGTGTACGTTAGACAATCTCGTGAGTATAAGTGGTACGTTAGAATATTCAATTATAAAGAATAGTTTTAAAAGGGTCTTTGATACCGGAGCATTGTCAGGATAAGACGATCAACATTACGTAAGTATATCGATTAGAAGGTTGTGTTCTATTATGAATAAAGGCAGAGAGTATCGAGCCAAGTCACGACTAGGTAAATGAAGATAATTGGGAATAGCAGACGATAGGTTAAGGCTACATGGTGAGTGCCAAATTTAAGAAATTTTGGAGAGTACGCAGCCTAAGATATAAATAGTATTTGAGGAAAACCTTCCATTATTGGGATTTGCAATTGGGCAGAGGCTATTAACAGTACCCATTTTCAAGCTCCTACAGCCCTGCTAAATTACATTATTGAGTTTCAAATTTTCCTCAACTGGTGGGTAATTATTCATTAAGTGCCGGCATCTTTTAAAAACTTTCTGGTACCCTTGGGGATGTGTTTCAAAATTTTATTTTATTTATCTTAGTCAAAATATTCCTCTAAGAATACTTTCGGAAGATGGTATTGATCATTTTGATTTAAATTTTTCTTTATATTTTTACTACAACTAAGAGGAACAACCCTATATGTATACACAAGGACGATCTGTCTGTGTGATTGAAAGTCGGAGGGGACGCCCTCCTTTGTGTGACATACGGGTTCTTCCATTATATTGATTTCTCAGATATTCTTTTGTTTCGAATAAAGGTTATTTAAAACTCTTAATTTTATAAATTATTGTGGGACCCTTGCTTGTTTCTGGGTTCGTTTCAATTCAAAGTCTCTTAAATTCTATTAATTGTTTTGAAAATAGAAGATTTCATTAATGGATGGAAGCAATGTTTATAGTATACGTGATTATACGAGGAAACTCGAGATTCCAAGGGAAACTTCGTTAAGAAATAATTAGAGCTAGAAGCGTTTCAATATAAGAGAGGAAGGAATTTCGTGAGGAGAAATGGGTATATTTGATTATTAGTAAGAGAAAAGAATATGAGGAATTTTAAGGTATAATTGAGATTTACTATTGAGAGTAAGGGTATTTTGAGGATAGAGTCAGAATAAGGATAAACAAAGGAAGTGGGGATAGTTAATGAAGGATTCGAGGTGCAATAACTATTAGTGGGGGAAGGTCAATATTGCGACTAATATCCTAAGTAGCAGAGAGAGATTAAAGATCTTAATTATTCAAAGGATTAATCGAAAAGGTGTGAATGAGTAAAAACTTGAAGTAAAGATTTTGATGAGAATAATAAAGGGAAATTACAAAGGGGGAGTAGATAGTATATCATGAAAGAACTAAGGTGGATCAGCAAGATGTAAAGAGTGTATAGTGAACAATAGACATATGGGATAAGGTATCCGGAGGAAATTGCAAGTATGCTCTAATTTAACCTTTTAGGTGTAAATGTTTGGTTAGGGATCGACTTAATCTATTAATGGTGTAAATAAGTTAATAAAATAGATAAGAATAATCTATCTGATCAGGAAGTAGGATATACCGATCTAAGGAAAAGAGAGTAAGAGTATTCTGTGGAAAAACACAACCTTGTAGGACACGAACAGGAAATATATATTATAGATAATATTTTCTTACAAATGTTTTAAGGAATATTAGTAGAACTTATTTTCTGGAAAATTTTACAGAAATGAGATATAGGAAGATTGGAGTATCAATATTTTATGTCATGATAGAGATCAAAATATAGTTAAACCATAAGTGAGATACACTACCATTCAGGAAATGCCAATGTGGTGGCCGATACCTTAATTAAAAGAGAAAGGAGGAATGAGATAATATAGAATGACTGGAAACAGGAGGAGATTAGTAAGGAAAAGATAGTGAAAGTACTGCTATTGATAAGCTAAATGGCATGTTGATGAATGACAAGCAAGTGTATGTTGGTGTATTTCTGTACAAACAAGATAGAGATGTTTAAGGAGAAACTAAAGGAAGGAGGAAGTAATACGAGAATTAGAAGGTGTAATGTGAGAAAGGTATTCGTCGATATCTTCAACGTGATTCCGGGACGGAATCCTTTTAAGGGGGGAAGACTGTAATATCCCCTAACTTTAGCAATGCTACAGTGATCAAATGAATAGTAAATTTTGAGGATTTATGGAAATGGTATGTAGGTACTCTATAAGAGAAACAGAAAATGAGTAAACAGAAACCATATTAGTGTTATACAATGAAAATAAGTGACTCGAAATGACGATAGATTTCAGAAATTCCTGAATATGGATTTTTGAGGATTTTGAGTTCGAACGAGTTTCTATGGGATATTAAGAAGCATAGAAATATTAAAGGATTTATATATTGAGGAATTAGGAAATTTAAGTTAAACCAGGGGATTATTAAGTCAAGAGAATACCAAAGGAATTTGGATTTGTTAAATGATTTTAGAACCACTGAGAGCGTTTAACAAAGTTGAGCAGTATCTAATCAACGAGTCACGAATTAATTTAAGTACGCGATTTGATGAATAGTGATCCGACATGAGAACCCCGTGAATATGGAATTTATGAGGGATAATAATATTTAAGGAATTAAGGATTTATTGGGACAAGAGAATGAGAGATTCTGAATTTTAGATGATTAAAGCGGTCTGAGACGACCCGAAGTGAATAGTAAAATTTTCTAGACTCTGAATGTAATAAAATTTTAAAGGCAACCTTGTTAAAATATTTAATAATGAAATATGAAGTTGGAATTTGGATATGAGTTAAAGGACTCGAGAAAGTTAGAGAAAAAAAAAACCGAAACAAATGAGAAACGAAATGCTTGTGTTATAAGAGAAGAAGCTTCTTGAGAAAGCCACAACAAAGCAAAGGGCAAACTGGTCATTTGCACTAAGAGATCAGCCACTAAAGTGTGTGGGAGAAGATAAGACCATGACTTAGATATTTTGTGAAGAAATGAAGTCAAAACCCACTCCTTTTATCAAGAACCCGAGGGAAGAGAGGAACAAAAATGGAGGAGGAAGAATTGCTCATAACTTGAGTTTCCCATGTCTGTTTTCGGCGATCCACCTATCAAAACGAAGCTATCGAGAAGCCCGTCGTAACCATGGTAAGAAATCAATTCAACTCTGTGATTTACCCCTCCGATTTCAGTGCTTTACAGTTGGGGAAGATGATGAATAGTAGCTTATGGTTTGTATTGTTTTTGATATGGAGTTTGTGGCTTCCAAAGGTTGTGTAGAGCAAGGATCTAAGGTTATACAAGGATATTAGCTACAAACAAGCTTCAAGAAGGTATAAATCTCAAGACCCTGGTGTATTACTTTGAATATATGATGGATATTGATGTAGTAGTGGTTAAGTGGTATAAATGTTAAGATTATGATGATTATGTGTTATTCATGGTTTGATTGGATATGGAAATGTGATGTGAACTTGTAACCATGGCTGGAATGTAGTCCACATGGTGTAGGGCTTGAGATAAGTGTGAGATGATGGTTTTGGAGCGATTACAATATGGAAAGTATGAAAGTACAGCGGTTATAATGCCCGATTTTCGTTATGACAAAAAAACTGCCCTGTTTTGGACCCCTGTATCAGTACGGTACCTTACTGTCCAGTGTACCAATGGACCATGAAATGATAGAGCTTAGTTCATAGATCGTTTTGATATAAAGTACGTTAAAATCTGATGAACGGTTTAGGAGAAAAGTCAGTTTTAGTGAAAGACGTTCGAGAACCGAGACAACGTAATTGTACCAACTTTGAGGCTATGAATACCATACTTAGACATTTTTAGAAATTACGAAATTTTGGGACAATATAGTAGGGTGAACAGAGAGTCCAACCCCACTGACCTTGTGTCAAATTTCAAAATGGATATTTTATAAGAATTTTTACAGTCGAGAGCCGTTTTTAAGGAAATGGTGAAAAAAATGCTAAAACTTCTATCGAGTTTAAAAGGGGATAAGTTCTTTGAACGGTTGGTCTATAAATGATATGTTAAACATGGATTATGTGTCAAGGGTGTTGTTATATATATATAAGGGTTAAGTGGAATAGATTCTGACGGTGATCCTTTCGTTTCTATAGAGACGGGAGACGAACACAGGATCATACCTACTCGCTTTAGGGATCCAGGCAAGATTCCTTCTATCTTTACTTTGAAAAAATTATTTATGTTCAAAGGAAAATGATTTCATGGAATATATATGTGATGCTATCATTACAATATTGTTAAAGATTTGTTTTCCTGATTTTGGAAATTTAAGGGAGATGTATATGAATATGAGTATGGATATGGATTAAAGGGAGCAAGAATTCTTTTATCCTTATTTTGATAAACTGTTTATGTTCAAAGAAAAATGGTTTTGGTGGATAATATATGAATATTATATGATGATATGGTTAGGGATATATTCCCTGTTTGCTGAGATTTTTGAATATGGATTATGGATATGGATGCGAATATTGATAGAGCGAATATAATTTATGTTTTAAAGGGATATGAAAGAATGGTATCAGTTGTTATCTAGAGTTATATGTTTATAATATTATGTTAAAAATATTCTTTTTAAATAATTGTGATTTAATAAATATTATTTGATGATTATTTAATACTTTTGAAAGAGATGGAATATTTTATGTATATAAGAGCGTATTTGATTTTATTGAATACAGAGGAGATGTCTGAGTCATAATCAAAGTATTATGACATATATATTTTTTTAAAAGGTGATGATAAATGGAAATGATATGAGTGAATGATATGTGGTATGATATTTTAAAAAGAGAATAATGATGTGATAAAAAGGGGAATTGCAACAGATTTGCGTAAGTGGCTGTGTCAGGTCTGTGTGCGACACAGTCCAGCATTATTATTATTTGAAAGCGAGAAAATGGAAATGTGGAATGATTTTTTAAAAAAAAAAGGAAATAATGATTTTATAAAAAGGGGGATTGCAACAGAATTGCGTAAGCGGCTGTGTCAGGTCTGTGTGCGACACAGTCCAGCATTTATTATTTTTATTACGGCACGAAGATGCCAAGGGAGGATGTTAGCAGGTGGCCTTCCTCCAGGGATGATGTTAGCAGGTGGCCTTCATTCCTTCTACCGGTAGTAAACAGAGAGCAGGTACGATTAGGCGACTGATCATCGTCCTAACGTATCAGGCGACAGCAGATATCCCCAATGTTTTTGAAAAGAAAGTGTAGACAATGGTTTTCAGATTCTATACTGAAACAGAATAATGATATGAGATGATAGAATTATGGTTACAGATGAAGAAAAATTGATATTATATTGTTCTATATTTCTTTTCTTATAAAGAAAAATGGATGGTGTATTTAATAAGTAAGAATTAATTCTTTTCTTAAGGATTATGATGGGTTTTCTGTTTATTAATATATATATATATATATTTTTCTTTGAAGCTAGTTTACAAAATTTATCTTGCTGAGCTATTATAGCTCACTCTTGCTATTTATTTATATAACAGCTAGATCAGGTGCCGAAACGTCGCAGTACAACTCGGAAGAGGGTAAAGGGGAAGTCTACCTTATGAGAAAGTATCGACACTTGTTCTCAAGGTAGTATATACTTATATATGGGTGTAATAGATGGTATTCTGGGATTGTAATAATAGTTTATCTTTAACTGCTATCATTAATGGATATTGTTCTCTGAGCATATGACTGGTGTGTGATGATATTAGTGTGGGGTCATTTATGAAAGGTTTAATTTGTATTAATTATATATAAAAAAAAAAATCCAGGAAATGTTGTTAATGAATGGAAATTGGACCTTGACGGCCCGGATCCATGACCCCGGATCTTGGGCTGTCACATGTAAGACACCAATATTACACTACATAACAAATTACATACCAAGTTGCTGTAATCATAGATATCATGAAAAATGTTGCTGCATTTTGGAAATCGACAACTGATCATGGTTGTAAACTTCATATAATTTACTGTGGTACTTGAAAAGGTAATCACAGCACTAGATTTACCTGCTCTACAGGACGGCAATAAATGTGCCTGAATTCTTTGTAGTATTTCCTTATATATTCTTCCAGTTTAGGAGTATCTTGCCTCCTGAAGATATCCCATAGAGCGCCACCCTCTGGGTGTTCCATCCCCTCTACACTGTTATCCAAATATCCAAAATCGGTGTTCCTTGCACATTCATTAGGTTCGCCGCTCTTATCTGCACTATTATCAAAACATCCAAAACCACTGTTCCTTTCACATTTATCCGATTCTCCGCTACCATCTCTCTCATTCTCCTTGTTCCAATTTTCACTATTATATCCCAGGCCCTCCTCACTCCTCAGACTTTGACATTTTCTTATTAAAATGTCCATGCAACGCGCCTGTCATTTTACCAACTCTGTCTCCCTGTTTCTCAACCTCAGGGTTCACCGCCTGTTTTCCAAAAAGTTCCCTTTCATCCTGGGAAACTTGTTGTTGCTTTAATTTCTCTATTTTTGCCTGTTGGGCCGATGTAAAAGCTACTTCGTGAACATGTGTCAGCACATTTACCTGTATAATGTTCAATGAAACCAAGGGGATATGTTTTGAATATTCTATTGTAATGCTTCCGCTCCAATAAAAGATAATTTATGCAGTCTGATAACAATGTCAATATACAATAGCCAAAAATAAAATACTTAATACAAGCATACCGCATCAGACATATCGCAGTGTAGCTTGGTCACAGAATCACCGCGTCTGAGCTCCTGAGCAATCCCATTAGCAATATATGTCTTCGGCCCCATATCAGGCTTTAATGACTTCGCTGGCAACTTCACCGCGAGATTTAAATAGCCACTTCGTGAATTTGTATATTCCTTGAGTAATTAATCATGAATCCTTCTAAGTTATCTGTGATCTAATCTTAAACTGTGCAGAAAGTTAACACAGCATGATATTGTTCCATATTTATAGCATCACTAGTTTATTTATCCTAAACTCTGAGTCTGTAAATACTGTGTGCATTGCCTCTCATAAATAATTTCTGATGTTGATGAGCTCTAAACTCTGTTAGTTATACACTGTTAAATTAGATTCTGTTATTACAATAACCCCAAAGCTTATATATATAGACTGTTAGAACTCCTTTGAGATCATGTTTGTAACTAGGACGACCCAGGAACTTACTGGTATATAGTAAGGGCTAAAATTCTCTAATTTTTGGTGACTAGTCGAAAACTAGGAAGATCCAAGAACTTATCAAACTGATAAGGGCTAAAATTATAGGATTTTTGGTGACTAGTTCCAACCTCTGATTACTGGAGAAAACTAAAAAAAAATAAAAATTTATGGGGTTATAGATTAATTAATTATTATTGTATATAAATCGTTTACTACAGAGTTTAGCATTCATCATACATTCAGTATTTACTATGAGAGTTTGTGCATCCAGTGTTTACTGATTTATTTTATTGATTTTATGAAATACTAGATGCTCTAAATACTGATCTAGTAAACTCTGCTATACACACACTCATATTCATAACTGTGCAATGTTTGAAAGGATAACAGTAATTAAGTTGGAGAATTGATAAACACTGTTGGATTCTGTTGAGTACTCTAAGGTAATATTTTATTTCAGACAAAGCATATACTTGGAGTACAAAAAGAGTTTTTGAAATTTGCATGTGATACGTGCCAGTTGTTTAATGGTGTCAGACAGTTAAAGCTTATTGGTAATAGGAGAGAGAATAGCAGTAATAATAGGCATTATTACTGCGCGTGTACATGGTTGTTCCACTTGCTACGTGACACGTGTCCCACTCACACACTTAACAATAAATTGGTTGGGTGTTTAATGTCTAAAACGATTGGGTTTTAATTTTCAATTACAGATCTAATCAAACTCATTTCATTATTCACTTTTTCACTTTTACACCCACGAACACATAACAATACACACAATTTCTCTGTTATTTTCACTTAAGCATTTTCACAAACACTTTTCCACACACTCTCTTTTCTTACTATCTCTAAACTGTTCTAATGGCAACCAAGACTTTTGTGGCTCAGGGATTATCTTTTGTTCCTAACAACTATGCAGCAATACTAAACACTGATAAAGCCCCAGAATCATTTCATTTGATTCAGAACTTCTTAAGAGATTCTGAAATTGGTCAAGCTCTTGTTCAACCAGAAAAACTCTCTGCCACACAAATCTCTACTTTCTGGAGAAACTCTGTTTATGATGATGGTGGAGAGAATGGGACTCCATCTATTGTGTTTACTCATGAAGATCAAGAGTTTGTAATCACTCCTGCAACTGTTCGAGATGTTATGGATTTTGATACTCACACCTCATACGCTGTGGCTGGTGAGAATGAATTGAAAGAAATGTTACAGCAACTGCGGTTTTCTGGCCCTTTGGATAAGCTTGGGAATGTTAAAAGGCCAGGGCTCAGGAAGGAGTGGAGCTTTTTCTTTGACTGCATCACTCGGGCATTTGGAAAGAAAGTCACCAACTGGGATGCAATTCCCACTGATAGTCTTCAAATCGGGTATTCTCTTCTTAATGGGAGTAACTTTGATTTTGGTAGATTAGTTCTTATGAATTTAGGTGAAAAACTAGCAGAGTCTAATACAACTGTTTATTTCTCACGTTTTTGTCAATGTTTATTCTCTGCTTGTTTGCCTAATTTGGTAATTTCTGATGAGGATGTTATACAACCCTTTCAAGTCCATAAGAGAATGTTCTCTGACTTGACAAACAAAGATGTCAACAAGGATCAAGTTCTAGAGTTTATCTATCCTCTTGCCCTCAGAAACTTTCTCAATCAACCACAAGAACCACAAGCACCAGAACCTGAACCTGTACTTGAACCTCCTCAGCCAAATCCTCAACCCACAAACACTGAACCTCACACAACCATAAACACTGAACCTACCTCTAAACCCACATCTACATCCACTCCATCCACCATTGCTCCTACTTCACAACCTCAACCTCAATCCCAAACACAAACTCAACCTCCACCTCAATCACAACCTACATCTCAAACTCAACCTCAACAACAATCCAAGCCAAAGAAAAGCAGGGCTATAAGGCCACCAAGAAAGCACAGGACTGCTGAAGCTTCTAGGCCAAAGAGATCTAGAAAGGAAAGGGCTAACAGACCTCAATCTCCATCAACTCTAGATGATTCTATCTCAGAAGAAGAGAGAACAGAAGTGAATCCTCAAGTTAAAATGAGGAGACTAATTATTGAAGAGTCTGATGAAGAATTGAATATTGAAGCTCCAGAGGATATTTCTAAGGAAATACCTGCTATTGAGATAGATAGAGATGGTAATGCTGATGCTACAATGGATGAAATTCTTGAGCCATTGTTCCCATTCTCTGAGAACATGGACATTCCAATCTCTTCACCTGCTGTTTTCTCAGAAAAAACTGATGCAGTAAATCAAACCACTGTGGTAATTGAAGAAACAGTGGCTTCTCACACTGAGTTAATCTCTGATGCTTATCAATCTGTCGAACAGGGTGAGGAAATTGATCAACCACCTATGGAGATAATTTCTGAGCCTATTGTACAACCTGCAGAGGATGTTGTAGAGCCTGTTGCAGAGAATGTTGAACGTACTACAGACACTATTGCAGAAACTGTTAATGAGTCTCTTCCAATTCCTGAATCAACTGACCATATTGAAGCTGAAACTGAAATTGAAACTGAAGGGAGTACTGAGTCAAGCTCTTCTCAGAGTTTACCAGTACAGACCTCTGCTAAAGTTAATGATTTTTTTGGCCTTTCAAATCAAGCAGATGTTGAAGAAGACTACTTTGAACAATTTTCAGCTGATTGGTACAAAGAAACTTGCATCTTTCCTGTTGCAAGAGCAGCTGAATTTGTCAAGAGAACATCCAGAACAATCACAAATCCAGAGATTCTATCCTGTCTCAAGGCCACTGTTGTCCAAGTGAAGACTCTCAATTCTAGATTTGATCATTGTCAAAAGGCCATTTCTGATGTTCGAGGTGAAGTTATTAGAGGAGATGATATGCTTAAACTCGATAGCAAGAACAAGTTTCAATATCTTTCCCAGAATCAAGAAACTTTGTCTCACAGGCTGAGCAAAGTTGAAGAAAATCAAAATGCCATGCCTTTAAAGATTGATTCTATTGCTACCTCTCTGGAGTTAATCACATCTATTCTCATGCCTGATGATGTCAAAAAGGGGGAGAGAATTGTTAAGTCTAAATGCAAGCAATCTCAAACTCTGACTAAAGAGGATGAAGATACTGAAGATGGAGGAGCAAGAGCAAAGGGCAAAGAGAAGAAGATATTAAGAGCTGATCAAAGTCTGAAATTTAGCAAGTCTTCCAAGTCAAAGTCAACTTCCAACACCAAGAGTTTATTTATTATTCACTGAAAATTCAATGACTGATGAGGAATTGGCTGCTAAGTTATTTATTGAAGAAAATGAAGAAGGAGCTACTATTGCAGATATTAAAGCTGAAGAAAAGAATTTACAAGAACAACATCAGAAAGCTTTAAAGTCTGGAAAGTTTAAGAAGAAAGAAAAAGCTCCTAGGCCTGTTCTTAAAGGCATTGTGATTAAGGAAAATGTTGATGCTGATCAAAGATCACATTTATCTAAGAAATCAATAGAAGCTGAAGCTAAACTCAAGCTAAAAGGCATTGCTATGGAAGGAAAAGATTCAAAGAAGAAAGATACAACCTCTGTTTCTACACAAGTTGTACAGAAGAAAGAAAACACAACCTCTGTTGCAACACAAGTTATGTCTAGACCTCTATCTTCTCAGTTGAAATAAGTTTTTGGTAAAGGAACACTTCATGATCCAAATCTAGTATCTGGAGCTCCTATGGATTTTACTGATGGAAGAGCCTTGTCTGGTAAGATTTGAAATAATAAAGCTGGTCTAGGCTCACACAGAGATAAAAGGCAACATACTGGTCCTAGAGATCCTTCTTTACTGGCTGTTCCAGGTCGTGGTGTCACTCAAGAGAGTTTGGACAGACTGTAATCAGTACAGTTAGTTTATCAGAAGAGTTTAAAGAAAGATTTTCTTTTATACTTTATGGCTGATGGGGCAGTATTTAAAATTGGTGAGCATGATATTGGTTTGAAATATTGGGAAGAACTAGAACATGTTCTGTATCTTTTCAAGGTGAACAGTCGAAGGACTCAATCAGTTGCAAATGTGCTCAGACAGAAAATGCTCCAAAATGTGGCAATTAGAGGAATGAAGTATAACAGAAGATATGTTCCTAAGTACAGAGACTGGAATGGAAATCTCATTGAAATGAAGAAGGGTACTATAAAGCTGAAGACTGATCTGGGAATTACAGTACTTGACTTCAATTCATAGTCAGAGGAAGTAAAATTTATCAGACTTGGAAATGAGATGAGGAGGAACAAAATCTATGATCTAAGATCTGCTATTTATCAAACTGATGAGAGTGATCCTCAGTTGAGAGAGATCAAGGAAGCTATGAAGATTGAACTTGAGAATGCAGAGAGAAGATTGCTTATAGATTATCTCAGAACAACACCAGATCTTGAGGAGATTAGAGATTAAAGTCTGTAAGAATTTTGTTGTTTTCTGTAGATTTTTGTTAAGTAAAGTTTAAACTCTGCTTATTTGAATAAACACTGTGTTTGTATGAAATTGTTTTGACATCATCAATTATTGTTAACTTGTGCATTTTTACTAATGAACAAGTTGGGGGAGATTGTTAAATATAATTGATATGGTTAATATCAGTGTTTAAGTTTTACAGGGAAAAACAGAGTTTAACTTGAAACAGGAAGCAGTCAGAGTTTAGTTAAACTCTGATAGTTGAAAGCTTGACAGAGTTTGCTATACGCTGACAATGGAAGCTCGACAGAGTTTAGTTAAACTCTGTCTGGAGGAAGCGCGTCTCCAGTCAACAGTGATTAAAGATTAATTGAAGATAATTATGGAAGCAATATCTTTACAGATTGGATAACTGTTAAAGAGATTGAGTTGACTTAGGAGATGTGTAGCAATCATAATTGATAACATTTGTATAGCTAATTTATAGGCGAATCAATTATTGATTGTACGTAGCTGTATATCTTTATAAATACAGTTAGGTTAACCCTAGAAGGGTATCGATCGTGCAATACAATATCTTTCATTGTAACCTAAGCAGCTCTCTGTGATATTTTACATCACTGAGAGAGAAGTTAATTTCAAACAGTTTTTAAAGTTATTTAAGAACTTATTGTTATTCTCTCATACTTAGTTGATTATAATTTGTGTATTCGGCCTAACATACCAGAAGAAGGTCAAGAGAATTTAATGGAAATTATTGTCCAACCACCGTTGTTGGAAAAGATTAGGTTATGTCAAAAAAAAAAAGATGGAAGAGGAAGAGAAGTCCTCTGAGGAAATAATAACAGGAGAAGAGATCAAATGCGAGAGAGATGAAAAGGGAATCATGAGATATGCATCGAGGATATGGATTCCTAATGTTCAGGAATTAAAAGATGAAATTTTACGAGAAGCTCATAACTCACAGTATTCAATTCACCCAGGGAGCACCAAAATGTATCAGGATTTGAAAGAATTTTATTGGTGGCCAAATATGAAAAAGGATGTTACTGAATGGGTACTTAGGTGCTTAACATGTCAAAAAGTGAAGGCGGAACATCAGAGACCTAGTGGATTGTTGTAGCCATTAGAGATTCCTGAAAGGAAATGGGAACATATTGCCATGGACTTTGTAGTAGGATTACCAAGGACTAAAATCAACCACGATGCTATATGGGTAATTGTAGATCGATTAACCAAACCAGCCCATTTTCTTCCGATCAATGAGAGGTATTCGATCGACAAGCTTGTAGATATATACCTGAAAGAGATCATAGTAAGGCATGGTGTTCCCGTAACTATTGTATCAGATAGGGATCCAAGATTTAACTCTAGGTTCTGGAGGAGTTTTCAGGAATGTGTTGGAACTAAATTGAACATGAGCACCGCATATCACCCATAAACTGATGGGCAGAGTGAGAGAACCATTCAAACATTAGAGGATATGTTAAGAGTTTGTTCCCTAGATTTTAAAGGAAGTTGGGATGATCATCTGCCATTGGTTGAGTTTGCCTATAACAATATTTATCATTCAAACATAGGGGTGCCACCATATGAAGCTTTATATGGCCGGAGATGTCGATCTCCTCTATGTTGGGAGGAAGTAGGCGAACGAAAGATTTTGGGTCCTGAATTAGTTCAAAAGACAAAAGACACAGTAAGTTTAATCAAGGGACGCCTGGCAGCAACTCAGGATAGAAAAAGGAAATATGCAGATCTAAAACGTAAAGATAGGGAATACGAAGTAGGAGATTATGTCATGCTAAAAGTATCCCCATGGAAAGGATTGATGCAATTTGGCAAGAAGGGAAAGTTAAGTCCTAGGTTTATTGGTCCTTTTGAAATTCTTAAGCGAGTGGGAAAGGTTGCCTATGAATTAGCGCTACCTCCAAATTTGCAACATGTTCATAATGTGTTTCACGTATTTCTGTTAAGAGAATATAGACCTAATTCCAGTCACGTCTTGGAATATGACGTTGAGGATATACAGCCAAATCTAACTTATGTGGAAAAGCAAGTAGAGGTTATTGATCGTAAAGAGCAAGTGCTAAGGAACAAGACCATTCCAATAGTTAAAGTGCTCTGGAAGAATCGAAGGATAGAAGAAGCCACATGGGAATTAGAAAGTGCTATGCGAGAAAAGTATCCACAACTATTTTCAACATGATTTCGGGATGGAATCCTTTTAAGGGAGGGAGACTGTGATATTCCCTAATTTTTGTAATGCTACAGTATCTCAATGAATAGTAATTTTGTGGATTTATGGAAAAAGATATGTAATTACTCTATGTGCGAATCGGAAAATGAATAAATTGAAATCATATTATTGTTGTACTATGAAAAATAGTGACTGGAAATGATCACGGATTTTAAAGATTCTCGAGTATGGACTCTAAAGGTTTTCGATTTCAATTGAGTCCTTATTGTATTAGATATTAAGGAATATGAAAATTTTAAAAGGATTTACATTATAAGAAATTTGACGGAATTAGGTTAAACCCTAGAAATGAGCAAAGCAAAGGATTACCACAGGAACTTGGATTGATAAACGAATCGTGATTAAACGAGTATGAAAAAAACCAAACAACCGAGATTAATATTATAACAAGGATATATACCATATTATCACTTATCAAAATCATTAACACATTATTTAGAAATCAAAAACAAGATTAATGATCATCCACCATGACATCATCCATGACATCATGAGTTAGGCAAGTAAAAGTTTATAGAATTTCCTAGAAAATCCACTTGTTAACCATCTATATAAGTACCAAATATCTACAAAACTCTAGACTTTTGCCAACCAACACAAAAATCTCTCATCTTCTTCATCATCACCATATTCGGCCAAGGTAGAAAACAAAGAAAGAAAAGAAAAATCAAGCACCTAGCTCAAGCATCTATAAATCAAGGGAAAATTCTTGGAGCTTGTTCAAGTATAGACTAAGGTATGTACAAAGTTTGAGATCCAACAAACTTCATTTTCATAGGTAATAAATTCATCAAAGTTGATGGATGAATAGTAATAAATAGTAACTAACTTGAGTTTTGTGTTTGTTTTGAAAGATTAAGGTATATTAAGGCTATATCAAGGTTTCTCAAGTACTACAAGCCTTTGTTAAGATTGTTACAACATCAAGGAAGGTATAAACATCCTTACTCTTTTGAGTTTATGGTTGATTATGATTGGTTTTTAGGTTAAACTTGTATAAAGTATGAAATCATGGTTATATAGGTGTTTATAAGTGTTTTGATTGAATATGGAAGTGTACTGTGCTTGTAACCATGGCTGGTGTGATGACCACATGGTGAATGGAATGAGATATGTGTTGGATGATGAGTTTGGAGGAGTGAAAATTTGGAAAGTATGAAAGTATAGCTGTTATAATGCTCGATTTTCGTTAAAACAGAAGCTACCTTGTTTAGGGCAGAAAATCTCGAACTGGTAAATGTCAGTAAGATGTATCAACTGGTTATTGCAAGATGTTTCCCTGATTCTTGTTATTACTGGATATGGATAGTGCAAGATACTTTATGGACAATAAGGGTTATGCTATATATAAAGATATGATAATATTAAAATTAAATAATAAGTTATACTTATGAGCGACCGGGAGCCAGAAGGATATAGTATATATATGCTAATAGTATGAATAGAAAACAAGTATCTACTGGTATAAACACAAACAGGAAGTATATATTACAAAGAATATTTTCTTCCAATGGTTTTAAAGAATATTAAAGATACTAAATATGATTTTAAAAGTCAAGGGTTTCTTCAATATGCAAGGCTCCTTGGTCAAACTCTTTTAAAACAGATTCTTTGCTGAAATCTTGACTCTGAAGTTTATTCAGAATTTATAAAAGGGTAAAGTGGGAAATGGAAAATGGAAATTATGAAGGGGTATCCTTCAGAATAAAATGGAATAACAACTTTTATAATGGGGATTCTAACATTTTGGGCTGAGTTTAATACAGTCCAGCATTCAATACTCTATTTCGGCCCATGTGTCGCCGAAGGAGGATAGTGGTGAACTTTCCTCAAGGGATAATGACCGGAGTGGATCATTCCTTCTACTAGTAGTAAACAGGGAATAGGTACGAATAGGGCGACTGATCATCGTCCTGACGTATCTGGCTACAGTGAAGATCCCCGAAATTCTTAAAGGAATTGTTAAGAATTATATTATATTGATAAGTTGAAAAGAAGGAACTGGCATGGAACAATGGAATATATTAGATGATTAGAAGATAAGCTGATATTATATTATTATAAACAAAAAGGAAAGTGATTTCATAATGAATAACAAGAAAGTTTATGTTGGTGTATTACTGCGCAAACAAGATATAGCTACTTATGGAAATAATCTATTTAATTACCTTGTAACTTTATCTTTTATATTATATTGAAGCATTGTTCATTTATGAATAACATATGTTTCCGGGATTATTATGAAATGATTATATGTTATACTTCATAATGGTTTAAAAACTTTGTCTTGCTGAGCTATTATAGCTCACTCTTGCTTATGTTTATAAAATAGCTATATCAGATGCCGCCGATACGTCGCACTACACCCCGTAAAAGGGTAAGGGGAGGACTATATGATAGAGAGTTGTCGCCCATTCCTAAGGTAGCTTATCTATATATATTTGGAGTATGAGTAAACGTATGTAAGTTAATTAAGAAGGTTGATGTAATATACTTTTGGTTGTTGATATGCTTCTTGTAGAAGTATTATTCAGCAACGCTACTTAAATGGTATTCTGGGTTTGTAATAATAGCTTTATCTTAACTGTTATTATTGATGGATGTTGTTCTCTGAGCATATGACTGGTGTGTAATGTTATAAGTGTGGGGTCAATGGTGTGAGTTTAAAATGTTATTAAATATTCAGATTGCCATGGGTATAATATGATTTAATGGAAATTGCACCGTGATGACCTGGATTCCTGACCCTGGATCTAGGGCTGTCACATTTGAACTGTCCCATGAGCAGCTTTCCGACATCCACTTTGTACCCATGAACAAGAGAGTGAGTGAGTTTCTTGATGTAGGTAGGGATAAAATTCCACCCAGAGGTCTTTGTTGAGAAAATCTTCACCATTGCATCAATAATCATGCTCCACTCTTTTCTCAGATATTTCCTGTTCATTTCTCCATTTCTCCAGTTGGGTACAAGCTTGAAGTTCCTTCTTCAAGAACAGGGCCAGAATACCCAATTTTCAAGAAAAACTTCTTTAGGGTTTCATCACTTGCAAGCTCCTGGTATGATTCATTTTCTTGCAGTCCAATTCCCAGAGCTTCATTGATGCCCTTGATTGTGAGAATGTAGGTAGTGTTGTTGATTTCAAAATTTATGGACTCACTACCAGCATCTCCTTGAACAGAGGTTGTTTTCCAAAATTGTTCAAGTCTGTCTAGGTCCAATGAAGGTGTCGAAGTGATAGCATGACCTAGATAGGACTTGTTCATGAAGGATACAAGTCCTTTAAAGCCTTCACCAGCATCATCAGCAGTGAGGGAAAAGTAACTTTGTCTTAACCCATTAAATATTCACGTGGTGTAGTGGGTAGTTACTTTTTAGTGGCTGTAAATCATGAAGGTAAAAATTCCAATTTCAATGGTCCACTAACTCTTAACAGTAACCTGTGCGCTGGAACAAATCGTTAGTAATCTTGAGGTGGTGACAGTATGTTTCGCTTCACAGTAACATTGGCGCGAGAACATGCTGTCACCATTAAGTAATTTGTAGACAATTATCTTTTTTTTAAAAAAAAAAATCTCATGACAGCACCTTTCCTTGTTGACAGCAAGTTGTGCGAAAATACCAAACGTCATGGGTTTTAAGTGAATTTTGTCTATTACTTAATTAAAATTACCATTTTAATCGATCAAAGCGCATACTCATTTCAGGAAAACATACACACATTCACATATACATACATGCATTAACCCAACAGATAACCAAGGTAGGGGAATAAAGTAAAGAGACAAGCAAGAACACTGAAGAAGATGAAACGACGAACTTTTCATTAAAACAAATATAAAAACAATACATAAAAAGTTCTTATTAAAAAAACATCAATTTTTATTAAGCTCAGAAAGAGCTTCCTTCAGCAGCTGTTCGACGACCTTCCCTACATCCTCCTCCTTGGAGATCCCCAGCTGGTCCAGATAAGCCTGCAGCTCCAACCAGGGATCTCAGGGATCCTCAGCTGCAACCTCCTCTTTCTTCTCTGGCATCTCCTTGACGTTGGAGTTCTCGAGAGTAGGGATCTCTGTAGCCTTCCTCTTGCTCATTCTCTAGAGACTTTTAAGTATGTAATGAAAAAATAAGGGTTTGGCCTTGGTCTTACTTATAGCACACTAGGAGACGCTACAGTTTCCCACACGCTTCCTTTTAATAAAGTATTTAACTTTAAAATAAAAGGACTGACAATTAACACGGTCATTTCAAATGACAAGACTAATCATCCCCGGCATGCGTGTAATTTAAGTTAAGGTCACGTGACTACTCATTAAATAAAGTAAAATACGCATGTAATTTCAATTTAGCATAGTCATAGCAGACATGCTGTCAATAACAAGTAGCACATAAGACAGTAACTTCTCATGACAGCAACATTGAAGGCTACTGTCACGAGCTGCAATTTAACAAATTGAAAATGTAACAACTAGTAAGTTAGCATACCAGATTTAGCATTCCCAATTCACTTACCAACCTGTTGAAGGTTGCTTCATCCAATGGCTTGGTGAAAATGTCTGCAAGTTCCTTTTCCTTAGGAATGTAGAACAGCTTCACAGTTCCCTTTTCAACATGTTCCCTTATGAAATGATGCCTTATATCAATGTGCTTTGTCCTGGAATGTTGAACTGGATTGTCTGAGATGGCTATAGCACTAGTGTTATCACAGTAGATAGGAATGTTTGATAACTCTAAACCATAATCCAAAAGTTGATTCTTCATCCAAAGAATTTGAGCACAGCAACTTCCAGCTGCAATGTATTCAGCTTCTGTAGTTGAGGTAGATACAGATTACAGAATGTTGCTTCTTGCTAAACCATGACACTAATCTTCCACCAAGAAATTGACAGCTGCCTGTTGTACTTTTTCTGTCAATTTTGCAGTCAGCATAGTGTGAATCGGAATATCCAACTAGATCAAATCCAGTGTCTTTAGGATACCAAAGGCCTAAATTTGGAGTGCCTTTCAAGTATCTAAAGATTCTCTTGATAGCAATCAAGTGTGACTCTTTTGGATCAGATTGAAACCTTGCACAGAGACATGTACCAAAAATTATGTCTGGTCTGCTAGTAGTTAGATATAGCAGTGAACCAACCATGTCTCTATAAGTACTAGAGTCCACTTTCTTTCCCTTAGGATCTAGATCCAGTTTGGTTGCAGTAGAGATAGGTGTCTTGGCAGGTGATGCAGCTTCCAAGTTGAACTTCTTGAGCAGTTCCTTGACATATTTTGCTTGACAAATGAAGATGCCATCACACTTTTGATAAATCTGCAGGCCAAGAAAGAATGATAGTTCTCTCATCATACTCATCTCATATTTGTTCCTTATAAGAGATGAAAACTTCTCACACAGCTTTTCATTTATAGAACCAAAGATTATGTCATCAACATAGATCTTTACCAGAATGATGTCCTTGCCATGATGTTTGTAGAATAGTGTTTTATCTACAACACCTCTTATGAATTGATTCTCCAACAAAAAGGTAGAGAGTGTATCATACCAAGCTCTAGGGGCTTGCTTTAAACCATAAAGTGCCTTGAACAGCTTATAGACAAAGTCATATAACTCAGAATCTTCAAATCCAGGTGGCTGTCCAACATACACTTCCTCATCTAGCTCTCCATTAAGAAAGGCACTTTTGACATCCATTTAAAATACCTTGAAATTGCAGTGTGCAGCATAGGCTAGAAATATTCTGATAGCTTCAAGTTCTGGCAACAGGTGCAAATGTCTCATCATAATCTATTCCCTCCTGTTGACAGTATCCTTTGGCCACTAGCCTTGATTTGTTTCTTGTCACATTTCCACTTTCATCCAACTTGTTTCTGAAGACCCATTTTGTGTCAACAACTGATTTCCCTTTAGGTCTTGGTACTAGTTTCCACACATTGTTTCTTTCAAATTGGCTGAGCTTCTCTTGCATAGCTGTCACCCAATCAGAATCCAACAATGCTTCAACAATTGTCTTTGGCTCAATTTGTGATAGAAAATAGGAGAGCATGCCGTCACGAGAGACATTTCTTCTAGTCCTTACTCCAGTGGAAGGATTGCCAATGATTAAATCAGAGGTGTGATCCTTGTTCCATTTAGTGGATCTGGGCAAGCTTCTATTTTGTTCTGCTTGATCAATTCCTTCTCGAGGAATTGATTCTTCCACATTTTTGTCTTTTCCATGTTCTTCAAGATCTCCAGAGTCACCATCAGCTTCATGATTAGATGTAATTGTTTGTGACTGATCTGGAGCTTAATTAACATCGTTTGTGTTGACAGCATCTCCTCCAAACTCAAGAGTTTGAGTACAAGATGGTTCTTCAGTAACAATTTCTTCTTTTTCCAAGTATCCTTGATTCTCAAATCTCAGAGGCTGCATCTGACCATCTTCTTGCAGTCCTGGAAACTTGGTTTCATCAAATGTGACATTCACACTTTCTTCAATGACTTTGTATTCTAAGGTAGTCCTTTCTAATCCATATCCCATAAAAATGCCTTCATGTGCTTTAGCATCAAACTTTCCTTTTCTTTCATGGTTGTCTATCATCATGAAACACTTACTTCCAAATACATAAAAGTATTTGACAGTAGGTTTCTTTCCAGTCAGCAGATAGTAAGGAGTGTTCCCATGGGTCTTGTTGATTAAGGTTCTGTTCTGTGTGTAACAAGCTATGTTGATAGCTTCTGCCCAGAAATATGTTGGTAATTTTGCATCATTCAACATAGTTCTTGCAGCTTTAATGAGAGTCCTGTTCTTTCTTTCTACTACACCATTTTGCTATGGTGTCCTGGCAGCAGAGAATTGTTGAACAATTCCTTCATCTTTACAGAAGTTTCCAAGAGTAGAATTTCTGAACTCAGTTCCATTTTCACTCCTTAGGATTTGAACTTTTGCATTAGGAGTTCTATCAAGAACCCTGATGTGATCAATGATCTCCTGAGCAGCTTCATCCTTTGATTCTAGGAACTTTACCCAGGTGTACCTAGAATAGTCATCCACCATGACTAAGGCATATCTCTTTCTTGCTAATGATTGCAATTAACTGGTCCAAAGAGATCCATATGAATCAATTTAAGTGATTCAGTGTTGGTGTTTAGTTGCTTTGACTTGTGCACAGATCTTCTCAATTTTCCCATTTGACAGTCCTCACACAATCCTTCTTGACAGAATTCTTGTTGAGGTAGTCCTCTCACCAGCTCTTTCTTCATTAGTATATTCATGATCTTGAAATTGAGGTGGGAGAGCTTCTTGTGCCAAAGCATGCTGTCACCAACTGTTGCCTTACTGTAGAAATAGTAAACCTTGTCTTTCTTAGCAGAGTTTAAGTCTGCCACAAACAAGCTTCCTTTTCTGACTCCTTTCAGAGAAAGGCTTCCATCCTTTTTGTGATAAATATTGCAGACCATCATATCAAAATCAACCTTAAATCCTATATCACTGAATTGGCTGACACTAAGCAGGTTGTGCTTCAATCCATCCACAAGAGCAATATCTTCAATGACAACATTTCCAATTTCCAAACAGCCATATCCACAATATGACCTTTGCTGTTGTCTCCAAAAGTTATGATTGGGTCGGCTTTCTCAACATAATGTGATAGCAGGGCTTTATCACCTGTCATGTGTCTAGAGCATCCACTATCGATGATCCACATGACTTGTTTCTTTTTCTTGCCCTACAAAACAGATGATATTTAATTTGTATTTGGTACCCAATCCTTGTTGGGTCCTGCAATTACAGCATCACATTTTATATCATCGTTAATCACATTTGAATCAACACTTGAATCATCCTGTTTGACTTCTTTTGCTACCCACTCAATTTTAGAATAAAATTTGGTCTTTTTCTCAGTGGAAGCTGTGTTTTTACCAACATTGGCAGGCTCAGAAGTCTAAACAGTTTGCATATAGGAGCATGTTTCAGTAGACAGAATAGGCAGATTAAAACATGTACTCATGGTAATGATTTTGCATGGCATACAGTCAATGTTACTACAAACATTCATTGTTCTTTACATAATGGGAGTTCTGTGTAAGTTACCTTTAACCTTGGTTGCATTAATCTTGTTCTCATTCGGTTTCTTACAAACATGTGTTAAATGTTGGGAGGATCCACAATTATTGCAAAGCTTCCTAGGGGCATTCTTGACATAAGCATAGCCATTTTTCTTATCAATTCCTAACTTGCAATTCCTATTCTTAGGCTTGTAAGCATCTGTGTTGACAGTATGTCCTGAAGTTCCTGTCGAGTTACCCTTGACAGTACCTTTCATACCTGCTGTCTTGACAGTAGATTTGGAAGTTGCTGTCCTAGGTACTTTCTTGACAGTATCTTTGAAAGTTTCTGTCTTATCCTTGTTGACAGCTTCTTTAGAACATTCTGTTTGATTGCTTGGTAAAGTTTCTGTTATGGGGATTTTGACAGTTTCTTTCCTTTCAGTAGATGTGCTATCAATACACTCATCTTCATCACGAAGCTCTTGTCTGATGAGCAAGAAATTCTCATCAAAATCAGCTTGAACAGTTTTGAAAATGGGTTTACAAACTCTCTTGAGAATATGAGGTTTGATAGCATCACCATCTGAACAATCATCAATCACAGTTGCCTTACCAGGCCTCCTACCATAGTCGAAACCTA
The DNA here is from genome assembly GCA_036435485.1 of Saposhnikovia divaricata. Lineage (NCBI taxonomy): Eukaryota > Viridiplantae > Streptophyta > Magnoliopsida > Apiales > Apiaceae > Saposhnikovia > Saposhnikovia divaricata. The sequence continues at coordinate 136,538,185 of CM071595.1, forward strand.
TTCCAACCTTTTGGTTCTCAATGTGATTCTCATGATATTCCTGAACTAACTTAGAAGAATTTCTAAAGGCCTTAATCTTAAATTCATTTTCAACAATTTGATTGTTTAGGAATTCTTCTATCTTCTTAGCACAGATAATAACATTTTTTAATCTATCATTTTCTTGAGCTAGTGAATCTAATGGACTGGTTTTAAGCAAGAGCATTTCATTTTCAGATTTGAGTGTTTCATTCTGTTCAGTTTACTTAACAATTTCTTCATTAGCAGCAGATAAACTAACATGAATGTTAAACATCTCAGCACTTAATTCTTCAATAGTTTGCTTATACTCAGTTTTAGACATATCAAGTAAAATGAGAGATGGTACCTAATTTGAGGAGCTTGATGCTTCATCATTAGATCTAGCCATGAGAGCTAGATTTACAAATTCTTCTTCTTCCTCATCATCAGAGCCATCCCAGCATTTTCCTTCAACCACATAGGCTCTTCCTTGATTTCTTTTAAACTGACTTCCAGATCCTTTCTCCATTCTTTGATTCTGTTTTGGCCTTCTGCACTCTGTGGCAAAATGACCTAGCTCATTACAGTTGTAACATCTGAACTGTGACCTATCCACCATTCCTGTCTTGTATCCTCCTCTTGTGGCACCACCAACAATTTTTGAAGAGTTTCCCTTGTTGAACTTAGATGTCTGACCCTGTGGCTTATATGGCTTATCTCTTCTGAACTTTATATTTTTAAATCTTTTAGTCATATATGCCATGGTTGGATTATCCATGCTTTCAATCTCTTCTAATGAATAGAAGTCTTCATCTTCAACATCTTTGAGCTGTAGAACCACTTTCTCCTCATCATCCAACACCTCCTCAATCTTCAGAGATGGTACTTGTGTTGGTTATTAACTTTGTGAGGGTTCACTTGGTAGAGAAACAAGTGGCTCTTGAGCTACAAGGGCACCAGACATGTTTGCCATCTTTCCTTTGGCTCCAGTTTGAATAGCTCTCTTTTGAAAGAGTTCAAGTTCATATGACTTAAGTAAACCATAAAGAGTCTCAAGAGAAACATCATTCAAGTTTCTCCCTTCTCTTATGGCAGTGATTTTGTGCTCAAGGTACTCAGGAAGAGTGAGCAAAAACTTGACATTGATCTCCTTTTTGTCATAGAACTTTCCATGAATTTTTAACTCAGCTATTAGCTTACTAAATATTTCAAACATGTGAGTGAGCTCTTCACCAGCTTGGCCATAAAAGCTTCATGTTGTGATACAAGAATTTGTCTTTGGTTTTCTCTGACCTCTTCACTTCTTTCACACAACAACTCTATCTTGTTCCACATCTCTTTAGCAGATGAGCATCCCATAACATTTCCACACATGGCTTTGTCCAGTGTGAGAGAGTCAAGCAAGATGAGTTGTAAGTAGTCATCCAAGGTTACCTTTTCTTTCTCAGACTCTGTGTATTCTGAGGGTCTCTTAGCAACCTAGTGAGCTGGAATTACTTCACCATTCACAGTACAGCTACTTCTTTCTTACGAATGAAGGGGCCATTCTCAAGAATTCCCAAGTACAGTGGATGTGCAACTTTGATAAATAACAAGATTTTTCTTTTCCAAAAATTGTAGTTCTCTTTATCAAATACTGGAATCTTGATACCACTTGACTTCTGTATAATCGTCATGATCTCAGATTAGTATATCAATCTGTTCGCTCTGATACCAGTTGTTGGTCCCGGAGTATATTGCAAAAGGGGGGGTTGAATGCAATATAGATAATTCCAAATCTTTACCTCAACAACAATGATAAAGATTGTAAACTATCTATACAAGAAATGCAAACACAAGTAGTAACTCAAGATTTTCTCACAAAATAAATGTTTTATTTATTTTGCAAAATGTTGCTACAACCTCGAGAAAAAGTATTTTCTCAAGCTTCGACTTCTTGAATCGATTTCAGAAAGAATGAGAGATGTTTCTCTATAAAGACTAATCTTATCTAACATCTCTGTCACATGGGTTGTGGAGCCGCGGTCATTTTCAAGTGGCAGCTCCTCACAAATTGCCCACCCATGTGACTTTCCCAAAATTCTATACAAACATATTATCATTAAGCATAAAGCAATCTGGATTCTTTCTAAAACTAGCTAAAATAATTCTAGTAGATGCAGACTTGTCATACTCTTGAATTGTTGAGCTTCGTTTTGTGATCTCTCAAGCTTCTGTCGTAGTCTTGCAGGTCTGCTACAATCTTTGACAAGATACAGCAAATCTGTTTCTTGAACATCTAAACTGTCACGGGTTTGACTGAGAAAAATCCACAATTCAAATATTCCATTGAGACAGTAACCTTTGATGCCAAGTTTGCTGTCATGAGAATGTTCCTTGGATGACAGTATGAGTCCCCGCCAATGATGCTGTCAGGACTTTCAAACTTGCTGTCAAAGTGTGAGAATGTTGTTGTCTTCATGCTTCCTCCATTGTTGCTTTCAGATGAAACTTGTTGTCGTGACTTTGCAACATGTTGTCTTCTTGTAACCTTACTGTCAATGTTGTGATAGTAACATTTATTCTTTCTGTCTTCCTTATGTATAACTTGAGGCTTAAACAAATGTATGAACTTCTTCCAAGAGATACAATTATTACATGGCAGTGGTTTATTCGATTACAAGGACACATTATGGCTGTGACAGTATGTTCTACTTAGTCTATACAAATAAAACTAAGTACTAGTTAAGTTATCTCTAAGCTATCACCCATAAATCCTAACATATGTATTGTAATAAGTTTCTAAAAAGTAGAAAATTGAACTAAGTCAAGTTAAAGAACCATAGTGATACAAGGGATTGCTCTTCTAGTCTAAGCACATCAATGCTATTTTCCCCTTGCACTCCTCATACTATGGATTTTCCTTTTGTTTGCCTCAAGCTGCTCCTCTAGAGACTTGTAGATGATCTTTTCTTCTTTGTGATTTGGATCCAGCATAGACATTAAGTATTGCAAGTACTCATTGCTAGCTTTTTCCAGTTGATCTTCTACAATTGTGTGAGTCTCTTAATTCCATTATCCAGAATGGATAGAAATGAACCCTTTTACCAGGAACATATGGAATATTCAGCTTCTTAAGCAAACCCTCCTTTGAAGTCCAGCTATTTCTTAATTCATTGGTCTTCTTAAAAATTATGGACTTTGCCTCTGGAATGAATCCCCCAGTTCTTTTCATTAAAGACCAAATCTTCCACAGTTTGCTGTAGCTTTCATTCAGCAATTGATGTAGGGGCCATGTTCTTCAATATATATATATATATATATATATATATATATATATATATATATATATATATATATCAGGTGAAATAAACAACTCCACCTGAAATTTTTAAAGAGTGTTGTGTTTACTTTACTTTAAGTTTACCTATATCATTTTCTCCGTTCTTACATCTCATAATCTATTTAGACTAAGTCAGTTCGAAAATAAATGTTTTATTATGACTGTCAAATATACATATCAATTTTTTTGTTTTATAAATTGTATTCCAAATCTGTACTGGGCGGTTGGCTCATGCCGTATATATTTTTCTGGCAGGTGCTTAGGGGGATTTGGGACTGTGTGATGGAGAGCTACCCTTATATCTTTGAATAGGACTTATGTACACCTAGCATTATTTAGAATTTAAAACTTATTTAGAGATTTTGGTTTCATATTTATTGGTTTGAAGTTTGAACTATACTTTGGAGGTTTAATATTATTTGGAGATTATTAAACTGTTTAATAATTTATTTAGAGATTATTTTAATGCTCAGTTTACAGGTTTATGGATTTTAAGTAATATCTCATCCCATTTTAGGAAGGGGGTGTTACACATATACTCCTACATAAAACTTCATGTCATATAATAACCCTAATTTCATATACACACACACACTTCAAACCCTCTAATAAAATTAACAAAATTTACCTCCATAAGTAAGACACTCATTAGGTATGTACATGTCTTTATGTTGTTGATCTCTTCGGAGCCAAGTCATTATCAAACCGGCAACACTATCCTAGTACCAATCGTCGATTTCAAAGAAACGGGCGGGAGAATGCAGGGAGAGTGAATCGACTGTAATGAAATGATTTTGGTAAAGATAAATGTATGATAATAACGTGTAATAAACGTGTTTTATAGAAAAAGGCAAAAATATCCTGAGATATTAGACGGAGTTGGGGAGGTTCACGATGATACATAAAGTTTAAGTAAAATGGAACGTTGACATAGGTTTTTGAAGTTCAATAACTAAGTGATCTAAAACATAAAATGTGGGTACACAAAATGCATTTTACTCAATATAATAATAAACATATCATAACTCCTATTATGAAATTAAAATTTTATATTAAATCAGTAAATTTAGAAACAGTAGCAACCAACTCTGGTATGATTATTTTTTTTTGACGTAAAGTGAAGAATGCATTAAAATATTGAAATCCAACAGGGACGAACCCCAACCAACTTTGGTATGAATTTATTTAAATAAACAGTAGTATTGGTTAAATACTACTTAATGATTTTCACATTAATAATTAATATGTAATAAAATTCTTCTAAATTGATATTTTCTGAATCTGAAAAAAATACTACTATTTTGAAGAGATTATAATGCAAAAAAATTCAAAAGTAATATTTATCCACCAATTGCATAATACTATACATTTTTTTTGAACTTAACATTATTATTTTAAATTTCAAAATAGTTACAAATATTCATGTAGTAGGTTCGATATGAAAAGCTACTCATGAATTTTATTAACAATTTTCATAATCACGATAATGAAAGTTATTGGACAAACAAATTTAATACACACTTATATCATAAAACATCTTTCAAATTTATAAATTATATATAAAAATATGTATTTAACTAATAATATCACTTTATGGGAGAGTGGAAATCAAAATGTAATATTGTAATATTTTTTAAAAATATTAAGTAATAAAAAAATATTAATATTTAATACTAATCCGAATATAAAACTGATTTTTAATATTTTAGAGAGGTTATCTCCTTGTAAAGCTTCTATGCTGTGCTACTAAAGAATTCAACTCTAAAAATAAACAAAAGGAGTAACAAAAACAAATAAAGGGAGGCACGAGGGCAAAACAGTAATACCAATAATCGTAATTCGTAACGGCTACTTGGACTAGACATATGGGTCACATTCCGCTGAGAACAGATATTAGCGTGACAACAGTGAAAACACAATTGTTCTGCAGCAGAACAATACAATAATGAAAATGTGCAAAATATGAAAAACAATTATTCTGCACTTTTTAAAGGAGTGTAGAACAATTGTTCTCACTGTTCTCATATAAAAACTGTTCTCACGTGAATCATACCCCTAGACACATACGTAAGACACTCCATACATAAGTAAAAAAGTAGATATAGAAAAAAAGGGTGCACGCTCCCCGAGGAACCCCCACTCAACTCTCCTTTCCATATTTTCATGGAAAGGACATGCACTATGGTGATCTAAGGATTTTGTCAAGAAGGTGCGACGAAGAAATGACTTGCTCACACAAATTGAAGCTAAAATAATTGCTTGCTAGATGACGTCACCCACAATATACTTGAACGTGGATCAACCACCACAAGTGCTCTTCTACATGTTGAGTCATCCGATCCTTGCTTTCACAATCCTTCGGTCTCCTGAAGAAAATCACTAGTATCATCAAAATAGTTCACCTGGTTGATTAAGCCATTGAAACAATTTCGATGACCTCTTTCATCTTCTTCCATCTCGAGTCCAAACACAGGATTGATCCATGGTGCAAGCCAACCGTCAAACCGCACGTAACTTTTTCTCTTCCCGCTTTAGCAGCAATCTCCTTGTCAGCAAATTCTTCATTGTACTCTGCCAGATCAATTGAACCTCGAACTTTCCTTTAACCTCATCCATCACGAACCCGAACCTTGGTTCTTGATACCACTTGTTAGGTTAGGGGACTTACACAATCCGAGATTCACAAACTCCAATTCAAAGCACACACATAACCAATCGATTAGTTGACAAGATTCACCAAAGCGCGAAACAAAAAACACACAAATACTTGACGGGGAAACACCCACGTCCCAAACTTGTATTATTAATCCAATCAATAATCAATAATACTTCAAAACAATAACACCTTAACGGTGTCCCAACCCGATACTTGAGCCAACAATGCTCAAGCACCTCCCAAACAATACTTAAGACTACATCTCTTAATCTTTCACACATCAAACAAATACAATATGACTATGTATATATAGCCATCACAAACTTAGCCACCAAGTTACCATACAAGCATAATCATATTTGGTTTCTAATTACCTTCCAAATTCTAATCATACTTGGTATCTAATTATCTACCCAAACCCATAACATCATATTGGGTTGAAACCCAACAGTATTTGAACTAAGAAGTACAATGAAACATATCTACTCATATTGGCACACATTTTTAGTTCAACAGATGAATGTATCGCGTCCATGTTAGAGGGCCTACACAACAAAGACGTACATTAGGGGTGAACACGGGGTGGGTTGGGCGGGTTGAGGGGTAAAAACAACCCAACCCAACTTATACGGGTTTTTTAAAAATTAACCCGTTCAACCCACGGTTTTGGATGGGGCGGGTTGATCGGGTTTTAGACGGTCCGGGTTGGGTTAAAGCGGGTTGGTCGGGGTACATGAATTGCAAGTTATATATTGCAATACCTGTTAAATTGGGAATTGGCATTCTGGAAAGACAATACTAGCAAAGTAATTACTAAATGTCAATCTGCCATAACATATCCAATAACAAAATGTCATTACTAAGTTCATAACTCTTGATCTGGCAAATATTATAAGAACTCTTGATCTGGAAAAGCAGATTAATAAGGTCTAATACCCATGTAGATGATTAATAAGTCCAGCCCACAAAAGATAGAAATACAGACCCTTAAAATAGTCAAATACATCAAATAGTCCAATAACAATTGGTTAGCTTAAAACAAATATATTTGTTATGACAAATCAATCATCAATAACATTGATGGTCATGCCCTTGAGTTTCTCCTTCGATGCACCAATGATGATTATAAAGCTCCAGTGATGATACACACATAATAAAGCTCCAGTGATGATTATACACACATAAAATTATAAAGCATAACAAGAAATCAAGAATTAGATATAGATATAGATAAAGATATATTAAAAATAAATAAAACTTACTTAGTGGAGATTGAGGATGGGAGTGTGGGAGACTAGGCTGAGGAGTGAACTGAGGACTGAGGTGAGCAACCGCTGGTACGAGAATAAGAACAAGACAATGAGAGAAGAGAATGAGAGTATGAATTAGGTTTAGGTTACTCGACTAATTAATTAAATTGGGTAAATGTTATGCATCTATTGGACTGGACTGGAGTACTGGACTTGGGCTGGATTAAATGGGCCTTGTATTTTAAACGGGTTGGGTTGGGTTGGGTCAGGGTTAAATTTTATTAAACTCTAACCCAACCCAATTTATTCGGTTTTTTTAAAATTTAACCCATTTAACCTTCTGTTTTGGACGGTTCGGGTTTGTTCGGCCAAAATAATAGTTGGGTTGGGTTGGGTTGGCCGGGTTGGACGGGTTGTGTTCACCCCTAACGTACATGATCCATTTTTCTTTGCCTTGTATAAGAAATTTTTGGTAGATAAGAAGTACAATGATTGACAAAAAGTATAATGTAAGAAGTTCTTTCCTTGCAGTGTAGTATATAATTTCTTTTTTAATTGTCGCCGAAAAACGATAAGACATTCACAAACAATACGATCTAAGTTTGAAGGAATGATACTAATTACAGATATTATATCAAACATTTTGTTCTTATAATACAATTGAGATAACTTGGATTAACACTACTTGCTATTAATTGAGAAATAATTAGGCCATAACAATAGCTATCTGCATTCCAGCACTGCAGTGACCCATCGTACCACAGATGAAGTAGTTCACTCCATTTTGTAGTAGTATTGCATCATCGCCTTGTCAGAAACAACACAGTTTAATTAGGTACTCTTCATATTTGGTCTCATTTATTATGACCACATTAATTATGCATAATTCTATTGTAGTAAAATACTGCAATTGAAAATCAATCAATTAAATGCAAAAGGGTAATTAATCAAAATGAAGATATTGAAAAGAAAATTGTATCCAAATTTTGTTGATCTATAACAATTTTAGAATTTAGTTTCTGTATATGTAGAAATGCTTTTGTTTTGGAAGTCTTTAAACGTCTTTTTATGGATCAACCATTTTTCTTTGTTTATGGTAAGATTCGAAGTTTTAAATTTGTATGTATAATGCACTTCAGTCCCTAGAATTGTGGTAGGTGTCACAGGGACAGATTCGTACACCCAAGTTTCTGACCTGTGCGACCTGCCCTTGTCGTCTAACGCCAAGAGCAGTCAGCCTTCCCGAGAGGTTGTCGCCCAGCAATCCGTTGAAACCAAGCACAGCGAAAAACTTAACCAAAAACGCAACACAAGAACCATGTGTGTGCAGGTGTGTATAATTACCAAGCAAATGTAAACCCATATTTAAAATGTCTTCAACTGCATTTCCCTCCATCCCTTGAGCCACAACTGCAAGGTAGTTATCTCACCCACTTATTTTTGCATTTTCCCCAGCAATACACATAATATATATCACATATATATGTCACCAATATGTGCCCACGTTTTTTACTTTGCCTTAGTCATATTGGACTCCTAGCTCAGCTCACAGCTCTTTGTTGCCCACATAAAACCAACCAACAAGCCAACAAACTCAATCAACTATGTTCTAACCAACCTGGCGCCGCTGTCCAAACGATCACCCATGTTGCCAGCATCAACCGGTAAAGCCACCCCGCTCGGTTCCAAAAATGTTTTCCAGCCAAAGAGTCTTACAGTAGGCTAATATAATGTAGTGATTATTTAGTTTTAATGTGAAGAACTCCAGTATTTGTAATGACTTTAATCCATTTTCGGGGTGTTATTCGATTGATTTGTGATGAGAATTTTTGGCTTCTCAAAATTCGAATTCGAGACCTGAAGTGTGTAAGTTGTAACATTCTGTGTGCACAGGATTGCACGAAAGTGTGTAATGGGAACAGTGGTGTATAGCCGGATATTATAGTGATTAACATACCATAAGTGTTAAGTTCAGTCTCTCGTTTTGGTTAACGAAATATAAATATATTTCATAAATCGAATACAATTTTTAACCTAAAAAAACATCAATTTCTCCTCTTTTGTTTCTTCGTAAGTTCAATTAAAAAATAATTATTAAATCATCACTAAATTAAAGATTATTTTGTTAATTTAATGTGGTCTGTAAAATTGTCCAAATCAAATTTTAAGAATTCAAGATAAAACATATAGAAAATTGAACGTGTAAAATCTTATATATATATCAATTTTTTAACAATAATGTGATACATAAACTAATAATAAATAAATATTAAAAAATGAGTATAATTATAAATATTAGAAAGAAACTATGCATCACACAAGTTATAAGCTAATAATTTATTAAAGTAATCCAAAATTATAAAAGTAATTAGTACATCTTCGTTTTATCGTTTATTTACAACAGTCAACTATTTTAATTAGGAATTAAATGGGCCGTGTTGGTTGGGCTTAGTAGCAAGGAGAGAATTGTATTAACTGGGCCTAATGATTGTGCCATTAAACTATCTTATGTTATTTATACCCCCCATGTACCATGAGAAGACATGAAAGACAAATTTTCTTTTCTTCTTCTCCAATCCTTATCTTGTTTTGTACAATTATTTTCTCTTATAAATTAAATTATCAGATCTATGAGAGAGAGAGAGAGAGGAGACGATGAAGATACAGAGGGCTTTCGCTGCTTCCATGAAATTGATTTCGCCTAAAGGTATTATTACTTTTTGTTGTCCACTATTCTCAACTTACCCTAACCCTAATCACAAATCCCTTGCTTCTTATTCCTCTAATCCAACTCAATTATTGTTAGACAAATCTAAGCTTGGTTTCGATAAACTCGACGATGCTCTTGTTTTCTTCGATAAAATGCTCGTTACGGAACCTCTGCTTCCTGTCACTAAATTTATCCAATTGTTATTAGCCGCCCTCTTTCGGGATATGTGTCACGCTGGTATCGTTACCTTTAATGCTTCCATTAACTGTTTTTGTCACCTGAATCGTGTCGATTATGCCTTTTCATTGTTGGCTGCAATTATCAAGCGTGGTTTTGTACCAAATGTGGTTACCTTTAACACTCTGATTAGGGGTTTTGTATCCCAAGATAGGCCTGTGGAGGCTCAATTTTTGTTTGCGAACCTAGTCAGATTTAAAGATATTCAACCCAGTGGTGTTACCTATAACGGTTTCTGCAAGAGAGGTCACACTTCTATGGTGGTTAGGCTGTTACGTTGTTCAGGTATATGGGGAAGAAAGGTTGTAAGCCCAATACAGTAACTTATAAAACAATTATTGACTGTTTATGTAAACATAGATAAGTCGATCAAGCATTGGGTCTTCTTCATGAAATGACCAAGAACAGCATTATTACCAGATGTTATAACCTATAGCTCATTAATCCAAGGCCTTCGTGACTTCAATAGATGACAGGACGTCAATCAATTGTTAAGCGAAATGACTATTGGAAATATCTCTCTAGATGTGCATACTTTTAATAAATTGGTTGATGCATATGGCAAAGAAAGAATAGTTAAAGATGCAGAAGATGTCATAGAGTTAATGATTCGAAGAGGTCACTATTAGTCACTTAAAATTCGTTCATGGATGGATATTGCTTGCGGGGATAAGTTAATAAAGCTTTAGCGGTGCTCCAAACCATGAATAGAAGGGAAATAGTGCCCGACATTCGTACCTATAATATTTTAATGAATGGTTACTGTAAGAAGCTGAAAGTCGACGGAGCAATAGATCTCTTTCAACAAATTTCCCTTGAAGGTTTGACACCAACTATTGTGACTTACAGTACTATATTGCAAGGTTTTTTTCAAACTGGTAGACATGTTGAAGCACGGGAATTTTTTAGGGAGAAGATGGTGATGAACAAAGGTCTTATGCTAATTAACATTTCTTGCTGTATCTTGTTGCATGGTCTTTGCCAGAACCATTTTGTTGTTGAAGCACTGTCCTCCTTTCACACGATGCAGGTGTACTCATAGGTGAAATGTGTGCTCGTGGCTTCTCTGCAGGTGCATCAACTGCCTCTGCGGTACTGGACTTACTTGAATTGCAATAAGAGAATCCTGCACTTCTTGTTTTGCTTAAAAAGTTCTTGACATAGTTGCTCAGGGGTGGGATGTTTAATTTACAAAATTTACAATTGTTAAAGTCTCAACCTTTAAATTGTTTGTTTGAAATTTACGAAGACAACTTGCAAAATGTTTTTCAAGCAGATGTATTCCCCACTTTCATGATAATCTATGCATTGAATTTAAAACCACTTTTTCTTTGCCTGGAAAGTTCTTGATGTCATTAAGTTCAATGACTATTTTGTTATACGGAATCTTTATCATTTTGTACTACTTTGGATCAATTTTCTTCAGTTTTGGCAACTACTAAGCTCACCCTCTCTCTGGTTATTGTTAATTTCAGGAAAATAAACTACTAAGGTACCTATTTTTATTCTGTGAGATGATATAATCTGATAATCATAAAAGATAAAATAAATAAGCAAGCATTAGAAGGTACTTTACTAAATGTGTTTAAAGTTTCTTGCTCACTTTATATATAGCAGCCTAGCAGTGCACATCTATATATCATTTTCGGTGCTAAGAATTTTTGCCTTTTCGGATACAACACAGTTCAGGTACAAGAATATGCAGATTTCTATTGTAGTTAAATACTCCCTCCGTTTCAATTTGTGTGTCTTGTTTTGACTTTGGACACTGTTTATTATAAATGATTGACTACTAATTTATGTCTAATCTATAAGACCAAATATAGTCATGAGTGATCTTGTTGGATTCGTATTTATGAGTACTTTAATACAGTGAAGTTTTTATATTTAATACTAATACGAAATTGAAGATATTAACGATTAAAAGTGTGCGTTGGCAAACGTGTCCAAAAGAAACAGGACACACAAATTGAAACGGAGGGAGTACTGCAAAAGTGCAAATGAAATCAATCAATTAAATGCAAAAGTGTAATTAATTAAAATGAAGGTACTGAAAAATTTGTATCCAGTTCTCGTTGATCTATAACAATGATAATCGTTTTATAATTTAACTGATGATCGCTGGCTCACCAACTACATCACATGTGTGAGGTTTTCCCAGAAGGCCAATCCTTTATGTTGAAGTCCCAGGTGACATAATAAACACACTGCATTGTTTATGAATCATCAGGATCCACTGTGTGCTTTTAATTGTTTGTTGTACTTGTGTGTAATTTAGTTTTTGTATAACTTGTGAGCTGCTCTCTCTCGCTTTCTAAATCGAATACAGATAACAAGCTCACATTGATGATGGATACTAATAAAATAAAGAATAAATTGCAAAATGGTGGCTGAACTTTATCCACATTTACATTTTGATGACCGGAATTTGAAATTTGTAATATATTGGTCATACATTGCTTGTGCATTTCAAAAGCGTGGCTAAGGGCCAATTTTTTGAACTATTTTTCCTCAAAAAAGTGGCCTTTAGCCACCCTTTTTAAATGTAAAAGCAATGTCAAGCCAATCTATATGGAAGTATAGATTAATAACTTTATAATAACTTTATATGGAAGTATGATATGACTGCTCATCTATGGAACCAGTTTTACAAATAGTGAAGGGAAATATATACCTGGAATCCTAGGGAAGGAGGGAAGTGGTAAGTTAGTGATGGAAGGAAACTGGAATGGTGCATTCAGCAGAAGCCAGCCAGCGGTGACCTCATCAATGCCGAAAATTGACAAAGCCATAAATTTGAGAATAATATGAACAACTTGATATTAATAATCATCTTGTCTCAGAGTGACAAAAAGACAGGAAGGTTGCAGATTTGTTATTGCTTTCAATGTTTCTGTATATGTAGAAATGCTTTTGTTTCGAAAGTCTTAGAACATGTTCTTACTGATCAATCATTTTTCTTTGTTGTTGGTAAGATTCGAAGTTTTACATTTGTATTTATAACACAGTGCAGTCTCTAAAATTTGTGGTAGGCTAGGATAGTTTAATGATTATTTAGGTTTGGTGTGAACAGCACTTTATTTGTAATGACTTGAACCCATTTACGGGGTGCTATTCGATTTTATTATTATGAGAATTTTTGGCTTCTCAAAATTTGAATTCGAGACTTTAGTGTGGAATATTTTTCAAGGCTTGAGTGTGAAACATTCTGTGTGCGCAGGATTGCAGGAAAGTGTGTTATCGGAACAGAGGTGTATAGCAAGATTTTACAGTGCATTAACATACCATAGATGTTAAGATCAGTGTCTCATTTTGGTGTTCAATATAAGTTATATAACATGTTAGCCGTTATGGTGAAAAAGTAAATCACTTTTTTCTTCATTATTGACTTTCTCTCCACAAAATGGCTCTACTTCCAAATAACTTATTCCATCTAGTAATGATAGAGAACCAAAAAAACTCTTCAAAAATGTTCCCAAAATGATGTGGCATATGTAACTTGGCAAAATGAAAATTTAATTGGGGGATTCATATGAATGCACGTGGGACCCATTACATTTATTATTTAATCAACCAATGATAAGAAGACACTTATTATTTTGACCACTTTTTTGGAACTTTTGTTTGGTTCCATTATGTATTGAGTTTTGAAAGACCAAAGCTCTAAAATAGAGGATCATAGTGTGGATTAGTGAAAAGGGAGCCAATAAAATATGTAACTAATCTAGCAAAAAGAACTAGCGTAAAACCTCGTGCGAGGCACGGGCATTGAACTATTTTCTCGTCTGAAATTGTATATATATTTTAAGTAATTTTGTAATTAAAAATATGATAAATGACAAGATTTTGATTTATCTCGTATTTTTATAGTTATTTTGTAATATTCCATATCAATTTTTTGAACCAAATATTTTATTATTTTATTAGATTTCATAAAATTTGAATAAATATCCATAAGATAATAATCACATGAACACTTATAATTGCTAAATTATTGATTTAGTTTTCAGTTGCGTGAAATGAACTCTTAACAAATTGAACATTTGAGTGTAATATAAATAATTATTTTAGTAAAAAATTTCAGTGTATAATAGAGACGTATGTAAATTCATTTGATTTTTTTTAAAAAAAATTATCTCAATCAATTTTTTATACACATACATTTACATGTTTTTAAACTCAAATATTTAGTTTTAATTTAATATTTATTACATAATAACGAAGTTCAATTTAAAATTGGGTAAATTGAAATATTTTTATATTAATTTTGAATTATTTTTTAACACAATTTTAAAATTTTCTAAATATTTCAATCGATGTAAAATATGATAAAATGATCCTAATGACTTGTGCATGTATGAAATTTAAAATAAAATTTAAAGTTATCGTATATTAATCTAAGTATATGTTATAACTTAACCATTATATATTATATTGATCAATTCATGATAATATATAAAAATTCATATGTACCCTCCTCTATAGTCGAGTTATAGTACAACTGATCATTGTAAATGATTATTGTAGTTATATAATATTTATGATTCAAAAATGTTCTTCTTTCATGATTTAACTAGCTTCATAGCCCGTGCAAGGCACGGGCACGCTCTAGATTACAAATATGTATGAATTACTCGTGATCACGTAGGATCGGATTATTGATATCTTCGATTGTTCATATCTTCGTAGTAATTGTTGGGAGGAAATAGAATTTATGCAATACCTGAAGGTAGTATTTTTCGTAAGTTCGTTCACAGGGAATGACTCTCAATATTGATTCCCAGTAGATTATCTCTTACAATCTAGAAGTGTGTAAATGGGGGGTTTTGAGTTTGGTTAAGGTGTTTTATCAAACACCTTGCATACAATAACTAAATTGCTACAAAAATACAACTAATTTAATGGCAACTATCCAAATTTACCAACACAATAACACAATGAATAAATTAGCAAGATAAGAGATATTTGACCCAAGGATAATGCAACTCAAGCACTTCAACCCAACAACAAGCAAAATTATATCCAACTCTACCTAACCAAGATAATTGGTGAAGCACACAATCACTTATTTCTCTTCTATTATAAACACTAATTTAGTGAAGCACATAAATTAGCTCTCTTGACACTAGCAACCAATAATGAAGCACTATCAATTTAACCAAGTCAATGAATTAAACAAAAAGAGGCTAGGACAAACCCAAGGATGAGAAGCTCAACCTAGGTATTTGTACTTGAATCTTGAAGTTTAGGCACACCAAACCTTGTGCTACTACAATGAATGTACTAACAATTACGGATTAGCACAAACAATTAGCAATTGAAATTACAAGAAGAGCAAGATGAAGCAACTTACAAATCTGCAAGCAAAATCATAAACAATACATCACAAGTATTCAAGATAGAGTGAAAAATCTTACTTAAATTGAAATGGGTTTTGTACAAGAATTCCTCCTTGAGCCAAATATATAGAGTTAGTTACTCATAATCAATGCTAGATTATGAGTAATTAATGTTTCTCTCTACTCTACTAACCCTAATTGAATGGACCTTGAAGAGGCCAAGAAGAAGAAGATGTTGTTAGATGTGAAGATATGATGTGTTAGAAGTAGGTTAAGTTTCTTTTAGTACACAGCAGGGGCTGCACAGCCTGTTGCACGGCCGTGCAGCAGCCCGTGAGAAAAACTGTCCAATCTGCACTACTTGGAACACTCTGCACAGCCTGTTGCACGACCGTGTAGCAGCCCGTGAGAGATAAAATCTTCAAGATTATACAATAAAAACCTCCCGGAAACGCGAGCTTGCATCTTCTAAATTCCCTCTTGAATAATCTTTGCTTTCAAGCCCAAAATAATCCATCTTTTCAACCATTAAGCATGAGACACTGAAAGATGAAAAACATAATTAATATCGATAAAACAACATTCGAAACGAACAAAAATGCAAGAGAATAAAAGACAAAATGTGTATAAAATACACATTATCAATACCCGATCGTGACATGCAAATTATAATTCTGGTTAAATTAAATCTGTTTTATATTTTATGATATGCTTTGTTTTGTTAAAGCAAACTTGAACGATATGTAATAAATTGGTCAATGTTAATATCAAAACTGTACTTCGAAATATAAATATATAGAGTTAACATGGATGGATACAAAGATATATACAAGTATTAATTACATAATAATAAATGCATATTAATTCATATCAGTTATTATTATGTAATAAATATGTTAGTGTTGCAATACCTAAATAGCTCCCTAAAATATAACATAGATATAATTAGTAGGGGTAAATATGACTTTTTATATGAATAAATTTGCTCATGCAATCCCCCCATTAGCTCTATTATATATATATATATATATATATATATATATATATATATATATATATATATATATATATATATATATATATATATATATATATATATATATATGTTTGTTATATTTTTTGTGCGTTTACGTATTAAAGATGTGATTGATGAGTTTTACGATAGTTAATGTTAATACAAGTTTGTATAATACTTATATACGCATAAAGGCTCTTTTTTTGTATTGTGATATTTTTTTATAATATTTAATTCGTAAATAATTACAGTAGATCTAAAATGATTAATAAGATATGGTATATGTTAGTGAATATTATAGTACATTATTATATATCCACAGAAATTTATATATGTATGTATTTATATTTGTACATGTGTATGTATGTATGTATGTATAAATATGCATATTAATTATAAAAAAATATAATAGATTACAAATAATGAAATATTAATAGATTATACCACATAAATGTATGTATGTGTGTATGCTATAGAGTATGTATGCATGTATGTATATAATATTATTGTATATTATTATATATCCACCAAAATTTATATATGTATGTATTTATGTTTGTACATGTGTATGTATGTATAAATATGCATATTAATTATACAAAAATTAATAGATTACAAATAATGAAATATTAACAGATTATAAAACATAAATGTATGTATATATTGTATGTATGTATATATGTATGTATGTATGTAAGTAAGTATGTATGTATGTACGTATGCATGTATAATTAATAATTATGTATGTATGTATGTATGTAGGTATGTACGTATGCATGTATAATTAATAATTATACATTAATGTATAATTATCTAAAAATATACATTATAATTAATAATTATACATTATCTGAGGTAAGCCAACTGAGATTTATCTATAAATTTATATATATAAACAAAAATATATAGTATGTATGTATGTATGTATGTATGTATATAATATTATAGTATATCTATTTATATTATAAAGCCTGTTGCGTTTTTGACTATAAAATGACCAATTTATCCTTTCATTTTTTTTGTATTTACTTTGAAATGCCACTTGACCCATTGACTTATACTACTTCTATAAGTATTTCACCAATTATATGTAACGACTGGGAAAATTACGTGTATTTTATTCTGTTAAAAATATGTTTTTAGTTGATTTTATTGTGTTTTTATTTAATTTTTAATGCATTTAAACACATTATAATTTTTATTAAATAGAAAAATCATCCTATACGTGTTATGTGACTCCTGTGTAGCATAGATTATTTTATTTTATTTTTCTGTAATTTTTATATTTTTAGAATACAATTATTTTGCATTTTAAATTCCGGAACCAGCCCCTATACTGAATCTGAGACCCTGTTTTTGATACCAATATTTTTATAAAATGGTAGGATGTATAAAAATGAATTTTGTTGTAATTTTTGTAATATTCATAATTTTTGGGAAATTTTGGCATATATATTATAATTGTTTAAAATTAAAAATATTACATTTTTATCTCATAAAAATTATTTTTAAGGCTTAATAATTTTAATTAGGGGCTAAAAATATTTTTGGAGTATTAATTTTCAGATTAGTATAAATAGCTAATTTTCTTATTAACTATTTAATAAAAATCAGAAAAATCAGTTTTTAATTTTTATTTTCTGAAAATTTTGGAAAATTGTTCTTGGTGTTCTTGAGGATCAATCTCACTTTTGACAGTGATTCCGGCATCCAAATCATTCATGTGGGTAACCAAACTGAATCTCTTGATCTCTACTACATGTTTATGTGTGTTTTAACATCCCAAATTGATTGAATCGAAAATTCATAATTTTAGTTTAATATTCGAATTTTCTCGAATTAATTGTGGATTGTATACTGATTTGCTGTTGTTGTGGTTAGTTCCTATAGATTGTATATAATCTCAGGAGTGTAGTGATAATTTTTGTTTGATTTTATCTAGCCTAGAACTCGAAGTCGAGTTTTTAGTGTGGGTAAAATTTTTGATTTTAATTTCTGGATTCTTGGACGTTTTTCTGCTGTTGTTGACGATTTGTATAGTTTGTACAAGTCCCAAGCTTCGTTTTGGTATATTAAACGTTCGATTTGGTTAAGAAACGAGTGAATTCAAGTTTTGGCCGGTGAGTTCGCCGGATTTCTTTTGATTTTGGCCGGATTCTGAGTTCGGTTAGTGTTAGGATGGAACGAATGGTATTATCGTGTTTAGGACACGATTTGGAACGATTTTGGTATGTAAAACGTACCAAACGGTACGTTTTTGTGGCTCGTCGGAAAATTTTTCCGGTCGCCGGTTTCTGGAAAACAGCCATTGACGGCGAGAGGTGTTCTTCGAGCATTCATACGAAGAATACTGGAGATGGTGATGAACAGTACTCGTTTAATCTTCAAAAACCTAAAAACCATTTCTAAAAACTGATTTTGGAAAATTATTTACAAAATTATTTATAAATTCGAATTTTATTTTCAGAAATTCGAAAAATACTTTTAAAAATTCGAAAAATAATTTTTAAATTTCGAAAAATTATTTTTAATTTCGAAAAATAGTTTTAAAATTTTAATAAATTATTTTTAATTCGAAATATTATTTTATTTGATTATTTTAAATCTATTTAGCTAATATTTTAATTAATTTAAATTGATTGGTTAATTAATAATAATCAATTAATTTAATTAATTAAATATTATTTAAATATGATGAAAAATAATCAAATTTAATTATTTTAAAAAAATAAAATAATTTATTTATTTTATAAATATTATTTTACCTTTAATATTTATTTCCTTATTTGTTTAAAATGAAATAAAATTGTTCTAAAATTCTAAAAATAATCCGGGAAGGGTAAAAATAGTTTTAAAATTCTAAAATTGATTCTAAAACCGGATTAGGTAATTAGAAAAATATTTCAATGACCCAATAATTATCTGTAGGGTTTTAAATTATCCTTTTTAATCCAAAAAGGGTAATTTAAATTCTTTAAAATTCCGAAAAATGTTCTAAAAATGTTTATAAGGGTTCTAAAAATACCTTGAGTGTTCTTTTATATGGTGAGTCATATCTGCTATGTGAATTACATGTTTGATTACTCTGTACATGTTATTATTTGATTAAAATATTTAGTCGGTAGCCATACAACGTACGGGTAGACCCCAGAACCGAGGTTTGATTGGTAATTGACCTTGTACCTAGCCAGATATTTGAAATAGCATGTTTTATTGTAGAAGTGGGAGAAACCTTAGCTAGTGGGCAGAGTTACCTGCAGTATTCCTAGAAGTGAGAAAACCCTAGCAAGACAACATAAATTACCAGCAGTATATCCAGGCAAGTATTTTCTCCCTTGATCATCTTAAACACTTTTATTTTATGTTTCATTGATTCATATCATGACGAATAGCTATTGTTCAGAGCTATTTGTGATTCTTAAATATTTGTGCGAACACGGTTGTTTGATATTGGTACCCTTGATCTGGGGAATTGTTTAAGATAAACTCTTCACATCCTTATTATCGTAGTAAATAATAGGGATGTGAACTGTATGTGAAACTAAGCATTTCCTGTTGAATTCGGAAATTGCTCTATTGGATTTGGAAAATGATAAAGCGTAGGAGGCCATGATAGCTGTCATGGTCCAGCAATATTTAAGGAGGATATGGTAACCATTCCATCTTCCTATAGGCTAACATTACTTGCCTATTTTGGTACCCTCATGAAATCCGGATTATACACACGGGTATAGCTGTACCAGTGGAGTATAAAGGGTCCCATTGCTTTTGAACCTGATCAGGGGGCAATGGTGTTTCAGTTATGTATATCCAATCCATATCGCCCGAATGGCTATTATATATTGTGAGTTGACAAATGATTCAGTTTTATGTCATGTCGAATGATTTCAGTTATGATCGAATTATAATTCAGTTGTTGATTCAGTATGCTTTATAAACTGTTTTACTTTTCAGTCGATATTATGCAGCATTTGTTCTGGTTTTATTTTAAAACTGTTTATATATATACTTGCTGGGCTTTTCTTTGGCTCACTCTTGTTTTCACTAAACCTTTCCAGACGGGAAGTATGGTTCCGATCAGCAGTCCAGACAGTATTAGAGGGAGTCAGAGTGGTCGGGTATCCGCACCTCAGGCTGTGCAGGTACTTGTGCGTTTCAGTTGGCGCTAGATAGAATTTTAAATAAAATGGGATGTAATAATAAAATTGAATTAGACTAGTTTTAAGTTGACTTGATTTGGTGGTTTGTAATAAGAGACTAGTTTATTCTGGAATATGTCTGCTTGTATTCATACAATAACCTGTTTGCGATCTTTGGTTGCGGGGTCGGTTGTGTATTCCGATATTTTTGGTTGTGATTGGTTGGTGACCCCCGGATCTGGACCCCGGATTTGGAGGGGTGTCACATTATACATACTACTGCTGCTTTTTCGATGCATCTGCTGGCCTAAGCTTCCTCCAGAAGCTTTTGATTTTTCCCAAATGTACATATTCCAGTTTCAAATTCTTCTTACAGCATTATTACATACTTATTTCTACAAAACTGAGCCTTAATCCCGATGTAAAACTTCTCCAACACACCTCTCCTCCATTCTTCTTTTCAATTTTGAATTCCCAAATCATTTATCTCGCTTTCAATTCTTGCCGCTCTTCCCAAAAAAAATTGTTGCTTTATCTCTCTACGATAAATCACCTCTTTCATCCTTTATCTCTCTACTTTTTTTTCCAATTTTTTATCTCCTATTTTACTCTCAAATGGTTTACCCAACTTCTATTTGTGTTTTTGAATTTTCATTTTTAACGATATTTAATTCCTAATGTGTAGGTTGGTGTAGGTTGTGCGAGAGAGATGTTTCTTTGATTGATCTTCCAACAAAGTAAGGTAAGAAATCTATATCTATATTGTATTGTTGTTTGTATATTTTATTGTAATTTAGACATTCAATTGATTGATTATGTTGTTTTTTCAGTTTTTCTTTATTTCATAAGTAACATGTTATCAGTTGTTTGTTGTACATAAGTTGTTAGATATTTATTTTGTTGATTATGTTATCTGCAGTTCTAGTTTTTGCTGATGAAGTGTTTGATGATTTGTCCAAGAGAAAAGAAATTGATAAAGTACTCATTTTAATGGTATTTTCTTCATGTGTTTTGGAACTTGATATGGTGTACACTCTTCGATTATGATTAGTTTTTTGTAAAATTATCAAAAAGGAAAATTGTTAACAAAAAATCTATAACTACGGACATTTAAATAGGCTAATCCCTGAAAAAAAAAAAAAGGAACACGAACTTGCTACATATGAATTCTACAATACTCATATCATTATGCCTGGTGTTTGTGTTATCATGTTGACACTGATCAGTCTATACCATTTTTTCAGGAAGCACATGATCTAATAATAGGTGGCAGCTTACTGTTAACATGTCCCGTGCAAATCAATTTGAAATTTCAAATTCAAGTAAATTTTATTACTAAATTCTATCATATTCTATAATTGTGTTACAAATGCGTTTGACATATTAAATTTTGATTTGCAGGTTGCGATGATTTGAGTATTTGATTGCATATTGGAGTTTGCACGGGACAGGTTTGATGGTTTGATCAAGTAAATTATAATTCCTGAAGATTTTTTTGAAGCCCTTTTACCAATGTACCCATTCCTTTTCATGTATATTACTTTATTTGCCACTAAAAATATACGTATTTATGAGTATTTATACACTTTTTAAAGTATTATACCTATTTTATACAGATTAGTTGTATATTATACGTATTAGTGCATATTATCCAATTTTATATTGGTCTGGTAACGTATATCAGTACATGAATCATTGTTTGCAGCACGTGAAATGCTATGCAGAACACTTCCTCTACTGCTTTCTTCTTTAGCTCACTGTACTTTTCTATATCTACGTAGATTATATTATGCTTCGTTTCTCTCTCTCACACCTCTCAAATTTCAAATTTTAAATTTCTTAAAATTTGAATCTTCTTCTATTGCTGAAACATTCTATTTATTCATCCATCTTCTTCTCGGTTGGATAATATTTGTTGAAACAGGTATGGTCTAAGAGAATTTTTTTGTTGTTCTTTTCATGCTTAAATTTGGTACAAATTTTATGTTTAATATTACTTTGGGATTTGATGTTAGATGTTATCTCTTATTCTTTCCCATTTCTGTTTAATTTATTGTCAGCCTGTTATGAGTTTAAAGTTCTAACTTATGTCTTTTTTACACTCTTTCTTTAGATTTGTTTCATCAATCTTGATTTATCAATTATACTCGCTAATGATACTATTTTCAGGTAGAAAATAGGTGATTTTTGAATCTAAATATTAAGATTAAATTCTTGAAGTCTAAATGTTATTGATTAATGTTGGCCATTAAACTATTTTTGCTTAGGTTTGTCCTAGAGTAGTTTATACAAGTTTTTCACAGAGTGATTGTATCTCAATTAGTATCTCAAAAGCATGGTTTATTTCTTTTTCTGTTGCTTCTATGTTAATGATTATTTTTGATTTTGAGATGCTGGCTTATATGGTTGGTGATAGGTTTTGATATTGCGATGTTTGGTGTTTATGTTGTTTTTTATATATATAGTAGATCATTATCTCTCCCTTCCCGGTGTCTCGGTCTCATGCTGAGTTCCCACGTGCTCCTCCCATCCAATGATTTGATATTGTACCTGTTCCGCTGAATGCATACACAACAAAATCGACAACTTTTTCTTTGTACAGTGACATTTTTTCAAAAAATTGAAATTCAAAATTTACAATTAATATAATTTAGTTGATGCTTCTTTCTATTCCACTCATTTAACCCAATTATCCTCTCCCTCCCTCCATCTATATCTCTCGCAATTCTCATTCCAAATGTTTTTCATTTGAACATTATATTCTGTTTGGTTAAGTTAAGTTCCTTATATTTTCATATCAATCTTGATTTACTCGACATGTTTTACTCACTGATGATTTTCTTTTCAGGTACACCGTGAGGCGATTTTTGGTATTATGATTTTTCTTCATCTTCTAAAGAGTATGGGTAATATTTTCTTCGATTTTTTATATATGTTAATAATTCAAAAAAAATTACAGTCCAAGTGTTTGATTAAAATTACAGCCCATCTCTATTTGATATAGAATCTTATATGTTATCTATCTCTCACACCTGTTATGTATAAGACATGGTTTATATTATGTTTTCTCATATATCTCATATGCAGTCCAACTGTTTGATTACATGATTGGATACATTTTTCATTATATGTTAATGTTTAAATACAAATGCATTATTTTATGTTGATTTCGGATAAATGATTATGTGACGACAAATACTTTGATATTTGATTTCTTGATCTCAAAATTAACTATTGATTAATGTTGGCCATTAAACTATTTTTGCTTAGGTTTGTCCTAGAGTAGTTTATACGTGTTTTTCACAGAGAGATTGTATCTCAATTAGTATCTCAAAAGCATGGTTTATTTCTTTTTTAGTTGTTTCCATGGTAAGAATGTAAGTAAGAATATTGATTTCGTTGATTTAGAAGGGACAATTTCACGGACTCCTATTGATAGTTCTTGAAGGTTAAACAGATACTTGATGGAAGAAGGGAACTGTTTGATGTTAGTTCCACGAGCGTGTAGCTTCACCAGAGCTTTGCTTTTTCCCAGGCCCTCGGGCAAGCTGTTTAACTTGGAGCGGCCTGTAAGAATGAGTCTGAAGGGATTACAATTCTAGGTCAGTAGGAAAACTCTTGAGTTTCTTGAAGTTCTTGCAATTAAGTGTAACAAGCTTCTTGAGATGATATCCAATAGATATGTGAAGCTCAATCAAGTTTGTACATCATTTGGGGTATAGCTCTTTAAGATTTGGAATTAAAGTTAAGTTTGTGGTCTTGATCAATTGATGACAATATCTAAGTTCCATAAGTGTCAACTTCAATTCTGCTAGCAGAAAAGAGGGTCATATATATTAGCAACAAATAAAACAAGAGGGTCATATATTGGCAAAAAAAGAAGAGGGCCATAATGTTACTTTTTACTTATTTAATAAGCTTTACAACTGACAGAATTAATTTCAGAATTTGCTTTCACACACACCTTGGATTATGTCCATAGTTGTTTGATTGCCTTAAGACAAATTCAGTGATGCAAGAAACTCTGGATAGAAAGCTCTTGGTAGAAACTTGAAAGGGAAACCATGCCAATAAAGCAACCTCAAGTCACTGGACAAATATTCAAGATTCTTCAAGTGATCCATCTCGGTGCCTTCAAAAATTATGTTCCTGTGGGCATAGCCATTGGCAGGTAATTCTAGAGGTTTATAATGGAATTTTAGCAGTCGAAGTTTGTTCATTTTCACAAAGCTTTTGTTATCAATATGAACTTTCGAGCATCCTGTCAAGCGTAATCTGAATCCTTTAACTGATTCAGTGCCCTGGAAACAATGAGAAAATTTGAAAGTCAATACAAAGCTAATGATAAATGAGCAACAACCTAAAGTGAAGCATAATCAACTACCATGTTTCTATTCAGTACATAGTAACTATCCTTTTGAGACCACAGCCTGCTCCACTTGCCCGGGTTCTGACATTCTTCTCGAATAACTTGCTTACCCATTTTCTTAAACAGCTCATGCAATTTCAGTTCACCTCTTGAGATGGTTAAGAAAGACTTTAACAGTACACCTGATGAAGAATACTCAAATTTATTATATATAAGGATAGTGATAATAAACATTGATCAACTCACCAAATTTGAAAGATTTTTTTAAAATTTTATTAATTACTTTGTCATAAATATTACAAATTACTTTAATGGTTATAAAATTTTAATACGAACATTTTATAATTAAAAATAGAATAAATTGTATTATATGGATCTTATACAAATCTACATAAGGATACTAAACCAAAATATGGATAGTCCATTGATCAAATTAAAAGTAATTTTTTTAACCAAACTTAAATATGGATACCGAACCTGGATGAATCATAGAGCAATTTATATTTTGAAAATTAAAAAGGGATCAAATAGTGTTATGGATCTTATACAAATATATGGATGCTAAACTAAAATATGGATAGTACATAAATTAATTAAAAATAAAAAAATTATACCTATATATAATACAATGCTTAAGAAATGGGTTATCAAACAATTTATAATATACAGATAAGTTCACGAACTTAGGGTGTTTGTTAACCAACTGATAAATTCAACTTGAAAGAATGAACTTTTATTCCAAATTAATTTTTATTACTTACTTTTTTATTTTCTTAATAATTTTTTTTATTTTTTAATTTACAAAGTATTATTACGATAATTGTGTAAATTTATCCAAACAATTATATAATTATAAATGTTCATAAATTCATCATTTATGTAATTTTAATTCATTTTAAATAAAAGTTGTCATTTTACGATCATAGACTCTATTTGAGATTGCTCTTAAAAACTAATATGATGTTGAAAAAAGTGCTGGTAAAATAAGTGATGTTCAGAAAATTAGATAACTGTTTGGTAATATTTTTGAAACAACTCTTTTCCTACCCGTAATCGCATATCAAATTTTAAACAAATATGAAAAATAATAATCTATAACGTAAGAACACTCACTTTCAAAGTTTCAAATAACAATTTTAAAACACCGTTATGACAAAGCCCGTAAGAAGGATCTCTTTTTAAAACATTTTTACTCTTTTCTTACGGATCACTGTAAAATATACACTTCTATGTTTATAAATAAATCATTAATTTATATATTTCTATTTTCGGACCATATATTTATATTTTTTTTTAAAATGGGTCATTTTTTGAAATCGTCCAACTTCGGACTAGAACAAATGTTTAATTCGGAGGGATTATGAACAAAAGCTGCACTCAACAATATAACTAAGACTAAATTGCACTTTGGTGGCTTGTACAATTTTGTTTTTGCACGTTAGTTGCTATTATTTTTTACTCAGCATTTGCATGGCCACACAAATGTTTTTAAAGCAAAAAAAGGGCTCCGCACAATACAGCTTGACGGTGTTAACGGAAGGTGAGGGCATTTTGGGCAGTTTGCATTGCTTAATTCATAAATATGCATCTTGTCCATACAATTTGCATTTTTAATCTTTTAAAATTCATATAAAATCATTAGAATTGATTTTAATCATGAGACCTTTTGCATTATCATCTTAGTGATATTGTTGAGTTATAAAAATTAGTATGGATATTTAATTGTATGATTTGGTATTTTTAAATGATTTAAAAGGCATTACTGGAATTCGAATAAACATGTTTATTCGAATTACATGATTATTCCTCCAATAAAACATGTTCGAATTACATGTTCGAAACATGTAATTCGAATAAACATGTAATCATGTAATTCGAATAAACATGTAATTCGAACATATGCTAAAGAAGTAGAACATGTTCGAATTACATGTTTTATTGGTGGGAGTGGAGGAAATTACTACAAAAATCAAGCATATGCTAAATTCAAAAATATATTAATCCTCTTTCATTGCAACCGATATCACAACATTGGTTGAACGGAAATTTGTTGCACAGTCCTCCCCGGGATTCACTACATGGTGTGATTCTCATATGCTATATACCTAAATTATACACATAAAAATTGAATTAGATGAATTAAATTGAAAAAAGCAATTTTATGATGATGAATTAGAAACCCATTTCGGGTTCTTGTTTTTTTCGAGTTGTTTGGGTGTGATTGTGTGAGTTCAGTCGTGCTTGATACTTTATAAGTAAAGGCAGTGGTCGCTGAAGGAAAACCCGAAGATTTCACAAATGCTATTTTATAATTCTGAAAAACTGATTTTAAACCACCATTAAATCGACATAAAATAGGAAATGGGGAGAAAATATTTCGTAAATTTTTTTAAAATAAAGATCATAAAATTAGAAGCATCCCCATATTTTTAAAATAATATTTGGATCAAAAATGAATTTTATACGAATTTTCGAAATAAAAACTCTTTAAAAGAAATAATTCCTTTTAAATCATTTAAAAATACCAAATCATACAATTAAATATCCACACTAATTTTTATAACTCAACAATATCACTAAGATGATAATGCAAAAGGTCTCATGATTAAAATCAATTCTAATGATTTTATATGAATTTTAAAAGATTAAAAATGCAAATTGTATGGACAAGATGCATATTTATGAATTAAGCAATGCAAACTGCCCAAAATGTCCTCACCTTCCGTTAACACCGTCAAGCTGTATTGTGCGGAGCCCTTTTTTTGCTTTAAAAACATTTGTGTGGCCATGCAAATGCTGAGTAAAAAACAATAACAACTAACGTGCAAAAACAAAATAGTACAAGCCACCAAAGTGCAATTTAGTCTATAACTAACTAAAAGCAGAACAAAAAATTTAATTAGCAATAGGAGTATTTCATTTTAATTTAAATTACAAATATATTTATAATTATTTATTAAAAAAACAAAATTTTTCGCCCATGCGTAGCGGGCAAACATTCTAGTTATTATATATCCACAGAAATTTATATATGTATGTATTTATGTTTGTACATGTGTATGTATGTATAAATATGGTTATTAATTATACAACAATTAATAGATTACAAATAATGAAATATTAATAGATTATACAACATAAATGTATGTATGTATGTATGTATGTTATATAGTATGTATGTATGTATGTATGTTATATTATAGTATATTATTATATATCCACAGAAATTTATGTATTTATGTTTGTACATGTATATGTATGTATAAATATGCATATTAATTATACAACAATTAATATATTACAAATAATGAAATATTAATAGATTATACAACATAAAGTATGTATGTATGTATGTATGTATGTATGTATGTATTTATTTATGTATGTACGTATGCATGTATAATTAATAATTATATATTAATGTATAATTATCTACAAATATATACATTAGAATTAATAATTAAACAAATGTACAAATATAATTAATAGATTTCATTTTTTGCACTTTATCTATATTAAAAATAAATACTCTTGTAAAATAGTCTAACGATCTTGTAGAGTGTCCTGGTCCTAAAATCATTAATAGAAAGTGTGGAAAGTTAAAAGGACAATGGGTGTTTGAAAAGCCATATTGGGATTATACATTATACAAATATTTATGTATGTAGTTAATGATTTTTTATATAAACTCAAATGCTCATACAGTTCAACTGGTTATGGTGTTAAATTTAGTTCTTCAAGGTCATGGGTTCAAACCCTTTGAATAACAATATTTTTACAAATATTTAGAGTTAGGTTTGGAGTGCGATTCGGAGGAGCCGAACCTATGAATTAATTTGCTCAGGGAGTTAGGTTTGGAGTGCGGTTCGAAGGGGCCGAGCCTATGAATTAATTTGCTCGGGAAAACACCCTATTATTGTATTAGACAGTACCGGCTCTTGGGGGAGTCTTCCCAGCTGTCTGCCTAGGGCCTCATGAAATGAGGGGCCACATTATTCTATCATCATTCATGCATACATAATTATATTTATATTCATATTTGTATCATAAATACTTAATTAATCAATTTTGAAATCAAATATAGACTTTGCTTTCATGTTTGGGAAGTCATATTTGGGCTCGTTACTAATTTTCTTTAATTAAAAGGCCAATCATTTGTGCTTAAAAAAGCCCATTATATTTTTTAAGTTTTAACATTGTGCATGTTTATGTAGTAGTTGTCTTAAATTTATTAAACAGAAAACCTAATATAGACATATCTTGCTAAGGCATAAAACACTACAACCAATGATGAGTTCTCTTTTTCCCTTTTTTTTTTTGTTTTGTTAATTATTTTTTTATCTTTAAATTGCTATTATTATCTTATATTATTTATCACTACTGAATTAGAATCTTGCAATAATTTTTTCTGTATAATTGTAGTTAGTAAAATTTTGAAATCTTTCAAAAAATTTCAATATTTTGGTATAAAAAAATTAAGGTTTAGGTCCTCCAAAATGCTGGAGCCGACCCTGGTATTAGATATATAATAGATGTAATTAACCGCCAAATATACAATAACAGAAATGCAAAAACTATGGATCTTGTAATGTTATTCATATACCATGAGATCATTATTAAAACAAACAATAGAAAGACCTAAATATATATTCTTTCCGTCCCTTTCATTTATCATTTGTTTACAAATGAGTTGGGCATAAAAGTTAAGAAAAGATATAAAGTAGTGAAGAAAAATGAGTAAAGTGGTGGGATCAATCAATATTTATATAACAAAATTAGTTTAATGGAAGAAAGTAATGGGCGTAATTATTTTTTATATTATAACATTTTACTATTTTGAGCAAGTTCTGGAAGATAAAGGATTGAGAGAGACATCCCCAAAATCAAAACGTAAAAAAATGAGAAGGACATAGGGAGTATAAGATTTCAAAAAGGTTAAGATATCAATTTTATTAATGCAACATAGCGTACTAATTATTAATATATATTTTAATTTTATGGTACTATATAGATATGAATTTGTTAAAAATGTTTCTACAAAAAATATATAAAATTACAATATAGAAATTATTTTTATTTATAATTAATTTCGTGTTAATACCATAATTTTTTATATTAGTCTTACCATCATAATTTTTCAGAGAAAAAGGAGTATCAAACTAATCTTGCCTTATAACATCCAAACCCACAATCGAATCAACAACACACCACACGTTAAATGACTACAAATTAGGCTGTTTGTGCTTACCGAATTAGTGGGCTACGTCTTCTTTTTAAAGGAAGAAGCCACATGTTTATATTTAGTGCAATCTTTTTTTAAAAAAATTGTAAAACCGTGCTATTGTAGAATTTTGATATCATTCGAAATTCAAATTTTAAGGATTAAAAATATAAAAAACGCATTAATGTGGAAGTAGAGTTGAAAATAGGTGATTTGGAGTAAATAAAAAATAAAAAATTACAATAGTTTTAGAAAATTGCACACACATGATCATTGAATGAAGAAAAATTACTTTTAGTGAAAAGAAGAAAAATAATAAATTTATTCAGATTCATGAAATCAATTATTGTATTCCGATTATATAATTTGCAAAGCATAATTTTACAGAAGAAAGAAAATGAGAAATTCAATGAAAATATAAAATTTGAATGAGCAAAAGTATGCAATATTAATTTTGTGATTGTAAAATGCTAAAATGACTAAATGAGTAAAACGAATGCAATAGTTATCGTTTCACCTAGGGGTGTACATGGGTTGGCTAAACCGATCAATCCGAACCGATCAACCCGACCCAACCCTATTTTTGGCCAACCCAACCCGTATAATTATAAACCGAAACATGTTTGTGTTAAAATATGTTCAATCCAATTTTAATGGGTTGGGTATGGATTTATATTTTTTTAACCCAACCCAACCCGGTTAAAAAAAAAATTAAAGAGACAAAGTACACTACTGGCCTATTGCTATGCCTCGTCCTGGAGCATATTTAACATTTCATCTATGAGTGGATTTGAAGAATCAGTAGGTTAAGGAACTATTGAAGCATTATATTCATGTTTGTATACCGTTACTAGTTTACAAAAAAAAAAAAGGAAAAGAATGGTAGTGGTTTACCTAAGCAAGCATAATCAGAGCCAGAAAGTAAGTATTTCTTTTCGTGTTTCCTATTTATACTACAAGTATGATGAAATTTACAAGTTATTTAGTAACATTAATTAGCAGTTTGTGCAAATTTTATTATGTGACATATATCATTTGTAAGTCAAGTCTGGTAGTAACTTTAATCGATGACGATTGTAGCTATTTAAGGACTGTGAAGTAAGGAAGAAAACACATTTAAGCAACACATCCAAACCGACCCGAACCAAACCGAACCGACCTTTAAGAAATAGGGTTGGGTTATCAATTTAATTTTTATGGGTCGAGTTAAAAATTTTCAAACCATTTTAAAATGGGTTGGGTCGTTTTATTGCTTCAACCCGGCCGACCCGACCCATGTACACCCCTAGTTTCACATGATGTAAATGCCTTTACATAAGGTTATTCTGATGTTCGGTTTACTCAATTTTTTATCGCTATAATGAAGTTACCTAAACGCAAAAACCCCAAAGGTACATCAATCCAATCTTTTATGCCCAACTTTTTTTTTTTTTGATAATTTAGTGTCCGAGTCAGCTTTCGCGCACCTCGACTAATCCGGAAGATTGCTAGCACATTCGTATCCACCGAGCATGGCAATACACTTACTTTCGTGTCTCCCAGGAATCGAACCTATAACCTTGGAGTGATAAGCCCATAAAGTCATGGTCTAACCAGCTTATAGACCAATAATGTCAATTATTGACTGTTTATGTAATCACTATTATTAAATAATCACTATTACACCCACTACTTTTTTCCTGCTCACATAAACCGGGACGCAGGGTGCAATAACCTCTCTATCATAATATATAATATTTTTTTAGAAAACTGTAGTGTTAAATATCGGTCTCAACCTTCGTATAAAGTGATATTTTTTATAAAATATATATTTTTATATATTTTATGAGTATGAAAAATATTTATGAAAATATTTTGGCAGAAATTTTCTTGTCTAGGAACACTGTTCTAAAAATCCGCAATTCAGCCGATAAATCCCCAATTAATCCTCTGTTCAGCCAATTCAATTTTTAAAATCCCCGATTAACCTTTACGACTACTTATTGATCGAAGTATTTATAATAAATTAAGAAAATTAAAATAATATATTAATCAAATAGGAATTAATATATGTTTTATGATATGATAATACATATTACTTAATAAATAACTAATATAATCATAATAACATACTAAATAATATTATAATATTAAAATACATCTGATTTTTACTTCAATCAATAATTTCGATTAATTCCCGATTTAACGATTAATCCTTGCAAGGTCCATTTACCGATCTTGTCCGATATCCGATTTCTATAACAGTGTCTAGGAACTTTTAACCATTCATTATCATCTTTATTGTCTTTAATTGGTCATAGTGATCTTCATATTATAAAAAAATGTTCATAAAAATAAATAATATTATTAAATCTATAACTAATTTTTTGACGTAAAAATGCTACTGTACATATTTTTAATATACATTTTGGAATTCAAGGAAATCATGTACATTGTATGTAAGAAAATATTATTTCCAGAATAACTTTTATATTTTCAGAACTATATGTGTCGCATATTTCCTTTGAGTTCACAGTTTGTAACATATTCTAGTATAATATGTAACAAATAGATCTTTTTTTTGATAAAAAAAACGAATAGATCTTAAAATAAAAAATAGTTCTGAAAATAATATCTTCCTATATACATTATTTTGTATAAAAAATAAAAAAAACTGAATGATAACATCTCTATATTAATACTCCCTCCGTCCCTTATTTCTTTTCCTACTTTCCTTTTAAGGATATTCAAATTACTTTTCCTGTTTCTATTTTTGGCCATAAATATTAATATTCAATACCCACTAATTCATCCACTACTTCTTAAAAATAATATTCAATACCCACTACTCCACCCACTAATCATTACAAACAATATTCAATACCCACTATTCCACCCACTACTCCTTAAAAATAATATTCAATACCCATTACTCCACCCACTACTCTTTAAAAATAATATTCAATACCCACTACTCCACCCACTACTCAAAAAAACAATATTCAATACCCACTACTCTTTAAAAACAATATTCAACACCCACTACAACATAAAAAAAACATTATTCATTCTCCACTATCTTAAAACCGATGAAATTCAGCAAACAAGAAAAGAATTTAGGGACGGAGGGAGTAATTTTTTTTGATTTCGACAAGAGTATCACTTTACGACATTATACTCGCAAGTCGGAATGCACCAACGTGTGCGGTGTGCCACGTAAACGTTACAGAAGCCCAACCCAACCTATAACAGCACCTTTGGACCGGTTTTGATTAGTTAATCAAATCACGTGTACACCACCACGTGCAGGGTTGAATCCTTAACATTACCTCAAACAATACACACAACCATCCTGTATCTATCTTAACCTATAAAAACATAACCAAAAAACACACACACACAAATGGACTTCCACTAACTTAACCTATACATACAAACATGTCACAACACACCAGATCCGAGAAAAACAAGAGCAAAATGAAATCATCTATCTCAACTGATTCACTCGAGTCACGCCGTTGGATTTTTCAAGCTGATGGTGATGATGATGAGGATGAAAACGACGTCGAATTTGATGAGGATTTGCCTCCGCAACATGTGTTGGATTCGGATGAGGATGATAATGTTGATTTTAAATTGATTCGAACCGAGCCCAGGGTTGATTCGTTTGATGTCGAGGCGCTTGAGGTTCCTGGTGTTCAACGGAATGATTATGAGGTTTGTTATTGGTTCCAGAATTTTTATATTTGTCATAATTATGTTTTCGAAAGCTTTGCGATTTTATGTTTGTTGCTTGTATTGATTTTGAGTGAAGTAATTACATTTTCGAAAGTTTATGTATGTCGCGATTTTATGTTTGTTGCTTTTATTGATTTTGAGTGAAGTAATGTGGAGTTTAAGTTGGGAATCTTTTTTAAATTAGGTAAGGATGAATTTCTGTGTTGGTTGTATGTTGTTTAATGTGTATGTGTATTGATTCATGCGGAAATAGTTTTAGTGAACTAGCTTAGGTATACTTGTGAGATCAGTGACTATGTATGAATTTCATTTGTTGGTTAATGGTTATAGGTTGTCTCGCTTTATTAATCTATGTTTAGTAATTGAATCAATTTGTACAGAATTTGATAGAGAAATGTTTTTAAGAAACATATTTGATGCTTCTGAAGTTAGTTACATGAGATAAAAATTCATCTTCCAGTTTCATTTTGTCTCACTTGTTTTAGTAGTGCTTTTGGTTTACTTATTAAGCGAATCACCATATTGCTTGATCCAGGAATAGATTTAAAAAAGTAGATCATAAATACTTATGGAATCAGGTACATATGGAAGCAATACTGTAGTTTGTTATGCAAATAGTAGTTGAAATAGAGAATTTTAAGGTACATTTTTGCAAGTGTAGTTGTAAGAAGTAAGGTACAAAGACAACCAAGTGCAATGATGCAGAAGTCGTTTTTCTTCTTTTGGTGGTGTAATCAAGAAACTACTTTAAAGACATGGAAGGAATAAGATAATTGATCAACATGGAGTAGAGAGTAAAGACCTGCACAGTTTCCTACTAAGGAGAGAAATCTTTACAGAATATTTATTAGTAGTACTTATCTAATTATTCTGCCACTCAAACAAGCCCCCATGTTCGATAATTGTCATCAACCTGATTCAGTTACCCAGAATGTTATTGATAACAAGCATATACCAAGTAACTTATTTGTAAACCAATCAGAAACAAAAATTTGGAATTAATGATCACTATTTCGTGTCTAAGCGAAAAAATGTGATGACAGGATGTCACTTTGGGGAAAAGTATTTTCCTGGCTCTGCAGATGCTTGGGGTTGTGTTTGGTGATGTTGGAACAAGTCCGCTATATACCTTCAGTGTGATGTTTAGCAAGGCACCAGTTAATGGAGACGAGGATGTCATTGGGGCATTGTCGCTTGTTCTGTATACATTAATTTTGATCCCATCATTTAAATATGTTCTAATTGTGCTCTTGGCCAACGACGATGGTGAAGGTATAAAGTATTCCATTTTTAGTCTTTGTTCCCCAGAAGCTACTATTAAGATGACACTTGTCCGGAAAATGAAAAATATTAA
Organism: Saposhnikovia divaricata; assembly: GCA_036435485.1. NCBI lineage: Eukaryota > Viridiplantae > Streptophyta > Magnoliopsida > Apiales > Apiaceae > Saposhnikovia > Saposhnikovia divaricata. The sequence continues at coordinate 136,573,514 of CM071595.1, forward strand.
GTTGAGGAAGATAAAGCAACAAAGAATTTGATAACCTAATCAGAATTGCAAAATTAGCCGGTGAAAGAAATAATAATCCCCAAGTATATGTAATTTGCAGGTGGCACATTTGCTTTGTACTCCTTGATATGTAGGCATGCTAATGTTAGTCTTCTTCCAAATCAACAACCATCTGATAAACGATTATCAAGCTTTAGGCTCAAGGTGCCATCACCAGAACTTGAGAGGTCATTAAAGATTAAAGAATGTCTTGAAGCCTCTCTGGCTTTGAAAAAGCTTCTTTTGGTTTTGGTTCTTGCTGGTACCTCAATGGTGATTGCTGATGGGGTTGTTACACCGGCAATGTCAGGTCATTAATGTTCAGTTTGTAACTAGAGTTTCTTTTTAGCTGAGCTAGAAGTAGCAGACATAATTAGTAGTATAATATCTGTAATACTTTACAAAATTGACATTTATGGTGATGTTGACACAGAAACTAAGATCTTACCTTTTCCTCATTCATTCCTCAAATGCAGTGATGTCTGCAGTTGGCGGTCTGGAACTTGGAGTGGATGAAATCAAGCAAGGTGAAAGTTCTACTTATAACATTAGAAATGGGACACATAGTAGAACTTAAATTTATTATTTTTGACAAAAGGGTAAAAAAGAACAACTGTATATATAAGGAAATCTTGTATGAAATACTTGCAAAATTTATTAATTAAGGTGGTCCCACGGCAAAACTATTAAAATAAATGTTAGATTCGATCCGCTTTGTGGGTAGCTAATGAGGTAGGTAGTGTCTTCCTAGGTACTTGTGAACCCCTTGTACGTCCTTTATTGCCATAGAATTCTTTAGCTACTATTACATGATCACATGTCAAAATCATGACAATTTCTTTTTCTACCTAACCAAACTCAGGAGTCAGGACTTGAATTTAGCCAGCATTTACAGTTTTCTTTTGTTTTTCTATTTATCTATTTATATATTTGTACTTTTGGTATTGGTCAACTGCAGAAATTTAAAATATCACGCACCTACGTCCACTGAGGTTTGAACCCCTAACCTCTTATTACCGAGGAGAGAGGAAACTCCACTGGACTGCAACGCTAGGGATAGTTTTCTCTTTGTTAGTTCCCAAAATATTTCGCCTACGCAACAGGTACGGTGAAATGTTCTAAAGCCACCTCCTTTTAAGTGTAAAACCTGATAATATATATCTCAGCCATTGTCATTCTTGTGACACATCTTCAAGCATCTTGCAATTTCCATTATCTTTACACAGCAGTTATTCTCACCTGAACAAACAGTGTGAGATCTAAACTCTATGGTTGTCCTAGCGATACATTCTGACACTCTGTTGCAAGTGTGATGTCATCTGGCACCCTCTTTCATTGACAGTTTAACACCCTTTTTTCATTGTCTTGCGAACACCCTCTGCCACAGTCTAACTCTACCAATTAATTGCAATTTGAATATATCTAGATGTTTTGTACCTTGCGATGGTTATCCATCTACCATTAAGTAAAATCTGTTACCTAAACAACTTATATCCAATGTTACTCGGACTCTTCATTTTACCTTGGAGTACCGGTGTCGGACACTTGACACTCGGACATGGACGCTCGGACTTGGACACTTATTTTAAGCCAAAAATATGTACATTTGTCAAAATGTTACCGAGTCTGATACTTGGACACGTACCCATGTCGGACACTTATAGCCGAGTCCGAGTAACATAGTAATATATCTCTATTAGGATAGCACTTTGATATGCTAGTCTACAAAGCAGCATGTTAAGTTCTGTCTGATCTTTATTACTCAAAAAAGTTCCTTATCAAGAGAGGTTTCACCTGTGGAAATAATGGTTCTTGGTTTTCACAATTCCTACTTGCAAATCTTGCTCCTCTTTTAACTTGTAGCTTTTGCATGTGTAGTTGTGGGTCTATATAACCAATTTCCTGTTTTCAATGCAGATCACGTGGTGATGATATCAGTCGCATTTCTGGTAGTTTTATTCAGTGTACAGAGATATGCCACAAGTAAAGTGGGGATTGTTATTGGCCCTGCTTTAGTAATATGGTTTATCTTACTCGGAACCATTGGAGCCTACAATCTTATAAAACACGATAGCAGTGTCTTGAAGGCATTCAATCCTATTCACATCTATTATTTTTTCCAGAGGAATTCTACCAAGGCTTGGTACTCCCTTGGAGGCTGTCTTCTATGTGCAACTGGTAGTCCTTGAATTCCATAATAATACCTAATGTTTATATTTGTGGAATATCTTTAATGTGTAGTGGCTAATCCTTCAATTCCATAGCTGTAAAATTTAAACCTACCTATTATTTAGGATTGTGTTTGTGATTTTTAACTTTTAGGGATATCTTGAATACAAGATAATATGAAGAGTGAAAATTAAAATGATGTGGAATCATTCAGTGGTGTTTGTAATGAATGAATTTAGATTGTTTACACTGAGCTACTGTCTTTTATCAAAGGGTCAGGACTTTTATTTTTCGCTTCCTTTGGAGTTTTCTAATGTGGACATATAAAGAACTTGTGATTAGATTTTGTTGCATCACTTGGCAAAAAAAAAGGGCGTGTCGTACTGTTCTACTAAGCTAAATTTTCCCTTCGTTTAATTTTCATATAATGCTCCTTTCCTTTTAGTGAGTTTTACCCCCTTAATCCTCCTGAGGGAGCATTGGATAACTTTCTCGCTATAAAACAATTACAAATGTCAAATGACAGGTGATTAGCAAGTTTAACAAATCATGACACAGGTTCAGAGTAATGCAATCATCTACCCAGAACATCACATTGTCCACTGTGTTTTACATTCTTTTTTGCGACTTTATTTCCTGGGTATAGCTTGAGAGTAATCTTGCCATCCTTTAGTTGGGGGTAGAGAGCTTTTCTCCATCTGAGTGCTCCTTTGGGTTTCTTTTAGTCTCATGTTATTCCCGTCGCCTAGCTTGAGGCAGTGACTCAAGTTCTTGCAATCACATCCTGCATTTCTATTAAAGTGTAGTCGGTTTTGCAATTTCAATGTGGAAGCTGTGATGATTTTGCTGACTTTAGGTTCATAAACTAAATTCATTGTGAAATATGAAAAACCATAGTTTCTTTAATATTATGTTAGCACTAAAACTGCACAAGACTGTTCATGCTCATACTTCATGAACTTAACTTTTTAACTAATCCTAAGTAATGTCTTGAATCATTTCCCAGGTTCTGAGGCTATGTTTGGTGATCTTTGTCATTTTTCCGTTAGATCAGTTCAGGTAAATGAAAATGTGATTATGTTTCATGAAATACGTACGTACTTGTGTAAATATGTTACCGTTTGCTTCCTTTATCAGTTTTCTCCATTCATTTTGTATACAGCTTACTTATGCATTTCTTGTACTACCTTGCCTTTTATTGGGGTACTTGGGCCAAGCTGCATACCTTATGAGTAACCATGCTGATACCACTCATGCTTTCTTTGCTTCTACTCCAAGTAAGCTTCATAACTTGCATCTTTCGCCCTCTTGGCTGCTCTTTATACCAGCCCCTTCTTACATGTCATTCATTAACTATTAGGAAGCAATCAAATTGATTTCTGATTTTTGCTACATTTATTCATTTGTCAATAGGTTGGGCTTTCTGGCCTGTCTTGCTCATTGCCAACATTGCTGCACTAATTGCTAGTCGAACAATGACAACCGCCACTTTCTCTTGTATTAAACAGTCAACAGCTCTTGGTTGTTTCCCTCGCCTTAAAATCATTCATACATCTCGGAAATACATGGGGAAAATATATATCCCTGTCCTAAATTGGTTTCTACTGGCGTTCTCCCTGGTGTTGGTTTGCTCTATATCAAACATTTATGAAATTGGGAATGCTTACGGTAATGATTGTTTCACTCTTCTTGTGATTTGGCCAGTAGTACAGATATATTGGAACTTGGATGTTTGTCAACAATCTATTGTCTGTAATGTTTTAGATATTATTCGTCATAACTACATCTGTTAGATGAGAACATACATAACTAATCTAGGATACTATTATGTTAACAACTCAGTACAGATTGAATATAGACATACCTATACAGTTGTATCTGTATTTATTTTTAGCTGGCAATGTTGCATCCACCTCTACAGAATTTCTATGCCTAGTTCAGATCTTGGTTCTGCCAACCCGAAAGGCCACAATCACCCAGCATTACTATCTATACAGTCTGCTAAATCTTAGAAAAATGTTGTTACAGCTTCAGTTGTAGAGAAGATACTAATTTTGTCGAACTCAATAGTATCATTAGAGGAATGTCGAAAATACTTGATGTACACGGTTTTTATAAAAGTAGTTTATTGCCGTTTCTCGAAAAAACATAATGGAGAAGATAAAGAAAATCCATGATAATTTTGGCATCTAGAAATAATGAATTAAGAGCAGATTTATGCTTTTACTTGATTGAGGTGGCTTTAGTTATGATGCATATTCATTGAAAATTTAATTTAAGTTCTATGTTATTTTGATCTGTTTACAGGCATTGCTGAGGTTGGAGTGATGATGATGACCACAATCTTAGTGACTCTAGTTATGCTCCTTATATGGCAGATTAAAGTTGAATATGTGGTGAGTTTTGCTGTAATATTTCTAGGAGTGGAACTAACATTCTTCTCATCTGTTTTATGGAGCGTATGGGATGGAAGTTGGATCATGCTGGTGTTTGCAATTATTATGTTTTTAGTAATGTTCATCTGGAACTATGGTAGCAAGCTCAAGTATGAAAGTGAAGTCAAGGAAAAAATTTCAATAGATCTAATGCGGCAATTGGGTAGCAATCTCGGAACAGTTAGAGCTCCTGGAATTGGTTTGCTTTATAATGAGCTGGTAAAGGGAGTACCAGCTATATTCGGACAGTTCTTGACAACTCTTCCTGCTGTCCATTCTATGATTATATTTGTGTGCATAAAGCATATTCCTGTTCCTCTAGTACCTCAGGATGAAAGGTTTTTGTTCCGGCGAGTTTGCCCCAGAAGTTACCACATATTTCGGTGCATTGCCAGGTATATACTACTTCCCCCTATATAGTCTTGCATTACTAAATTGTTCTACCAGGTTAGCTAGAGAGAAAAATGTCCTTTGCAGTTAACTTTTTAAGCCACGTCCTCCTTTCCAAATGCTTACAACTTTTGCGACTAAGAAAAGACTGCTAGAGTGATTTAACATTGCAAATAAGCAAAACTTGTTTTATTACAGATTTTGCTCCGCTCATCTTTTCATGTTTTATTATTTCAATTTTGCTGATTGATTAAAGGTAACATATCTCTGTTCAATAATGACTTCCAAGTTCCAACAGATATGGCTACAAGGACGTCCGGAAAGAAAATAATTTGGTTTTTGAGAAGCTTTTAATTGAGAGCCTTGAGAAGTTCATTCGCAGAGAGGCTCAGGAACGGTCATTGGCGAGTGAAGGAGAGGAGGATTCAGATTTTGAAGATGACTATCCAAGCTCACAAGTTCTTGCTGCTCCCAGTGGCAGTGCCTACTCACCGGCCACTCCCCTCCTCTCTGCATATATTGACACAATACAGCCACTTGCAGGTGCATACACTTCAGAAGAGGTGAAGTCTTCTGGTCCAAGTACAAGTAGAACAGATCCAAAGCAGAGTCTTGAGCAAGAGCTGTCTTTTTTAAAGAAAGCTAGAGAATCCGGGATGGTCTATCTTCTCGGTCATGGTGACATCAGAGCAAGGAAGGATTCATGGTTCATTAAGAAGTTAGCAATAAATTACTTTTATGCTTTTTTGAGGAAGAACTCCAGGCGAGGGATTGCCAATTTCACTGTGCCTCACCAGCAGCTAATACAGGTCAGCATGACTTATATGGTCTGATTTCGGTTTTGTATCCAAATGATTTAACACCCCTGGGATTTCATTCAAGGTGTCAAGGACCGGTCTAATCCTCAGTCTATTAGTCATATATCGATTCATCTCCCTTCTTTGCAGAGTTGCCTAATCCGGCTTGCTGACCAACATTCTGATTGCTCCAGTTTTGTATCTTCCAATTTTGATGTTTTGCAACTCCCACTTAATGATAGGTAATTTAGTGTAGTTCTCTCTCTAAGTGTAATTTTCCAAGTCTGAGAGACAGATTAAAGGATTATTTTTTGTAATTATTGTTTGTAGGTGTTTTGTTTATATTTTGTGAGAGTTAGAAAGGAAAAACAAATACAAAGACTGATTATACACGAGGATTTCATTAATGGATGTTGCTATACATTCAGCTCAAATCTGTTTTTTTTTTTCTCTAGTTTAGCTGTCCTTTTCTCTGCCGTTGCTAGTTTTGTTCTTAAAATTGTTGGCCCATTTATTATTTAACAAAAATAAATTACTCATTTATTTGCAAATAATTGGGTAGACTAATAGTAATAAACATGTTAAATCTATTTACAACATGTGTTTTATATGGAAATGCCTGTGCCCCTATTCCTCTTCCTTCAAAATTGAGATGTCTATTCGTGTGAGAAAATTAGAATCATATCAAGTTGGTGTCAGATTTTGGTTGGTCAGAAATGATCTTCATATCTCAAGTTCCGGACCACAGCTCGTATGGGACTCCATCTACAATCTTCATGTTTCAAGTTTCAGCTCGTAGCATTATAAGGGTGCTTTGATTTATCTTCTGGTTCCAACACTTGAGAATTTTTAAGATTTTCCAGCTTTAACGTTTCTCCACCAAATTTTCTATGTTTTGACATAAATTTTAACCTCAAGAGCAACGAGTTTGTGGTAACTCCCACTGAACTCAAACCCATAAGAGCTCCCGCAATTGATGGAGTAAGCATGGTCCCGCTGACAGGCAGCAGCACACCTGCTGCAATTGGAATTCCGACCTGATTATGAAAAAGATTAGTTTTCAGACGATTAATGGTTGATGGCTCTGTAGTATATACCATAAGAATATGAACCGGCCTAAGATATAAAATGGACGGTTGAAGCAAACACTAACAAGCAATCCTAAAACTTGCACCCAAGTAACATTCATTTGCCAGTGATGGTGGTCCAAGTAGATCCAACACAACATTGACATCACAAAGTAAGGACCAGGTCAAAAAAGAATAGTTTTACATGTCATCATGATGATCTAATGCATCAGTAGGCTGTAAGTGTTTTAAACCCATGGTATCTGCACCAATCTGAATACTTTCGAGGGTATTAAAAAATAACAATTTCACACACACACACACACACACACACACACACACACACACACACACACACACACACATATATATATCATTCCAAGGAGTCAAGGACAACTACGTCGTTATTGATTCCCATAAAAACGGGGCTGATACTTGTTTAAATGCAGTTGCAGAAAAAGAATGGGAGATGATAATGGACTTCAAAGGCACATCGGGAGGTGTAAGGGCATAAAAGTTCGATTAGTTGGCATTCAGTATATTGGAAGTACTACTAATATGATGGAGTTGTAATGTAACAAAAATACAAAGGTAAAATAACAAAATTACAGGCAAAGAAGCTGCTGGACAACAGAAACAATTTTATGGCTTGGAAGAGGATTCAAAACAATTTTGTTAATTAACAAGTTAAAGATTAGAGCCCTCTTATTGCAGTGTTGAAAATTTTAGAATGGGATTGACTGTCCTCAATCAAAAAATGAAGAATATGCTGGTACAAGGACATCAATTAAATAATTGCCAAATACAACATGACACATACACCAATGATCTAGAATAAATACCCTCCAGGTCTTTCCATACTTGAGGCAAGACTATAGAATCAACTCTAAATTCATAACTGTTGGAATTATATAATAGCATACAGAGAGATTGACAGAAGAAGAAGTAGAGATTGTATATATTCTGGTGTTTTTTACAAGAGCTCTAATGAAGTCTATATATAAGCTTAATAAGTTAATAAGCTTAATATACGTAACTGATTACATCACTAAGAACTGTAGATCTGACTTACTGTAGATCTTCTGACTTAATTTGACACGCCCCCTCACTCGAAATCTCATCTTGTTATGAAATACCTATATTGGGATTGAAGAGTGGAACACTAGGAGTTCTTGAGCGTAACCTAGGTATTCAACTTGACCCATCTCTAGGAATTGAAGACCAATCTTAGGATTGACCCATCTTGAGATTTACTCATCTTGGAGTTAAAGATCCATCTTGAGATTGCCCATCTTGGGATTCACCTATCTTGGGAATATGTAATTGAGAATGTTGGGATACCAAGACTCGAATTTTCGACCACACGATATATTTTAGGCAATGTGAAAATGCAGAAAGTTTTGTTAGCTCTATAGTAGATATTCGACCCCTTTTACCACTGCCAGGAATTTTGTTTGTCGCCTGATTCTACATGGGCAGAATTGGCCGATGAAGGTCCTGGTGAATTTGTCTCCATTCGAGACAATAGCTGACGAAGAGAAATGAGTTCAGTCGCACTCATTGCTCCCGTTGTTGAGATAGCAGAGTCAACATGTTCTTCTGACGCGGTGTGATGAGCACTATAGTGAGTGCCTCTTCCTGAGCTTCTTCCTGATGAATTGACACGGCTTCGTCCTCCTCGGCCACGACCTCGTAAGTGAGGATGTAAGATAAAGCATTCCTCACGAGAGTGGTAAAACTTATTACAATAGTCACACCGGAGAACATCTTTTTCAACATTCGAAGCATCAACCATTTGTTCTGGTTTGCCTTGATTCTGAACACTTCCCGTAAAAAGTGCAGATCGATCAGGCACGGTATCAATCGGAGCCATGCTTTCTCTCCGACTCTCTTCGAGCTGCACACGGCCATGTGCTTCTTCAACTGTAGGAAAGGGAATCTGACCAATGAGTTGATTCTTGATTGAATCATACTCCATTGTCAGTCCAACAAGAAACTTCATCACTCTTTCTTCTTGTAGTACTTCTCTTGGTCTTCATCCTGTTTACACTCGAACACAGTGTAGTGGTCTGACTCCTGCCATAGAGATGTGAGTTCCGAATAATATTCGGTCAATGTTCTGCCCCCTTAAGTTAGAGACCATATTTTCTGCTTTACCTCGAAATGTTTGGCCATATTACCCGAATATGAGTATGTTCGGTTGATGGAATTCCAAACAGCTTCTGCAGTATCAAGAAACAGATAACTTTTGCGAATACGTAACTCCATAGAGTTAAACAACCATGACTTGACCATGGCATTCTTGCTATCCCAATCATCGAAGCTTGTATCAGTTGCCAAGGGCTTCTTGGCCTTCCCATTGATATATTTCATCAATCGATGGGATTTAAGTGCAAGTGTGCAAGACTCCGACCATTCCAAAAAATTCTTTCCATCAAATTTAGGACTTACATATGGTGTACCATGAAATCCATATTTAACAGTCCCTCGATTAGTATTATTACTTGTAACCGAATCATTCACAACCTCCGCCATTATTTTTAGTAAGGAAATTACAAAGGGTCAGTTAATAACAACACTCTCCCTGACTACCCAAAGATATGTATTAAAAACTCACAAATGAATAATACCCAAATATTTTAAAAGACAAGAATAAAGCCTTGACTTAGTTCTTGCAAACCCAAAAAAGAACAACAAATTTATACTCCCAAGCCCAGTTAAACAAAACATATATTAGATAGTCCAGTATACTATCAATATCAATTAACCCAACACCATAAACATCTAAGTAGTACAGATATATATATATACGTGTATATATAGTTCGTATCGATTGTACTAAATGGAGAAGGTGTTACCACGAAAAGGCTAGGCTAGAAGAGGCGAGCAACTTTCCCTGAAGAAACATCGCCGGAAACTGACTGTAGGCTGCCACACGCGCCGGCGCGTGGGCGCGTCTGGCGACGTCTGGCAGCTTCTAGGTTCTTTACAGGTATGTAGGTTTGGTTTGGTTCTGATTTGGACAGAAAAAACATAGAACTGGACAATTTGTTTTTTTCTTCTGTAACTACGATTTGCAAATGTGGTGTTTCCCTAGGATTTCTTCTGCTCTGATACCATGTTGAAATTATATAATAGCATACAGAGAGATTGACAGAAGAAGAAGTTGAGATTGTATATATTCTGGTGTTTTTTACAAGAGCTCTAATGAAGTCTATATATAAGCTTAATAAGCTAAATATACGTAATTGATTACATCACTAAGAACCGTAGATCATCTGACTTACTGTAGATCTTCTGACTTAATTTGACAATAACATAGTTTCTTCTATCCAATCTTACCTCAAAAAGCAAACACATAGGATCATGTCTGAAAAAAGTATTCAAGTAATATTCAACTCTCAACCCTATGGCATACATTCTGCAACATAAAGGAACCAGAAGAACTTACAATGTTGTAGGCGAAGGCCCACCACAAGTTTTGCTTCACAGTCTTCATAGTCAGTCTGCTAAGCTCCAAAGCATCAAGCAACTGCATTCAAAAGAACTGGATTAATTGTTAACGTAACAATTCAGAACTAATGGTTCCGATAAATACTTTTGTATGTAATTAGCACAGTGTTGTCCCCTAAGATTACCTTATTGTAACTGCAAAAAAATTAGTATATTGCCAACAAAGAAATACTGTGATTCAATCCACTTAAAGAGCAAATTATATGGTACCTTGTTATAGCTGCTTTTTAGTCCATTATAAGTATCCGCTTGGTCAAAGTTCATATAGAAAACAGGTTAATTAACATACACTACGAATTAACAATAGAAGCCTATTTTCACAGCCGCTAATTCTTCTTTTAAGTTGCCAAGCTAATAGGCAAGGTGGGATAGCTAACCACTATCCTAAACCAGAGTATGTAACTAACATATATTTTTGTACAGTCACATGCAGCTTCATGTCTTCACTTTTTGAATTGTTACAGGAAGAAGGAATGCAACAAGGACTTTTCTGTTGTCAGAGGTCACCGTTCTAGCAATACTCTAGTCCAAAAACACTTACACTTTCAAGTTAAAACTGATAACTATGCACTACTGCTGGTATGGTATGACTAAAGCTTTCACATAGATGCTGTGAGGACAAATTTTCCCTTGCATTTAATAGCTTTAATTACGACGGTTTCAAAATAACGAATACAACAAGCTTATAACCGCCGGTGCAATGCAAAGTTTTTATAATAAAATCTTTTTTTGATTTAATATTGATAGTTGTATTTATTTACTGTAATTGTATTATTTTTCATATTATTTATAAAATATGTACTCCCTGTCCCAGCCAATTGTTTACGTTTCTGAGAGTGTCCGACACACATTTTAAGATGCATATAAAGTATAGTTCTATAATTTATTTTTAAATTTTTCTTTTTTTGAATAAAAATATAAACATTTTACTTTTATTCAAAATCATAAAATTGTAAAAATAAGTTACAGAACTATATTTTATATGCACCTTAAAATGCGTGTTAGACACTCTTTCAGAAATGTAAACAAATGGGTGGGACGGAGGGAGTAGTTGTCAACTCTTGACCTCTCTTTTTAAATGATGTAATTTTTATATAGTTACTGAAACATATTAAACCTGGACCTATCATATTATGTTATTTTTTATTGTTGGAAACAATTGTACCCAAGACCTTTTCTTAAGAAGCTCCATGATAGGGAAGAGTCTTATTTCCCAAATTAAAACAAATACAAATTACAAGAATAAGAATTACTACATATATTACTACATATAATTATACTACATATAGTAATGTATATTACTATTAATGTATTAATGTATATTACTGTAAATGTATATTATATATATATATTGAATTTTTTTCGGGTTTCGGGTTTGGATCGGGTTATGGATTTCAGGTCGGGTTCGGATCGGAATGCCTAAAATCCAATCCAAATCCAAACTCTTTCGGGTTTGAAGCTTGAATTCAAATCCATATCCAAATCCAAAAAATCGGGTTCGGTAAAATCCAATCGGATCGGTATGAATCGGGTATCCATCGGATCGGATTTTTCTGCCATCCTTGCTCCATGACAACAAGAACCACTTAACAATTATCAGACATCTCTCTTACATTTATTATGCATAGGGCTTTGGTACACCTGATAACCACCTTAGCGTGAGAACTCATGAGAACCAGTAATTCTCCACTTCTTTATTTTGTGTTCTGCAATATTCGATGTCAAAAAGTTCATTGAAATCATATTTCAAAAAAGAATATAATTTTGACAAAATTTTTGCATCGATTTTGCAGAACCACTGGTATTGAAGAAGTGCAAACCTCTGGTTCTGCAAATTCGTTAACAAAATCTTCGTCAGAATTATATTTTTTTTTTCCTAAAAAATATAGCTTCAATTGATATCTTGGCATCAAATCTTGCAGAACACAATATAAAGGAAGAGAAGAATCAGTAGTTTACACGAGTTTTCACGCTAAGGTGGTTTCTCCACTGAATGTGCCTTCATATAATATTGGATATATAATGTCCAAATTGTTTAATTTGTGGAAGGATCTACTTTTGGGCTTCCTTTTACTGGAAAATGTGCATAAAAGCATATGCAGAACAACTTTGCATGATGAGTAAGAAAGAGTCAGATTTTAGCTTGATCTACTTGTATCATCCTCTACTTTGAGATATACCAGAAGATAGGCGCAAAGTAGAAATAAAGCAAGTGAAGGAGAGTGATAAAAAAACCTGAGACAATCTGTTTCCCATTAGCACAATCGAAGAAACTTCGCTAGCAGCTCCAGCACCTTCACCCATTGCAACTCCAACATGTGATGAAGCTAGGGCAGCTGTATCATTTATACCATCACCAACCATGGCTACAATTTTATAATCCTTTTGGAGTCCACTTACAAACCTTTTCTTTTCATCTGGCTTGACGCCATACAACACCTACCAGATGTACCATATATTAATGAGATATGTTGTCGCTCACCCTAACCCTTCATAGTCATTAAAATTTCAGACTAAAATAGGGGAAAGAACTAAGGGAAAGGTCAATAGACCCAAAAAGAAAACCCTTTTTCCTGTGTAATTAACATGAAAATAAATCGTTTCGCATTATGATGGCTAAAAAAAGTAGAAGCCTCATACACAAACCCACCATATTTGAAAGGGTAGAGTTTCTTAACTTACCTTATCTTTTGGAATCCCAACAGCAGATGCAACATATTCGGCTGAACTCTTTTTATCCCCAGATAGCAGGTATACATCTACTCCTTGTTTCGACAAAGTGCTAACTACATGTGCAGCATCTTCTCTGATCTGATCCTCCACATATATGAGACCCGCGAGAGATCCATTGACTCCAACATAAACAACCGACTGATTCTTGAACTCTTCTAGTTCTTTAAATGGATTCTTATTTACTCCATGCCTGCATAGGATAAAGTCAGACAGAAAAAAACACAGCACAAAATAACTTAATGTCAACATACATGGGCTCAGCGTGAATTGATGTTTGCATATATGGCCTCAGCCATGAATAAATGTCAATTTCTATACACGTGTGGGTCAATTCAGTAAAGAGAGAGTGTTGGAACGGACCTAACATACTACAAGGAAGACGAAATAATAATACAGAAAACTCAAGATTGGTAGTTGTAGTTGGAAGATTACAAAATTAATTTTCTGCATCATTCTTCATATAGTGTAAGAACTTATTCCCAAAATCAAGCAACTGAAAATTAATCTAGAAAGGCATGGTCAGTTGACTAATTATTCAACTACAAATCAAATCTCAACAGAATTGATGTGATTGCTAAATCACTGAACATTGTGTATCAATTTCTATGACACTTTAGGTTTCGAAGCAGTTTAACTCACTTTAAAAAATTTAAATATGTGGTAAAAATCTTCTTTTATCTTATGCGAAGTAGAATGCGGTTTAATTTGTATTAAATATGCAAAAGACCTCATGAGTCATGAAACTGAACTCAAGTCCTCCCATACAATTTAAGAAATGACAGGTTAAAGCTATAGAATTGCAGAATGACTAACAAGAGCAGCTTCTATACAATCACATAATAAAAAGCATGATAAATTTACGATTACAAAAAAGTGACCATTCAATTTATCCTTCAACCAAATCTTAAACTAGGAAAAAGTTTCCTTTTATATATTTACAATCCTGCGATATTTTTACCTTTGAACCCAGTCTAGCGAACCAACGGCTACCTTATTAGCCTCAATAGTTGCTACTGCACCGGATCCAGGTTCCTCCACAAATGTGCCATCCGTACTCTGCACAAACTTTCTTACATGAGATTACGTACTAGATACTGGACCACTTAAATATAAAGTATAAACACATGAAGATGCACTGAAAAGGAAAGACATACTTTGGTCCTGAAAAAGAAATTAAGCTAATCAAAAGGAACACTTACATATACTTGGCAAATTATTGGATATGTGCTTAAATCGAATCATCATATGCACAAGACACCTTTAAAAGACATCAGTGATCATAAATGCCGGTCTTTACCAAGAGCATGGCATAAGAAATTAAGCATATATTTGATGTCATAGCAGTTTGTCCATTTCTCATAAATCTACTTGGATAGCAATCAAAACGATCAAACTGATTGGTCTAGGCAGTTACCAGAGACAAATATGTCTAAACAACACCATGAAGAATAAAAAATGTCAAATCAACACAAGAGGACAAATTCAACCATTGCTGCCAAATTATTACGGTTTTTTCACTTCATCTAGCCAGAAGGCATAGCATATCATTAAATTGCACAACACATTTACGAGTCTACAGTCCATAATGGCCATTGCCGGTTATGCAGAAATCAATTCCACACATTAAAACTAACATCAAAAAGTCACATCCTGCAGTTTTGGATTAATAAAAACTGAACGCTTCTAGTTAATTAACTGCAATTGATGCTGATTCCATGATGCAGTTTAAGAGCTTGAATAACAGTGGCATGAATTCCAAGATAGATCCAACTCATAAACAGCCTCTACAAAAAAAAAATACAGATTGAAGCCGGCAAACTACCTTAACAGTAGGAGCATTTACAGCCCGAGCAGCTGCTACAATTGCTTTCCCAATCGGATGTATAGTATTTGATTCAACCCCAGCAGCTAGCTTCAGAATATCAACTTCAGACCAATCACAATCTAAACGTAGTCTGCAGGAGAATGGACAATTAATAATGTAATCATACACATTACATAACCCCAAATTGCTTACTTCCATCATTTATAGATTATTACGTAAAAGCCCACTTCATTTATATATTTGACAGCTTACTATAACATAATGGAAACATGTCACTACGTCATACATGTCGGATGCAATAATGCTTACTGAAATATTATGCACATGACATCACACATGTTAACAAAAGAAGAATTCTTGAACCCTGAAATTGGTCTGAGATGCTTCTAAGAATGAAAAAGGGCAGCAAACCTGGTATCCCACTCCCCGTCCCACTTGGGTTTAAAATAAACAATATTAGGCATGCATACTTTTCACTAATTTATTGATTAGTAGAAGACTGTAGAAATAAATATCAACAATTACTACCAGACTTGACCAAATCATGCTCATGCAAAAAAAAAAAACACAGAGCTTTTCTGTCAATGCTTAACTGTGAATCAATATTTTCTCCCCGTGTGTGTGTCATGACCTTAGTCACAACTGGTCTGCCTATTGTTAATGTCCCAGTTTTGTCGAACACTACCGTATCCACCATTGAAAATTTCTCTAAAATATTTCCACCTCGCAAAAGTAATCCTTTCGTAGCACCCAAGGAAGTTCCAACCTGGTAATTCCATTAGAAACCAACAATCATGAACATCTAGCTTATGAACCAAATCCGCTAATAGTGAGGAACTTCTCTTAAGAAATTTTACCAGCACAGCTGTAGGTGTTGCTAGACCAAGAGCACATGGACAGGCAACAACCTGTACAGATATAGGGTAGTCAAACACTTCTGTATAGATACAGGGTAGTCAAACACTTCACCAAAAACAGAACTGGGTAGGATCAACACAAACACACATACTCAAAACCATGTGAACCATGAAAACACTTTCAGTCAATGTAAACTGATGATGATTAGACTTCACATAATTTCAGAAAACGTATATAAAATTTCAAAGTTCCCTACCTTAATATATTTTGTATCATTTAGAAAGAATGCCAAGAAACAAAATATGAATCGATCCTTTAGAGAGCAAAAAGCTATACATTATTAGATAGAGATAAATTAATAACTTTACCATATAGATGAATTTTGCAATTCCTATGAAAACGTGCGACTGACATAACTTGGTTGATTGCATGGGCAGCAGAATTCATTTTAAAAGATATCAAAAGTAAGTTGCATCATAATCTGAATTTTCCGCTTATCATACCAAAACACTACAAGAGAGCTGCAGTGCCAAAGAAACTGTGCTTCCATGGTTTAGAGTGGCTGGTAAGATTCGTGCACCAAAAACATTCCAGAACATAAATGTGGCAGCGGATATTGCCATAACTCCGTAAGTGAAGTGCCCCGCGACCTAGCTCAACGATATAAGAAAATTCTTAAAAGATCAAACTATAACCGCGGTAAATGTACTTAAATAGTATCACATTACTATATATTAGCATGTCCTTTCATCGCTAAAAGTTAAACACAGATGTAAGACCTTGTCAGCCAACCGTTGTACTGGAGCTTCTCTACTTTGTGCTTCTTCTACCAAACGAACAATGTCCCCCATAGACGTCTCTCCACCTGGTCTTTGCACTTCGACCGTGAGTATTCCGTTTAGGTTTATAGTTCCTGCTGCAACTTTGGCCTAGTAGTACAAAAAAGAAAAAAAGAAGAGAGAATGAAAACCCCCGTCATTTAAACTAAATTACAACCATCATTACCAAGTAATAACCACCAGGTAAACAGCTATGCCTTATATATTCAATCAGATACCTATTCTATAAAATTCCAATGTATACCACAAACAAATGAAAAAAAAAACAGAGGAAATGTTTGGGAGAACCCCAAAGCCAAAGGGCAGAAAGAATTTTCGGGGGCAGAGCATCTGTAGAACAGATTATTACCCCAGGTAACTTAGTAACTGGCAGAGGCTCTCCTGTAAAACTTGACTCATCAATGGTGCTTCTACCAGCTCTCACAATCCCATCAGCTGGAACACGGTCCTATAAATAAGAGAGTAAGACAAGGGATTCAATACCTGGCGGAGAAAATACACCAACATAATTCTTTCTGACTTGAGATATATAATCATGATGACTCTCATGTTATTGTACCGTGGACATTGCATTTGATATGATTTGGACAACAATTACTAATCAATTCTCAGAGGATCCCAAGAGAATAAATGAAGTCAACTTTAAACATATATCATAAGCAGTGTAAACCTTATTGGTCGCTTCTATACTGAGGAAACGTAGAAACTGCTAAATAACAAGGTACATTTTGCTTACTCCAGGAAGTATAATAATCTGATCCCCCACGGAGAGACTGTTACAAGGAACTTCAACTGTTGAGCTCAGCTCTTCTTCATCACTGTTTATTAAAAGACGAGCTTTGGTTGGCAGGATATTTAGAAGGCCTGTCATGTCGCTAGCAGCCTTAATTTTAGCTCTCTGTTCAAGATTCTTTCCTAATAACACAAATGCTATCAACATAATTGGCTCCTCAAAGAATGCTTTCCAACCCTACATCAAAACATCAAACCAAATATTAAGTATAAGTTGCACATATTTTATTGATTAGGCATTCCAAGTGCCTTGTCCTGATAGAATGTTCTTGCAGCTCCACTCAGCGGAGACAAACAAAACTAAAGCTTGTTTGACAATTAGAATAGAACGAGTACATTTTATCATATAAAAACTGAAATTGATTTAGTGTTGAGCAGACAATTAGGAAAACTATTTTGCACAATCATGGATGTTTTGTTAACATTTATTTTAATAGAGTAGTACAGTAGTAATAGTCAAGTAATGGAAGCAAGCAACAAGACCAAGAAAACGGATTGGATAAAGAGGGGAAACAAATGTTGCAGGGTATCTCTCAAAGTTGAAGTATAAAAGTATTTCTGTCAATTAAGGGCAGGAGTGACATCTGTTGTGATTTTAAATATATGCCCTGGTACAATCAAGTACTTATTTTGTCCTCCTTCGACCACCACGAGCTTACCTAATTCTTGGTTTCTGGAAGTATCGAGTTCATGTTAAGTTTTTTAACGACAGACTTACTCATCTTGAAGAATTCAACACAGGATATATAATCGTAGATAATAGAGAAATCACTATATATATCCTGATTATTAATTAATTAGCATGCAGAAGAAATATATTTATATTATTACTATTTAATGTAGAAAAAAAAATATTTATATTTTTATTATTCAATGTGCAGATGATCAACTCGTACAACTACCATACTAGTAACTATTCACATAATCCATGGAAGCGGGGCTTTATCATGATTTAACAGCAATACCATTGAAAGCAAATAATACCCTTGTACTACGAATATTTCTACAATATTTCAAATATGGATAACTTGGTGCCCAAACCCATCTGAACTAAGTTTTCTGTCCTACTCACTAATTCTCTCTTCTGAAGAGATTCTATATATTATTAAGAATGACAGGAGAACAGAGATGCAGTATTTTAGACAAAAAAAAAATCTTGAGCAAAGTATTTCTGGCCTCTAGAAATTAGTCGAGTACCCACATAGATATAAATCCTGGAGGATAATGTATAGTTTCCCACTGACAAATTGATTCCTAGATACTAAATATTCTGTCACGTGTTTCCTTTCTTCTTTGTCTTTGGTAAGCCTGCCCATCCTAATTTTCCCTTTTATTCACTCAGAAAGTAATTGTTCCAGCAATTAAAGATCTTTACCAGTTAAAAGGTTCAGCACGTTCAGATGAAAACATAAAAAGACTTGAGATAATGGCCATCAATACAACTTTGAGAGAGAGAGAGAGAGAGAGAGAGAGAGAGAGAGAGAGAGAGAGAGAGAGAGAGAGAGAGAGAGAGAGAGAGAGAGAGTAGCACGTGTGACGTGTTACAGTCATTTCTAAATACTAGACATAAAAGCACAAAATCTTTAAAACTTCACGCATTTAAGATAAGTATACGTTCAGGTCCCAAAAAAGCTGTGATGCTCGGACTCTCCGAAAAGCCCAGCCGTACCAGTGTCCATAGCACTGACACTTGGATCCGGATCCAAATGTCATCCAGAGATCCGAATCTTCATTTCAGACACCTATCTTTAATCTCAATGACCTATCTTTAATTTCGATAACCTATATCTAAGAGAAAGAGAGGAATAAGAAAATAAATGAAGTAACAGAGGTGAAATTCATGTAAAAGAAGAAATGAAGCAACTCTTGCCTTAATTTGTGCAATTGTTTGTTATGCAGTATAATCAAATGATAGTTCTTTATTTATTAAAACTATCATATTAATTAAAAATAATATTTGCAGTGTCCAAATCCAAGTGTCGGATCCTTATATAACATGTCCCGGAATCTTTATTTTTGTAGTTAGAAAGATCTGACACTTCAATTTGAGTCCGTGTCGGATCCTTCTAAAAGAGTCTGAGCATCATAGCAAAAAAGGTGGATATGCTAAATAGTTGACGTAGAGTGATCTGCTCCGAATGCATACAGTACTTCGACATATATCCCGCGTGAAACAAATTTAGCTACAGTCTTTTGCTTTTAAAAGGAACATGCTAGTTTGCTCAAGTTAGCACCATTTTGAAATTTTCAATTATATATACCTAGTGTACAGCTTAAAAGTTACACTTGGCATGATTATGACCTTATAATCAATTCATTAAGTGCAAACAGTATTAATGACTTGCCAGTTTTGGTACTAAAGCAGCCAGCGTACTGACACCAAATGACGATAAAGCTCCAAGACCAACTAGAGTATTCATGTTGGGAGCCCCTCTGATAAGGCTTTTTAGGCCATCAACAATAAGTTGGCGCCCAGGACCAAGCAATGTAAATAAAGACAAAGAGAGATGGAATCCCGTGGAATGAAAGGCATGTAGCCACAAGGCTTTAGTTCCAAAAAAATGGGAAAGATGACCACAGAGGCATACGGCACACAAGGCCCAAGAAATAGCAAGCCCCCGACCTGCAAAATAGTGGATCATTAATGTATGCGCTCTATAATTCTCTTACAGAATACCTAAGACTGAGATAGACAGATTATAATGAGCTAAAAAGACTTTAAACAAAAGCAATCAGGAATAAACGTGGCACTCACCACTCTCTTTCAGCTGCTTGCGTTTTTGATCCATCTTCCTTTCGAACACTTCAAAGAAATTTTCACCCCTTGAATCTGTATACAAGTATTTATCTATTTGTTTGAGAATGCATGAACTGAAACCATAGAGAATAGCAAGAAAGTATAAACAAGTAGAAAAAATGTAATAAAGATTTGTTCGCACTAAAGAAAATAGCTTCATATGGACCAACAGAACTAGCATTTATTGAAGAATTTTGCAGGTAACTAGATAATGCCAAAACATAATATTCCTGCCCACATAGTAACATGATATAATAATAGCTTAATGCATAATATTATGCTCTGAGGAGGTTGTCCTTAAAATTTGAAAGCCATAGGAGCATCTGAGAAGCGAAAACAGAGTTCTGCTGACATGTAAAGGAAAAAAAATTAACATTACTTGCAGAAAAACTCCTTTACATCCTAATAAACCATGATAAATAATAATAATACTAGTAATAGTAATAATATATTAAAAAAATTAAGAAAAAAGACAGCCATACAACACAATAAGATAGATTTGGTTAGGACCAAACAAGCAAGCTCAGTAAGGAGGCGCTACATCGTATAGCTACTACTGTAAGTATTTAAAGTTCCTACTGCAGTAACAACTATAAGTATTTAAAGTTCCTACTCCAGTAATAAAAGACAAATTCCTGTGAATGGTAAAAGAATTAAGGTATCAGTCTACAATCTAGCCTATAATACGTACCAGATTAAAAGTCACTCATACATTCATGGATTAACCAGCTCTTCACCGAGACATGATTATGGAGCAACATAACTACAAGTCACTTGCACTTCCTCTTGCAATATTAATTTGGTCAATCGTAACAAATTTCTAACTGTTGCAAGTCTGCCTATCGAAAGTCAGGAGTCCAAATAACTAATATTTAATGCCCCCTCCCTCTAATATATATATATGCATATATGTATACATCTACATCTAATTTGATGTCTAAATCTATCCATCCATCTATCAGTACATACTGATGATCACGATATATATCCAGAAAAGCTTTACTCTAACTTTGGTACACCCTTGTACTTGACACAACTTCACACTATTTCAAACTGAATTTAATACAATTATATACAATTTCATCATACGATCCCAAACAATCTTAGTCGTTTAAATTAATTGAATTTGCAACCAGTTCTTATCGGATCTCCAATCAAGAGTAATTGAGAACACACTAGATTAGAGCAGTTCTCATTAGATATATATATATATATATATATATATATATATATATATATATCCATTCCCATCTACAGAGAATAATGTTTTAGCATGATATGAACTCATATCTAAGAAAATAAAGAGTATACTAACTGTTGAATGCATAGAAAGAAAGCAGAAACATCAATTAAGCACTGCTCGATTAAAAAGAGGCTGTTGCTTTCAACTCTCAATTATTAAATATTTAATACAACAAGCTTTTCTGGAAGTATTCTAATCATAATTAACAATGTTATTATACAAAAGGAAATGTGCAACAGTAAATTATCCCAAACGCACGGGCTGCTTGGTGATAGAAATGCAATCATCCTGAAAATCCACCGACTTCGCTGAAACCACACCTACTTGATGGAGAAATTGTCTTATTAATCATAATACTCACACCTACGTATTTTCCAGTCTAAAAAATCAAAAACTAAGGGTCACAAGGTCATACCAAAGAGTAAATGTTTGCTCCTCACAGCAGATCCTTTGCATCTCTAAGGTGGAACGTCTCCTGCTGTGGAACTCTCACCTGCCAATCACCCACCAACCCCACATAAGTTATACTAGTGCCTAGAGTGAGTATGTGCCTCCTCACAGCTACAACTTAGAAAATATGCGGAAAGTATCATTCGGAAAGAAAATGATTATCGCCTTTAGACTTCTTGTTTTTTTTTTTTGATTAAAACAAGTAGCACAAGAAATGATTCCAAGGAAATAGGAGTCCAAGGTGTGGTCCTTTCCAGATCATCACAATCACTGGTGATAGTAAATAGCCCTCAGTTCAATATTTCTACACTAAACTTAAGGAGATATATTTACAAGGTGTGTTCTCAAAAAAAAAGGAGGTTGTACACCATTTGTGTAAATTGTAAAGTCCTTGTCCTGACATCAATACTCTCTTATTTTGCTAAAAACAATTGAACTTGAAATGTAAATACTAAATTATCCTGCTAATGATATTCTATGTTCCCTATTATAGGTGAGAAACAACAAAAAAATGTATCAACATTTGGATTGCGGTAATTGTTTGAAGCAATAAGTTATTTTTTGTGTTTCTAGTGTCTCCTTTCTTCGCACTATCTTTCTCTCGATTCACCTTGTTCTTTCTTCGGATAATCTCTAAACTGATATTTGCAATGACATTAACATGCTTCAGAGTTGATAAAAAGCAAGTAGGTTATATCCCCGAACTATAAAAGAGAAATCTTTACAGTCAATACAATTTAGAATATGTAAAACTAGTATTCACAAATTTGACACTTGTATCATATATTATATATTAACGAACTTGAAATCATTTTTGATAAGGTGCCACAATGTTGGAAAGTGGAGCAAAGAAGTCATGGCAATATGGCGTTCACCATATTTTCAAACATATAGATATACTGACTTATATCCTGAGCTATGAACGGATTACTTTTAATAAATTATTGTCTGTGTTTTTATACTCAAAACATTTTGATTCACAATTATTTTTGTTCATTCAAATTTTTCTTTATTCAATATTATTATTGAATGCCTTTTGATTAGTTGAATTTTTATTTATCTTAAATAAAAGTAATGGATTTATAGTGTTGTAATTAAAAAATTACAAATTAATGAAAAATGCTAGTATATTTTAATAAAACTCGATTATAATTCGAGTAGAATTCTATTAGACGTAATAGTTTGTATTCCTAAACAAAATCTAATTAAATATTAAATTTAGTGAAAGTGTTTTTGTATGTAGTATCTTTGTGAAAGTGGGACCCAATCAATAATGCAATCAAAATCAAGGTGTTTGTAAGACTGTGACAAGCAGAAGGAGGTTGATACCTAGACTCCGTTTGGGATTGTTGTTCAAAACTATTGATACGAGAGAAAATATCAGAAATTGTTAAAAAAGTAAAGTTACGAAAATCAGAAACTAATACAAAAATCAGAAACTGTTTGGTAATAAATTTGATACGTGCATGTATTAAGATATAATAATACTAAAAAAATAATGTTATTGGTGTGGTTTGATAGTGAACATGTATTTACTTCCCATAAAAGGTAAAAAGCAGCTTCTTCCAAAAGAATGGGGACCTCCTTTCTTTACAAGTGGTTTTAAACCAAAAAGCACTTTTTAAAATAGATGCTTTTGAATTTTACCACAGTTTTTACGCTTTTAAGTTTTAGTTGATGTTCTGTCTGCAACTGCAATACAATACCAGACAGGGCCCTTAATTGTTTTGTTGTTATGTAGTTCGCAGAGACATGTTTTAATTAATTAAAAGACTTATTTTTTATATTCAGATCCAATTACCAACTGACCAAAGCCAAGTACCGACCGACTGACTAACAAACCAAATTTATAATGTCTGGGATGTAACAATACAAGTTCGTAACCCGTGAAATGCAAGATCTTATGATTCTATAATTTTATATTATTTAATATTAAATAAAAAATTTATAAAAGAGTACATAATAATCTGTTTTATTTGTGTTTTAGAACTAACAGTATAAATATTTAATTTAACATGTTATTGACGAAATTTGAACCTTAAACCTTTGTTAGTATTTTAGATATCAAAGTACTGAATGTTCTTAAATATTAGATCTAACGGTTCTCATCTATTAGATTTAAAAGATCTAACATTTTTTGTTGCTTTTTTGGTTAACCAAAGCTACAAATTACAAACTACAAAAGATCTTAAGTTTGCCTATTATATAATAGTATAGTGTACAGTATAAACAGTACAAGCTTATAACCCCCTTATTATAGTATAGTGTATAGTATAGATAGTACAACCTTATAACCCGTGCGATATCCGGACGGGACTCCTTTACTACATTATATTTTTCTTAATTATGCTCAACAAATTCATAATAGTATTGAATTTCTAGTTAAAATAAAATCGAAAATAATTTTTTTTGCTAATATTTGATTTTATCTTTAGGACCAATAATATAAATTTTAATTTTAATATATTTTTAACGGTATTCGAACCTCAGATCATTGTAAGTTTTTGAGATATCAAAATTTATTATAATATATTTAAATAGATATTATATTATACGATCACCGACCGGAAACCAAACAAACCAAACTTTTAATGTTTCGGCTTTAATAATATAGTATAAATATGGGTCACCCTCCTTGGAGAACCAAGTCCAAGTCAAAAAGAGAATCTAAGACCTAGTGGATAAAATTGTCAATTAACAATAACTATCACATTATATTTACCTTTTAGAGAATCAAAATTTAAACACATCCTATATTTAAAATTTAAAAATTAATACTGCATATTTTAAATGAACATTAAACTGATAATACAGTCAGATGAAGAACTTTATTAAAATTAAAAGATAACAACAAAGTTCCACAGCAGAACATGTAACAAAACACCTGAAACAAAGTATGCTTTCATCGAGAAATAAAAGAAGTGCAAAACTTACAAAAACAGAATTTTCTTAAATAACTCCAAAAATAAAAATATCTAAGGTTGAACAAAACGTATGCGAAAGCTCTCCTGCTGAACAAAAACATTTCGGAACTTACAAAAATGAGATTCCATTGTTGAACAACAGTGTAACTGAAATAAGAATTCCATTGAGTTAAAAAAATTGAGGTTCTGTTGTAGAATTTTATAAAAATAAAATACTACTACATAACAAAAATTAAACAAAATTTGCAAAAGCAAGGTATCCTTAAATATAGAGTTTCGCTGCTGAACAGAAATCTGGTATAAAATAAAATCTAACATAAGTTCTGCTGCTGTACGTAACTTATATGTACTTGAATTTTCTTCAAAAACTATCATCATAATCAATCGCAAAAGATGAGTATTAGGAATATTTGATCTTAGATGGAAAAACTTAGAAATTTTGGGAACGAAAAATAGAGAAAAATGATATGATATCACATAGAACTTTTGGTATATGATGTGATTAACATTGACATAGTACTTGATTGATTTTTATTACGTATTTAGGTATCTTGTACAATTAATTTTTATGAATTCAACGATGAGATGAGTAGTTCTCCAGTTATTTTTAAATCAAACCCTAGTACAATACACATGTTTACCTTTTTAATGTATGATAACAATATATACACATGGGACCTCTTCTACAGCCATGATTGGATATTTTTTAATATTGATCCGACCCATCTATAACCATCCACTAAAGAAATGGACGGCTGGGATTAAAAAGCTTACGCTATATTATATAGCGTACTCCGCTATATTATATAGCGTAAGCTTATTCCCATTTTAACCCTAAATCTGCCACGTGGCCGGTCTACTTACGCTATATAATATAGTGTAGCCGGTTTTTTTGACGAAAACCGGGTTTATTTGACAAAATAACATAATAGAGCGTATTGTAGTTGCATATACATCATTTTACAAAATATTAAGTGAGCAAATCATCCACAAACCACCGGAATCGGAAGTAAATCATCATCAATTTCATCATTTCTTCATATAAAGTGAGTAATTTCGTGTCTATTTCTTGTATCTATATGTCATGTAATTATTAATATGTGTGTAGATTTGTGTACATGTATGTATGTATATATCATCAACATCATCTAATTGTAGATTTGTGTACATGTAAGCATGTATGTATATAATTTTCGAATAGGGTCGAATTAAGGTTCGAATTTATGGATTAATTTCGAATTAGGGTCGAATTAGGGTTCGAATTTGTGGATAATTTTCGAATTAGGGTTCGAATTTGTGGATAATTTTCGAATTAGGGTTCGAATTTGTGGATAATTTTCGAATTATTAGGATTAAAATTTATTGGATTAAAGTTTGAATTTGTGGATAAAGTTTGGATTTGTGGATAAAGTTTGGATTTTTTTTTTGTATGTATTGTGTAGTTTGGATTTTTTTTTTGTTTGGATTAAAGTTTTCTGTATGTATTGGATTTTAGATGGAAGATTTTTGCGGTCCGGTTGATTATTCTCTCCTTACCGACCAAGATAACCATATAAGTAGTAGATATGGGTTGGTGAACATCGAGATAAACTTACAATCCGTCAAAGTACCTCGTTGTTTAATCAATGGGAATTAGAGCCATATCAAATTCATCTTTTACAACATTGGGGTTTCGGAATGTTTACCAACCCAAGAGCCGTTATGCAAAATGATGTGTCTTTAATTACGTCGTTAGTGGAGCGTTGGAGGTCGGAAACCAACACATTCCACTTTACTTTCGGGGAGATGACGGTGACACTTGAAGATGTGTACATGTTAACGGGGCTTCCGGTTGTTGGAGAGGCGGTAACTTTGAGTGACATAATTAACGTAAAAAATCTTTGGTTACGTGATTGGCCGGATCCGACACTCTAATTTGAGGAAAGGGAGAATGCTTTGGAGAGAGGTGGTGTGAAATTAAATTTTTTGAGAGAGAGATATCGCAAGTGCCCGAACAAGGAGGATCGGGAGCTTCTAGAAATATATACACGGGGGTATGTGTTTTATTTGTGTGGGGCGATATTGTTCCCCACAAAATCAAACAATGTTTCTCATCCAAGATTAATTCCCTTGTTGATTGATACTTCTAAAATTTTTGGGTATGCTTGGGGTGCAGCAGCACTTGCCTATCTATATAGGAATTTATTTGAGGCAAGTCATAAGGATTGCAAGTTCATTTCGGGATGCTGGACAATATTGATGCTTTGGGCACGTGAGAGGTTGCGCCCGGGACAACCTATGCTAGCATCTCAAACCGAGTATATATGGCCTAGGGCTTTGGCATGGGCGGTTGCTCCCGTTAGCCCAGGAAAATCTAAGTACTTTAATGTCCATCACAATATTGATGCATATCGCGGGATGTTCGATAACTTTGATGCACAATGGGTTAAGTGAAGGCCATATGCTCGCTTCTATCGGCCTTTTGATCTTCAATTTCAGTGGGCCCTTATAGCCAGTTTAGCTCATGTGCCCCTTGTGTTTTTTGAAGATGTTGAACATCAACTTCCGGAAAGGGTGGGAAGACAATTTGGTTTTCCATTAAGCATTCCGCTGCCGCCACCGGATGATATGGCAACGTTGAGGATGAGATCTGAACATTCTTTTGTATATCAACATTATCTCACTTTTGCTCGATATGTAGTTGTTTGGAATGAATTTGTGAATAATGGTATTGGTATTTTGGGACCACCTTTGAATGCCATATCTCTAGAGTATATGGATTGGTACTATAATGTTACCAAATTAAAGATTTTGCCGCCTTCAAAACCAACCAAGGATCCGAAAATATTCCAACAACCGAAAGACAAGTTCTACAATGCCTTTATGGACTTTGTACGTATTTTTTATAACATGGAGTATATTATTTGAGATAGTTTCGTTGAATATTCTTGTATTTATATTTATACTTTGTCATTGCTTCATATGTATTGTAGATCATATGTACCGCGCGAGACATGAGTAGGCTTTGCTCTTATGATATGCCTGGGATTTTTCACGAGGAAATATTGCCAAACTTCGTGAATAAATTTGATGAATTAATGCTCAAGACATATGGCCCGACATATGAAAGGCCCGATTTCAAGAGTTGTTTGCCTAAAAGAAAGGCAAGGCAAAAAAGACCCAAGAAATTAGTCCCGAGAAGGAAAATTATTTCGAGGGGTATGAACGCTATGACCATCCTTATGATACTCAGGAAACTTTTATTGTTGGTCATAGTGCTCCAATTCTTAATCCTACTCAATTCGACGATGATCCTAGTGCACACTTCAAAGTGGAAGAGGCTCCGATTGAGGTATAATTTCTTATTTGTAATTTCACAATGTCACTTTGTCAATTAGTATGTCATTAATAACTCATTTGTTCACTATGTTCATTTTAGGGTTTATTAACAAATCCAAGGGACATGGTTGGTCCTAGTGCTCAATTTGATAAAGGATCCCTTATAAAGCCGATCAAGATAAATAAAGTGGATTGGTTGAATGAAAATTGAAGGGAATGTGATAAGCCTAAAAATCTTCCAATTAATTGTAGTGCAAAAGCGGTTATTTCTTTGAAACCGGGCAATAAAGTAGAGGATACTATAGTCGATTGCTATACTGTATTGCTTGAAAAAAGAGAAAGAACCCTCTTTGGTCATCAAATTGGTGCCGTCAAATATTACTTCATGTCTCCGTGGTTCTTCCAAATAATGGGGGCTCATCATTGCAAACCTATGAAGAAGAATCCCGCAAAAAGGAAAGCTAGTGAATGGACGGCCATTGATACGGACTTTAGAGCATATGGCATAAAGGAAGGGGGAAATGGTGACCAATTTCGACTATATTATCATGCCAGTTGCAATGACCACTTTTAGAGTATCTTTGTTTGATCCTCTAAGGGACGATACTAAGCACATGAAATTAAAAGAGCTATACAAGACGGAGTTCTACATTGTGGTATATTTTATCATCCTTTTTTTTAATTTCTAGTAGTCCATATTGTTTGATACATTACTAAGACAATTCATGTTTGTTTTATAGGAAAAATTGGTCCCTCTCATGTTGCATCGGTTGGATCCTACAAAATTTGAACATGTCGTATTCCCTGATGTTGAAAACGTCTATGAACGACCTAGGCAAACCAATGGGGTTGATTGTGGAGTTTTTGTTATGAAATATATAGATTGTATATTGACTTGCAATACCCAAGCTTGGTGTGGTGTCCAATGGGATGAAGATGTGATTGAAACATTCCGACGGCGTATTGGTTGGGAGCTCCATAAAAACGAAGCTCGACATTTGTCTTTGTATTCTCACGATTGTAGACTAGCGGGATTGTAGGTTACTAGTTTGTTTTTGGAATTTTTAGAGATTGTAAGTTACTAGTTTGTTTTTGAAATTGTAAGTTACTAGTTTGTTTTTAAAATTGTAAGTTACTAGTTTGTTTGATTTTGAATTGTAAGTTAGAGATTTTTATAGATTGTTGAATTGATTTTGAATTGTTGAAATTTTTATAGATTGTTTTTAGAGATTGTGTTTCAAATGTTGAAATTTTTAGGGATTGTTTTTAGAGATTGTGTTTGAAATGTTTTTAGAGATTGTTTGGAATACTATATTGTGTTTGAGTTTGATATACAGGGGTGTTGCAAAAACAGGGAAAACAGGGCAAAAGAGCCCTGTACTTACGCTCTATAATATAGCGTAAGTGTATGGAATACTAGATTGTGTTTGAGTTTGATATAAAGGGGGTGTTGCAAAAACAGGGAAAACAGGGCAAAAGAGCCCTGTACTTACGCTCTATAATATAGCGTAAGTGTTAAAAAAACAGGTAAAGCGCGCTGGAATTACACTTTATTATAGAGCGTAATACCCTGTTTTTCAACACTTACGCTCTATTATAGAGCGTAATTACAGAGTGTTTTTTTTTTTGCTCTGTTTTTTTCTTTTTCCCTATACCAAATTCAAGCACCAAATTTCTACTAAAATCAAAAGCACCAAATTGAAAATTGCTAACCAAATCAACAAAATCAATACCAAATTCACTCAAAAGTAAAATCAAAAGCAACAAAATGAAAATTGCTAACCAAATCAACAAAATCAATACCAAATTCACTCAAAAGTAAGATCATGAATTACATTTCCTTGGTTTTTTTGAGATGGACTTTTCGGGAATCGACTCTCCTAATTTTTTTGGACAGTTTCGTGAATCATGTTTAGCATCAAGTTCTTTGCAACAATTACATTTCCTTGGTTTTTTTGAGTTGAACATTTCAATGCCACTCTTCACTCTTTCCCTCTTGCGACCTTTAGTGGTGGAAATTATAGGGTCTTCCAAATTTTCAAAATCTTCACCTCCACGTTCATCCTCACATGATGGAGTTTTTTTCGTAGAAGGCTTCTCTTTAGAAAAAATTTCCACAACTTCCACCTCTTTTTCAATCAATCCCATGACGTATTTAAATCTTGGAATCTAACAACTTCCACGAGCCGCTAAATCTTGAAAGGCTTTGCACAAAGTTGTATATCACGCGGGTTATGATTGAAGAATATTGCCAATGATAGGACGTTTATACGATCGACCCGGCAATTTTATTTGCTCCAATTGTCCAGCTCAAGTTAATTAAATTTGAAGGGATCTCCGTCCATTGCATCATATTCAAGTATCGAATAACATGACGACAAATCATTCCCGAACTTTCAAATTTCCGACAAATACAATTTATCATATCATTGGCCACGGTTATTTGATACACTTTTCTATTTTCCTCCGCCACCATGGTCTTATATGCATCGTACACCTTAAATAGCATAGTACTCATGGAATCTCTCTCATTCACAACACAGGCTCCACTTTGTTTAAGTTCATGTTGAAAACGTCTAAACATTTCCTTTGTATAAATAGATGCCGCATGATTTTCGAATGAGGAGGATGTTATTCTTGACCTTTCCTTATACTTTGTTTCATAGTCCGCTTCTTTCTCACGAAGATATTGTTTCTCCAACGCATTTTGTGAATTCTCTATAAACTCTTTCAAACCGGTTCTAGCATTTACATACTCGTCAAAAAATGCATTCATTGACTCACTTCTCGAGGTAGTGGTTATCCCGGTAGTGAAATGAAGTTTAGTGTACACACGAACCCACTTACGTCGAACGGAATACATTTCTTGCAACCAACCATGATCAACCAAGTTATATTTTTCAACCAAATCATTCCACCTATCTTCACATTGTTCAACCGTCATTGACTTGTACAAACATAAGTTGAAATCTTCTTTGAAATGTGGTTCATATGCGTACAAACCGGATAACTTCTCCCCGAATTTGGTACTTATATGCCAAGTACAATAAAGATGGTTCATGTTTGGCAAAACTTCGGCAATTGCATTTCCAAGTGCAATGTCTTGATCGGTGATGATGGAGATTGGAGGGTTGTTTCCTATAGCTTCCAACCAATTCTTCAAAACCCATATATAAGAACTTTCTTTCTCATCCCTTATTAGTGCAAAACCAAACAATATGGATTGGTAGTGGTGGTTCACCCCCGTAATAGGTACAAATGGCATACTATACCTATTTGTGCAGTATGTGGAGTCAAATACTACCACGTCTCCAAAAATTTTATATGCATTTAATGATCTTGGATCAATCCAGAACATGGAACGCACCCGATTATCCTCATCAACATCTACTCGATAGCAAAATTCCCCAAAACTATTACATTTCAATTCTTAGAGTAATGTCAAACCTTCTTTGACATCACTCGAATCAAATACATGATGTCTAATATCACGCAAAACATTCCGAATGTCTTGACTAGTAAATCCAATATTCTCTAAGCTTCCCGTAAGCTCACCCATTACATTCAAAGATTGTTGAGACCCAATACCCGACTTACTCAAAATTATAATCAGTTCTCGCATGATGGGTGTTATGTTTCTTGGCCTTTGCATGAAATCTACCTTACTAGGTGAAACCATCTCATGATTGTGTACCAAATGAACCAATGTTACCTCCCACTTATTTGATTTCTCTCTTTGAACAACATACATTCGCGCCTTACATTTTGTTCTACCAAGAGAATCTCTATTTCTCTTTTTTTCGGAATTTCATCTTCATCATCCAAAGATTTTGAGGCTAATCTCCCACCCTTTCAACATATATACAAACGCGAACAAATCTTGTTATTTTTTGAACGTTTATGTGTAGTTCTAATTATTACTTCAAAACCAATACGCCTACCATAATCTCTATAGAACCTCTCCGCTTCATCTAAACTATCGAATAATTGACCAACACATGGGCAAACATCATTCAAATCATCCAAAAAAACACCATTCTCAACATCTTCAACATCATCACCATCATCAACATCATCACCATCATCAACAACATCATATACAACATCACCATCATCATCATTCTTAACATCTTCATTATTATCATCAAGATCTATTATTTTAGGTGTGTGTGGACTTTCGTTAACATCTTCATTTTCTACCTCAATCTCAATCTTACTAGGTGTCTTATTAGGAGATTTTAACTTTGAAAAAATGAAAAAAGCCATGGGTTAAATAGAGAGCTAACCTTAAATTCCAAGATCAATCTTCAAAAATCTTAATTTGGGATTGGTACTCCAAGCTCAATCTTCAAAATCTTCAAATTTGGGTAAGATTTGACAAATAAATTAAGATTGGTAGAGTAGAAATAGGTATAGATTGGTGTAGATTAAGTTTGTGATGGTGTAATATATCTCCAAATGATTTAAGATTGGGTATAAACTCAAGAACACTCACAAAATGATATTTCAAAACATGAAGGGTTGTTTGAGCTGAAATTAGTGTAGTTCTCGGAGACATATAATAGAGCGGAACATTTAGGGGTAAAAAGGGAATTAAGGTTACGCTATATTATATAGCGTACTACGCTCTATTATATAGCGTATACGCTATATAATATAGCGTAAGTATCCCGAATCCTGACCGTTGGCTGGTCATTTTAATGGTATAAGATGGGTTGGTTGGATATTTAAAAATATCCAACTGTGGCTGGTGACCAGTTTCCTATACACATATGTTATCATTGTTCTACACATATGTTATCATTGTTCTAGTATTACATATATGTAGGCTACTGTTAAACCATCCTAGAATCCTACAATAAATAAAATATCATTTTCAATGATTACTGATTAGATTATGTAACTGTAATTAATATTTAATTATATGTTACACTTGCAAGTAATATTATATACTTGTACAAGAAGTATAACTATAACGTAGAATTATCACTTGTAACAATATATTTTTGAATCAGAATCACAAGAAAGAAAAAACTAAATAATAGATACAGAAGGTTCCATTAAATGTTTATAAAAGCTGCACCACAAGTCCCCATAAAATTTTAAATAGAAAACAAAAAAGAACAGATAGAGGACAAAGAGAAAAGGAAAGAGAAGAGAAGAAAAAAGAAAAGTCACAAAAAGGAGGCTGTTTGGTGGAGTCACTAATGGACTCGTTGCTACGTTATAAACTAAATTAGGTCAAATTATATTAGTTCATGTCAAACAGGTTACGGGTCGGGCCAAAATATATCCGGTGAGTAGGGGTAAGCAGATTTTGGTGGCTGACCAAAGCGACAGGGATGCCTTGCTTTTTGCTTTTTTCCTGTGCCAGGACCCCTTGTCATCGCCACATTAATTACACATCATTTGACTGATGACTATTGGTTTACACCACACAAATAATGGTGTATGCACTAGTTCCCGTAAATGGGCACAAGATGTATACCTGGATAAACTATGCACTGCACACAAGTTCTCAACAGCTGCAGTATACAGCATAAAAAACAAAAGGTATCTCATTATAAACTGTTAAGTGCCCATAAAGATGTTTGCCATTCAGCATCCTGAACCATGGCATACACTTCGAAAATCACAACGTATATAGTTTGTACAAATGCTACCGAGTACTGACTAAATTTAGCCGAAGACAACCACATAGCATTGCAGTGATTTGATTCAGTCACAAAGTTCTTCATATAATATGAATCAAATAATAGGTCATAGTAATCAGGCCACGGAAATTTCCTGTAAGAAAGCTATATATGGCTCCCTCGCTGTATCTTAGATTCCTACTACTCAAAGAAATGCTGGTTTTAGTTAAAAAGGGGTCTGCTAGAAATGTCTTGAAGAATGATTGTGTAGACATGTCTTCTAACTTCTAAATTCTAAAGCTAAACAATCGATGCATATTGTAATTTGTACCATTTACATAAAAATCAAGCAGATACCAAATAGTACATGGAAAACTGTTCTAAACCCATAGAAGTATTTTATGTTAGCACAGAAGCATCCAAAGCTCAACATTTAGTTTGACCATAATCCATAAAGCAATACCAATCTAAAACATCAGAAAGATCGTCAATCAAATTGAAATGAGTAAAAACCATGATATTAATAAAACATAACGAACAACAATTAACAATGCACTCGAAGAAATATCTTACCCCGAAGGTTAGACTGAAAGCCACAACTAGTTAAATGCTTCGCGAGTTCAGTTCCTACAGTTTTTTTCCAGTCTGGTACAGATTTCGCATCAGAAACGGGCCACACAACTGCTGTCTCGGTTGTAAGATTGACACTAGCAGAAGAAACTTGTGGCTGTCCATACATATAATATATTGGAGACAAATTATTACATTATTAGGAAAATCTACTACAACTCGACTGAGTAATGAAACATGCAACACATCAAATGATAGATTTCTAAAGGCCATATTCAAATCACAACCACGATACCTTGTCCTATGTTACCCCGACTCTTCATTTTGCCTCAAATACCCGTGTCGGACCCTCGACACTCGGACTTGGGTATGGACACTCAGACATGAATTTTAAGCCAAAAACATGTACTCCCTCTGTCCCATCCATTTCTTCACACTTTCCTTTTTGGGATGTCCCATCCAATTCTTCACATTTCAAAACTTTCCTAAAATAGTAAAATTATATATATATAAAAATCAACTACATCCACTACTTTTCTCCATTATACCCACTTTATACATTATATATTTATGGGTCCCACCACTTTACTCACTTTTCTCCTCAACTATACCTGCTTTATACATTATATATTTATGGGTCCCACTACTTTACTCAATTTTCTCACTTTTCACCCCTTTCTTTATATATTTTCTTGGTCTCCGTGCCCGGACCCTTATGTGAACTAATGGCCGGGACGGAGGGAGTATTTTTTTTAAAATATTGCCGAGTCCGACACTTGGATACGTATCCATGTTGGACACTTCCAGCCGAGTCCGGGTAACATAGACCTTGTCTAATTCTCAAAAACAAATTTGTACGACATTTCATTTTATCAAATATAAGAAGATGACTCATAGTTGTCTGTGACCGTGTGTATGTACGTATATACAATAATTACACAAAAGAGAACTTTTAACTAACACGAACAGAAAAGAGGATTTAGCATGTTAATTCTAAAGCTCCTTTTGGTTAGAAGGAATGCAATGGGATTACGAATGGAACGGAAGGGGGAAGAATGGGAAAAGTGAAAGAGCATGCAAATTTTTTAGATACGGTTTTCTTAGGATATGAGTAGGAACTAGGAAGTTGGAACAATCACTCCTTCCTAGATAGGCCGGACTGAGGTGGCTCGTCGTATAAATTTACACCTAGATAGGCCGGACTGAGGTGGCTCGTCTTATAAATTTACACCAATTCAATAAACAAAGGCATAAAAGCTGCAAACAAATACCTACAAAATCGTTCAACTTTTATTACATTATCACTCCATCTAATCACCTACAACTTCAGCATTCAAACATTATATACCGTAACATCACAAACACTTTGATCAACAAAGTAACACTCACCTGACTTTCTAAAATTCTCTTCACACTCGCCGCACATCCTCCACACGACATCCCCTGTGAAATCAACATCAATATCAACCACCACACAAAACACGAAACAACTTCAAAATCAACAATTACACAAAAACATCATAAAACACTAATCCAACACATTACAATCAAATCAACCAACAGTCCAACACTTACTCCAACATCGAGAATAATAACATCATCCGACTTCTCCGAACCATCCGCAACCGCTTTTGCCTTCTCCTCTCCATTAACCGCACCATCACCACCTCCACCGCCTCCACCACCACCTCCTCCACCAATTCCACCTCCTCCGCTCCCAAACGCCGCCGCGGAGCTCGAAAAACACTGTAATCTACCTGCACACGGCCGCACCACAGCCGTCGACAAAGTTCTAACCGAATTAGAACGAACAGAAGTTAAATTATAGAGCGAGTGACTGAAAAATCGGCGAGTCAGGTGAGTTTGAATCGGCCGAGTCGCGATGAATCGGTGACTCAGTTGAAGTGTTTTAGTTAGGGTTAGTAAAGTAGTAGCTGGTGATATAGATAATGCTGACTCCATTGATTATGTGAATTCAAGCTCTCGAGCTCTTCTGTATCTATATGTGCAAGTATAGATACAGAAATTTGTGTGTATAGGTAGGAATGGATATGGGAGATTGGGAGGTGAGTTGTTCAATTTTGAGATTTTTGGCATTGGTGTGTATTGAATGAGCACGTGTGTTCTGCATAGTCTTTTATTAACGGTTAAATCTAAAATTGCTCACTGAAGTGGGGGCTAGTATCAAATTGCTCACCCTAGTTATCGGCATCTCATTTGAATCATTAAAGTCATAATAAATATCAAATGGATATCTTTAAAATATACTCAAAAAATAAAAATAATTTTTCATTGATTTCTACACATTTTTCTTGAATGGTTCCATAACCAAACGAAAGGTTAATAATTCTAGTATTTTTGAAAATATATTTAGAATTTAAAAATTTTATTTACTATTTATTTTTAATTAAAACAAGGAAAATGACAATAAAATTAAAAATAAATAGTAAAATAATTTTTAAAAATCTAAATATATTATCAGAAATACTAGAATTATTAACCTTTCGTTTGGTTATGGAAGCATTCAAGAAAAATATGTAGAAATCAATGAAAAATTATTTTTATTTTTCGAGTATATTTTAAAGGTATCCATTTGATATTTATTATGACTTTAATGATTCAAATGAGATGCCGATAACTAGAATGAGCAATTTGATATCAGCCCTCCACTTGAATGAGCACTTTGATATTTAACCCTTAATAAAACTATCAAACATTTTTATTTTTAGTTTTTCTTTTTTTTTTTGCAAGAAAATATAACAATTTTCATTAATTTGAACAAACACATTGCCAGGACAAATCCCCAACTGACGGTACGACCAGGTTTAAAAACAAAGGCAAGCTAAAACACTTAGCTGATTTGTTTCCTGACCGTTTGAAAATACAGAACTGAAAAATTCTGTTAACTGAAAATGAAATCAAAAACAACCCAATAAATTCAAATTGCACCCACATCCCAGTAATATTACAATTGACCTTAACACGTAAGAACCATTGGTAGCCCATTGTTCAAATGGTGCACCCCAGCTATCTACTTGTCGGGAACCAGCTATAGACATGCCGTAAGTGAAAACTCCCCCAGGATGAACACTCTTCGGTTATGAAAGGTGAGCTCTTGCAATAATCATCACTGCCCCAGCCTCGATGCGGCCTTTCCAGATCTCTCGAGACATCAATTGAAACATTCTCGACGGACAAAAATAACACAACAAAACAAAACAAAACATATTAAAACATACAGACCACTCCAAAAGGAGAGACATACGCCTAAAGCGTTACTTCGCCCAAGGCAATACAATTCAAAAAGTCAAAGATCTCGGATTGACACCAAATTTTGATATGATGTTAAGCAGGAGATTTTGAGTCTAAGAAATGTGTTTATTTGATATTTCGAGTTCTAAATCAAAACAGATCTGAAAAGAACTTGAATGGGTTTTTCGAAATTTTTAGGAAAAAATTCCGATTTATGGAGGGAATGAAAGGGAATTGTGAAGGTGGGCGAAGGCTTGGTTGGAGAAGGAGGAGGACTGAAGGAGGCTAGCTAGTGGGAGTCGACCCTCATCAAAGAGGGCACCCCTTCCATGAGAGAAAATACCTAAGGAGTGCCAATGACTTATCCGACTATAACTGTATAAATAAGAAGAAAATCTCCATCATACTATTTTTGTGTGAATTTTATATTAAAATAGTGTAAAAATTATATTATATATAAAATTAATTTCAATCTATTTACATCAAATTCTATATGAAAAGAAATCTTTTTTATTTTAAATGTTATTCTATTATTAAAAGTACAAAAAATAATAAAGATAGTGAACATATAAGACATAAATTTGTTTTATATGATGAATAGAAGGGTGAAGTTGAAATTTAGAAAACTCTAAAATTACATCAAATTTGGTGTTGCAGCAAATTTGGTATTACATCAAAATGGTGTAAGTTTTAGATTTGGGTTAAAAGAAATGTTTACACAATTTTGGTGTAAATGTATATTTATAAAGTTGAGTTGAATATGGTCTAATAATGGTATTTCTAGTGTGTGGTCAAAGCACATTTTAACAACCACTTTTTTTGAGTCGGTGAATTTTAGTTGGTTGAGATTTTTGTACATACATGTGAATCCATTATTATTAATGAAAATAGGGAATTGATAAATAAGCTCCAAACATTGATAGTTTAGCTCCATTTTGATATGTATATTACTTTTTTAGTCACAGAGGCATGTCTGTGTATATCTAATAACAAGCCTAATTGTGTGTAATGCTTTGCATTACCTACATGACCCCTTAATTGGGGAACCCTCTAGTTGTAGAGTTTCTACTTGTATTTAGTACTTGTAATAGGCATCAAAATACTAGCTGTGTAACTGTATAAATTAAGTCATGAAATAATACTTGAAAGAAGATCCAGAGATCATGCCTCAAGCTTGAAGAACAAGGCTGTAAAAATAAACACAGTTGGATTTTGAAAATTGAAGATTTGCCTAAGTACTAATTCGAGAAGTGTTTTGTTCTATTCGAGAAGTTAAGGTTTCGAGAAGTCAGGGATTCGATATCTCAAAAGACATTGTTCGATATCTCAAGGAGTCAACAAGTCAAAGTTTCATTCGATAACTGATAAGTGGATTTTATATCCACTTATTATGCGCTATTTTGACCTAGATTGGTGGTTTATCCTTAAATATTTTGTGTCTTTTAATTCATTTTTGTTTTGTTTCAGCATTTGTTGTGCAGAACTCGCAACTTTAGGTATCTAGGCGATAAAAGGCTAAAAACGGTGGATTTATGTCTCAATTTTATCAAGTGGACCGGCTACGAGGAAAAAGAATTATCATAAAGAAATTCTGAGTGATATATTCTTAAATCTGGAACCCCGGTTGGAATTGATATATTTTTTGTTTCGCAAAAGGAATCCAGTTTCAGATCCTCAAGAGACCGTAATTTACACCTGGACGAGCAATGAGAAAATAGAATTATCACAAAAAGATGGAAAGTGATATATTCTTAAAGAGAAAATCCCGGTTGGAATTAATATATTTTTTTCCAAGCAAAAAGAGTCTGGTTTCAGATCCTCAAGAGACTGTAATTTACACCTGGATGAGCAATGAGAAAATAGAATTATCACAAAAAGATGGAAAGTGATATATTCTTAAAGAGAAAACCCCGATTGGAATTAATATATTTTTTTGTTAAGCAAAAGGAGTCCAGTTCCAGACCCTCAATTGACCGCAACTCGGACTTTAAAGATTTATTTATATTAATAAATATTTTATTTAAATTAGAAAATTACATTTATAAATATCTAATAATATTAGATATTTATTTTTATAATTTCTGAATTAAATTAATTATTTATTAATTAAAGATTAGAAGCAGTGCTGGTTTAAAAGCATTTCTACGGAGACCATGCTTATAAATCAAAGTAGGCCCTGGTAGTTGTTAATTGAATGGCCGGTTTGTGTTATTTGATTGAATTACAAAAGTAAGCAAGTGGACTGAATGCTTTTAGCTCTCTGTTGGCAATTGTTGACGCGCCAATTCGCGCGTGGTGGCCACGCGCCTGCAGGAAAAAAAATGATTCAATGGTGCATGTGTTTCACCCCCTGGTCCGAGACTGTTCCTCAGTCTAGCAGCTAATGTTATTTATGTGCTAAATGAAACAAATGTTTTGGGGCGGAAAGTTGTCGATCGGTATTGTTTTCCACTAATGCTTTGCTGCTTTCGACCGATTAATTTATTGTAGATGGTGTGCTAATTTAGGGTATAAATAGAAGTGTTTTCCTTTCGTTTGAAGCATCCCACAACTGAGTTATCTCTTATATTCAGTTGTATTCTCTCTAGCTTCTTTTGTAAATTCAGTTTTGTTTTATACATTTTAAATTTCTGCAATTTTAGTATAAATCTTATTTTGGTTGAAGATTTTACGGGAATTATTTGGAGTGATCTTTTCTTTCATTGGAAGCTATTTCGGTTCTACGTTCTAAACTCTTGCAATTTCATATTTAATTTATCTCAATTTTTAATTTAATTATTATTATTAATATTATTATTATTATTATTATTATTATCATTATTATTATTATTATTATTATTATTATTATTATTATTATTATTATTATTATTATTATTATTATTATTATTATTATGTTTTCATTTAATCCCATGATGACGATCCGTTCGATTATGAACTAATCGCCGTCATGGGATTCTAATGGATTTATTTACGTAATTTAGTAATTCGATGCCTTAATAATTTGTATTATGATAAAAATTCAGATTGCCTAATGTGGTTGCGCTTAATTTATTAGATGCGTAGCTAACGTCTAAATTATTAATACCTAATGAATGCGAAAGTGGATTTAGGAATTTAGAATTTGCCATGTTAGCATAGGTTCGTAATTGTCACGTACATTTACGATAAGTGGTAGGATTTTGGATCACATCACCCTATGTAGTCATAATAAAGGAATTTATTCGTAAACCAATTATGTTTTCAAATCTTATAGATATATAGGGTCTAAGCATAAAAGGTGTCCACGCGACTTCTATCTTTTTAAGTGGATGTTCGTATGGTTTGATATAAGTTAAGGCTGAAAGGCGCTTATGTTAGTTTCGTGTTCCCGACTAGCTTTCGTAAATTATCCAAATTACTTTGAAATTAAGGCATCAATTCTAAATTAAATAAATAATGAAATTAGAATCCCATGTTTTTCTCACATATAAATTTTCATTTAATTAAATTAATTAGTTCGAATTATTTAATATTACTAATTTAATTAATCAATTAGAAAAATACAAAAATACCCCCTTTTGATATTTATTCAAGCAGTTTGTTGTTTAATCATACGTCGTTGCTTAAATATTATTTCTGAACAAACACCAAGTCTCTGTGGGAACGAATTTATTATATTACTTGTGACCGCGTACACTTGCGCAGTTAGTTTTCGAAGCAACAAGTTTTTGGCGCCGCTGCCGGGGACTTCGGTGTTATTTTCAGAATTTGTGTTTTAACATCAACGGAGGTTAAACTTAACTGACTTGGATAGTTTTTTTTTTCTCTCACGACGTGTTTTCTCGCTCTGCCAGTATAAGGATCTTAAGTTGTTTATGCGAACACGTTCTCAAACTTTGAAAGATAAGCTGGAAGAAGAAGAGCTTGAAGCAACAAAAGAGCTTGAAGTGATGGGCGACAGAGTAGCAATAGCTGCGAAGGCTTTGAAGGACTATTCCCAGCCAAAGATCGATGACATTCAGTCTAGCATTGTCAGGCCAGCCATTGCAGCTAATTCTTTTGAAATCAAGCCAAGCACAATTCAGATGGTGCAGAACTCAGTTCAGTTTGGGGGAGCTACAACGGAGGATCCTAATATGCACATCAGGGACTTTATCGAGATTTGTGACACTTTCAAATTCAATGGTGTGTCAGATGATGCTATCAAATTGAGACTTTTCCCATTCTCTTTACGGGATAAGGCAAAGGGCTGGTTACATTCTCTACCAGCCAGTTCCATCACTACTTGGGAGGATCTTGCTCAGAAGTTTCTTACAAAATTCTTCCCTATGGCTAAAACTGCAGCAATAAGGAACGCACTAACTCAATTTGCACAGCAATCTGGTGAATCTCTGTGTGAGGCTTGGGAACGTTATAATGAGATGCTGCGAAAGTGTCCT
This sequence comes from Saposhnikovia divaricata, assembly GCA_036435485.1. Taxonomy (NCBI): domain Eukaryota; kingdom Viridiplantae; phylum Streptophyta; class Magnoliopsida; order Apiales; family Apiaceae; genus Saposhnikovia; species Saposhnikovia divaricata. Next base: position 136,615,576 of record CM071595.1, read on the forward strand.
CATCATGGGATGCCTGATTGGATGGTTATTAATGGGTTTTACAATGGGTTGGGAGCACAGTCTAGACCTTTGCTAGATGCAGCATCAGGCGGAGCTTTGTGGGCTAAGAGCTATGATGAAGCTTATGAGCTTATTGAGATGATGGCTGCGAATGAATATCAAAATCCAACCCAGAGGCTTCCTCAAGGTAAGGTAGCAGGAATTCTTGAAGTTAATGCAGCAACAGCTATAACAGCTCAGTTGAAAGCTCTTACGATGAAGGTGGATTCCCTTACTAATTATGGAGTTCAGCAGGTTGCTAGTGTTTGTGAGCTATGTGCAGGTGCACATGATACGAATCAGTGTGCAATCTCTTCTGAATCAGCTCAGTTTGTGAGCAATTTTCAGCGACCTTCGCAACCAGCTCCAGCAACTTATCATCCGAACAATCGGAACCATCCCAATTTCAGCTGGAACAACAATCAAAGTGTTCAACAACCGCAACAGCCTTATCAGCAGTTTCAGGGTCAGCAAGCTAGGCCATTCAATCAGGGCTATCAGCAACAGTATGCTCCAAGGCAACAATTCCAACCTCCGGGATTTCATCAGCAGCCTCAGGCAAATGCGAGGCAATCCTTTAATGAAAAATCTGAATTGGATGAATTGAAGTTGTTGGTTAAAAGTCAAGCAGTATCTCTCAAGACGTTGGAGAATCAGATTGGGCAGCTTGCTAATGCTTTGTTAAACAGGCCACAAGGAACTCTGCCTAGCGACACCGAGCCAAATCCAAAGAATGAGCGGAAGGAGACTTGCAATGCAGTATCGTTAAGAAGTGGTAAGGAGATTGAAGGGACCTCAAAGAAAGCTGATGAAGAGGTTATCAAGGAAGCTGGGTCTAATGAAAAGCTTCAAGAGTTGGTGCATGAAGAATCCAGAAAAGATGAACCAGTTAAAGCACCGACACCAGAAAAGTATATTTATCCACCTCCTCCATTCCCTCAACGCTTGCAGAAACAAGATCAACAATTTCAGAAGTTTATGGAGGTCTTCAAGAAACTATCTATTAACATTCCTTTTGTTGAAGCATTGGAGCAGATGCCGAGATATGCAAGGTTCATGAAGGATATTTTGTCACGAAAGAGAAGGTTGGAAGAATTTGAAACAGTGGCATTAACAGAGGAGTGCAGTGCGGTGTTGCAACAGAAATTACCTCCTAAACTTAAGGATCCAGGAAGCTTTACAATTCCATGCACCATTGGAAAGTTGTCTTTTGACAAATGCTTATGTGATTTGGGAGCTAGCATTAATCTCATGCCCTTGTCTGTTTTCAAGCAACTTGGTCTGCCAGATCCAAAACCGACCAATATCTCGTTGCAGCTGGCTGATCGGTCAATCACTTATCCCAGGGGTATAGTAGAGAATGTCTTGGTGAAGGTTGATAAGCTCATATTTCCTGCCAATTTTGTGATTTTAGATTTCAAAGAGGACAAGAAGATTCCCATAATTTTGGGAAGGCCTTTTCTAGCTACGGGTCGTACTTTGATCGATGTGCAAAAAGGAGAACTTACAATGAGGGTACAAGACCATAATGTCACCTTTAACGTGTTCAAGGCCATGAAACTTCCGGCAGAAGATGAAGAGTGTTTCAGCATGGAAATGGTTGATGCTGGCCAGACAGAGAAGTTTGATCAGTTGTTTAGTGGAAAATCGGACATGCACATGTTAGAGCATCACATCAGTGATTCCATTGACAGTTCTTCAATTAGAGATCTCTCAAATGTAAAGCTCGGAAAACTTCCACCGCGTTTGAGGTATGTCCTTTTGAATGATGAGTTAGTGATTTTTAAAGAAGGGCATGATAATGTGTTAAGAAGGTGGATAGTTGATGATGCGGATGAAGAGTGTGTGGTTCAGTCAACGGAGAGGGATAAACACCTTAGAGGTGTGAGGAAGAAAAAGAAGACGAAGAAGTCGATTGGTGGAAAAGTCAAGGTGAAGAGTGAAAGAGGAATTGTGTTGGGAGTAAGCAAACAAGAAGTCAACGTTCGTATGAATGGTCTTTCTGTTGAGGACGGTTCGATTATTCTGTTGAAACCGCCGTGATTTGAGGAAGGAACGTCCGGCTAAATGACGTTAACGACAGCGCTTCATGGGAGGCAACGCATAGGTTTGGTGTTTTTATGTGTGGTTTGATTTTGTGTGATTTTGTTCAGATTGCAGGCCATTGGCGAGTTGCAGGATTAGCCTCAGGTTGGAGCTCATTTCCACCTCCTGATTCACTGCCCAAGGAGGGCAGCGATGCCGATAGTTAGGGGAGTTCTCTTTTATCCTTTATCTATACCTTCAATGAGGACATTGAATATTTTAAGTTTGGGGGTGATTTAGGATATTTCATTAATCGAGTCATAGCATTGCATATAGTTTTATGTAGTTCATAATACATCATGCTAGTTTAATTTCATATAATTCATATTTTGCAAAAAAAAAAATTGATTAGTTGCATATCATATTTTCCTTGATCCCGTAGCGCTTGGTGGTTCCGTTTAGTAGTCAATGATGAATTTGAGTGTGATAATGATGGATAGAGGGCTGATTTAAATACTTTTGAATTGATGTGCATGTTCCAGAAGCACAATCTTACACAACTCATCGGTTGCTTTTGGGCTAGGTTAAGGTCATGCTTGTTTGGTTATTGAAATTTAATCACCTGATTATATTTGGAATTTTCTTTATTCCCTTGACAGCGTAGAATCACTAAATATAAGTTTGGGGGAAACCAGGGTTCATGCTAGTTTGTGTGAAATTGTTAATAATGGATATGTGTCAATTGGCTAGTAGCCAGCTCATATTTATATGAGTAGTCTAGGGTTGGAATTGAGAATTCTCATTCCAGATTGCATTTGAAAAAAAAAAGAGTGTTTATGAGAATGTGAGTATGCAGAGTTGGCCAGGGTGAGCTCTTTAATACTCGAGCAATTAAGTACGAGGGGACTTTGTGCCTAGTGACCTAAGGCTTTTATAGTCTAGGATCCACTGACCTAACGCTCGCTACATGGGTATTATTGTATAAGCCTTTTGGGGTCTCATCCATTGCACGGTCAAATAAGCATGTGTGTTGTGTATAGTATTATGCGTCATAGTTGTTAATAAAGCATGAATTCCTGTCTAACTCAAATGATGATGGAGGTGTTTCTAGGTTATGAAGTGTCTAGCGTTCATTCTATTTATAAACTTGTGATTGTCTTAGCGAAAAATAGGTATGGTTTTGATCTAGTGCTAAGAGTAATTCTGATGAGTATTGCACACACGCACGTTTCTGTACTTGTAAATGTTAATATTCGGGTATTTAGTCGATCTCTATTTGGAATTTTCACATTTTCTGAGTCACTATGCTAAATTGGTTATTGCTTTGCCTATGGGATCCTTGCATTCATGCATTTAGTTGTAGTCGAGTCTGTTTTCGCTTGAGGACAAGCATCAGTTTAAGTTTGGGGGTGTGATAAGTGGATTTTATATCCACTTATTATGCGCTATTTTGACCTAGATTGGTGGTTTATCCTTAAATATTTTGTGTCTTTTAATTCATTTTTGTTTTGTTTCAGCATTTGTTGTGCAGAACTCGCAACTTTAGGTATCTTGGCGATAAAAGGCTAAAAACGGTGGATTTATGTCTCAATTTTATCAAGTGGACCGGCTACGAGTAAAAAGAATTATCATAAAGAAATTCTGAGTGATATATTCTTAAATCTGGAACCCCGGTTGGAATTGATATATTTTTTGTTTCGCAAAAGGAATCCAGTTTCAGATCCTCAAGAGACCGTAATTTACACCTGGACGAGCAATGAGAAAATAGAATTATCACAAAAAGATGGAAAGTGATATATTCTTAAAGAGAAAATCCCGGTTGGAATTGATATATTTTTTTCCAAGCAAAAAGAGTCTGGTTTCAGATCCTCAAGAGACCGTAATTTACACCTGGACGAGCAATGAGAAAATAGAATTATCACAAAAAGATGGAAAGTGATATATTCTTAAAGAGAAAACCCCGGTTGGAATTAATATATTTTTTTGTTAAGCAAAAGGAGTCCGGTTCCAGACCCTCAATTGACCGCAACTTTGACTTTAAAGATTTATTTATATTAATAAATATTTTATTTAAATTAGAAAATTACATTTATAAATATCTAATAATATTAGATATTTATTTTTATAATTTCTGAATTAAATTAATTATTTATTAATTAAAGATTAGAAGCAGTGCTGGTTTAAAAGCATTTCTACGGAGACCGTGCTTATAAATCAAAGTAGGCCCTGGTAGTTGTTAATTGAATGGCCGGTTTGTGTTATTTGATTGAATTACAAAAGTAAGCAAGTGGACTGAATGCTTTTAGCTCTCTGTTGGCAATTGTTGACGCGCCAATTCGCGCGTGGTGGCCACGCGCCTGCAGGAAAAAAAATGATTCAATGGTGCGTGTGTTTCACCCCCTGTTCCGAGACTGTTCCTCAGTCTAGCAGCTAATGTTTTTTATGTGCTAAATGAAACAAATGTTTTGGGGCGGAAAGTTGTCGACCGGTATTGTTTTCCACTAATGCTTTCCTGCTTTCGACCGATTAATTTATTGTAGATGGTGTGCTAATTTAGGGTATAAATAAAAGTGTTTTCCTTTCGTTTGAAGCATCCCACAACTGAGTTCTCTCTTATATTCAGTTGTATTCTCTCTAGCTTCTTTTGTAAATTCAGTTTTGTTTTATACATTTTAAATTTCTGCAATTTTAGTATAAATCTTATTTTGGTTGAAGATTTTACGGGAATTATTTGGAGTGATCTTTTCTTTCATTGGAAGCTATTTCGGTTCTACGTTCTAAACTCTTGCAATTTCATATTTAATTTATCGCAATTTTTAATTTAGTTTTTATTATTATTATTATTATTATTATTATTATCATTATTATTATTATTATTATTATTATTATTATTATTATTATTATTATTATTATTATTATTATTATTATTGTTATTATTATTATTATGTTTTCATTTAATCCCATGATGACGATCCGTTCGATTATGAACTAATCACCGTCATGGGATTCTAATGGATTTATTTACGTAATTTAGTAATTCGATGCCTTAATAATTTGTATTATGATAAAAATTCAGATTGCCTAATGTGGTTGCGCTTAATTTATTAGATGCGTAGCTAACGTCTAAATTATTAATACCTAATGAATGCGAAAGTGGATTTAGGAATTTAGAATTTGCCATGTTAGCATAGGTTCGTAATTGTCACGTACATTTACGATAAGTGGTAGGATTTTGGATCACATCACCCTATGTAGTCATAATAAAGGAATTTATTCGTAAACCAATTATGTTTTCAAATCTTATAGATATATAGGGTCTAAGCATAAAAGGTGTCCACGCGACTTCTATCTTTTTAAGTGGATGTTCGTATGGTTTGATATAAGTTAAGGCTGAAAGGCGCTTATGTTAGTTTCGTGTTCCCGACTAGCTTTCGTAAATTATCCAAATTACTTTGAAATTAAGGCATCAATTCTAAATTAAATAAATAATGAAATTAGAATCCCATGTTTTTCTCACATATAAATTTTCATTTAATTAAATTAATTAGTTCGAATTATTTAATATTACTAATTTAATTAATCAATTAGAAAAATACAAAAATACCCCCTTTTGATATTTATTCAAGCAGTTTGTTGTTTAATCATACGTCGTTGCTTAAATATTATTTCTGAACAAACACCAAGTCTCTGTGGGAACGAATTTATTATATTACTTGTGACCGCGTACACTTGCGCAGTTAGTTTTCGAACCAACAATAACTCAGGGATTCGACATGTCTAATACTCTATTCGAGAACTAAAGATGTCAACTAGTCAAAGCATCATTCAAGTTCTCAGAGAGTCAACAAGTCAAAGTTACATTCGATATCTCAAGGACTCGGGAAGCTATTCGACATCTCAAGGATTCCATAAGTTAAAGCTCTATTTGATAAGTCTAGGATTCCTGAAGAAAAGACTAATTCGAGAAGTGATTCGATATATCAAGAATACAGTATTCGAAAACTTAGAGTTATCGATTAAGGCAATTCTAGTTCTCGAATCAATTACTTAACCATTTCTCGAATGAGTTTTTGGATACAAATTACTGAAGTAGTACAAGTCAGATATCTGCAACAATCCAAGGCACTTTCAGGACCACAGTACTTTAAAGTGTTTTTGGAAAGTCTACAAGAAGCTTAGAGAGTTGTTACAGGAGACAAGCTGCTAAAGAAGTGGATCTGAGCAGGTTAAAGAAAAGTACACATTTGTAGTAAGTAGGTTGTACACATGCTCTATAAGTAGGCTGTACACATGCTCTATAAGTGTACAACCTCACTTCTCTAGCAGTAACAAGTTTTTCATTATCTTAGACAACATCTATCTGAGAAAAAACGAAGCTGAGAATACTAATATTTGTATTCACAAATTGTAGCAAAATCTTTATCTAATACAACGTTAAATTAAAGTGAGTGATTGTGTTCATGTGTTTTTTAATTCCGCACTTATATATTCCGATAAACACAAACACACACTTAGCTACACAAACATCAAACAGATTTAAACCCTCAAACAAACGCTCTTGAGATTCAAATCAAAAAAAAGTTTGGAAATACATTCAGCCCCTTTGTATTTTCTTGTGTGTATTTCATACTCAACATACATGAATACCCATAAATTTACTATTTAAGCTCCATCAAATTATGAATATTTATGTAAGTTACGTATCATATTGGAGTTTAAATAGTAATAATTGAAGTTATTTAAACCAATCACAAAATGTGAACTAAATTCTTATTGTGTGCTCTCAACTAAGTTTTTATTGTGTGTTCTTGACACACATTAGAAAAAAAAAATTAAATAACTCAATTATTGGATTAAATAATTTATTTACATCTTTTTCCCAGACGAGGGACTTTTCGATCTGGTATTTTAAATTTATTATGAATTAAAACATAGATTAAAGTTTTAAGATTTGTTGTATATGGTAATCGATTTTTAAAAATTTGATATGTCAAGTTATCGAAGATGGAACGATACTATTATACAATAATTATAGAGGTACAATGTCGAAATGAGACTATTCATTCACATCAAACAACCTATTACAAATAAGTTTAACTATCATTATATGTTTGGGCACTTAATAGTTGTGTTTATGTTTATAAAATTATTTTACTCTTTTTTTTTTCTTTTTTTGATGTGAAATTCGAATGTTAACATTCCACATTCTTTAGAGTGTTAAGTAATGATTGTTCGAAATTTTAATATGTTAGAAAAAATCCTAACAAAATTTTATGTTACAAAAAATATTATTTAACATTTCTCTTCCATTCTTTGCCCTAAAAAAACTTATTTTATAAGTTAATATTATATATTTGTATAATTTTGATTGATTTTAATAATATAACGATAGATGCAGAATATGAATAAATATGAATATGCTAATGTAGTAGTTGCATTAGAGCAACTCTAACCCTATCAACCCAGTACAGTGTTGGGGTCCGCCCCGAATTCCTAATTAAGTTAAGAATCCTATTATGAGAAGAATTCTATTTTGTGATAATTGAGGTAATTCTTATTCTTGGTAGGAATATTAATTGTGGAAAGTTTTCTATCCAAGATAAGAAAAGATGGTAATTGTCACAAATAGAATTGAAATAGAATAGGATTAAAATATTTGTGGTGCCTCTAAATATATATATTTGTAGGGGTTTTGAAGTATTGTGATAAGTGCATATTTTTGCATATTTTTATTACCTATTTATTGCTTGAACTCGTATTTTAATAAATTATTTTGTTGCATTTCAGGAAATTCGTAAATAAATAAAGAAATGGCAAAATAAAGAAATAAAGTGCAAGGAAGGGAAAAAGAGGAAGAAAAAGGACCGAAAATGAAAGAAGGAAAAGAATTAGGAGCTTGGAGCAAAAGGAATATTTCAAGACAAGTGGAAGGTGGAGATCATCCCAACACACTACATAAGTGTATGACCAAGATCAACTCTTCAAAGCTTAAGGGGGAAGGAAACAAATAGATGGCTAGGATTTCAGCACCACACACCACAAATGTATGGTGGAGATTTACCCAACACCCCCCTTAACCCTAATTCCTATCCTATAAATACCCCCTCACCCCCTTGTATTTAGAAACTTAGATTTTAGGGTAGTTTTATTTTCTTGTTTTGTAGTTTTAAATCTTGTAAACACTCCTATTATAATTAATGAAATTTTTATTTTCTTTACTTCTTGTCTCGCTCTTTCGTTATTGTTGCCTTGTTTCGTTATTTTCGTAAACCCGTTGCTAACCACTTGGGGTTGAAAGTAACGAAACTTTAATTTCTTGCTCTTAGTTAATAATTTTAATTATGCCCCTTTAAACCTCCATTTTATTGTGGGTTTTAATTTTTAAATCATCGTTTTATCGTAACTTTAATTTCGTAGTTAAATTTCTTTTTTTTTCATTTTTAGCTTTAAAAATAATTTTAAAAAAAAAACAAAAAAAATAATAGTCTATTTAATTATCAGCACTTGTTTTCGTATGTTTTATTTGCTAATTCGAAGCTTTTAACTCTGTTTTCCCAAGTTTCTTTCTTTTTCCTTGTTTCTTGTCATTTTATTCCTTTCAAACACCAAACCCAGCTCGGCTTTTGTTTTTTTTCCTCTAATCGCTTTCTTCACTCTCAACTATACTCGCACACTTCTCACTCTCTTTTTCTTGTTCCGACAACATTGTAAATTGATGCGCGAAGGATTTGATATTCGTAAGCCTTGTCAGCTTTTCATGGCTGTGTGTTCCAGACGATTTTTTTTTCTTGTTCAAAATTCAGTACACTGTGATTGAAATCCGTGATTTTGTATTTTGTCTCCGAATACAAGTCTTTGATACATGCGTTTCTGATTTAGAATTTAAATCATCCTCTAGATCTCCAGCCCACATGTTTAATTTATCATAATTTTCTGGGCTCGTTGAAACTGTTCTTGTTTTTTTACATTGTCAATTCGCTGTTTTTTTTATTTGCTGATTTGTTGAGTATGCTGAGTTCTGTGGTTTTGAGTTCTGTGGTATATGATTTGTTTTTTTTTTTTGTTTGAGTTTCGAGGTAAGTAGGCTGATGTTTTGATTTTCTGATTTGCTGCGCTGTTTTGCTGTTGTTTCTTCCTGCACTCATAGCCATTATATGTACATCTATTTTTATAATCATATGTCAACTCTCTCATTTCTAGTCATTGTCTAATGTTAGTCTTTATTGGTTTTTGTTCTTGAATTGTGCATGATTTGGTGGAATTTTTATGTGTTTATCAAGATTTTTAATTATTTTAGATTTTTAATTTGATGGTACGAAGTGTGGCCAAGAAGTTTAGTAATGATAATGGTTGGTTGCAAATATTCGTTCATATGGCTTTGCTAATTTCTCAAATATTCTGTGTCAAATTTTATTAAAAATTTCCTGTAAATAAATTTAGTTTTAATTAAAATTTAGAATCCTTAAATAAATTAGTTTTTGTTCTTTTAATTTTTAATTTCTTAGTTTAACATTAGAATAAATTTAATTTTTCTTTAAAATAGATTAATTTTCTTTTGGTAATTAAATAGTATAAAATCGAATTTTCCAAAACCAAAGCTTGTTCTAATTCGATTAAGTTAAAAATTAAGGATTGCGAAAATAAAATAGTCCCTGCGGAACGAATCATAAATTTTACAACGAAACGAATTGTTCGCTTGCGATTCAAATGTCTTAATTATTTTTAGCACAACAAGTTTTTGGCGCCGCTGCCGGGGACTAATTATTTTCGCGCCTTAATTTTTAATTTTTCGAGTTAGTTTTATTTCTTGTATTATTTTTATTTCGTTCTTTTTAGGAAATTGTGAGATTTCGGAACTCTTCTCAAGAAGCGTGGAAAAATTGGAATTTATGGAAAGCTTGCTTCGGTAACCGTATCTCACTCTTTTCGCCCTTTTTATTTTTAGAAAAACACAAAAAAATTCAAAAAATTCAAAATTCACAAAAAAATTGAAAAATCAAAAATCCAAAAAATTAGTTGTAAATACATAATTGTTGCATCATGCATTTAATCACGTAGGGCACATCATCTAGATTTTTATTTTCTTGTTTTTAATTTTTCGTACCTATAATTGTGGTGATCGCTGGAGGATCCCAAGGTACGTTAAATTCTTTCTTTTCTTTAGTTAGAACACGTAGTTTAAAGCATCCATAAATGTTTATAGTTTTTTATATCTCTTTGTTGGTTGCATCATTTTGTAAATAAATCTTAAGGGCAAAACCTCTCAAAAGATAAGGGAAGGGATTTCATCACTCTTTCCTTAGCCCAAAAACAATTTAATCCCTCATTTTGCATACCTAGCCTTTAATAAAATTAATTAGACGTTTGCCCCTAGGAATCTCGCGCTCATTTAGGAAGGTGCTTAAGAAACGAAGTAATCTTTAATTATTCCGACTTTTTGGTGTCTAGGAAAGCGAAAGCTGACCTGGCCAATTAAGGTTTTGGTGTCTAGGCTGATGTTTAGCCTCTTGGCAATGCTTGCACCTACCTGGCCAAGCCGGTTCGAATAATTATTGATTTACCTAGTTTTTGGTAGCCCTTACGGTTAGGAGCAAGGTCTAGTTATTTTATTAGGGAACCCTAGGTTTAGAATTTTTCTTTTAATTTTACACCCTTTCTTTTTTGTTTGTTTAATTTTTCGTACTTACTTGCTACGTGTTTCCTTTTGTGGTTTATGCGAACTACGTGGATTAGGGATAATTCTTCTAGACTAGTGAGATCTTTTGAGATTTCTTCATCGTTTAATTCCGAGTCTTTAGATTATTCCGAACCAGTAGTAAACATGGCCATGTCTCTTAGGGACCGTTGCTATCCTACTCGTTCCGCCCAACCTTCGTGTATCACCCTTCCTCCCGTTAATGGTAATAATTTCGAAATTAAAGCTGACCACATCAGTATGTTACCTAAATTTAACGGGAGTGATGGTGAGGACCCGTATCTCTTTCTTCATGAATTTGAGGAGGTTTGCGCATTGCAAAAACTCCAACATCTTTCCGAGGACTCCATTAGGCTAAGACTTATCAACTTCGCTCTAAAAGAAAATGCAAAAAAATGGTTGTATAGTCTACCCGTTAATTCTATTTCCACGTGGGAAGGATTTGTGGTTATTTTTCTAAAAAAATATTTTCCAAACCATAAGACTACGAGAATTACAAACGAAATAAATCAATTTCATCAAAAGGAAAACGAGTCTTTTTGGAAATATTTTGATCGTTTTAAAAATCTTCTATCACAATGCCCCCACCACGGAATAGAAAAACGGAGGCTTTGTAAGATCGTTTATGAGGCCTTAGATGGACCAACAATCGCGTTGTTGGAATCTATGTGCCAAGGAAAATTCATGGAGAAAGATGAGGACGAGGGTTGGACATTTTTCGAAGAACTAGCCGAGAAGACCATGTTGTGGGAGTCTACTAGGGAACCTAACAAGTCTAATGAGTCGTCTAGTTCATCTAAGGGTTTGCATTCGATTGGGAGTTCGATAGCAACCGATGCCAAATTAGCCACTCTAACTAGAAGACTCGAAGCCCTAGAAACTAGTAAGGCCCCCTCAAATGTGTCTATGTGCCCTAATCAAGGTTTTTCGGACTATCCCGCTTTTGATCAAGTTAATGCGGTGTCTCAACCACCCACTAGGAACGATCCGTTTGCTCCTACTTATAATCCTGGGTGGAGGAATCACCCGAACTTCTCTTGGAATCAAGGGCAAAGCTACCAAGCTCCGTCATCTTCTTTTCAACCTCCTTTTCAAAATGCTCCTTCTTTCCAAAAACCCAATCAAAATTCTTTCTCGACTCCAAATCAAGGTCCCTTTCCAAACCCTACTCAAAATCTCGGTCCTTATCTGACTCAACCTTCTTATTCAAATCAAGCACCTGCCCACCCACCCGGCTTTCATGAGTCGGATAAGAGACTTAATTCTTTGGAAAAGACTCTTGATGCGCTTTTAAAATCAATGACTAATTTGGCTCAATCTCAACAAACTTTCATGCAAACCATGACTCAAGATAGGCAACTTTTAAATGCTAGTACTCAAGCCATATCGAAGTTAGAGGTTCAAGTGAGTCAATTAGCCAATGCCATGTGTGAGCGAGAAAAGAATAAGTTCCCGAGTCAACCGGAGGTCAACCCTAAATTCCCTATAAACCAAAGACCTCATGAAAGTGTGAATACTGTCATTTCTTTAAGGTCGGGAAACAAAGTTGATAATCAAGTTGGAGTCGAGTCCCCCAACGAAGAAGACGAGTCAAATGTTGAACAAAACCCTAAACTCAATCCTTCAAACCATCTTCCTAATCCCAAGACTTTCGAATCATCTAGTCCCACACTTTCACAACTTGAACCCTCATCTTCGAAATCCACTCCCGAGTCATCAAAATCTCCTCTCAAATCATCATCACCTAACGAGCCTTCATTGACTCATACACCACCTTCACCTAACAAGTCTTCGTTTGTTGTTCCACTTTCCAATTCCATTCCCGATGTGTCTAGCGAACGAGTCTTTAAACCTAAAGCTCCTTATCCTCAAAGACTCCTTCCTAATAAACAATCGCCTCAAGTGGAAAAGATTTTGGAAGTTTTCAAACAAGTCGAGATCAACATTCCTCTTTTAGACGTGATTCAACAAGTTCCCTCCTATGCGAAATGTCTTAAAGAGTTGTGTACTCATAAACGAACCACCCAAGTCCCTAAGAAAGCCTTCTTGATGTCCCAAGTGAGCTCAATTCTTTCTAACCAAATTCCCGTGAAGTACAAGGACCCTGGTTGTCCAACTATTTCATGTGTCATAGGTAATACTTTCGTGGACAAGGATTTACTTGACTTAGGCGCTAGTGTGAACTTGCTTCCATTTTTCGTTTATCAAGCCCTAGGTTTAGGCGAGCTCAAAAAGACCAATATGACACTTCAACTTGCCGATCGTTCTATAAAAATGCCCAAGGGATTAATTGAAGATGTCTTGATTAAAATTGGTGATTTTATTTTCCCGGTTGACTTTGTTGTCCTCGAGACTCAACCCGTCACAAATCCTAAGAACCAAATTCCTATCATTCTAGGATGACCTTTTCTTGATACATCGAATGCCTTGATTAATTGTAGGATTGGTTCGATGAAACTCACTTTCGGTAACATGACCATTGACCTCAACATTTTCAACGTCGGCAAAGAACCCAACGACCTTTTTGAGCAACCAATAGGAGTCAATGTGGTTAACAAGTTTGTCACATGGTCTAGCTTTGAGGATAGTGAGATTGTGTCTCTTCTCAAAGAGGATTTCAAAGTCACTATGAGTCTAATCGAGAGTATGCTGATTCGTTAAGGGATATGACCTCGGAAGAAATAATGAGGGAATTAGACGATATTTGTTCTAAGTGGGAAACCAAACCTGTGGAGGTCTCTTGTAAACCAGTTCTTATTGCTAAAACTCCCGTTGGTGAACCACCTACATCTGATAACTCATTAGGAAATTTGAATGAAATTTGTTCAAAGTGGGTGACCCCACCCGAGGTTGTTAGTAGTGAGCCCGTTCTTAACACTTCCGTTCTTAAGAGTCCCGTGGGTACACCACCCACATTTGCCTTAACTCTTTATCTTCCCGAATTTGATGAACAGCCGTTAGGGAAAGAGGAACCCTTGTCTCATGTTATTCATAGTGATTCGAACCCTAACCAGACTTTCATTATCTCTAATTTTCTTAAACAAAATAAAGAAGCCTTAAGTTGGTTTAGGGAGAACATTAGTGACAATTGCTCTTTAGGGTTGAATGATTCTATGTTAATTGAGAAAATCTTTGCTCATAAAAATTTTCATAAATTCCTTGATATTTTCTCAAAGTTGCACCCTAATTTTCCTACCGGCATCGGCTAATTCGGTTTTACTCTTTTGCCTCCCCTCGTGTAAGATAGGTATGGGGAGGATTTGTGTGCGTGTGTGTGTTGTTTTCTTTCGTAATTTTTAGAAATTTTCAGTCTCCGTCATCCCTTATCAGGTATTTCCTCAACTTTCTCATTTCTCTTTTCTTTTGCATTTGCATACATTGAGGACAATGCATGATTTAGGTATGGGGGGTTTTTAGTGTAAATAGTAAAAATTGAAAAATCCAAAAAAATTAAAAAATGAAAAAAAATCACAAAAAGAGTTCTTTTCTTATTCTAGTCTTGTTAATTGATTGCTAGTTGCTTGATGCACCCTTGCATGCTATGATAATTTTATGATCCATTAGCTTTTGTTTGAGAAGTGATTTGCTAAAGTTCTTGTTCACACACTTACACTAGCAAGGTGAAACTAGTAGACTTATTTGAATTGTGCATGAAATTAGAAGGGCATGATTAGGTGTAAGATGATTTGGTCTTCATGCTTTGAGTACAAGTAGGTGCATTGAGGATACCTTTACTTGAGATTGATTATGTTTTACCACACCAAGTGAGTTTTGAGCCTATATGCACATCTTTTGCATTTATATTCGTTTGCTTGAGAGTCCACTTGTCATTTGCATCGCTAGCACTTGTTTGAGTTCCTTCTTGAAACGCATGACATTGATTGATGATAAAATGATAAAGGCATTTAGGAATAACCTATATTTCCAAAAATATCCACACCATGCTTATGTGATCAATTAGTTAACCCTTTGAGCTTAATCTTATTCTTTCGGTGACACACCACATTACTCGCGTAAGACCTTCTTCTTGTTTAGCCTTACGTATTCTTGATCCCATTTTGTCAAAGGCTAGTAGGAACTTGAGGGAGCAATAAGGTGTGTGAAATAGGGTTTACTTTTGTTCATAACTTTTGAGGAAATATTTGTTGTTACCTTCATAGTCGATTTTCAAAATTAAATCTAAAGGAGGATTATTGTTACATTTATCATTTTCCTTTATAAAAAAAATTAGAAAAAAATAGAAATGAAAAAAAAATGAAAAAAAAATGAAAAAATATACATATGAGAGCATACTTATGTTTTTGTAATCCTCCTTCATTCGACTATTCAAGGTTTTTTGTTGAAAATGAAAATAAATTGTGTGGGGAGGAAGTTTGGTGTTGTGCATGATATTCATGGTGACTACTAGATTTTGACACTTCACCTTATTTTGGCCTTTCTTGACATACCTTGTCCCTAGCCCCATTACAACCCTAATAAAGGCCTTTTGATTGTCATTATTAATGTATGTTGTAATTTAAGTTGGAATGATACCAAGTGTCAAGCATGCATTTGATTTTGTTGGAATTGAGTGATACACTTACCCTTGTTCTTGAGTGAATATTCTTTTTTGAGTGAAAGGTGAGGTATTGTTTATTTGTTTTTTGCATAAGAGATCTCAAGTTTTGACTCTGAAGTGTGCCCTTGTAGACTTAGCATGGTTACCAATAATTTTTGCATTTGACATGAACTTATAATCACTCTTGCATGGTTCTTTAAGTAGACTATGTGAATCCTTGCACTTTCCACACCAAGATTTTGCAACTTCATTTTGATTCTTAAGTTGATGTATCATGAGAGGACATGTATGTGTGGTGTGCATTGCTATGTGATCTTTTATACAAACTAGATGGATTTTGTGGGTACATTCACTATAGGCCCTCACAAGACCTCACTCGTCCACTAGGGCTGCCTAGGGGTTTAAAGGGCTTGTTGCATATGCCAAATGCATCCGTCACACCTACGAAAAGGAGTATAGGACTTTTTATCTAGATTTTCTTTTTTGTTTTTACTCGAGGACGAGCAAAAAATAGGTATGGGGGCATTTGATAAGTGCATATTTTTGCATATTTTTATTACCTATTTATTGCTTGAACTCGTATTTTAATAAATTATTTTGTTGCATTTCAGGAAATTCGTAAATAAATAAAGAAATGGCAAAATAAAGAAATAAAGTGCAAGGAAGGGAAAAAGGACCGAAAATGAAAGAAGGAAAAGAATTAGGAGCTTGGAGCAAAAGGAATATTTCAAGACAAGTGGAAGGTGGAGATCATCCCAACACACTACATAAGTGTATGACCAAGATCAACTCTTCAAAGCTTAAGGGGGAAGGAAACAAATAGATGGCTAGGATTTCACCACCACACACCACAAATGTATGGTGGGGATTTACCCAACACCCCCCTTAACCCTAATTCCTATCCTATAAATACCCCCTCACCCCCTTGTATTTAGAAACTTAGATTTTAGGGTAGTTTTATTTTCTTGTTTTGTAGTTTTAAATCTTGTAAACACTCCTATTATAATTAATGAAATTTTTATTTTTCTTTACTTCTTGTCTCGCTCTTTCGTTATTGTTGTCTTGTTTCGTTATTTTCGTAAACCCGTTGCTAACCACTTGGGGTTGAAAGTAACGAAACTTTAATTTCTTGCTCTTAGTTAATAATTTTAATTATGCCCCTTTAAACCTCCATTTTATTGTGGGTTTTAATTTTTAAATCATCGTTTTATCGTAACTTTAATTTCGTAGTTAAATTTCTTCTTTTTTCGTTTTTAGCTTTAAAAATAATTTTAAAAAAAACAAAAAAAATAATAGTCTATTTAATTATCAGCACTTGTTTTCGTATGTTTTATTTGCTAATTCGAAGCTTTTAACTCTGTTTTTCCCAAGTTTCTTTCTTTTTCCTTGTTTCTTGTCATTTTATTCCTTTCAAACACCAAACCCAGCTGGCCTTTTTTTTTTTTTTTTTCTCTAATCGCTTTCTTCACTCTCAACTATACTCGCACACTTCTCACTCTCTTTTTCTTGTTCCGACAACATTGTAAATTGATGCGCGAAGGATTTGATATTCGTAAGCCTTGTCAGCTTTTCATGGCTCTGTGTTCCAGACGATTTTTTTTTCTTGTTCAAAATTCAGTACACTGTGATTGAAATCCATGATTTTGTATTTTTTCTCCGAATACGAGTCTTTGATACATGCGTTTCTGATTTAGAATTTAAATCATCCTCTTGATCTCCAGCCCACATGTTTAATTTATCATAATTTTCTGGGCTCATTGAAACTATTCTTGTTTTTTTACATTGTCAATTCGCTGTTTTTTTTATTTGCTGATTTGTTGAGTATGCTGAGTTCTGTGGCTTTGAGTTCTGTGGTATATGATTTGTTTTTTTTTTGTTTGAGTTACGAGGTAAGTAGGCTGATGTTTTGATTTTCTGATTTGCTGCGCTGTTTTGCTGTTGTTTCTTCCTGCACTCATAGCCATTATATGTACAGCTATTTTTATAATCATATGTCAACTCTCTCATTTCTAGTCATTGTCTAATGTTAGTCTTTATTGGTTTTTGTTCTTGAATTGTGCATGATTTGGTGGAATTTTTATGTGTTTATCAAGATTTTTAATTATTTTAGATTTTTAATTTGATGGTACGAAGTGTGGCCAAGAAGTTTAGTAATGATAATGGTTGGTTGCAAATATTCGTTCATATGGCTTTGCTAATTTCTCAAATATTCTGTGTCAAATTTTATTAAAAATTTCCTGTAAATAAATTTAGTTTTAATTAAAATTTAGAATCCTTAAATAAATTAGTTTTTGTTCTTTTAATTTTTAATTTCTTAGTTTAACATTAGAATAAATTTAATTTTTCTTTAAAATAGATTAATTTTCTTTTGGTAATTAAATAGTATAAAATCGAATTTTCCAAAACCAAAGCTTGTTCTAATTCGATTAAGTTAAAAATTAAGGATTGCGAAAATAAAATAGTCCCTGCGGAACGAATCATAAATTTTACAACGAAACGAATTGTGCGCTTGCGATTCAAATGTCTTAATTATTTTTAGCACAACATATTGCAAAAGTTAGAGAGTTGTGTGCGATACACAAGAGAGAGCTTTTGTGATCATGGTGATGTGATTGTATTCAAGAGTGTTGAGTGAGGGAGCGACTCTAATCTTGTAATACATTCATATATAGTGGTTTTGTGGTTTTACCCTCCACTGAGGGGTTTCCACATTAATTTGTTGTGTTATTTACTTTCGTGTTTGTTATTGTGTTTGATTAACGTTGATCTATAGTGGATGCGATCCTAACAAACTGGTATCAAAGCTTGGGTTCGAGAAGTAGATTTGACGTTAAAGAGAAGGCAATCACGAAGTAATTTGCGCGTTGTTAGTTGGTCGTTAGTTGATTTTTTCTTGGCTTGATGGAGGATCTAAAGTCGCTAAGGATTGATGCACCCAAGTATGATGGGAAGACGGATTTTACTATGTGGCAGTTAACCATCAAGGATGTGTTAATTCAACAAGGACTTGATGATGCCTTAGAGAATGAAAAGCCAAAAGAGATGAGTGATGCAGATTGGGCGAAAATCCAGAAGAGAGCGGCGACTACAATCTGGCTGGCACTTGCACCCGAGGTGAGGTATAACGTGTTGAAGGAGTCGACACCGAAGGACATATGGGACAAGTTAGCAAGCTTCTATGCGTCGAAGTCGTTGACCAACCAACTTAATTTGAAGATGGAGTTGTACTCTTTAAAACTGGAAGAAGAAGCTAGTCTCCATGATCACATTAGTTGTTTTAATCAGCTGGTATGTCATCTGGCTAATGTTGATGAGCCGATGAAAGACGAGGAACAAGCACTGTTGCTGTTGTCATCGTTGCCGAGTTCCTTCGAGTATTTTAAGCAGACGCTGTTAGTAGGGAGGACAACTCTTACGCTTGATGATGTGTTAAAGGCATTAAGAGATAATGAGAGGATGACAAAGGATGTTGTTTCTCAAAGTGGTGAGGCAGTTTTAGCTGTCCAAAGTGCTGAAAGAGGGAGGAGTCGCAGTCGCAATGACCTACAAGGAAGAAGTAAATCTCGGCCGAGTAAGAAGGATATGAGCACTGTTGTGTACTATTATTGTGGTGAAACAGGTCATGTGCAAATGTTCTGTCCAAGCTTTAAAGAAGATCTGAAATCCTTTAAGCAGATGAAGGGAAAGAACAAAGTTGATGATGCGGACTCTACACATGTGGTCGAGGATGGAGAGTTTTTTGATAGCGAGTGAGGATACCGTTCCTGGTTCTGTGAAGAATAAATCAGAATGGGTGATGGATTCTGCTGCTTCCATGCATATATATAGAGATCGAGCGATGTTTGAGACTTTATGCACTGATGAAAATCTTGGTAATATCATTGTGGGGAATGATGAGAAGATGAAGGTTCAAGGAGCTGGAACTGTACGTCTTAAACTCCATGATGGTACGATCAAGAAAGCTCTCAATGTGGGATATGTACCAGATGCGTCAAAGAATGTGTTGTCTTTGAGTGTGTTGGCATCACGTAAGTACAGATTCGTTGGACGAGGGCAAAGTTGCAAGGTGTATAAGGGAAAAAGCTTGATTCTACAAGGGGTGATGAATAAGAAGAACAGCTATTGTTTAGATGGGGAAGCAACGACGATGAAGACCGAGAAAAGGGTAAGATTCTCGGAATCGGTTGAGGTATTAGGGAATTCGAGCCGAGGGAGGATTTGTTGGGGTCCGCCCCGAATTCCTAAATAAGTTAAGAATCCTATTATGAGAAGAATTCTATTTTGTGATAATTGAGGTAATTCTTATTCTTGGTAGGAATATTAATTGTGGAAAGTTTTCTATCCAAGATAAGAAAAGATGGTAATTGTCACAAATAGAATTGAAATAGAATAGGATTAAAATATTTGTGGTGCCTCTAAATATATATATATATATATATATATATATATATATATATTTGTAGGGGTTTTGATGTATTGCAAAAGTTAGAGAGTTGTGTGCGATACACAAGAGAGAGCTTTTGTAATCAAGGTGAGGTGACTGTATTCAAGAGTGTTGAGTGAGGGAGCGACTCCAATCTTGTAATACATTCATATATAATGGATTTGTGGTTTTACCCTCCATTGAGGGGTTTCCACGTTAATTTGTTGTGTTATTTACTTTCGTGTTTGTTATTGTGTTTGATTAATGTTGATCTATAGTGGATGTGATCCAAACATACAGTTGGCACTTAAACAGTAGCAAATTTACATATCTTGTAAATATATTCTCACTCCAACGGACTCCTCTTGTTAGCCATAATTTTACATAATCATAATTGGCATGCCAAATTTGTTGAATCAATTCACATCTTCTATATGTATCCACTTCATCTTTAGCTCTAATCATCTCTCTCTTCGTGCTTCTCTCTTCAATCTGGCCACTTTTTTCTTTTTGTTGAGCATAACTAAAATATTGGGTAAATGATCTGCTTCATCACTATACAATAGCAAAATTTTCAGTTGGGTTACCAGCCCAAAAAAGTTTTCAAACACATCACTGTACAATAAAAATATTTCAAACAGGTCATTGTACATTTAAAAAATTTCGCGACCGTTAAAGTTTGACGGAAAACGTTAAACTGAAAATAAACTTTCAATTTGGTCACCGAGCGTTTAAAAAAAATTAAAAATTCAGAAAAACTATATGAATTTAAGAAAAAAATTCAGAAAAATTTCAATTATATGAATTTAAGTAAAAACTAAGTAAAAAATTCAGAAAATATTCGAAAAAAAAATTTAAAATTTTTTAATTCAAAAAAATTTATACATATATCTTAAAAATATTCGAAAAAATTTATACGCACATCTTGAAATTTTTTGAATTTTTTTCATTCGAAAAAATTTATACGCATTAAACTGAACGAATATGTTCATTTTTAAATTCAAAAAAATTTCAATTCGAATGAGTATGTTCATTTTTAAACTAAATTCTAATAATTCGAAAAAAATTAAAAATTAACTTTTGATTGAAAAAACATGATATCTAAAATATTTGTTCGCATGTATCTATTTATACGCATATAAATTGAATGGGTATGTTCATTTTTAAATTTAATTAAATTCTAATCATTTAAAAAATTTAAAAAATTTTGTATCAAACAAGTTGTTTGATTTTGTTTAGCAATCATGAACTCTGTTTAGCAATTTTGTTTAGCAATCAAACAAGTTGTTCGAAAAATTCAAAAAAATTTAAAAAAAAATTATGAAATTTTTTCATATAAGTAATTTAAATTTAAGAAAAAAAAATTCATATAACAAAAAATATAAATTTAAAATTTTTGAAAATTTCTTATAAGATTTTTTATTCAGAAAAAATAAGATTTTTTTACAAAATTTAAAATTTTGAAATTAATTTAAGAAATTTTTTCTGAATTTTTACTTATATGAATTTAAGTAAAAAAATTTTAAGAAAAATTTAAAAAAGTTTCAGTTTCCGTTGGGAGTGACCTATTTGAAATATTTTTATTGTACCGTGATGTAACTGAAAATTTTATTGTGCCACGTCGTCCCGCCATGTCACCTTTCCGTTAAGTTGGCTAACGACAGTAACGGCAGTGACCTGTTTGAAATATTTTTATTGTACAGTGATGTGTTTGAAAACTTTTTTGGGCTGGTAACCCAACTGAAAATTTTGCTATTGTACAGTGATGAAACAGATCATTTACCCCTAAAATATTTACTAAAATAATTTAATAAAGAAAATTAAATAAGCAATAAAATAGAAAATTACATAGACAAATATAAAAAAGTTACAAAAAAAATCGTATGACAAATATGAAAATAAGACATATAAAAAATTAACTAATAAATATGAAAGGAAACTACATAAAAACCTTATTATTAAATAAAAATATATTTAACCAATTTAAAAGTAATTATAAAGTACTATTTTTAAGACATAGCTAACCAATATAGCTAATTCCGTGGAATACAATTTCCAACAGATTCAACAAATTTTAGCTAACAGTTATTATATATTATTTTAACTAACCAATTTAGCTACCCTCATCGGAGATGTTCTTAGTTGGTTTAGTGATTGTTTGTTAGACTTGACATTTCCTTTAATATTATATAATTTTTTTAAAATTTGAATTGAATTTTTTAAAATATGAATTTTGTAAACTTACTTTTTAAAAGATATATGATTTGATAAAAATTATATAAATGTTGTCGGTGATATTTTTAGATAAGGAGAGATTTTAATTAGAAAATATAGACATATTTATTATAATCATTGTAATAAACTGCAATTCTGTTTCGTGTTTCCATTTTTTATCTCATAAATTCTCAATGCTCTGCAGTATTGTGAGTTTGAAGGAATACTAGAATATATACATATTTATTATAGTATTGTATTAAAGATATTATATATACCTTATTTCTTATAGGAGATAGATTATTCTAATCTAAGTTGTCAACCAATTGCATTGCTCATGACATATAAACACTTGAATCCAAATCCGTTAAATATTCATTCATTAAACCACTGATACATTGTAGTCGTAACCATTATTCATTCATACTTTATTGCATAATAAAAGTTTTAATTCTACCACAAATCTGGGTTCTTACAGTCTCCCCTCCTTAAAAGGATTCCGTCCCGGAATCAGGTAGAAAACAAAGAGTCGCTTGTCTGTCATTTCTCTTTCCAGTTTCCCGGTCAATTATTAATCATTCCAATCCTTTTACAGCACATCTCACCAGTGCTACTATACCCCCTTTTTCCTTTTTATTCAACTTTGCTACTTTTTATAAAACACGTTATCCTGGTTATGCTCTTACCCCATCATATACTATTACCCTTATTGGTATCTGCAGTGACTTTGGTATCACTATCGCGCTGCGAATTCGGAGATAACCTCACTCGCACTATGCATTTCTTGATCGTTTTAATCTTCGCAATCTCGATCAATATAGAGAAGTGGAAAGATTTATTGAGAGATCACTATGATCAATGAACATTTGTTATATTGCATAGTTAGTACAGAAGGGGGCCAGCCTTTAGTACCTGACAAGCAATTAACAGTTAATGGTATTCCGCATAGACTTCTATCACACAGAAAGATATTCACTCAGCAGTACCTCCCCTCCTTAAAGGGTTGTTCTTCTCAATTCAAAAAGAAGATAAATAAAAGAGAAGAAAAGAAGAGAATTATAGAAAATTTTCATGATTGCAAAATATCATAGTTAGAATTTACCTCTGAACTATAGAGGTTCATTAGAGAAGAAAAATAATCGTAGTCGTATCAAATACTATTTCATCATAATTTCACGTGTCAACATATCCTCGCTGCTCTGTCCATCATTCTATGAACCTATACTCTTGTTCAATCTTAGCAACACTCACTTTTGGAAATCCTTCAACCTCTCAGGTTAAATCATAATTGTTACTGACATTCCACGCCATGCTAATAGCTCTTTCATATTCATGATACTAACACCATTACGTTGTCATCCCGAGAGTTCGTTAGAAAACTCATTCATTAATCCATTCATAACATTCCTTGCTTCACATTCCATAATTGTTTTCCCAATCTTTTCTTTATCAATCACATACTTCTTATTATCTGATTCTTATTCTCTTCTGTTATTTATCTCTACTCATCTCGTTATTGAGACATCCTTTGTACTTGGCACCTCCTTATTGGTATCCCGTCACCTTTACTCAATAAGCATCACAGTTTTGGGGGTCAAACTTTCCGTTGTTTAACCATCTAAATTCTCATTTTCTCGATCCATGCGTCTCATTATTACTCAATCAATCTATTCCAAATTTCCCCGAATTCCCCCAACTTAAAGGGAGTTAATCTGTTTGTCATTTATACTTTCAATTTCAACTTTCCGTTGTGACCAACAACCTTTGCCATGTCAATCTCATACTTTTCTAGCTTCATTGTTGGGGTTTCTCAGGAGTCCACATATCTAACTCCCTTATTGTTCCCCAAACTTTATTCCCTTTATGTCCTCAACCCTACGTTCCTTTCATCATCATCTTGTTTCTATTTCGACTATAATCTCTTTATGAACCATCATAGCATATCATTTATCTCAAAACTCACGTCTTTCCGAAATTAAACCATCCTAAGTAAACCTTGACGATTTCTCTAACTTGGATCCAATACAATCTATTTCTGTTTTTCATTCCGACATCTCCACAGTCGTTATCACTTAATTTCTCAGAAGAATCACCACCACATTAAAGTAGTTCATTGTTGAATCACCATCATTTGTCGTTTACGTAGTGCTTTACTAGTTAATCATACGGGTTTCATAATTGTCAGATTAAAATTCTCTAGGAAGACAAAATAATCACTATCCCTTATCCATAAGGAGTACTTCCTGAAATTGATGTAGATATTAATGAAGCAAATAAAATTGCAGAAGAGCTTCGAGCATCGCAGTTATGACAGGTTGATAAAATTATTAATCATATATCTTCAGTAGAAGACTGGAAGCTTAACAGTTCACTTAATCAATTTCGTACCATGGTCCTGATTTTCCTCAATATAGGACCTCCTAAAGTGTGTAATTTGCTTAAGACGATATCAGGAATTGAATCTTTACTTAAACTATTATTACAGTCGATTCTTGCACAATCATCAGAAGGAATGTAAATTCCTCCACTCCAATATGACCTTCAAGGTCCTTCCAAATATCATTCTGTTTCTTCGGTATGAGTATTTATAATTACTCCTCTATACTTAAAGTGTCGGCCACCTCATTGGCCTTTCCTGATAATAATAATTTCTTGTAATCAATGTTCTCCCAATCTATTCCAACTCAAATTTTTCTACCTCATTCCCATAACTATTGGGTGAAAGCATTCTCCCTTAAGCTCTGCTGAAGGAGAAAAATATCTATCAGTCTTTTTCCATAAGTTATTGCTTCCACCTTTCTGTGTGAACTTTATCACGGTTACTCCTAATCATACCTAGGATATTTCTTCTCTTAGTTCTTTGTTGTTTTAGGATAATTTCAACCTTTATTTGGTTCAATCCATACTTCCTCATGGTCTCATACATGCCTCATCTAGCATTATTATTATGTCATACATTCCCTACCAACTTCCATTTTTGAAACTTAGGATATTAACTCTCTCTTTGTAAAATCTCTTAGGCCATCTTCATCATTCCTCCTGTATTTTCTAGGTACAGGGTATATCAAAATATCACTAATCAATCCTATAACAACTCGGTTTACGTACCTTTCGAAACTCCTTCCAATGAATCCTTAAAGGTTATTGTTGCCTTAGTCAATCCAACTTATATCATCTGAATTCACAATGTCTTTATAAGGGGTAATGTCATCCTTTGGGCATCCCCAGGGTTCATATTAATCTATGGATATTCTATCCTCCTTTCTATTTTCAAGAAATACTTACATCCCGTAATTGATAACCAAATCGTAATCCTTAATAAGGTTCTCTTTTTAATCATTCCCATCTTGATAATCTATAGGTTGCTTAATGCTAGCCTTTCCTTTCGAATAGATGTCAGTCTACATGACCTTCCATCAGACAATATATGTCTATATGCTCTTCTTACAGAAATTGGTAATGGTAGCAAGGATATTCTGGAAGATATTGGTCGAGTTCAACGTGGATCTCTTAATACCTATTACTCTTCTTGAGGATATTCCGTTTCAGATAACATTTATGCATCATACAGCACCATCTCTGACACTCTTCATAAACCTCCATTGATGTAAAATCCCATCGTCATGTATCTCAATTCACTTTACTTCTCTTTCTAGCTCATAAGCTGGTCAATCATATACGCCTTAATCACTTCACTTTATATCCAAAGTTCTCGCGGTTGGCGCTTGGTTAAAAGCACATTACTTTATCCTTACATTGCTGGTCTAGTCACTTTATAATTCTTTGCCACATGGGCCTAAATGGCCGCGCTACAATATGTGAGTTTAGGGTTAGCTAATGGCATTACTTTTCTAGCAATTGCCGGCATAGCGCCTCCTTCGTCCATAGCGAAGATAACTTATCTTGGGTAGGTTATGCTTATCAATATGCTTTTTCCCGCGTACTCTTAAACTTTTTCTTTTTTTATTTGTTCACTGCTTTCCTTTACGCAACAATTCTTAGGTACTAGAGTAGCATAGTCACTTAACTTGAGCACTGCCACTCTTCGTTCACCCCTCTTCCTTGATACCTTCTGATCTTTTCAAAATTTTACTCCATATAAGTCTTAATCGACTTCTCGGTACCGCCTCCGATCACCTTTCCTTTATTTTTATCTTTTCAACTTCTCTTATCAATCCTACGTGCTACATGAGCTTAACACTTTTCGCATAATAGCCTTTTCATTTAAATCAATCCCGAAATTTCTCAGTCCGTTTTGGTCCTTAAATACATTTCCCTTTTTTTTTACCGTCCAATCATTTTATCTCTTCAATCATTTGTAATAATCAGGGTCTGTCCACCAACCCATATAGCGGCTACCTTACCCAATCCACAGGGTTCGCTCCAGTTTCCACTCCCTTCAGTGACGTTCTCTAATAATCAGAAAGACAAGGTTTGCCAAAATTTGTTGAATTTCTTTCCAGAATCATGAAAGTTTTGGTTAATCTATCCACCCACTGGTAATACTAAGAAGATCAATTTCGAAACCTAAAGAACAGTTTTATGAACATCCAAGCAGGTAGAATCGTAAGCAGTTATACTAACGGAATGATTGACATAAAGTTTGAAGTTTAACCACTGGAAAGGAACCAAATATATACATCCCATAGAAGGGAAATTAAAAGTTTCAAACTGAAACATGCCACTTCTTCCCGATACATATACGTCCTAATAGTCGATACTACCAATTGTCAGTATACCTAACCACTAGTCTCAGAAGGAACACTACCGTCGGAGTTAGTCGTTCCACAAAATTGGCACTACAAAGGCCATCCAAATCTGGTGAACCGTGCTGTCCGAATGCATCCGCAATTACTCTGTCGTGCTGCATAAGCACACCACCTAAACCTATATGAGGTGCATCATAATATATCACAAAGTCTTTCTCCTTCCATTAGGCAACGCCAACGCTGGGTCGCCTCCAATTTCCTCTTTAGCTTCAGGAAGATTTTCTCATTTTTGCAGGCGTGGTTGGCCTTCCTCAATTGAAACTGCCTTTATTCTTGGCAGGGTCAACCAACACTACTCACTATTGATCGCATGTCCTAATAACTGAACTTCATTTTATCGGAATTCATACTTCAGAAACTTGGCATATACTTGCTCCTTCAGGTTCCATCTTTAAAATATTCTCCATTACCTCTTAACCACTGATAGTATTACTTGATCCATTTATGATTCAACATTGGGGTAATCTTAATGTAACTACTATAATCCATTCAAGGAAAAGAAGGAATTTAATATTCCTCTGAATCACATGCATCTAATGTTTCTTGTTCATCATTCAACTGAGTTAAAATAAACCTATACTTAGTCCCTGACAGTAGTCTTATTACGAGTTTATCATAGACTCACTGGTCTTTTCCTCTTGTAAATTCTAAGATCATTGTCTCACTTACTACTTCTTTATATAACTTTATCCAATCATGCCATCACTTCCCAATGTCTTTACTTTCTAAGCTGATCCATTCATAAAATGAACATTTCCTTGAATCAAACCACCTCATCAATCTTAATTTGACTTTATAGATTATAATCTATAAAATCTGCCTTCTCATGGCGAATTACTATTGATAATATTCACACTAATCCATTCATTAAGTGATATGGCACTTGCTGCCTCTATATCGATGTCTTTGATAATCATGTACCACTCTAACTCTTTTCTCATTAATATGAAGGTCTCTAAGGATTCTTATCTATCCACATATAAGATCTCAAGTAATTCTTCCAATCCGCCTTACTTGCTGGTACTACATCCGGTAGTCCGGTTACGAATCCAATATGCATCTTTAGTTTTCTTAATAATATCTCAGTTCTTTACGCTCACTTCTCTGAGCACTATACCTTAGCTCTTACAGTCTCTCTGGCTGTAGCCCTCATTTCCTTAAGGGTAAATTCCTTATCCTTCACAGGGTTCACCTCCTTAGCTGGAACCTCCTCCGGGTTCTCAGTAGGGTACTCTATCGAATCCATAATCCGATCGTCAGCATATAATAAAGCATCCTCGTGATGCTGCACGTAAGCCTCAAGGTCTGTCGCCTTACTAGTCGATACGATAACGAGCTAAGTTACTATCATGATACTTAAGAGTTCCCATAAGGGTTTTAGGTGAACTTGGCAAGAGTTCTTATTATCTTATTGAATTTATTATTATAACGTCGCATCATCTCTGGGATATATAACTCTCGCTCTGATACCATTTCTGTAATAGCCCCAGATCCGGGGTCGGGGACCTGGTCGTTACGGTCTCATATTCCATAAACAATACTTGCACTTGAATCAAAATAAATAAATAGCATTCTATGACCCCACAGTAATACCACATCACATACAACCAGTTATAGTCATAGAGATGAAATTGAAATAATTCTCTAATCATAGGATCCATAAGTTATAAGTTATTACAACCCAAAATGATTACAGAATAAGTTTAATAGTTTCTTGCCGTTGATTTACATAAGTCATACATATAAGTAAGTCTGATACATAAAAGCTACCAGTCTAGCTTACTGGCTGCTCCTACCTCAGCAATAGCTGCTATGACAATAGCGGGTAACCCTCTGACGGCTGTCACCTGCTTGCGTTGAGTGCGCCTTGTGCGGGCCATCAGATCTACTGTTGTTGTGATATAATAAATAAAGCAAGGGTGAACAATAGGCCACCAAAAGTAATATATAACTGAACAAGAATATATAACAATTCAAAGGATATCTTTGAAACCATATGCCATGCATTGACGAACATATTGCCAGTATAGCGTAAAAGATGAAGTTACAAGGTAACTCAAAATATATACTCTGTAGACATATCTGCTATGCAAAGATATGGGCAATATATCAACATATATCATATGGAAGAAATTGCAGGAAAATATTGCACTTCCAGTTTGAACACTTTTCAACCCTGCCAACACTGATAATGTTGCAGAAAATTTCCAACTTTGAAAGATTAACTAATACAGGAGCATTGACGCGCAGAAGCCATAACGTTTGCGATGATCAGTCGTATGTTATGCATCTCATGATTATTCTCTACATGTAGAAGGAAGAACAGACGGATTTACTTGTCCACCGCCCCCTGGAACTCCCCGGCCAACGGTTGGGCCATTGATGGACCGGCACCACTCGGCCACTTACACGGCTCCTATTTCGAGTAACATCTATGACTCTGAAACGTAAATTCGTCCCCCCTTCCCCAAGTATAATACTTGTTGATAGGACTCCACAAAGTAGTCGTATCTAATTGGAAAGGAAAATTCACCAATATTACCCAAGCTGTTGCTTGTTAATGGATATCGACTTGTTCCATCCAAAATGCGGGTCACCACTAGCTATCATATACATACTAACCAAAAGATGGGAATGCGCAAGCGTACATAGATGTCATCCCCTAAACCAAAAAGACTATACTAAGTCAACCGCAGCAGTAATTCAAGTCATCACTAGGTGAACATCTCACCAACCTTACTATGGAACTCTACTATGATATCGAAAATCGTGGTAGCAACTCTGGTCCAATCAATCTGCCCGGTACTGGATGATGGCAATGCAGCAAGGTCAGTCTGTAGTCCAGTCAGGACAGTAAGAGCAATCTGGTGCATAATCTCCATAGGAACGTCCCTAACCAGCAGACTCCCTCCATGGTGCACAACAAAAGGATCTGGAACAGACAACAGTCGAAGGATACCATCCCTAGTAGCAAAAATCTCCTCATAACGAGACCAAAACTAGCGATAATGCTGAAACAGGGTATGGTGAATGTGCCAAGGAACCATCTCTCCTTCCATTCCAGCATACTCAGCAAGAACAGGCATACCAGCAGCAGTAGCAGTCACAGTAGTCTAGGAAGGAGAAGGAACAGGGATAGTGGGTGCAGATGGAGCTGTATCACATGCAGGAGTAACACTGACAGGTGGAAACATGTAGCCAGGTATAGTAGGGACTGTCGAAGTCGAAGCATATGTCGGAACATGAGTAGTAATCAAGTCCAAAAAAGCTGATACTCTGGTGGGTGTATCCACCCTGGAGACTGAAGCAGATAGGCTGGGTATAATCTTGGTACGGATAGGTGACAACTGGCTCTGAGGTAATAGGATCTGGTGTCTCATATCTGAACATCTTAGGGGTAAATAGCACTGTAGTCTCTACGATCATGGTAGGAGTTGGAATCTGATCTGGCTACTCAATCTCTGGAGTAGGAGTCTCTAGGTCAATCACTGGTATCGGTGAGTCAACAACCTCTATAATCTGGTCTGGAGAATGCACTAGGTCTATCACATGCGGAGGAGAAGGTGTAAGAATCCGGATAGAAGAATCCTCCGTGTCACTATCAATCGGCATAAACTCCTCTGATGGGTCACTGTCTGACTCTGAGCTGGGATCTAGAGGTCCCTGAGGGTAGGGTGTAGGAGATCTGTCTTTAACTGAGCGAAAACCAACTGGTCCTGAAGTAGACATCTACAAAAGTACAAGGAATACCAGTCACAACAGGTTCTAACCGACTAGTTACATATATAGATATATAAGGGTGTAAGACACTTAGTGCTAAAACCTCAACATCGTATTATATCTCTAAACTCTCACGTCATGTTATAATTCAAGGCTTGTATGATTCCTAAAAATATAACTAACGCTCTGATACCAAACCTGTGATGTCCCCAAATCCGCCTTGACCGGGGACCCGGGTCGTCACGTTGTCTGGATATCTTGCAACACACGTTAGCTTAATAATAAAGAAAAATATTTATTACAACGGAGCATAAGTGTCCCACTCCACAAATCCAAGATCGGTCTCACACATTAATACAATACGATTTATTACATTTCTGAATAATATCTTACATACGATCATAAGGTAGAAAGATAAAGGTTCCAGCTGGATATTCTAGTCCCTGTCAGCATAGCCTTGAGCCTTCCCTTTTCTTCTGGATCCCTGGCTGGACGTCTCGCAACTCTCCTTCTTGACAGCTGAATAAATATTGTAAAGCAAGAATGAGCAACTATGGTGCTCAACAGGTTCTCTCCTTACTCGGTATATAAATATAATAAAATTTACCGAAAGAAATACGCGAAATTTATGAACAGTCTGATATCAACAATCTGACATTGACTTAGGACTCATCTCATTAACAGAATACTCGAAAGACTCATTTAGTGTAACTCTGATGACTCATGAGAAATGAATAAACTGGTCTTCCAACCTCTCGGTATCTCGGTGGGGCGATCAACTATCCGACCGGGAATACCGTCCTCCTATGACACCGTACTTCGCCCGATCACGGCTACAATACGATATCAATGAAAAATAATATATATGTATGAATGCTAGCATCATAATGGGTTATTAAATCAACCCTGGCAACATAGTGCCTAAAATATTCTCGTGCCTATATAACGGTACACGAGTCTCTCTTTCTCTATCATGGGTCTCTTTCCCAAAATTCGACCAGTAAAATACATAATAACCGAACATTTAATGAATAGATAATTTGAGATAAACTTCACAGGAAAATACTTGTTAATCTGGCGGACTGCCAGTCTGACTCAATGTGCCACCAATCCGAACAATAGACTGATGTAAACTCTCAATAATCATATTTTATTGGTTGTCACGAACAAAGTGCCAACCCCTGACAATAAAGGCAACTATCTCGAAATAATGAGAATAGTCTTAAAATGAAATAAAATGAGTCGTACTGAACAATTAGTTCCACTCGAATATTTATAATACTCATAATTGATGAACGTTTAAATGGGAAGTTTTTCACTTGATCAACGAGTAAACACTCTAACGATCCTAATTTTATAATGCTTATTTGTTGGTTCGAAAGATGAACCAACTCAAAGATAATCAATAAATATTGTCAAATTTGTACAATAAATTCGACTGAAAAGAATGAATTTAACTATCCCGAACAATGAGATTAGTTCAACTGAATCAAACTAAATAGTCGTCTCGAATTAATGAGATCGACCCGATAGCAACGAAATTGCTCCTACGCTTATAGGGGATACGATTCACAAGTAAACTACTTTACAGTAAAATAATATTTAACGAGAAAATAATACTCAAAATGAAATTATTTAAGCATAAATGGTAACACAATAAGTCTCGAAATTTATAGCTCGAAAAACAAATATGGTATGAGATAATTAGAATAGAATTATGAAATTTCCGAGATTTAGGGTAGGAATGAACTTGCCTCTGTCTCGACGCTAAACTCTACCGAAATAGTAAAAGCGTTACCCGCGAGCGATTGTCTTAAGTCTCAGAAAGAAATTCTATAATAATTTATCAAAGTAATTGTAGTACTCGGGTAAGAAATTGATCACGTAATGTCACATAATTTCTGTAATCATGTCATTGGATAATCAACTAATTCTCAAAAATAATTTGAAATATCCTCGTAATCCTTTAAAATCTTACTAACGCCTTATTTGCGAAATGATAATTTAAATGGAGGCTCTATTCGCTTATCCTATTAAATTTTACGAAATCGTGTTTTAGGGTATCGTATGATTCAAAATAAGGTTATACGTGAAAGTCTCGTTCTAATTATTCATAAGGGGATTTTCTCACTAAAAAGGTCTCTAATTATTTCTAAATAATGGCTGACAATTAATTATTTAATTCGTAATTCTAATTTAAAATGACTCGTATCAAGTCTCTATGATTTACATCAAAGTTCTCTAATTAGTCCTAATTATTTGCTAACAATTAATTAATAATTTAAAATTGCTTCTTTAAAATAAATTAGCTCTTATGAATTCTCTACGATTCTCTAAAATGTTTTAATTTAATTAAGTCCATTTTGGAGAAACAATAATATAAATCTCTATTTATTCTCAAAATCAAAGAATCCATTTTTATTAAATTTAAATCCATAATAATTATTTCTATTTTTAACAAAATATGAATCTTTCAATAAAAAATCTATTTTAATTATCCTCACCGTTTAAATCTCTTTTACCCATTTTTAGTATTCAACTAAATAAAACAAACATTCCATTTTATTTCCCATTTTAAATGACCAATATTTTTATACCAAATTTTAATCCAAACAAAATATTCACTCTTTAATTTTCACCATAACTAATACAATTTAATAATTGAAAACACCCCTCCCCCACCTTATCTTCTTCCTCCCCGCTGCTCACCACCGCCGACCGTCGGCGATTCGCCGGACCACCACCACCGATGTCGCCCCTCTCTGTCTCTCTCTCTCTCTCTCTCTCTCTCTCTCTCTCTCTCTCTCTCTCTCTCTCTCTCTCTCTCTCTCTCTCCTCCCCCCTCTCTCTCCCCCCCCTCTCTCTCTCTCTCTCTCTCTCTCTCTTCGACTCCGTCTCTCTCCTTCTCGACCTCTCTCGATCTCTCTCTTCGACTCCATCTCTCTCCTTCTCGACCTATCTCGTTCTCTCTCAAATCTCCCATCTCTCTATCTCAATATCTCAACCTCTCCCTTAATCTCTCATTTCGAACCCCTTTCTCTCTAATCTCCCCGCTCTATTGCTCTCTCTCTGTCCATCTCTCCCTCCGCCCTATCTCTTTCACTCTCTCTTCGATCCCACTCCGCCTCTCTTAACTCTTCTCTCACTCTATCCTTGTTTCTCCCTCATAAATCTCCCTCTCCCCCCTTCGATTGCCAACCCCCGCCCCTCTACACAAGTACCGGCAACACCCACCACCGCCGGTCACCTCCACCGCCGCAGTGGTGGCCTCAAAACCGACATGCAACCACCCATATACTCCCCAATCACAAAACCAATTGTCAAAGCCCCAAATTAATCATGATCCACACAAAAATGATTATACAAAATATTAAACCCACAAAATTTAAACTATTTGCTTCAAAACCTAATTAAAACTTACAATATAACAACAACATCACATAATTATGATTACAAAAAGATTTATAAGGGTACAAGATCATACCCACTTGTGAAAAATCAAAACTTTTAGAATTTGATAAAAACCCCAACTTCTCGGATCGTTGATTTTAATATATGAAATTGAAGTACCGATTACGGTTTAGCCAAAAATCTTATTGCATGCAAATTTTGGGAAGAATCTATGAAGTTATGAGCTTTGGAAGTTTACTAATAATGGAGGATGAGTTTTGTGTTTTTCTCTCGGTAGATGATGAGAGACTTAAATGGGTTATGCTTGTTTCTCTTTTTCTAACTCTAATTTATACATGTAGTATTGTTTAGTTGGGTTGTAATTAAAATCAATTTATTGGGCTTAAGGAGTTGGCCCTAATCCAATAAAATACTCTTGATCCACTTGATAGAAAAAAGAAAATTCTCTACTCAATATTCTATGCAATAATATTATTAAAACAAAAGAAATCAAAACAACAAATATAATAATAATAATAATAATAATAATAATAATAATAATAATAATAATAATAATAATAATAGATACCTATAATAACAACAATAGGAATTATAAAAATCCTAATTAATCGCACTGGTTTTATATAAGATTATTCGTAAGTAATAAAATTTCTCACGCTCGTCATCGTAAAGAAATTAAAATGCTAATACTAAAAGAAATAATAAAATTTATTTTACTTAAACAAGGAAGCTTGATATAATTATTATTAGTAAAATTTACGGTTATTACATGCAAAGTTTAAAAATTAGAAAACTGGGAGCAAAATGTAAAATGGCCATATCTGGAGTTATGATGATTTACAAAACTATAAAGTAAACTGTAAACATTAAAAGGAAAAATTACAGATTTACCTTCATGGGGTCTTATCATTAGTTTATATGCATAAAATTCTCTCATAGTAATATACTCCCGATGCTTACGTTCATCTTCTGGTTCCTCCATTTCATTTTTGATAACTGGCTGTCTTCTTTTGTCTTTTTTCTTTAATGGAATCTTCTTACGAAAACCATCGTCACCGTTTGGAAAAAGGAGCGGATATTGAAGTTGCATGAAGTGAACATTAGTCTCAAAAATACGCTTCAATTTTTAATTCTTCTTTTGGACAACTATATCTCTCCATCCACAAGTATTCTGAAGATCTCCAACAATTAGTGCACCAACTTCGTCGGATGGTCCTACTGGATTGGGCCTACTGGACGCAGATGAGGAAGAAACTAATAACAATTTTACTACTTCCGGCTCTTGATTTCGGAATCTATCCATTGCCATGCGGAATCTTTTAACCAACTTGTTATTTTCATCAAGCATTAAAAGCAATCCTTGAACAATTTCAGGATCAGTACCATCACTTCCAGGAATAGCATTTTTTCGGTTCTTTGTTTTAATTTCTTTGTCATAGACATAGAGCTGGCAGTACTTTGGAGTTTCTCCGTTAACTGGACATATGATTCCTATTAAATGGTAATTTTGGCCACACAACTTAAACGTATAGGGAGCTCTACCCTTGTTAATCTTGTTATCTATTTTCCCACCCAAAGATGTTAAGGCAAACATAGAATTATAGATCTGAATGTTCTTTTTATAGTGTGCAGTTTTTGGACCTCCGGACAACAACTCTTTTAGAAATGTTGGTGGTGTCTTTCTGGAGGAAGCTCTACCTGGCCATTCTTGCAACACATTGAAAAAGTTGGACTGTGATACTTTGTTGATTTGTTATTCTTCTCTGCATTCCACATAATAGCTTTACAATGAGGACAAACTTTGTCAAGATTACCCAAATCCATTATACATATCTTATTTAGTAATCCATGTAAATGATCTGTTTAAAATCTATTTTATATGACATCAATTATAAGCAATGTGAAGTAAAATTTCTATGTTTGGCAGAGAATTAACAAAATATACCTTCATACAACATATCGAGCTCACTTTCATCGTTATCAATGGCATATTGAGAAGGAATTGCTAGATGAAAAGATTCAAAATTATTCATTAGGTGATACTCCAATACATGCGATTTTAATATTGTTTATGTTGAAAGTAATATAAAAAAACTTACAATCTGCGTCATCATCTTCAGAGTATTCTGGTTCAAAGTGCTCTACAAAGTATTAATATGGTGGGTGAAATTTAAGCTGTAAACATCAAAACACCAAAGAAACATAATACAACTACTAATTTATACCTGATTCTTCTTCGTCGGGGTTATCCGTGGCATCGTTAAAACTATCCAATAAGTTCTTTGCCGTAGATTCAGGATCAATATCAATATGGTCTTTATTAGTCCATTGAGGTACATCTTCTGAACCTGTTGAAAAGGATTATTTCCATGGAAAAAATTAATGTTAGAATATAATTTTGAAGGAGATATATTTTTATATTCATGTGTTCTTTAGGTTATACTAACATATAACCTGCTGGAATGCTGATAATGTATCCCATTCATAAAGTTACCAATAACAAACAACAAAACTTAAATGGTTGTTTGGAACGTGATATGATTGATGCAGGTAACTGGAAAAATGGTATCCCAGATTGCCTATCTTGCATATACCTTGTATAATTGATGTTTGATGTTGCACTTGATAAGTCTAATTCAACAACGGTGACGTTTTAATATGCCGATAAAATATGGTATAGAATGAATAATTTATAATTGAGGACAACTACTTTCGAATATTAGGGATCTAAATTACATACGTGGTACATTAGAACGTGATATGGTGGAAGCTGGTAATTGAAATTTTGAGTTGCTCGTACTTCCTTTATTGTAATTATTACTTTTAGGCTGATTTGGACTCGAGCTTATAATACCTGATATATAAAAAGCAAAATGTGAATATGATGATAGAAAGAACAAAAGTAGGCTGACGTAAAACTTGTATAATTTGCTAATATTTCATATTGTACAATGTTGAGAACACGCTGATAGATGTACCTGAGAAATTTAAATCACCTAGTCTCCTTGCAGCTGGGGAAGACATCGAAATTTGATTTTTTATGGTACGTATTTGTTCTTACATAGAAAACAACAGAAAGTTACTATTTGAGAACTGATACATTGACATCTATACTACTCCAAAAAGTATATATAATTGAAAAAAATTACCTTTTATACTGGAAGATGCATAATGCGTACTTATTGGAGTTTTCACATTCTTATTAAAATCAGTTAATTGGTTTAAAGCGGCCGCTTTAAAAATAAATTTCCTGGTTAATGAAAATTTAATAATAGAAGCATATGGATGGAAATTCAAAATGTGATCTATGCATATTGTACCTGAACCAAAGAGAGATGAATTAGTAGGCAACTCCCCCGAATGCTTAGAGGAACTGCCATAATTAATTGACAAAGAAGATTTGTCTAAACTCTTTAGTTGACAGTTCTGATCTATCTCATAAAATGGACTGCGGGTTTGCACTGATTGTGATCCTAAAAGCCAATAAAAAATTAACACTACACCATATATGGGCTTTAACAACGCTTTTTTCAGTGTTACAAGCAAAAGTGTAACCATATATGCCTTAAAATTGGTCTAAGCCTACACTTTTTTTAGTGTTAGCATTGCTATAAATGAGTGTTATCGTAGACTTCATACTGTATCTATCGTAACGTTGTATTCGGTGTAGCTCTTCAAACTTAATTAAAAAAATCGTAGGCGGGCTCAATTCTTTTGTTGAGGTGGGTCAATTCTTTTGTTCAAATATTCACTCAATTAATTAGGCGGGTCAAATATTTCACTCTCAAATCTCAATTATTTTCACACGTCTCAATTATTCACTCAACTCTCTCTCTCTCTCTCTCTCTTAACTCTCTCTCACGGTTCTCTAGTTAGGCGATAAATATACTAGGGTTCCTCATGGGTTCTCTAATTTAGGGTTCTTCACAAGCAATTAGCATTCTCTACGGGTTCACTCAACATTAGGGCTTCGAATGGAATTGGGATTCTGTACGGGTTTTCTAATTTACAGTCTTTACGGTTTCTTCTTCAGGTCTTCTTCTAACCGTCTTCTTCTTTACTAACTCCCCAAGTCTTCTTCTTTCTTATATGGACATGTTTTTATGATTGGGGCTTCGATTATGAATGTTTATTTGTATTTTTTGTATGTTATGTTTACATTATTCTTATGACATGTTTCGATTGCATGTTTCAATTATGAATGTCTCGATTATATATTTTGATATTATCTTTCAATTGTAATTGGTATAAAATAACTGTATATTATGTTTTGTGTTATGTGGTCCTATTTATGTATATTTTGATGTATTAATATGCCCTCAATTAGATGCTGCCTATATTCTTTTTAGCTTACAATAGATTGATTTTTACAATATAGTGATTTTTAATATATTTTGATGCATATATTCTTTTTTTTAAACATATCAATATGACACTTATAGATGTTTATTAAACCACTTTGGACTGATTTGTTGCTGATATGTATCTCAAAGTATGAGTAATTATCGGTGGACCCTTTCTGATAGGAAAGTCATATCCTTTTTGAGTGCACAATGTTGGTATCTCCACTAGTGTGAATTTTAGAATTCAAAATCATAACATGCTTCTTGTAGAGACCGAAGGATCTTACACATTACAGCAGAACTACACAACCATTAAATGTTGAGTAAATCTCCCATTAAAGAGGTAATTTGGGAAGGCAAATTATTCAAGCAGATAGAAGGTTTCTATTATTTTCCATTTTTATTTCATTTTTCTGTTGCCATGATTTTTCCTTCACGTTTATATTGATATGATTATGATAATTGATTAGTATACTGGTGTACATTTTGGAAGCCTTCGTGATTATGGTTTCTATTTTTAAAACATGAAGATTCTTATTTTCTGTTGATGGAATGTTTCTGCTGGTGCTACTCGTCTAAATCCTCAAGGATCTTTCAGAATGGTCAGATTTCTTTGACAGATTTCTATGTGATTCACAATAATTATCAAGATGGCGTACAACTCTCAATGGTATTTCACACTTAGCACCTAAAACTCCAACCGAGTTCAAGTTATTGCAAACTTGTTTATTTATGCATATATTCACCGGATTATCAAGTATTGTAATTTGGATGCATAGTCTAGCAGATGTTCTTGACACTGATATTAAAATATGGTCAAGTCGAAAGGAGGTCCCACACCATTATTTACCACCATTTAGGACTTATCTTAAAATAAATTACTTACCTTTTCCCCACATCATTATTTACCATCATTTTGGTTGTGGGCTATCTTAAAATAAGTTATTTTTCAATGAGATCACAAGAGTGGCGTGATCATACATGGCTGGTAGATTAAAGAAAAAGCCAGCGTGAACTATGAAATAGGTTAATGTCTAAAATATTCATTCATTTATTTTGGGGAGTTTATGATGCAGTATGTACGGTTGTTTAATTTATTTTGTTTTTGGGTGTTGCAGTTAAAATTCAAGTGAACTTCTTTGAAAGGAAATGTATTACTAAGGAAACTTTAGTAAATGCGGAAAAGATGCTTGTGGTTGGTTCTAAAGAAGAGATGGTGCAAACTCCTAAATTCCAAGTTTCTGATTCAAACACAGAATCCCGTGATGTTGGTAGTAAATGTGGCGATACGGCTACATTATCGAAAAGAAAAAGGGATTCATGCACGGATCTTCATGTATCTTCTCAGCCCGAAACTAGTGATGAATTGGAAACATGTGTCGCGTGCTCGAAAAGGCAAAGGTACTTAATATGTATGCACGCTCTTTTTTCCTTTTCGTGTTTGTCAGATTTCATATAGCTGGATTGTTAGACTAAAATTCGAGCGATTTTAGCAAACTTTAATGGGCTCGTGTTTGGAACTAAGTTGAGAAATGCCCTGACTGAGTAGTGATCATTCCTTGCTATGCATTGTTACGGTTTTAGTAAATTTCGAGGTTTATTGACGGAAACACTGGAAGAATAATCAAATGTTAATATAGATGTCAGGTAATTTATTCATATCATTATTGTTCTTGCTTTGTCTTTGTATAAGATAGCTATGTACCTAGTCACAAGTATGCCATCTCTTTTCCCCATTATTCAAGAATGGTGCAGGGATTTGGTAGACTTGGATGGGAAAAACTGATGCTTATTTGAAAGCCCTATTATTCGTACAAGCTTATACAGTGATTTTCCGTGTTATATCTATCTGAGCTTAACAGAAATTTTTAATGTCTATCTTTGAAGTTTGATAATAAACTTTATGGTGTACCAGGTTATGTAATGGTAAATATTGTAAGACAAGCTGCCATTCATCTTCTTTAGATCACGGGTGATGTCCTAGTCGGAGTTTGGCAGTGCTTTCAATGTTTGAACAGTAAGATGCAGGCTGATGCTTGTCCATTGTCTCCAAATATAGAGGCAATCTGGAATGCTAGAGAAACTGAGATCTCAGATGCTGAAGGTGGAAGAACTAGTGCATTGATATCGACATCCTAAAAAAATAAAATTATTCTTTTAAGTTATATGCATGAACTTACATGGATTACATAATCAAGTTCTGTATTGAAAAATTAGTAGTACTAGTAACTTGATGATTTGCTTTCTAGTTTTTCCTTGTTAGTTTGCACATGGGACTCTTTTCTGAGCGCTGCTTAATTTGTATCCAGGATTACGAAAGGAAAAGCAATATTTTGTCAAGTACAGATGTCTTGCTCACATTCACAACCAGTGGATTCCGGAAAGTTGGTTGTCTCCTGAAGCTGAAAAACTTATTGAGGAATTTAATAAAGAAAGAGTGGTTAAACATATCTCGAGGCCCCTTCTTATTTTTAACATTTCACCATTCAGTTTACTAGAATAGTGGAATTCTTACACAGTTATTCTTATCACTTGGTCCTACTAATGATTTTTTTAATGCAGGCTGTGAAGTGGAATGAAGAGTGGGTTATACCATAGCGACTATTGAAGAAAAGATTGCTGTCCCTTAATCAGGAGAACAATGCTCCTCCTCGTACTTCAAGTTGTTACTACGAGTGGCTTGTGAAGTGGAGTGGCTTGATTACAAAAGTGTTATATGGGAGTTGGATAGTTTTCTAAGCTCTGTTCATGGTGCTAATCTTATAAAGGAGTACGAGAATCATAGGTTACGTTATGAAACTTAAAATTTCTGCATGCAACTCAGTTTTTTTGGATGTGTGCGAGGCAGGCCACTTGTATCATATGATATTTCTCTGCAAATGTGATGAGAAATAGGCAATGGTTTTGGATTTTCTTCAAGCTACGGTGTAACAAGTTGATGTTAAGAAAGCCCTGCAAACCGAAGGTGTTGAGGTTGCTAATAAGTTGGTACTTAACTTTTAAACTACTCAAGTTAGCAACTTACATGCTTACCTTTTCTTAAATTTCTTAAGTGATTTAAGCTAGGCCTATGGCTTGTTTCGGTATTAATGTGATCTTTTCTTCCTGCTTCACCAGTTTTCTTTTGTTCTTTTTATTTTAACAGAGTATAACTGAGTCTTGTCATCTGACATGGTTTGAAAGTCATTTGTCATCGTATTAGTCCTTTGTCCTTTTATCAATCATTTGTTCTATCATTTCGATCACTAGTATCCTTTTCATTATGGATTATACAAAAAAAATATTGTCAATTCTATGAATAACATTTCGCTGGAGGATGAAGAAGATGGAGTCTTGGCATTGGAGAATGAGGAACTGGCGAGTAATGATCAATTGTTTTCTGGGTTTGACGCTAGTCTCTGTGTTGTTGCTCGTTTTATCTCAGAGGGACATGTGGATTTTAATGCTATGCAACAAACATTGGCGGCCCTTTGGAAACCTGGAATGGGTGTATACATTAAGGATTTAGAAACCAATCTGTTTCTTTTTCAGTTTTACCATGAAGTTGATGTTAAGAGAGTAATGGAAGGTTGCCCATGGTCGTTTAATAGGAGTGCTTTGATAATGGCCAGGATGAAGGAAGGAGACAACCCCCGTACTGTCGATTTGAATAAAATTGATTTGTGGGTGCAGATTTACGATCTCAAGGCAGGATTCATGACTGAAAGGGTTCTAAAGGAGGTTGGTAATTATATAGGCATGTTTTTCAGATCTTGTTCGTCTAAATTTGAAGGAGTATGGAGGGACTACCTTCGAATTCGAGTCACGATAGATGTTCTTAAGCCTTTAAAAAGAAGAATTAAGATTAGAAAAGCAGGAGCGCAATGGGACTGGATAAATTTCAAGTACGAGAATGTTCCCACCTTTTGTTTCATTTGTGGCTTACTGGGGCACTCTGATAGATTTTGCAACAGCTTGTTTGTCACGAAGGAGAGTGACATTGTCCTACCATATGGGGATTGGATGCGAGCTCCGTTCAGAAAGCAAGTAAAGCCTATAGGTGCTAAGTGGTTGCGTAATGGAAAAGATAATGCTGATCGGAAAACAAACGGAAAAGGTTCTCAGAATCCGTTCAAGGGAGGTGAAAGCAGTTACGATCCAAAATTTTCTCCTGTAAATCCGGAAGCAAGTATTCAGCAATTAGGAGGAGGAGGGAAAGTTGTTCAAACTGACAAAAGAAGCGGGATATTAGAGATAACAGAATCCCATAGTTATGATGCGAATATCACGCTAGTAAATAGAGGGAAGGAAGTTAGTGTGATAGAATCCAAAAAACGTAAAATAGGCAGCAATGTGGACGACCCAATGGGCCTCAATTCATAAAGTATGATGGACTCAGAAGAAGAGGAAAATGTAAGCAATATGCAGACAGGCCCAGAAAACAAAATGATTCTAAAAAACATGTTAGAGGCGAGTACTCAAGTGAGTGCTCACCTAGCATTATGAGTACTATCAGCTGGAATTGCCATGGGCTTGGGACCCCGTGGGCTTTACAATTCCTTAAGGAGATTGTGCTCCAAAAGAAACCCGATTATATATTTTTTTGCGAAATAATTTGTAAGAAAGAAGTGGTCGAGAAGGTTAGAAATTCTATAAAGTTCGAAGGGATGTTTGTTGTAGAGTCTCAAGGTCTTAGTGGCGGAGTGGCTCTAATGTGGAGAAACAAGGAAGATGTATTACTGAGGTCTTTTAATAAAAATCACATTGATGTGCAAATTCGACCAAGAGGAGGGCTCGAGTACAGGTTAACAGGCATATACGGGGAACCAGACAGATCCAAGAGGAGAGAAACCTGGGACCTGATAAGACGTTTGTCGAGTAATAATACATTGCCATGGTGTCTGATTGGCGATATGAATAACGTTTTGTCTCAGAATGATAAGAAAGGAGGTAGACCCTATCCTCGATACCTATTGCAGGGCTTTCAAGAGGTTTTAAATGATTGTGATTTAATAGATATGCCGCTTTGTGGTTATCAGTATACTTGGGAGCATGGTTTTGTTCTAGAAGACAAAATTGAGATTCATTTAGACAGAGCCTTAGTCAACCAAGGTTTTCTCAGTATGTTTGCAAATGCCAGACTCACTAATTTGGAAGTATCTACTTCTAATCATTGTCCCTTGTGGTTAGAAACTCAGATTGTTGTTCAAGCCAATTTCACAAAGATGTTTCGGTTTGAAAATGCATGGTTAAGGGAGCCAATGTGTTATTAGTTAGTAGAAAATGTGTGGAATCACGATCCGAATCGTTATTTCTA
The DNA here is from genome assembly GCA_036435485.1 of Saposhnikovia divaricata. Taxonomy (NCBI): domain Eukaryota; kingdom Viridiplantae; phylum Streptophyta; class Magnoliopsida; order Apiales; family Apiaceae; genus Saposhnikovia; species Saposhnikovia divaricata. The sequence goes on from CM071595.1 coordinate 136,659,069, forward strand.
TGAGAAACTCTCCCAGTGTTCAGAAGTTTTGTCAGCTTGGGGTCAAGAAGTCACAAGTAGTTTCAAAACTCGTATAAGTTGCTACAAATTTTTTTTGAAAACTCTTAAAGGAAGGAGGGATTCAGTGTCTCTTATAGTCGCTCTCGAAGAGAAGAAGAAATTGTCTAAAATTTATGCCCAACAGGAGGTGTTTTGGAGACAACGGTCTAAGCAACTTTGGTTACATGAAGGGGACCAGAATAGTAAGTTCTTTCACCGTGCAACTAAGAACAGAAGAAAATCTAATCAAATTGTTTTCCTGCATAACAATAATGGTGAGAAGGTGGAGTGGGGTAATGGTCTGGAGGAAACAATAACAGATTACTTCTCTCAGTTGTTCAAAGCAACAAAAACGGAGTGGGATAGAGTCATATCTTGTGTGAGTAATAAGGTGACTACAGAGCAAAATGAGATGTTGTTAGCTGAGATCAATGAGAAGGAGGTTAAAGTTGCTCTTTTTAATATGCATCCAGACAAGTATCCTGGTCCGGATGGTATGAGCCCGGGCTTTTATCAGAAATGTTGGCCTATAGTCAAAGACGATGTTGTGAGTTTAGTTAAGCAGTTTTTCGCTACAGGAATAATTGATGATCAGCTTCATTACACTAGTATAGCTCTCATTCCGAAGAAGCAAAACCCTATGGTAATGACGGACATAGGGCCTATATCTCTTTGTAATGTAATATATAAAGTCATATCAAAGGTCTTGTCTAACAGGTTGAAGTTGGTGCTAGATTCTGTGATATCTGATACGCAAAGTGCGTTTATTCCTGGTAGACTGATAATAGACAATATTATGGTAGCGTTCGAGGTTATGCACTATATGAAGAGGAAGACTCAGGGGAAAGAAGCATGGATGGCTCTAAAACTTGATATGTCAAAAGCATACGATAGAGTAGAATGGAGTTTCCTACAAGCTATTTTACTTAAGCTGGGATTTGATCATAAGATAATTAACTTGTTTATTAGTTGCATCTCATCGGTGAAATATCAGATCTCTCATACAGGAAGGAATTTTGGTTCGATCACTCCTTCAGAGGGCCTTAGGCAGGGAGACCCCCTGTCCTCTTACTTGTTTTTGGTTTGCATCGAAGGTCTCACTGCATTAATAAATGATTATGAGAATCAGAGGTTTATTAAAGGTATCAAAGTGGCTCGTTCAACACCTTCTATTTCTCACATGTTGTTCGCAGATGATTCTTATATATTCTGTAAAGCTAGTATGGAGAGTACAGATCATATCTTGCAGATGCTGAATTTATATGAAAAGGCCTCAGGCCAACAGATTAATGTTGATAAGTCTTCGATTTTCTTCAGCAAAAACACGTGCAGCTACTTGAAGCAGGACCTGTGCTATAAGCTTAATTTCAAAGAGGCCAATGACCACAGTTTGTATTTAGGCCTTCCTAATGTGGTTGGGAGGAACAAATCTTCGATCTTTGGCTATATTAAAGATAGGTTACAGGACAAAATTCAAGGCTGGGACAAAATAACGTTGTCAAAAGGATGAAAAGAGGTGCTGCTGAAAACAGTGGCCCAGTCTTTGCAAAATTATGCGATGAGTGTTTTTTTGCTTCCTCTAGAGTTGTGTCAAGACCTCGAGAGACTGATGTGTAAATTCTGGTGGAAATCAAGTTCACATAAAGAAAGAGGGATTCATTGGTTGAGTTGGAATAATATGAGCAAGAGGAAATCAAACGGTGGTATAGGGTTCAGGAATGTTCGAGACTTTAATGTGGCTCTTCTGGGTAATCAGGGATGGAGATTGTTAAAATATCCTGACAAGTTGGTTAGTAAAGTCTTCAGGGCACGTTACTTTCCTAATGGATCTTTCATCAATGCACAACTAGGAAGTAATCCCAGCTACATTTGGCGTAGCATTTTAGAGTCTCAGATTGTGCTGAAGCAAGGAATTGGTTGTCGTGTTAGTAATGGCCAGACAATAAACATAACGGAGGATCCTTGGTTGCCTACAGATCATGATCCTTACATTCATACCAGGAGTGAAGCTATTCAGAATCAAAAAGTCTCATCATTAATGGAAATCAACCCTAATCGCTGGGGTAAAGATCTAATCTTGGACGTTTTTGAAAACCGAGACTCTAACATCATTTTATCTATCCCTCTGAATAATGATGTGGAAGATTCCTGGTATTGGCGCAAGGAAAAGTTTGGTAACTACTCAGTGAAATCTGCCTATTTGATGATACAGGATAATAAAGGTGATCACTCTCTGGATGATAACTCAGGGTTTTGGCGGAAGTTGTGGAATTTGAAAATTCCGCCAAAGGTTAAACATTTTTTATGGCGAGCATCCTCAAACTGTTTGCCAACAAAAGATTTGCTTCGACAGAAACATGTGCAGGTAAATATTGCTTGCCCTATTTGTAATATGCACAACGAATCTATTCTGCATACTCTGGTCTTGTGCCCTTTTGCTGTTTCTAGCTGGAACCGACTGAATTTATCATTGTTAAATGGTGAGTTTAACACTTTCGCTAAGTGGCTGCAGCTAGTCTTTCACCAACAGAGCAGGGAGAATATTCATATCGTTGTGATGGTTTCATGGATGTTGTGGAAGAACAGGAATGACTTAGTGTGGAATCAGCATAGTATGGATTATATCGAGGTGACTGAATCAGCAATCTCAGTCCTTAACCAATGGAGAAGTGTTCAAGATAAAACTTTTGATCGTTTTATGGGTTATATGACTCAGGAAGACGGTGATGAACACTGTCACCCACTACAGACTAATAGTGTTAAGGTCAATACTGACGCAGCCATTTTTGAAGAGTCCAACAGCTATAGCCAGGCTTTTGTCGTTCGTGATCATACAAGGAGCTTAGTTGAAGCAAAATCAAAGTGTAGAAGAGGCCATTTATCACCAGATCTGGCAGAGGCAATGAGCATAAGAGAAGCTTTGAGTTGGTTAAAGGAAAGTAATTACGAAAATGCAGTTCCTGAATCTGATTGTTTGCAAGTAGTTCAAGCAATTCGCAGCTCCTTTGTTTGTTTTTCTTACTTAGGAAGATTGATTAGCGAGTGTCGTAGTTTACTTGCAAGCTTGTGCTCCAAAAATGTGAAGTTTAGATTTGTTAAACGATCAGCGAATAGGGTAGCTCACTACTTAGCGAGATACAGCTGTTCCATTGCTGATCGTATTTGGAGAGTGGGGGATGTCCACTCCGATTTGCAGCATGTACTTATGAACGATTTGCATGAGTAATGAATTTCGATTTCTTTTGTGGCAAAAAAAAAACTACTCAAGTTAGCTATGCCACGGTATTTAACTTAATTAGGTTGGTTTTAGATGGTTGGTTTGCGGATTTGATGTAGTTATTTTGGATGGGATTTTATGTATTAAAATGGCTTTTGGATAGCCTTTATGTATTGGAATGTTTGACAATATTTTGAATGAGAATCTTTTTTTTTTTAATTTTACATGTTGCCTTTCTTTATTTAAAATGTTGGTATAGAGCCTGTAAAAATGTAGCCATTGGCTCTAAAGTATTAATCATTGTGTGTTGGCAAAAGATTAGCAAAGTGTTGGCATAGATCTATAGCAATACTTTTAATAGTGTTACTACAAAGAATATGGTGTAGCCATAGATCTATAGTAACATCTTATAAGGTCTAGCCACAGATCAAAAAGGTGTTGGCATAGGGGTCTAAGCCTACACTTTTCTCCCATGTTACCAAAAATCAAAAAAGTGTTAGCATAGACCCCTATGGTAGCGGCCAGTTTTGTAACACTCCCAAATTTGGTAAAAGTGTAGCCATAGCTGTTACAGCCTCTTTTAGCAACAGTTTTTGGCCTATAATCACACTTTTTTGGGTATAGCCGTAGCCCATATATGGGGTAGTGTAAAAGGGAAAAATTGAGTAGATAAGTGTACATATAGTAATGGATATTTCATATTATGCATTTGGTTTATAGAGCACTGGCGATAAATCATTAAACTTCTATACATAAGGTATACTTACTATGATTCGCATGATTTAGTGACTGTATATTAGGATTGTTATTTTCATCAAACTTATGAATGGGATTCATGCGGCTAATAGAATCTACAGTGGCAAAAAACATAATAAAAAATTATAGAATAAATAAAAATATCTAAATAAATTACGACAAATAGATCTCGATTAGAAAAATATACTTACTTTGACTAACATGTGCTGGCAATGTAATTCTGTCCAAAATCTTTTGTAGACAATTTTGATCTATATCAGAAAGTGGACTGCAGGTATTTCCTGTTTTTGTTCATAATGGTATGTAATTAGAAAGGTTTTTTTTATATCAAAAAATGATAATGGAGATTGCATAAAGGTATAATAATGGAGATTGCATATTGTGTGCTCTTCATATAATCTACTTGTGCAAAATGTTAACATTTGTATCAAGAAAGGAGACTTACGCATATTGAAGTGATTTGGAGTATGTAGTTTACTAACTGATTTTCCTAAAAGATTCATATTTTGATCACGTCTTGGAGTCAAAATAGGGGAAGCAAACTTATGAATGGGATTCATCCGGCCTATAGAATCTACTTGACAAACAAATATAAAAGTATAACGTTGGTTGAGGATGAACAACTATCATAAAAACAAAAAACAAAAAACACCAGGAAAAAAATACTCACTTTGGGCAACATTTGTCGGAAAGTCATATTGCAGAGACCTTGAAATTAAGCTAGACTTTCTGTCAGACGGATTCATTGCTCTTTTTTGTACTAAAAAAATATATAACATATTAACAGCTAATCAGAGGTCTTTTACAGTACATAAAATTAATATAACGTTAATACGTTAACCAGGACAACAATATGATGATCATGAATACCTTGTTTTGGCGATGAAGGAGAGTGTTGGTTTGACTTGTGTAGTCTTTTAAAACCTGTAGAATTGCAAACAATGATGACTTTGATATATAGTTCATATTGTTCATGGCATAAAACAATGGAAGAGAACATAAAAAACCTTTACCATTATCATCCATTAAAGCAGAAAGATTGATGATTGTAGAATGATGGATACTATATTTGAATGATAATTCACAAAGCAGCCATGAAAATGTTAATTGATGATGATACGAAATTTGAATTCTCCTTGGAACAGAATGATCCTGAAAGTTTGGAACTATTGAAATCAAATCCTTGATGATCTGTAATTCGTGGGATATTGTTAAGTAGTTGTCAAGGAGGTTATTTGAGTGTATATACAAAAGAAGCTTGAAAATACCCGTTAATACCATGAACCCGACCCATATTAGCTGGATAGCCTACAATCCGACCCAAATACCCGTAAATTAAGCGAAAATTCCTGAAAAGCCCTTAATCATAAAAAGAGAAAGGAGTAAATAAGAGGGTATTGTAGTAATATGAGGAAGTGCTTCACTAGAACAAATTTATTTTAATAGATAATACATTTTCACCAGTAATTTCTTTAGGCTTGACATCCTCAAGTTTCATGCTGAAAGAGGATCAACTCTATAAAAATTGAGATCAACTCTATAAAAATTGAGGCGGCGATGCCAGATTGGTAGAAATGGCCCTTGTTGATATTGATAGTGTTTAAGATCCTAAACATTTTGAGGGAAATGCAGAAGATCAACTACGAGTACATACATCTCATGTGTTTGATATGCCCACGCCTAAACCAACCACATGCTGTAGTGTTCGCAACACTACAACTTCTTCTTCTTCTTGTTTTTTTTTTAAATAAACCTACTTTTTTGGTAATCACTTTTTTTTACTATCAACTTGCAAATATCTAATCTGAATGATATTTCCTGAATTTACAAGTTATTATATACTAGCTTAAAACTCGTGCAATGCACGGATTTTTTTAATATTATATAATTTTTTTATTAATTTTTATTGATAATTTTAAGATATGAATTTTATAGGTCTAAAATTTTTAAATGAAATGATTTAATTATAATAATTATATATATATTGCCTGTTATGTTTTTAGACAAAATAGGAATTTTTATTAAAAAAGAAAAAATAATACGTTTTACCTGAAAAAGGTAAGCGACTAGTTATTTGTAATTATAATATTTTATTAAATAGAAAATGTAGCCTTTTTTAGCTGAAAAAAAATTAGTTGGTATTATTAATTATAATATTATTAATAATATTTTTAAATAGAATTGCTCATACTATTTTTGAAAAGAACAGAAATTTTAGTTAGAAAAAATATAGAAGAAAATTTGTTTTACCTGAAAAGAGAAATTGATTAATTATTGGAAAAATAAAAAATGTAACATGCTTTACATGAAAAAGAAAAATGATTAGGTATTTATAATTGTATTTTTTTACATCTTTCAATATTTTGTAAATAATGACAATTCTATCAACTTTTTCCCGTGTTATCCTCAAATTAATGATTCTCACCGACCACAGGTGTCCTAGTTGGTTGAGACTGTAATTTTAGGGGCTTACCACCCCATGGTCATAGGTTCGATCCCTAGGAGGCACGGAAGTAAGTGGATTGTCATGCTCGGTGGGTACGAGTGTGCTAGCATTCCTCCAGATTAGTCGAGGTGCACGAAAGCTGACCCAGACATCGGATTATCAAAAAAAAAAATAACGATTCTCAAATTGAAAGCCATTAATACATACCTAATACGATTTTAATGCTTCGGTTATTCTAATATAGTATATATTTCTTTGAAATTTTAATATTTTATCTTAAAATATTGATTATACATTTTATCATTTTAATTCAACTAATAGAGATTTCTATGTTTGTGTTAACGGAGAAATTTAGTAATATCAAAATTCGGAGGTTGCTAGTATAATGAAATTAAGAAAATTGGGGGATTTGGAATTTGGATGTTTAGTGCTGGTGTCTCGACTTGTGAATATATCGGATCCTTTTTCAAGATGTCCGCGTACTTTATATTCTTCGGTTTTTAGTCCTATGATTATTAAGGGATGTATTGAGAATTAGTAGATTTTATCTTTTTAAATTAGATTCGCGTTAGAATACCTTTCAGATAAAGATAATTATTTTTAAATATAATTATGAAAGATTTAAATTATCTTTTCTATTTTATTAGAGATTATTTCTCGTTTCAGAGAGAGGAAATAATTAATTTTGGATTAAGTTAATTATTAAATAGATTCGTATTGGGGAATTATTGAGAAAATTGAGGCAACTGAAAATATAATTAGATAATATTTATAAAATTACAAGTTTATAATTAAACAATTCAATTGTTTTAATTAAATTATTCCCAAATATTCGAAAATTTTATGAGAAAAGTTGTTAATTGAAAGATAGTGAAGGTATATTCAGTTTTTCTATTTTCTTATATTTTTATTTTTATCTAATATAATTATTATTTCTTATAATATTAAATTTAAAATAATATTACGTGAATATTTTTACGAACTTTTAGAAAGACTGCCCTAAATACCCAAAAATTAGGTATCCACTTACCAAAATGCCCGTTTTTGAAAACACTGACATTTTTACCTATGGGATACGCCGTTTCCAGAGGCGTATCCTATGTACTGTAGCTCGCCAGAAACCGCAGCACTTCGCCAGAAAATGAGAGCTGTTGTCGCCGGCGGGTTTGGTTCCATCTCTTCGATCTCACTCTCCAGGTAGTTTCCAAGGGACTACAACATCACAAAATGACTGGAAACTCATGTACTTTACGTTTCCCATCTTCGTTTATCTCTTCCATTCCTGCATCGACACAACGAAGCTCGTCGAAAAATTTAGAGTCGATGGAATCGCCATTTTGGGCGTTTCGAATCCTGCAATTCAACTGTTATGAAATTAGTATGGGTGTGTAGAGAATTGAAACCCGATTCTAATGATATATGGTAGGTAAATGGAAAGTTAGGGATGTGGCCGAACGATGCGATCAAAAAAATATGCCAGAATCGCCATTGTTGTCGCCTATGGAGGAGCTCTGTGCTGACGTTTGATACGCATCTCCAAGATGCGTATCCCCGGTTGCGCTAGTTGCAGTGGCGTATCCGTACGAACTTGCGCCTTGTGATTGGGCGTATCCTCTGCCATTCTCTTTTTGTATGGGCGCATCCTCTGGCTTGCTCCTATGGCAACATCGTATCACCACATACGCCCATGCCAGTGGCGTATGTGGTGGATATTTTGGGCGGTGCTTCCCGAATCTGGGCATTTTGGTGGGCATTTTGGTGAGAGAAAGTAAAATTATGGGTATATAGGACACTCACCCGAACTTTTATTTTACAGTCAATATTCATAAACGGGCGTCAACTAATTAATACATAAATAAGGTATATTTTTAATATTAAATATTAGTCTAATAATGTAAATAATTATAAAAATATTTTTGAACTATTATTCTTAAAGTCAACATTCATAAAAAGGATGTAGACTTACTAAAATGGAATCAAAGTATCTTTTTTATTATTAATGTTATACTAATATCATAATTTATATTTTTAATATTATTAACTAAAAATTAACTAAAATTAGTTTTATAGCTACCCCATGAAATAAAGAAAAATTAAAATCTCAAAAATTAAAAATTTTATATAACAAAATTTTACTACATAATTTCTAGTTTTAAAATAAATTTTATGAGGCCTCAAGTCACGCGACTATAGATGATATTACCTAGTTATTATAAAAACTTAAAAAAAGGAGAAAATTCTTAGGATATTTATCAAAAATGCCACATTTGCTAAATATTTTAGGATTTTACCATCTTCTTAACATATTTGCAAATACAACCTTTTCCAAAAAATTTGTTTAGAAAAATACCAACTTATTTGCAAAAATACGGTCTGTAACCAAATGCAGCCAAATTACATTACTGTTTTTGTATTTGATTAAATGATGGAATTTAAAGAATTTTCTATTTGAAATACGATGAAAATAGATAATATTAAATTTTAATTATAATATGTTGTTAACGGGAATCAAATCTTAAACTTATTTTTTAGCTTATGAGAGTAGTTTATAGTATAATATAGATATTTAATAATAATATGATGAAAATAGATAATATTAAATATTAATTATAATATGTTGTTGACGAGAATCGAACCTTGAACTTTCGAAAATCCGATGTCACTGTCATTGTTTATATAATTTTTAAATTTTATAGAGGCTTTTTTTAATTTTTACATAACTTTTGAAATTTATTTCATTTTTGTTTTCTTCTAAATTTTGATCGTAGAATAAGTTTGTTAATTTTTTTTTTAGAAGAGAAATCTTGAATCTTTACTAAAGTAATTTAATCATATAAAATATTTAAGCATTAGATCCAAATGTTCATATTTATTATTAAAAATCTATGGTTGTTATCCGTTGTATAGAGGCATTTTTGTTAGATAGTTTGTTAATGATTAGAAATATAATTTATAATTGATTGAAAGATGTGTTGTGATATTTTTGGGTATATATATTAATGATTGCACATAAAGTTTCTGGAGGGACTTGGAGTAATTCTGTCAACTGTGATACTAATATCATCTGTTTTTAGTGCACTAATGTTTTTTATCGCAGTATTTACGTTGTTTTCTTCTTTTTGATTTTTTTTTTAAAATTTTTTCGGGAATATCTGAAAATATCAAGGGTGAAATCCCCAAATACCCATCTTTTTAAATCAACTAACCAAAATACCCATCTGCGTGCCGGTCCGCCCAAAATACCCATCAGCTATGCATTTTCAACATGCGCAACCCCTTACACGCATCTCCAACAAGCGTATTCTTCATTATTTTTTTTAGAAACAGGCCACGCATTTGCTATTTGCGTATAGTTTATAAAGTGTTCAATCAATCCGTATGCATAACATGCGTAGTCTTCTTTGTTTTTTTTTTCTTAAAATTGACCACGCATTAAGGATATGCGTAGCATGCCCTCAACCTGACTCACACGTGACCTGACTAGCACAACATTTCATTCATGTAAGAAGTGTACTCATTGTGAATATGCGTGTGGAGAGTACGCATGTTTTACATGCGTATTCGATGGGTAGAAAAGGCAGGCCCTTCCGTCGGTAGGTATTTTGGGCAATGGATTTTCAAAAGTAGTGTAATTTGGTCATTCTTTCAAATATCAAAGGCTTACTTTTTGACCTTTTGTGGATTGGGTGTTTAACTCAAATCCCACATCGTTAAAATGAAAAAGAATTATCTTAAATAGAAACATTTAAAATAATTCCATTAATATGAGATATTTTGGGATGTACCCAAAAATAAATTCATGCAAACTCGGCCTGAAATGGACAATATTATATTGTTGTGGAATTAGGGCTTGCTCGCGACCCAACAAGTTTGAATTATGGTTTTAATCTTAACATTGACCTATTTTTATTATATATGGTTCAAGTTTAATTTAACAAACAAAGCATAGCGTAAAATATAGAACATATTTAATTTAACCAGAATTATAATTTTAATATCACGATCCGGTATTGCATAAATTCTATTTTCTCACAACAATTGTTGCGAAGATATAACGATCGAAAACATCAACAATTCAACCCTACGTGATTACGAGTAATTTATAAATATTTATAAATATTTTTTACTTTAATATATTGTTAGATAATATCCTTTATATTAATTATAATGTCGTTTCATTCCCCAATTGTGTATTTTACGTAATTCTTTAATCGATAAATGATAAAAGAGTCTAAAAATCATTTAAAACTCAGTAATATTTAATTAATAATATTTTATCAATATCACACACATACATATTGTGTGTATAATTTAAAATACGTGTGAATGTGTGGCCTAATGATATGAAGATGCATAATTTAACTCAGTTGAATAAACAAGTGATGTGTAGAGAGAGAGAGAGAGAGAGGGGAGAGAGGTGAGGGTGAGTGTGTGAGATTTAGGGTTCTTCAGTGGGTGAGTGTGTGAATAAGAGAGTGTGAAGAGAGTAGTGTGTTTTAATATTTTTATGTTTTAACTAATTTATGCTTTTAATTTATCTGAATTAGATAGGTAAAATAGGGAGTACTATGCGTTTAATAAATTGGTAAAAAAAAATAGCTTTGTAGCCCGTGCAAGGCACATGCATGCTCTAGATTAAAAATATTTATGAATTATTCGTGATCACATAGGGTTGGATTGTTGATATCTTCGATTGTTCATATCTTTGCAGCAATTGTTGTGAGAAAACAGAATTTATGCAATATCCGATCGTGACATTCAAATTATAATTCTGGTTGCTATGTTTTGTTTTATTAAATTAAACTTGAACCATATATAATAAATAGGTCAATGTTAAGATCAAAACCGTACTTGAAAATATAAATATATAGAGTTAACATGGATGGATACAGAGATACATACAAGTATTAATTACATAATAATAGTCAATGAATAAGTTATAAAATAAATATTACAATGATAGCGATAAGTGGATTAATCGAGCATGTAGTCAATGATTTTAAAATGTCTTATAAAAGGTGATTTGGTTTATTGTATATGTGATAATAAATAAAAATTGCATAGAATGTAGTTAGGAGTTATTCAAGAATGTAGTTAATGATCTTAAAATGTGTCACTAAAAGGGATTTGGTGTAGTGGTTATTCAATTTTTTTGACATTGATATATACTTAAGGACATATTGGTAATTTAATATAGATCGATAAGGAATTAGGTTTGGAGTGTGAGTTTGGAGGGACCAAACGTATGAATTAATTTGGGTTTGGAGGTTCAGAGAGACCAAACCTAAGAATAAACTTGCTCAGGAAAACCCCCTATTGGTGTATTTTAGTTATATAATAGATAATAGATAGATAGATTGGATAAGGGGGGGAACATTTTAACAAATTTGGGGGAAATATATTAGGGGAAACTATTTGGGGGTACGCGCGCGAATAATTTCTTTTTTTAGCTTATCTAAGACATCAGTTAGGGAAATACTATATCCAGAGCAAGTTTTTTATATCAAGAGCAAGTTTTTGGGAAAAGACAAAAATGCCCTTATGTTAAACCAAGTCTATCTCCTGCATTAACAAAAATAAGGACTAATTTGTCATTTCATAGGAAATTGTTCTGGATATAAATAACTTGCTCTGGATATAGTAATTCCCATCAATTATTTTTATAAACGATGTCCTAAGACACAAAGATATCGATTTAAAAACAAGCGATGTCCTAAACCTTTTTTTACCTCGGTAATACTACTGATCGATGTTAAATCCATAATGTCTATTACACTGTTTCTAGTAATGCTTGTAAAATTGGATCTCATGGAGTACTGTGAAGGGGTGGCCTGGCCTGGGTATAGGCCACCAAACCTTGTTTTTAGGACACCAACTTTCAAGATCTTCAAATTTTACAAATTACTCAAGATCTTTTACAAAGCCTAGCTAGTGGCTAGACATAACATATGAAAATGGAAAATGCATGTTGATGAATGTTCCATATATATATAATTACACCCATCATGAAATGTTCAATAGCACAGCAAATGAGCTGTTTGTAGAAGAAGAGGAAAGAGCTGACCAACAAGAAAAATGGTAAGAGTATAAGACCAACTGACCAACTTAACTCTTTCAAAGACTTTGAAATAACATGAATAGTGAAACAACTGTCACAAAATCATGAAATTATATTTCGTAAATTCGTGTAGGATTCGTATTTTGCCCATATTTATTTTTATTACATATCTCAATTATTATTAAATATTATTTTCAATTAAATATTATACATTATTTATCATATTATTTTGTTTATAATATAATTTAACACTAATAATTTATATTATTAATATTAATTTCCGAATTTAATACTAATAATATAATCAATAAAGACCAGAAAGTCAACAAGGGAAGGCCAAACCCCAAGTCTTTCGGCAGCCATTTCTACCCCTACTGCCTCCTGCAATTTAAGACCATCTTTTTAATCTTAAACACTTGCAAAGTCCAACCCCTCCGTTCTTTTTGTCTGCACATCTTCTACAATTTATATATTTTTGTAACCTTTCATTTTAATTGTGTATATAAATACTTTTTGTACATATCATTTTCATAATCATAGGTGATATAGTAAGCTGCCTGCCAATTTTGTTCATATTAAATTTGCAATTTTTTTTGGGTTTTCTTGAAGAATTTTTAGAGTTGTAGATCGGTAAGGGACTTTTTCTTGGATCAAAAGTGATTCTTGGATGATGGGTTTTTTTATTTATAGCTAAATTATGATATGTGTTTAGATTTTTAATTGTTTTGAATTTTCTTGTTGATGAACAGGTTGAAAGATTCAAGATTTTGTTAGGAGTTGATGTGAGCTGGTGAAGTTGATTATGGGGAAATTATGTTGCTTTAGTTCTCAGGTGAGATTCTTAACAAGATGTTTTGTTTGATTTTTATGTATTTATGTTGGTCTTTTGTTAAGCATATGTTTTGAATTGTGTTGTACTTCTTCTCTGAGACTTTTAAAGATGCTGATGATTACTGTTGCTTGCTAGTATGCTTAGATGACTTGTGTATGTGTTGGATATTTAGGAATTTAATTGAGCTAGTGATGACTGGTCTTAGTCCGACATTTGTTTTATTTGCGAAACTAATTTATTGTTTTGTCTAGATTCGGCGATTCTGTTATCATCAAGTTAGAACTAGTTGATAAGAATCTGTGGTTACTAGCTGGCATCAGGGATTGGGTTCTTAAGTTATATGTAGTCCATAGGAATTTGTGATTGTTGGCCGGGTTTGGGGAAAGTTATAGATGATCTGACAGATGTGATACACCTTTGAAAAATGTTCAAGTGAAAGTCTGGTTGTCAGATTAACAGTTCCGTATTAAGTTATACCTGGTATGTTGGGCTGCTTGCATCCTCTACATGTCTTGGTATTTTAGGATAAGAATTTGTGGTTTTTGTCTTTACTCTGGCGATTGCATTAAAAAGTTTGAAATGGTTGTTAAGCATATTTTGTTACTGGTTGGGTTCAGAAATTGTGGTGTTAAGGTTGATAAGAATATAAAATCTTGGCTCAGTTTGGTGTTTGCTTTGTCAAATTATAAATGATCCGACAGACTTTGCATACCTTTATAAGATGATAAAAGTTAAAAGTATGGTTTGACATATTAGCAGTTCATTGTTTACATCACAACTCAAAGTTTTTGTGACTCTCCTTACATATTCATCTTGAACCATTGACATATATGCAAGTGCTATCTTAAGCTCTAGTACAAAAATCAACCTTCTCTTCTTTGCAAGTTCAGAGCTTTAAAGTTGGAAGGGCTATTGATTGTGACTTGTACTATTTTAACTATTTTATGTGAGTGCTTGGTTTTCTTACCATGATATATTTCAACAAGAGTGTGATCATAGATCAAACATGAGAATAGAATGCAAAGACTCAATTTTGGGTTAATATGTTACCCTGTTTTGCTATTTCTGCAAAAAAATAAATAAAAAGCATATCTAATGGCAAAGGTAAACTAGGGAAATTCATTTCTTGCACTTGATTATTAAATGTCTTCTTGCACTTTAGGCTTCAGGAGGCAAGTCCACACATGGAGCTGGCAAGGGAAAAGGTATCCAGGGACCTATAAAATACGGGTACAACCTAGTTAAGGGAAAAGCAAGCCATCCCATGGAGGATTACCATGTAGCTAAATTTGTTCATCACCAGGGACACGAGCTTGGACTTTTTGCAATATATGATGGGCATCTTGGAGATGGTGTGCCTGCTTATCTACAAAAGCACCTGTTTAACAATATTCTAAAGGAGGTTGGTTGCAATTGAAATAAAAGTACTTCATTGTTGATTGTTGCACTACCTTATCTTTGTGTCTACATGGATAACCTGCAATTTTCTTATGATTATTGAGGGAAGTGGTTTTGGTCATGGTGTTAAAAATGCACATGCATTATCATATTTTGTGCAGTATTGAAGAATAGGTAGTTATATCAATGGCGATATGTAATGGTACTATTTTAAAACATGATGTTTATGTTACACGTATATCTTAAATCATAGCACCCTTATCAAACCAGATCCTGATTAATCAAGAATCTCATATACAATAACTTTGTAAATTTGAACTTATTTAGGTATCTTCTACGAGATCTTTTCTGTAGTTATAAATTGATGAAAAAATATATAGGTTTAACTATGGGGAGATTGGCAATTCTTGTTCATTATTTAGTTACAGGGCTAATATCATTTCCACAAGAAAATACACCTTGGTATTATCTACCTCATAGAAATCATTGTCTGATATATATTTTATTAAATATTATAGGAAGAGTTTTGGACTAATCCAAACAGGTCGATTTCTAAAGCTTATGAAAGAACAGATCAGGCTATTCTTACTCACAATCCAGAACTAGGAAGAGGTGGGTCAACCGCGGTTACCGCAATTCTTATAAATGGTCAAAGTCTCTGGGTAGCCAATGTAGGGGATTCACGAGCAGTTCTTTCAAGAAGAGGGAAAGCAATACAGATGAGTATAGATCATGAGCCTAACACTGAGCGTGGAAGCATTGAAAACAAAGGGGGCTTTGTCTCAAATATGCCAGGTGCTTTGACAGATACATCCTCATTTGTTGTCCCGTTATTGATCGAAACTTGAATACTAATGATTGTTGAACTACTTCATCCCTGGTCAATTTGTATGATATATAAATCCAGCAACTACATTTAGTGTCTTTGTTTTTAGCCAGCATATACTGTGAATATCTACTTCTGAGAGCTGGTCCAACCGTGCAACAAATAATTTGTTCCATTTATTGAGAATCAGAACAGCTTTATATACTGGATTGTAACAACTGAAAATAATCATAAAGTCGAAGTCTAAGGTATGAAGTTGGATACATAGTAGATGTCAGTTTATGTAATTAGGTATTATGTTCTATATGAATGTGTGTATATGATTGTGGACGTTCTGTGCTATCTAAATTAATGTTTTAGGTGAGCGTGGAGTGGATTAACATCCGAAGTAAATCTTCAAAATCTGTACATACTGTAGACCTTACAAATATAGATAACTGTTAGTGCCTATCAAGTATCTATAGCTGCTTCAATTCATTTATAATAATGCGTAGTCATTGCTATCTAATGTCAGGGGATGTTGCAAGAGTAAATGGCCAGTTAGCCGTTTCACGTGCTTTTGGAGACAAGAACTTGAAAAATCACTTACGGTCGGATCCAGATGTAAAAGATGCAAGTATTGACATGGATACAGATCTCCTGATCCTTGCAAGTGATGGTCTGTGGAAGGTACCCCCTTCCTTCCCGACTAAAATTATATCTGGTTTGTAAAGAACTAAAAGATAAAATAAATGGAAACTATTTTTTTTTCTCTCTATGCATTGAAGATGTTTTCGTGATGCAAATTGAGCAAGGTTAATTTGATATTTGTCTGTTTTTTAAGGTCATGTCTAATCAAGAAGCAGTTGATATTGCTATAAAGATCAAGAACCCACAGAAAGCAGCAAAACAGCTATCAGTTGAAGCATTGTATAGAGAAAGTAAAGATGATATATCCTGCATTGTCGTTCATTTTAAAGGGTGAAGCAGATTACCATTTTTCCACTAAGAGCATTACATGTACATTAGAGGGGGGTTTTTATTGCATGCGATGCAATATTTACACAATACAAAGTCTTAGAATCACATAAAAATCTGGTGTTCGTACCAAAGTGATCGTTGGAACAGTTCCTATAATTCCTTTTCATTCCTCTCACTATATTATATATTCTCTTTAATATATTGTGGTGTGTTTATTTGCTCGATTAGTAGAATCGTGCTTCCAAATCTTTGTAATTTGCATTGGTGAATTTGAAGTTGGGTTGTTGAAGCATTGTATAGAGAAAGTTGAAGCATTGTATAGTCAAATAAACAACGATGCTAATGCTATCAACTGACTATACAATAAATGACTATACAATGACTATACAACTGCTATCAGTTGAAGCATTGTATAGAGAAAGTAAAGATGATATTATGTTTTTGGCTAGAATTGTTCACTTTAGTCCCATGCATAGCTCAGCAGGCAAGGTAAGATGAAAATCAGCATGGCGAATCCAAACCAACAATGGTTGAAGGCACAATTTATCTTACCCGACTGAGAAGCAGAATTTGTATCAAGACTGCAAATTCTTAAGTTTGCGTTTCATATTTCTGGAATTGTACCTTGGTCAGAAAAAGAGAAAAGAAAAGTGTTCTGCAAAATAAGGGCTTCTTCCTTTTGCTACCATGGTTTGGTCAGCATACTAGTCCTGCGCATACTAGCTGCTAACGGTGTAAGATCTTACTTTCTGTATATGCAAAATGCTTTAGCTGCTGGTAACAAAACAATACTTTCTTATTGTTTTAATTATAAGTTCTTACCAAAAAAATAAGAATATATGTAGACAAGGAAAACTTCAAGGCCAGTCTACCGGTACCAAGTTCTTGACATCTGATTGTTTTATTACACTATAAATTCTCGTAGGAAAAGGAAAATTTTATAAGAATCAAGTATTTAGTTGATAGAATCAAGTTTATGACCCCAAAAAAAAAAGTTGATAGAATCAATTTAAAACAACGATGTTAATGCTCAACCATTCAAGACCTAATTTACTTTTACATGTGATATACTATCTCTTATTTAATAATCCATCAATAGTTAAATAGATTACACAGGTCTTGATTCAGTACGAAATCAGGAGAGCTTGTAGGTTTCAATTGCGAAAATTTGTTCGGTGGTTGGTGTATCTGCCAAGCGGTGCATGACCACTATTTCCTGATCTTTGTTTACTTCCAGAACGTAGTCATTGGTAGCATCAGATATACTGCCATCATGATTTATTAACCATCGCTCAGCATTACCCCCGTTGCACAAATGAATACCTAAAATATCTGTATCTTTAGGGGAGGATTTCCTTGCGAGGCAAATGCTCCTTCTTCCATCTGGTCGTAAAGTACCATCTGAATAGATTAGCCATTGTGGAACACTTTTATCGTTGCCTTTGACCAATTCGACACTATCATTTCCTGATGGTTGCATGTACATACCGTTGTAGCTTAAAATAGGGGTTACTAAAGCAGGTTTAGTACCAGAGCTATTTCTGAAACTCCATCCTTGGCGTGATGAGTATGATATTTGATCAACAGTAAGTACGCTTCGCTGAAATCCTACGTATGCGTTCAAAGCTAACTTGTGGTCTTTATTTATGATATTCCCGTTGTCATGTACTTCCCTTTTCGTACTGGAATAGTTGGGCGCGGTGGTACAGTTATGGATCATTACTTATCGGTCTGGTTTAAGGCGGTATGTGTTGGAATTCGGGCATAATAACGTAACGGAAATAACGTAAATAACAATTAAAAACGAATTCCAATGCCCGGATCCATGTATAAAATGATGATCGTGGTATAAAAATTCTCAAGAACAAGATTGTACCTTGTTTAAGCTTTCCAATGGATGACAAATGGAGATCCTAACTTGTTGATCTTGAGAGTTAAAATTATAACTCCTCCACCGGAATCCACACTTGAATGCTTGCTTGAATCGTCGAACGATTACGCCACGGAAATTGGTACTAGCCAAATAAATAAACCGATGTGTTCTTGACAAATCTTGATTTCTCCCTTGTCTCTAAGATGTGTATGAACTGAAATTTTCAGTTGTGTTGTCCAAAGAAGACTAGCCAACCTTTGGCTTATAAAGAGAAATAAAGAAAAAATGGACCATTAAACAATTAGGCCATTTTTATTTAAACAAATCTTATTTATTTAAATAAATTAATTAAGTCATACTTAATTAATCAAATAAGTCAAGAAAATACATCTTCAAATTTTATCTTTAACTAATCAAGTCTCACTTAATTAATTTTATAAAATTCGAATTATTATTTATTATTAATTTAAAATCATAATTTAAATTATTATTAATTTAAATTCATGAAATAAATTAATATCCCTTTTAAACATTCTTTGTGTGTGACCCTGTAGGTTATTATTTAATTGGCAACAATTTTATTCTTTAATAAAATTGTAAACAATAAGCGGCGTCTAGTAACACATTATTGCTACCCAATAAAACAATAATTAAATCAACGATTCAATCAACCTTTTATGACTAATGTTCCATGTAATATAATCCCTTTAAATCATGATATTATAGATTAAACTCGAGGCATGTAATGTGTCATCCTCTTCATAATTTAATCTTCATTTTCTTGATCGATGGGTAGACTATTTAATCAAATCAACATTTGAGCATGGCCATGCATTTCATAGTCTCACTCAAACAAGAGGCCGATAATATCACTCCTTTATCAGGAGATTTAAATTCCATCTAGATCGTTCATATTTCTCACATGATTCATAATATATCCGATATTCACCTTTATCATTATCCGGTTAAAGATAACTTTTGACGAATTCAAAATATATTAATTCTCATGTAGAATTATAACGACTTCAGGTCTAAGGATCATTACACCATTATCACTGTGAGAATACATATGACACATTTATTATTATTATTTACCATGATGTATCTCACGGTGGGTCTGTCCAGTACCCTGTACTCGTACAGTTACCTATGCATTGCTTTTAGTATCTGCATACTTATGACCAATGAGATGTGGTCATCTTGTCAATAAACATACTAGCCTTAATGTATTATTATTGTCCTAAGTAATAATAATACTCGGCTAGGGACATTTAAGAATATGATACAATCATTATATAATCTCATGTTCAAGTCACATACTTGCAACTACATAATTTGTATCAAGATTCCAGGGACATTTATTATACTTTATTTATTTCGCAGTAAATAAAGCCAATAATAAATATATATATCAAATATATAAAATCACTCAAACACAAATACAATTGATTGTATTGACTCTAGGGCACCAATACTAACAATCTCCCACTTGCACTAGAGCCAATCATTCATGTATCGAATACCCATGCTACTAGTGTGACATTCATGCTTCTGCTGCGACAGAGCCTTAGTCAGCGGGTCTGCAATATTATCATCAGTATGCACTTTACATATGTGAATATCTCCTCTATCATTTATCTCTCGAATAAGGTGATATCTCCGAAGTATATGCTTTGTTTAGCTGTGAGCTCTCGGCTCCTTGGCTTGTGCTATAGCTCCATTATTATCTAACTAAAATTTTTCCTTTATTAATCAATTTCCCTTTTCAAGTTAAACATATTACCTTTTCTATTTTTCAATAACTAAATAATTTCCCTTTTCAGGTAAAATAGAATATCTTTTACATTTTATTTAACTAAAATTTCTCTTTTTAATAAAATAGTACGAGCAGTTTTGTTTAATAAAATAACATAATAATATTACAATTACTATTAACTAATCAATTATACTTTTCACCAAAAACACGTTCTCTTTTCTTTAACTAACATCACTCTTTTTCCAATTATATCATGGACGGTTACCTTTTTTTCAGCCAAAACACATTACCTTTTTTCTTTTCTCTTACTAAAACCTCTTTTTTTTTTTTTCAATTATATCACAAACGTTTCTATTTAATAAAAATAAAATAATAATATTATAATACTAATAATTAACCGATTACCTTTTCAGCTAAAACGGATCATCTTTCTATTTTTTCTAATTAAATCCCTTTTTTTTTCTAGAAATATCACGGGCAACATTAATTTCTCATTTTCTAAAAACTATGATCAATTTTATTTAGTAAAATGACATAATTAAATTATAATTATTATGAGCTAATCAATTATCTTTTTTTACATAAATCATGCCATATATCTTTTTAATTTTCACGTAACCTTCTATTTTCTTTAACTAAAATATCTCTTTTTCGAATTATATCAAGGACGGTTCTATTTAATAAAATAAAATAAAATAATAATATTTTAATATTAATAATTAACCGATTACCTTTTTCAGCTAAAACGTATCATCTTTTCTATATTTTCTAACTAAAATCCTTATTTTATTAGAAATATCACGGACAATATTAATTTTTCCTTTTATAAAAATATTACGTGCAATTGTATTTAGTAAAATAACGTAGTTAAATAATAATTACTATAAACTAATCAATTACTTTTTTCACCTAGAACATGTTATCTTTTTAATTTTCTCTGACTAAATCCTATCTTTTTCTAATCATATCACGGGCATTCTATTTAATAAAATAAAATAACAATTTTATAATTACCAATAATTAACCGATTACTTTTTCAACTAAAACCTATCATCTTTTTTATATTTTCTAACTAAAATTCCTCCATTTCTAGAAATATCACGGATAACATTTATATAATTATTATCAAACCATCTCATATTAAAATGTAAGCGTCCAAAATTCATGTTTTAAAAAATTAATTTAAATAAATGAAACAATTCATATAATATTAAAATACAAAAAATCTGTGGTTTTAAACTAGTAAATCATAATATAACAAATAGTGTAAATAATCATTTTATTATAGAAGATATTGCACCTGTAGCGGATGGCCTCTGAAATCAACTGTGTGGCTTGCAGAACAAATGCGCCCTTGTCATATTCCAAGTTATCGTCGTATTCCGAAATATTGTCGTGTACTATCTGCATGTAATAGTCCAATTTCTCTACCCCCAACGGCAGTGATTCTCTTCTGCCTACATGGCTGTCCTCGATCGCAGAGTAGCCGCTGTTGAAAGGAAGCTCCTCGCGCGAAAAGCCCGAAAAGACACTAGATGTATGTGGTTCGTTAGTGTCGGGAAAGAAGTAAGCTGTAGCGTTCAATAAATAGCCCACCAAATTAGCATTAGCTCTGTCTAACGCCAAAACGAAGCGCGCTCCAGCTGAACTGTAAAGTGCGACAAGAAGAAAGCGATCGGATTCGGATAAATTGGCTGAATTCTGAAGCCGTGGAATGCACCTTGTCTATGCTTAGCATTTCTTCTCGTACGTTTTGTATGAACTTTTGGTACCTTTCGCTGGCTCGACCGGTATCGGTATCAAAGGGAATAACAGGGTAAAATTTGAGCTTTTTCTGGTATTCTTTCTGGTGACATGAGAGCACATCGTTTCTGGCAGTGCAGATGCTACCAACAAGCCATGCAGCTGCAACTGCGAAAACCAAGAGCCTCGGAACCACTTTTGGCATTATCCTGCACGTAAATAAGAATTCCATTTAGATATATGAGAAAAAGCAGTATTTACGCACAGAGGATATGGTCGTAAGATGGACTGAACTTGGAATGGATGGCAGCTGTTTATAGATATTTTTTTTATGGAAATTTGGAAATTTACTGCTTAATACTTTACTGTTTTTACACGTTGCTCTCCATCTCCATGACTTACCAATTTAACGGGAATGGAGTTCTCATTTCCAACAACTAGTACATGAGATTGAAGTTCCGTTATCCATTAACAAACAAACACTCTTCTATATCAAGGCATGAATAGTTCTATATCCATGAGATTGCAGAAATGCATGGTCCATTGGTCCCAATAATAGTTTTGTATTCATAATGTAGTATCCAAAATGTCTGTCAGTTGACAACTTATCCAAAGGAGGACCATCTCAGAACATCGCCTATATACCGAAATGACAATGTGGATCGTACATTCTAGAGAAAGAATGAATGATCGTTCATCGTTAGAGACGAAAATCGATGGTGACACTGTCTGAATCGATTTATAGACCATCTTCGATGAGTACAAATGTAGAATATATAATACAGAACATGCTATATCTGTTCACATTGCTTAGCGTTTACATACAGCTATACGGTGATTAGGTGTTAAGTTTACTGGAGTGCGAAAAATCGTCAAAAAAAGCCAGATGTGTTGTAGTGACTATAGTGCAACTCTTTTCATTATTTCATAGTGCAACATGGTTTAGAAAATATTTCATCCTTAACTATACCAGACTTATGCAAACCTGTCATTACATTTGTGAATTTGAAGTTGGTTTGCTCGATCGTAATCAAGTTTATGTACAATAATATGGGATAATTTTACTTTTGCCTCATTCCGTTCGTCAACTTCATAGAGAAATCTCATGGAATTACATTACTTCGTAGAGTTCCTAGGAGAGTTTAAAATATGTGTTTGTTTCAGTAGTTACTAGATGTTTGATAACTATTTTTGGGAGTTACATAGTTTTAATGATTTTTTGTGGTAATATTTTTTTTTTTCAAATGTAGCTTATAAATTAATAAATAATATCCATTCAATATAATAGATCACTGTTGAGCCAAATTCGAATTCTGGATCTAAATCAACTAAGATCTAAAACGACAAGTGATAAACTTTTATTGTTAGACTATCATATTGCGCTCACTTGTGATAATCATTAGTATACTAGATAACTAAGTTTCTTTGATTTGGTTAACCAGAAGTAGGCAAGTAGCTTTGCACTGGGAAATGTTAAATGCAGATCATTCAAAATGTAGATTCATTAGATCGGAGTGTAATATAATGTATTATTGATCTATATAATGAAATGAAAAATTATAATATAATAAAATTAAAATTATAGTACAATAAATTTAATTTGTAAAATAAGTTTATTTTTATCATGAAATGTTTTTGGAAAGAAATTGTAGATTTCAAGAAAATAAATTATGGAGGGGAAGAGATATAATACATATCTATCTATATATATTATAATGCCTGGAGATTGGAAAGTCACTAGAAGCATTTAAGATAATTTTCTTAAATTTTCGTATTTTTGATTTTTTTATTAAAATTCTTTTCAAGCATTAAATAACTCTTAGTGGCATCTTAATGACATTTATAATCATTAATTACACTTATTATATATATATATATATATATATATATATATATATATATATTAAATTTACTTCATATTATTTATACAAAAGATTGACAAACTTTATTTGAGCATTATAATTATTATTTCAATATAAATTATTAATTATATGTATAAAATTAAGATTATTTTTTATGTAAATTAACGAATTAAAATTTTTCACATTGCGTCATTTTTTATTGTGTCAAAATGTTATACAGATGTTGTTTCATTATATTATGTCAAAATAAATTAATATTCTAATTATATAAATTCTTATACTTTTATTAAGCATGTATATTATGAGAAGGGTGTCGGCTTTAAAAATGTTAGGGATATTCCGAAAGGTACCACTGTACAATTGGCTTTTCTGTTTGGTACCATCCAACATTTTTTACTTTTAAGTGGCACCATTGTACTTTTGGCTTCATCCATTTTGTACCATTCTGTCAAGAAAACGTTGGTCAGACGTTAGATTATTATTAATGGTACCACTATACAATTGATTTTTTTATACGGTGTCATCCAATATTTTTGACTTCTATATGGTGCCATTTTTCTCTCACTTAGGTCAATTTTTTGTCTGAATTTCACAATTTATTTATACATTTTACCCTATAATAAGTAATTGATTCTCTCACTTTTTCTGATCAGCCTCCAAGTCATTAATTAGTCATACATTATATATATAATGTAAACCCTCCGGAAGCTCCGGGACAGATTCGAGCACACATTATATATGTATATGTTCATGCGGGTTGATTCTATAAATTATGTATTAATTTAATATTTTGAACTATTAATCAAAGATTATTATGATTGGACAATTGGATCCGAGTCTAATGAATGACTTGACTTGATTGCTTATCAGAAATAGTGATAGTTAGAGAATCAATGACTTATTACAGACAAAGCATATAGAGAAGTTGTGAAAATTCCAAGAAAATTTTTATTTTAGTGAGAGAAAAATGGTACCATGTAGAAGTCAAAAATATTGGATGACATCGTATGAAAAAGTCAATTGTATAGTGGTACCATTAAGAATAATTTAACGTCCGACTAACGTTTGCTTGACAGAATGGTATAAAATGGATAAAGTCAAAAGTACAGTGGTACCACTTAGAAGTCAAAAATGTTGGATGATACCAAATGGAAAAGCCAATTGTACAGTGGTACAATTTGGAATATCCCAAAATGTTATTTAGTTATATTTAATATTGTAATTGTTATTTTTCATGTTTATAATATTTTTAAGATTATTAAAACTCTTGATATGTAATGAGAGTATTATTCCAACTAATAATTCATGCAAACTGTTTTAAATAACTTCTTTTAGGAAATTTTTAAAATACCTATTAATTTTTA
The DNA here is from genome assembly GCA_036435485.1 of Saposhnikovia divaricata. Taxonomy (NCBI): domain Eukaryota; kingdom Viridiplantae; phylum Streptophyta; class Magnoliopsida; order Apiales; family Apiaceae; genus Saposhnikovia; species Saposhnikovia divaricata. The sequence continues at coordinate 136,684,199 of CM071595.1, forward strand.
TATTAATTTATCTATTTTATATAGTTAAAAATAAAATTTTATTAACCGCTCGAAGCGCGGCTAAGTTGCCTAGTATTATATAAAATGTAAATTTCTTATTGTAATACATAATATATTTTAATAAATATATAATCTAAGAGTCTAACATCTAACCGGAATACATTCAACACAACTTTTACTTTACATATTACTTTGTTCAATTATAGTAATTTTTTTTTAAATTTAATTATAGTTTAGTATGTATAATATTATAAACATTACTTTTAATATGTTGGGAGAATTCAAATTTTAGACCTTTGTATATAAATAATTTTTAGTATTAAATCTAAATTAATATGCCGTTGGTGGGAATCGAACCTGCAACTTTTCTATATAACATACTATAGTATTAATTTTATATTAAAATGATGTTGACGGGATTCGAACCTTAGACCTCCAACTTTTAGTATTGTTGTATCTAACGGTCATGATCTATTTGAGTTGAAGATCTAACGGTTGTGAATGGGGGATAACCAAGAATGAGGGATAATCAAACTACAAATTATATCCCCTTTCGCTTATTATAATCGATTATTATAGTATAGTATAGATATAGATTACCATTAGACCTGACAATTCAGGTAATGGGATTAATTTGGGATTAGATCAATCTCGGATCAGATTAACTTTTGGTTATGATATATTTGAACAAAGTTCGGATCGGATCAGATCCGATTCGATTAGATTCCAATTTGGATCAAAATCGGATAAAATTCGGATTAAGATCCGATGAAATTCAGTTTGGATCAGAATTGGTTCGAATCCTTTCGAATCATTACTCATTCGTTATTTTAATTTATGAGATTTTAAAAGTACCTTAATATTCAATATATTATTTCTAGTATAAACTTGTGTACTTATTTGAAAAAAATGATTAAATAATTAAGATATGTTTTACATAGAATTGTTTTAAATATGCTTATGAATGGGTAAATATTGAATGAAATGTGAGTTAGTGTATATAAATTATTGATTATAACCCATTAAAATTATAATAACTACTTAATTCATCTTTTTTCTAATTCGGATTTGAATCGGATCTAATATTTCGAGTCATATTCGGTTCAGATAATTTATTATTATGGTTTGATCGGTTTCAGGTCTTAATCAGGTCTAGTATTTCGGATGATATTTGGTTTCGGTTGAGATCAAATTAGTTTTCGGATAATTATCGAATTTTCCAATTCGGATGAAAAATCGGATTCGATTCTATGAATTCTGGTTGGGTAATTCAGATCCATACCTATTTTACCAAGTCTAAATTTGCAATTAAATACAGTAACTTTTCTATGAAACTTGAAGGAGTGAGGATCCTCTGTCCCCTTCTTCATGTCCCCTTCTATGTCCCATATACAAAAAGGATGCTCCTGGCGGGGCCAATTTTAAGAAAAATGGAAATAATTTTTTTTTCCTTAAAATGGGCCCCGTCAGGAGCATCTTTTAATACAAAGGACATAGAAGGGGGCATGGAGAAGGGGACAGAGAATCCGGGCTCAACTTGAAGTAACATTGTTGAATTATATTGAAATAAACGAAACTTTTTTTTTTCTCTAGAACTGTTCACAAATAGTCTTACGACACTCAAAACACTTTTCCTTATTTGACAAAACCAGATTTTGTATTTAAGGCCATGCAAATTCCTGAATTTTAGGTCCACATTAGTGGAAATAGTACTTTCGAAAAAGTGGAAAAAAGTTGTTTAGAAAATAAGGTCATCTTATCTTTGATAGTTGATATATTAAGTTGTCACTTCTAGTATAAAAAAAAGAGAAAAAAGATCCTAATATTGATCTCAAGGAACATTTCCTAAGATATTTGAAAAATATATTATAAATTTGATTGGGCCCGTAAGATTAATTAAAAATTTTGATTTTACAAAAATACCCATCCCATTACATATAAATCACATATATCTCAAGGAACTTAGATAAGATACATCTCAGGTCCCTAATATCTAAAAAGAAGTGCTTATAAAACTTTAAAATCCGATTGATAGAATCAAGGTTAAGAAACAACAATGATTAAGTTTAACCATTCAACCCCCTATTTAGTTTTACATGTGATATACTATCATTTGTTTAATAATCTACCCATAACTGGATAGAAAAACTTAATACACTGGTCTTGATTCTGTTAGATCTAAATAAATAACCAGAATCATCTTATGCGATATTATCAAGGTTACACGATAAAACTGTAGTGCGAAAGCGTACCTGATTCCATGACAGTAGATATAAATACGGATTATGGGACTTGATCTTCCACAGACTTGATTCGCCTCTAGCCGTATCTCTCTCTGACTGATGGGAATAGAGGAGTAGAGGTTGTGAATTAGCCTTGGGGACCAAGACCCTATTATGTTCTTTATATAGTACTCTAATTAGACCCCATTAACCCTAATCAGATTACTATTGGGTATTACACATTACAAAGCCCATACCGAATAAGATGTTATTGGACTCTTTATTTAAGACCACTTAATTAGTCCAAATATAGAATAAACATTAAATATAATTGTCTTTAATTTGTAAGCCCATAATTATTATTAGATTATAAAAATAATCTAACAATCTCCCACTTGGGCTACAAATTGTTCCAAACAACAATTACATTCAATAACAATAAGTGTGCACAAAATTGTTTATTCTTTAGAAAACATCTTCCTTAGTCAATCTGGTCCATCTCATATATAAACATGGAACCAAAGCGACCTTCGTCACATTGTCGTAACTCGATCCTCAATGATCACCATATAAATATATTCAATGACATAGATCAAGTATGGATGTGTAACTGGAAATTACATGCAATGTGATCTCAATCATGCCTATTTCCAATTGGTCCTTAATACCTTAGTGAGATCAATCTTTATTCTTTCAAACTTTATGTCAGGACCACAATTGAAAGAGACAACTCATATAGAGCAATAGAGAGAATAAAATAAAAATAACTTTATTCTGCAGAATACTCAAAAAACAAAAATATCACCATAATGTCAATAAAAAAATTGAGTACCGAATATAAGAACAAAATTAAAAAAAAAACTCCCACTAAAATTGAATATCCTCCAATGAGACAACACCCATATGAGCAGTATGCCCAAGAAAAAACTTTATGGTGTCAAAGATTTAGTAAGTGGGTCTGCTAGCATAAAATTTGTTCCTATATGCTCAATAGACACTATCTGATTTTGCACTCTCTCTATGACAACTAGATATTTAATGTCTATCTGTTTAGACATAAAAAAAAACTTAACCAGAAGTAGATTTTCTTGTATCTACACAACCAACAAAATCAGAATTGGAATACATAATGATCTCCAAATTTTCCAAATTCTAATAAACGAGCATGTAATATTTTGTTCCTTGCAAGTACCTTATAACCCATTTAATTACAATCCAATGATCCATTCCGGGTTTACTTGAATATCTGCTTAACATACCCATAATGAATGCCAAAACCGACAGGGTACTAAACTTGACCATACATAAAACTCCCACTGAACTTATGACATAGCCACAAGTGCCATTATTGTCTTTACTGGATCTACTAAGTGGCACTTTCTCTTGAGTTTGTTGAGTTTGCTCTTCTTGAGCATCATCTTGATTTTGAGTAGGAAACTTTATAGGTATATCCACATTGTTATCTTGAACTACACGAGGCAAAGAAACTAATTCTTCCTCAAAGACAACATTCCTGACTTTATATCTTCCCCCTCAAACTCAACATCCTCAAGAAATCTAGAGCAATAAGCGATTAGAACGCTCCCACTTCTCAAAGTTCAATTTCTCAGTATTAGAACTTTCATCCGTAAGAGAAGGAGGTTGTTCTTTCCTTATAGCATAGTCTAAATCCATGCAGCCGAGAACTAACAGAACGTTCTCTTTCCAGCTCTTAAAGTTTGTGCCGTTAAGCACAGGAATGGAGTTCATGTTGGCAGTTATATTAGCAGCAGATGTATTAACTAGCAATTTAGAACAAAAAAAATATAAGCTCGAATAATAGAAAAAATCATGTCATATGCATACATAATAGCACACAAAAAAAAACATGAATTTAAAATACTATAGTGTGTGGGCCCATTCAAACAAGATACCTAGCACAGCATTAATATTTAGTCTTTGGACAGAAATATTAACTTGCAAGTGGTACTCTCCACGCAGAAATCAAATATTAATAATAAATTCGGTCAAGTAATAACCTTCCTTTGGGCCGGTTTATTACTCACATGAAAAATTTATAATTATTACATATTTATCCCCGCACGTCTATTTATTATTTGGCCATTAAATAATCTTCCTTTGGGCCGATTATTATAACGCATAAATAATAAACATACACATCCTAATATTTCAAAATAAATAAATCTACACATAAATATCACTTTGGCAATATTTTGCTTCAACTCACTTATTCGCGAAATAAAAGGACAAGAAAAAATTTCTGATTCCATTAGCCATATAAACAAATAACCCAGTTGAATTTACGTACAAATAAATTGATTCACACAGAAGCATAATCAGATTATAGTAACTGATATATGTCAAAAAAATTGACTAATTTACTTACAATGCGTACCAAAAAAAATATCAATCGCATGATATTAACTCAACCAAGACCGGACAATTACATGTTTTTGTAATCGTAATCGACAACAAAACAACCAAATTTAAATATAATATGATCGACCCTAATAACTCGACATAAGATAGGATCGGATACCAATTGTTAGATCTAAATAAATAACCAGAATCATCTTATGCGATATTATCAAGGTTACACGATAAAACTGTAGTGCGAAAGCGTACCTGATTCCATGACAGTAGATATAAATACGGATTATGGGACTTGATCTTCCACAGACTTGATTCGCCTCTAGCCGTATCTCTCTCTGACTGATGGGAATAGAGGAGTAGAGGTTGTGAATTAGCCTTGGGGACCAAGACCCTATTATGTTCTTTATATAGTACTCTAATTAGACCCCATTAACCCTAATCAGATTACTATTGGGTATTACACATTACAAAGCCCATACCGAATAAGATGTTATTGGACTCTTTATTTAAGACCACTTAATTAGTCCAAATATAGAATAAACATTAAATATAATTGTCTTTAATTTGTAAGCCCATAATTATTATTAGATTATAAAAATAATCTAACAGATTCATGACAAAAATCTGTAGCAGCACTCACTGAAGCTTGATGTCAACAGCGAATATCTGCCCACTGGTAGGTGTATCCGCAGAGCGTTTCGCAACCACAATTTCCTGGTCCTTGTTTACTTCCAGAACATGGTGACTGGTGGCATCTGAAATACTTCCGTCATGATTAAATAACCATCGCTCAGTTTTACCTCCGTCGCACCAACGAATACCGACAACATTTGTATCAGTAGGAGAGGATTTTCTCGCGTGGCAGTTGCTCTTTATTCCAATTGGTTACCATATGGATAAATTTCCCATTGTGGAACACTTTTATCGTTGGCTTTGGGTGCCACTTTGACACTATGATTGCCAGATGGTTGCACGTACATACCGTTGTAGCTCAAAATAGGGGTCACTAAAGCAGGGTTAGTAACAGAGCTATTTCTGAAACTCCAACCTTGATGTGATGAGTATGATATTTCAATAACAGTTAGTACACTGAATTGATATCTTGTAGGAAACAATAATCTGAAACACTTAACACACACACAGATATAGATATAACAGTTTAGTATGTAAACAAGCAAGCGTAGTATTAATACTTGTGATCAATAAACTGAATACAAGCAAGGTATTAAAGATAAAAACTAGCTATAAACCAGCAACTATCACCTACTAATTATCCACTACTCCAATTATTAATAAACGACTCCTACAAGCCACTACTCAAAGACCTATTCGCCAGATGACTAATTCAAATTATACTAAAACAAATAAAACAAATATCTAAAAAATAAGTTTAAGATTAATTTCCAACAATCACCCCAATAATCTTAAACTTGTATCATGCATCATTCCAGCCCGTATGGCTTGTACTGCCCATATGACTCGCTCCCTTGATTCAAAATCAGAAAGAAGAAATTTACGAAGCACTTCTCTTCATCCGTGATGCACTTCTCACCACCATCAATTTTAATGCACATCTCATCAACAAAATTTTTAAATCTTTTTAAAAGAATTTTGGAGTACTTCTCCCCATGATGCACATAATCACCTATAATTCTAAAGGAGAGGTTCTCCCTCGACTAATTGTGCCATGATTTCTTTGTATGATTTTTTGTATCAATAGCATATCTCTTTTCCTTGTCTTCCTTTGGAATGTGCGGCAGCCTTGTCATTGTGAAGCAGCCTTGTCCATTTGTTGGTGAACACTTCAACCATAGCCACTGCTCCAATGACACCAGCAGCTGCTACCAATACAACTATCCGTTGTTCATTCTTTGTCGCAGACCTTATGCCTCAAGGATCGGAAGAAAGGCTGTTAACCTTGATACTCCTCCTTAAGCTCTGATACCAAGTGTAGAATATAAGTGTTTACATCTCACTGGTGAAACACAAATCACACACAAAGAATTTACACGCCAAAATACTTGCTTATTCCATTAATCAATGATACACTATATATAGAAAGGAACTAATGTACTGGTAGCTATAAATCAGGAAAAACTACTAATGGGCCTAACAACTCCTACTAATCTTCTGCAACTTATTCTCAGTCCTACAATTTCTCCACTAACAGCATGACTAAGTCGTCAGCTGAACAAATCAAATAAGAAAACATTATTAATTTACTACAAATAAAAACAAGTTTAAGATTATTTTCCAACAATCAAGTGTAGAATATAAGTGTTTACATCTCACTGGTGAAACACAAATCACACACACAGAATTTACACGCCAAAATACTTGCTTATTCCATTAATCAATGATACAATATATATAGAAAGGAACTAACGTACTGTTAGCTATAAATCAGGAAAAACTACTAATGGGCCTAACAACTCCTACTAATCCTCTGCCACTTATTCTCAGCCCTACAATTTCTCCACTAACAGCATGACTAAGTCGTCAGCTGAACAAATCAAATAAGAAACATTAGTAATTTACTACAAATAAAAACAAGTTTAAGATTATTTTCCAACAATCTCCCCCATAATCTTAAACTTACGAAGCACTTCTCTTCTTTTGTGATGCACTTCTCACCACCATCAATTTTGATGCACATCTCATCAAAAACAAACTTTGGAGCACTTCTCCCCATGGTGCACATAATCACCCATAATTCTAAAGGAGAGGTTCTCCCTCAACCAATTGTGTCATGACTTCTTCATCAGGTTGAAATCTATAATTCATTGCCAGATGCCCATATCTTTTGTATTTGAAGCATTGTGGCTTTCCTTTGTGCCAGCAGTCCTTTTCTTCATGACCCATCTTATGACAGTGGTTGCATTGAACTTTATTGCCTGTGCCTTTGGAGGATGAAGCTTTAGCTAAAAGAAGTCCCTCATTTTTTCCTCCATTTTCTTCCTCCCTCATCGATCTCCTTTGGTCTACAGCATGGAGAGAATTGATTAATTCTGAGACTGTTAACTTTGAGAGATATTTAGTATATTCAATTGAAGAGATTTTAGTCTCATATCTCTCTGGAAGAGTTACCAAAAGGTTGTCCACAACTCTTTGACTTGAAAATTCTCCACCAAGTAATTTGATTTGATTAACAATGGACATCAACTTACTTCCATATTCTTTGACACCTTCGTTTCTTTTCATCCCCATCATCTCAAACTCCCTTTTGAGGTTGAGAATTTGCATAATTTTGGTTTGTTGGTTGCCTTCGAACTCCTCTTTGATTTTTTCCCATGCTTCTTTCAGAGACTCACAGCCCATGATTGTTGTGAAAATCTCTTCAAACACCGCTGAATGGATACATGAAAGTGCCTTTGGCTTTCGTGCCATTTCTTCTTCATGTTTCTTGATTTGGGCCGATGATGGATTTCCTGGAAGAGGAGTAGGCTCAGTGTCACTCTCAATAACGTCCCATAAACTAAGAGCTTTCATGTATGCTTTCATTTTGATGGCCCATGAATGATATTTATTACCTTTGAACAATGGAATAGAGAATGAAGAAACTGTTTGATGCCATTGAATATGAAAGATAAATACTTAATATATATATATATATATATATATATATATATAGGTGTATGTATAAAATATCAACTCACAAGCCCTAGATCATGCGAACTCTGATACTAAGTGTAGGAAACAATAATCTGAAACACTTAACACACACATATATAGATATAACAGTTTAGTATGTAAACACATAGATCAACAAGCAAGCGTAGTATTAATACTTGTGATCAATAAACTGAATACAAGCAAGGTATTTAAATATAAAAACTAGCTATAAACCAGCAACTATCTCCTACTAATTATCCACTACTCCGGTTATTAACAAATGACTTCTACAAACTAGCCACTACTCAAAGACCTATTCGCCAGCTGACTTATTCAAATTATACTAAAACAAATAAAACAAATATCTAAACAATAAATTTAAGATTAATTTCCAACAATCACCCCCATAATCTTAAACTTGTATCATGCATCCTTCCAGCCCGTATGGCTTGTACTGCCCATATGACTCGCTCCCTTTATTCAAAATCAGAAAGAAGAAATTTACGAAGCACTTCTCTTCATCTGTGATGCACTTCTCACCACCATCAATTTTGACGCACATCTCATCAATAAAATTTTCAAATTTTTTTAAAAGAACTTTGGAGCACTTCTCCCCATGGTGCACATAATCACCTATAATTCTAAAGGAGAGGTTCTCCCTCGACTGATTATGCCATGATTTCTTTGTATGATTTTTTGTATCAATAGCATATCTCTTTTCCTTGTCTTCCTTTGGAATGTGCGGCAGCCTTGCCATAGTAAGGCAGCCTTGTCCATTTGTTGGTGAACACATCAACCACAGCCACTGCTCCAATGACACCAGCAGTTGCTACCAATACAACTATCAGTTGTTCATTCTCTGTCGCAGACCTTATGCCTCAAGGATCGGAAGGAAGGTTGTTAAGCCTTGATACTCCTCCTTAAGCTCTGATACCAAGTGTAGAATATAAGTGTTTACATCTCACTGGTGAAACACAAATCACACACACAGAATTTACACGCCAAAATACTTGCTTATTCCATTAATCAATGATACACTATATATAGGGAATTAACGTACTGGTAGCTATAAATCAGGAAAAACTACTAATGGGCCTAACAACTCCTACTGACAGAGTCAGTACTTTCTCTCTTTAGGTTTTGGAATTTGTCAAAATAAAAGTAAAATTAAATTAGATTTAGGAATACACGTAGAATCCTCCCCAAGGGACGACATAATTCGGGATTCAAGTCAAACTGGTCAAACCGAGCCAAAAATGTTTTCCAACATATTTTTGACATTCACTTAGGATGAGAATATCATGATATTGGTATTTTATATTCTAAGTTATTTATGTCAAAAGAAAATAGGCATTTGGCTAAAGGCACAAAAATCAAGAATTTCCTAACACTGCTTTTACGAGTCAAACTGATTCGATTTATTAAAAAGCATGTTATTCTTAAATGTTTTCCTCTCAAATATTCTTGATATATTTATTTAATATTTATATTCAAATTTCCTTGCCAAAAGCCGTGACAAAAGACCCAAAACAGATTTTATTCCGAAAAACCCTTAAATCCTTATTTATCCGGATAAAATCATTTTTATTTCAAGCTTATATATTCCTTGGACCTCATAGTCATTATTTCATATGGAATATTATGTTTGAATATTTTTTAAGTCAAAAATTTTGTCTTAGTTGTCGGTAAAGACAAATGAATTTTTCGGTCGCTCCGGAAAGCCATTTTAACATTCGAAAAATTCGTAAAAATACTTCCACTTATCTTTTTGACTTGAAACTTTGAATGTGTCCTTAGTTTTCCCATAGGAAATTGTAGAATAAATTTCGTAAATTTTGGATGACTTTTTTCGGGACCCCTTAAATCGATACGTAATTGATTTATCGATCGCTTAAAAGTCATAGTTGGTCAACTCATTTCAAGGTGAAATTTTGACCGCAATCTTCTGGGCATATTTCTAGGAGATTCCCAAAATTTCATAATTTTTCAATGATTTTTCGATTTATTGCGATTAAACCCATTTCGTCTCGTCGGTACGCGCATTTTACGTTTTTATTGATTCATTAGTTATTAAAAACGTGTGGGCACTCTTTCCTAGGAATTTTTGAATCTTGCACAGCTGATATGATGTCATGGATGACATCCCTCCCACTTGCCTTTATGACATAAGCTTTTTAGCTTTAAAATAAAGCTAAAAGCCTTATTTTTTTGGCTATAAATAGCCCCCTTCACCCCCCCCATTTCATTAAGCCCTCTTGAGCCAAGTATATGCTGGTGAAATAAACCTAGAAACACTCTCTTTTCAGTACCTTAAAGCCTAAAATATTTCAAGATCTATCTTTATTTTAGCTTGATTTTCTTCACCATTCTTGCTCACTAACACACACCTTTGGTCACCAACCTTTTTGTGGTATTTCCACCTTGTTTTAACAGTTGTTGAGTGACCTTTTGAGCCTCCAAAAGTCCGGTCTAGATCCACTTTTTCTGGCCATTTTCCGGAGACTTTTCCGGTGACTCTTTTTGTGTGTTTTGGCTTCGTAACTAGCTTTTTCTCTTGTTTTCTCTCTAGATCGCAAGGGTTTTAAGTTGGTTTTCATATTTCATCACTCAACTATATATAAGTCGAGTATATATAGTGGTAGTGGTGGTGGGTGGCTTGAATATTTAGTGTTTAGTGCTTGTTTGGTTTAGATCTACACTTATAAACACTAATATTCAACATTCTTGCATTTTGTCACTAATATACACTTGTTCTTGAAGTATATTCGTGTAGTGTATATTTGACATCTTGTAAGGTGTGTTCTTGAGGTTGAAAGTTGAGATCTACCTCATTTAAGTCCTTTAATCCAAGTTGAGTATTTGGATTAAAAAGGCTAGTTAACTATCTTTTGATTTAGAACAAAAAGCTTACATCTTGTTTTTACCTTAAGTGGTTTAAACTTGATATTTAAAAATCAAAAGATAAGTTTAGTTGTTAGTCTTGTATATCCAAGTCCTTTGTTCATCTTGTGTTTTATTTTTAAAAACAAGGACATAACAAATCAAGACTATACAAGATAGCTCTTTAAAACAAGTTGGTAGTTTATTCTTGGCCTTTTCTTTTCTTGTTATATTCGGCCATTACTACCATTTGTAGTCTTCTTGTTCAAGTTGGTTACTCACTTGTCTTATCTTTATATCTTGAACAAGGATTTAAACAAGACTACTTGCACTTGTTTTAGGACTTTGAAAAATCCGGCCTTCCACTTTCTTTACCATTCGGCCGAAGTGCTTTTAGCACTTGTGACTCTTGCTTGCTTGCTTGTTTGTTTGTTTACATTCTTGCTTGTGTGTGTAATATTTTAACGCATAATAGCAGGCCTCGTTTTATCCTATAGATAAGCGAGTTACTTTTACGCACGTGTGAGTTGTGTTTTAATTGCTTGTGTGTTGTGTGTAAGTGTGTGTACCGCTTGTGTGACAAGTCCATTATTGTGACTTATCCCTTGCCATTATATATTTAACTTAACGCGTAATAGCGTCCCCGTGACTAGTACCGTAACATACTAGCTTGCACGGATTTATATCTCTTCAATATAAATTGGTTTGTTGTTGTTGGACTTGTATTCTAATCTTAGCAATGATGTGAAGTGAAGTGAGGTGACTCTTGTTCTAAGACCCAAGTCTTAGGCGTACTAACGGGGAGTTAGTAGTCTTTGCACCGTGAGGAAAAGAGAAGATCCAAGACCTAAGACCTAAGATCCAAGACTGGCAAAGTTGTAGAAGTACATGCCTTCCAGGGGATACTACAAAGTCTTTGAGGAGGTGAGGGGGAGTTACGTTCCAAGACAAGTTTTGTAGTTTGTATTAAGCTATTTAATTTGAGGAGAATACGTGTGTGTATTTCTCTAAGATAATTAAATAGTGGTTTAAGGAGTTGTAAAGGCTTCTCCGCCTACTATAAAGGAGTATCTTTGTAGTAGAGAAAAGCTCAAATCCGGGGAGGAGTTCGGGGACTGGAGTAGGGGTGTTCGAATCTATTAGGGGTTACGGGCATCGCGAACCAGGATAAAATCGATCGTGTGCTACTCTCTTTTCTTTCGCTCTTTACTTTCCGCACTTTATTTACTTGTTGACAAGTAACGAAGTTTAAAAAAAGGCGAAAGAATTTTCAAAAAGCCAAGCTCTAAATTTTTAAAAGGTGATAAGCTATTCAACCCCCCCTTCTAGCTTATCTAACCCATATACAGGACCTATCAATTGGTATCAGAGCAGTGCTTTTAACCGTATTTTACGATTGTTGAGATAATCGAAAATACAACAAAAAGTAGATCCTTATCGGGTTTATTGACTGTTGAGAAAGTCTTTAAATAAAACCTTAAAAAGGACATCTTTTTGATGGCTTACTTGAATACTATTGGTTGCGGAGAAGGTCTTTCTAGCTCCCGACCACCTTTGTTTGATGGCACAAACTTTGCAACTTGGAAAACACGATTTAGAATTTATGCTAGATCCCAAGGAGTTAAAGTTTGGATGGCCATTGAAGACGGAGTCACCACTCCTACTAAAAAGGTAGGCGACGTAATGGGTGAAAAGAAAGTGAGTGAATATACTCCGGATGAAGAAACTCAAATGAACATAGCAGCGAAAGCGGAAATGGTTCTTACTAGTGCACTTGCAGAAAAAGAGTATAAACATGTTAATAATTGCAAGTCCGCACAAGAAATGTAGAACAAGTTGGTTATTACTTATGAGGGTACAAAAGATATTAAAGAATCCCGAATGGATACTTTAGTACAAGAGTATGAAAATTTTAAACTCCTCGAAAGTGAAACCATCATCGACATGGAAACGAGGTTTACTCGTATAGTCGATGAACTTGCACAACTTGGAAAGGTATCTACTATTAATGAGAAAAATCGTAGGATTTTGAAAGCATTACCTCCAAGTTGGAAAGTCAAAGTTACCACAATAAAAGAAATGCATAACTTGACTTCATACTCCATCGATAGCTTATTCGGAAATCTTCGTGCTTACGAGGAAGATAATATTCCGGAAAAGGCCCTTCCTAAAGTGGAAGACAAAAGAAAGAACATGGCCTTAAAAGCAATTCTTATCGATGAAGATGAAAACGACGATGAGTTGAACGAAGAGTTGCAAAATCTCGATGAACAAGAGATTGCACTACTTTCGAGACAACTACGTCGGGTTTTGTAAAGTAAAGCTCAACGGTACGGAAAAGGATTCCTTAAGTCGAGTAATCAACAACGTGTATTCAACTCGAAAGGAAGGCCTAATTATAAGAGTAATAACAACTTTCCGACCACGAGTTTTAACAAAGGCAAAGGTGCTCAATAAGGGAATAATGCCTTCAATAATACAAATCATTCGAATTATTCGAATAATTATTCTCCACCTAAGCCGAAGGAATCGCCAAGTGAGGAAACACATGATTTATGTTTCGAATGTAAACAATCCGGTCACTTTAAACGGGAATGTCCAAAGTTGGCTAAAGGACAAAGTCTTGTAGCTGAAAATGGATGGGATTTAAGCGAGGATGAAGAAGCTTCCGAACAAAGTAAAGAAGTTGTTAACTTGTGCTTGATGGCGATCAGTGATGAAACTACACCAACGGAAACCTCCACTACTAATCAAGAGGTAACCCTAAACTCTACTAATAATGTGGCATCTTGTAGTAGTGAAAATCTAAGTATAAAGTTATTAGACTATGAAAATTTGGGTGTCTCGGAGCTTATTAATCTTGTAACAATGTTGAAAACGAGTCATGATGAAATTAGCCAAAGATACATCACGGTTAGTTCCGAAACGAATAAAATACGAGATGTGAATATTGAGCTACAAAAAGAGGTCACTCGTTTGACCGATATCCATGTCAAGGATGTGGAATATTATGAATTCATTTCATCTCAAAAAGAGCGCTTGAACCTTGAAAATACTAAGAAGGATGAAATTATTCAAAATCTTGAGATTGAGAATATATCCTTGGTTCTTCAAGCCGAAGAGATGGAAAATGAAAAAGTTCAATTATCTACTAACACTAGTGATCTCCATGTTGAGATGTTGAATTTAAAGATTCGAAATGAATCTTTGATTCGTGAAAATGAGACACTAAGTGAAAAGATAAAAGAACTCGAACAAGCTTTAACGGGAGATATTGAGGAAGAGCTACATGAAGCCCTAAAAGAAAAAGAATTAGATTTTCAAGTTATGTTATCCGATAAAGATTTCAAACTTGCAAATTTTTAATGATTTACTCGAGAACAATTCAAAGGAACGAGAACATGCAATCTCGGAACTTAAATCGGTTCTTGTGGAAAATCAACGGGTTCAAAATGATAATAGTAAGCTCTTATCTCAAGTCTTTGATCAAGCAAATTTCTTTAATAACAAGATTAATTCTTTGTTAGCCGAAAAAGAAAATCTTGAGAAAACCGTTAAGCAATTCACCAAGAGTAATACTATATTGGATAGTATGGTATTTAACTCAAAGATACCATTTAACCGAGAAGGTTTGGGATATAATGTGAACTCTCTTCCTAAACGAGAAGTTCCACCTACCAATATTTCAAGGAATACTCCTCCTAAACCATCTTCACCTAAGTGTTCATATTGCAATGTTAGTGGACATATAAGTCTTTATTGCAAAGCCAAAGAAGGTGAAATAAAGGGGAAGTATAAATGGATTCCTAAAGGTGGATGTTCGAAAAATGGTAATAAAACTAAAGGTGCTAAAAATAAGGAAAAAGTCGTTGTGAATGACAAAAAGCAACCTAAGTTTCATTATCAACAAAGACCGATTAATTTTCAACAAAGGAACATGCAACATCAAGCTAGTACTAGTACTAAAAATGCTAGTTCTTCTAAAGTTCCTAATCAAGGTTATAAGGCAAAGAATCCAAATGGTCATGGTCATGCTCGTAACTTAAATGCTCATTCTGTGCCTAGGAATGCTAGTCATGTTAATGCTAGATCGAGTCAACATGCTAATGTGTGTCATTGTGCTTATCCTAGAAACTCTCATGCTGATGTTAGGAATAATCATGGTAATTATCGTGCTAGTAATCATTCTAGGGATTCCGTTATTACTATATTTCCCCGTAGTAATAATAATGCTTTTCGTAGTAATTCGAGATATACTCCTAGAAGAAATCCTTATCATATCTCTAATAGGAATCAAGCATCTAGAAATGATATTGTTTATGTGAACGATTATCCTATGCCTCGTTTTATTTATGAAAGTACTCGATTGCCTTATGATATACTAACACCCGGACCCTCAAGTAAAAAGGGTACCAAAAGATTTAATTAATCTTTTGTGTAGGTGTGCCTTGCTGCTAAGAAAGATGTGTGGTACCATGATAATGGGTGTTCTCGACATATGACCGGTAATAAGTCGTTGTTGAACAACATTAGAAAGGCAACCGCCGGAGTTGTAACTTTTGGAGATAGTAGCAAATGTGACATTATTGGCATTGGTGACTGTTGCCCAGTAATTAACAATTGTAGAAGGGGGGTTGAATACAATTGTTTAAGATTTTCGACTTAAACAGAAATACTAACACAAATATGAATAAACAACAGCTTTATTAATTCAGATATAAAACTGTTACAAACTCTCTCAAGAAATTCTTATGTTCTTGAGAGCTGCTAGGTTACAAGATAATTCGTGTAAGCGATTACATAATGTAAAACCTAAACTGTGTTTATATATTATACACAGCTGCACTATTAATTACAAGATATATCAAATCAATGTACGTCTCTTAGTATATATCTTGAATGATAATTGCGTTCCCATAAATTAGGAACCGACATATCAATCTCCCTTGATTCCTGGACTGATGTATATCCTCGTGTAATCCCGATCATCCTCTAATCCTGATGATAGCCTAATACTGACGGTACATTACTGATGACGTCAGCATCAGTATCTGATCAGTAGTCCAGATCCTGATAATCACTTGAATCAATATCTAACAATCTCCCCCAATTTGTACTTTGTGAAATAAAGCAAAAATTCCTTGATTCAGTGATGTCAAAAACTCAAAACAAAATACCTCCTAGAAATCGTCAGGAACAGTTTCAGAGATTCTTTGATAGAAAAGATTCATCTTCAAGAAGTTAGTCAATAACTCTTCTTCCTTGCTCTCAAGAAATAGAATCAAATTCTTCTTCAGATTGTTGAGTTCTCCATCTTCCTCATTAATTTGATAAATAGCTATCCTGAGATTTTGAATTGAGCTTCTAGGAAGATCTAAGTCACCTAGCAGTATATAAGCAAACTCCTCCCCATCTGGATTAAGAGATAATTGTTCCAAACCTAGATACTCTTCTTTAATAGCAGTACCTTTCACCATTTCAACTTCTTCACCTCTTGTATTTAAATACATGGGAGTATATTTGCCATCATACTTTGTTCCTCCATCCAGGAATCTTTGTCTGATAGTTGTGTGAATCATAGAAGACCAATTGTTGTAGACTTCTCTTTCTTTAGCACTGACACTTTTATTCTTGAACAAATAAAGAACATATTTCAATTCTTTTGCAGATTTGCACAGCAACTCATGAATAGCCATCTTCTTGACAGTCTTGTCTTTCTTGAAGTACAACAATGTCACTATCTTCTTAGCACCAGCATGATAGTCAGCAATGATAGCAACAGCTTCAAGTTTCCAAAGATGAGCAACGGTTAACTCATCACCAATTTTGTCGACTAGAATATGTTGATCAATTTGTGTTATAAAAACAACCTCTGCATCATGAAATCCAATACCTCCTCTTGTTCCAGGTTCCAAACCCTTCAAACCAGGTTGCATACTCATCCACAATGGTGGTGATTCAGCTTCAACAATCAATGAAGATTCATCAGACTCAATCAGTGAAGGTCCAGTAATCAGTCCAACAGATTTGAAAACAACTGGTTCATTATAGTTGCACACTCTGTTCTTCCATTTCTTGCTTTTCTTTCCTATTACTGGTGTATAATTCTGTTGATATTCTGGAACAAGTCTATTTCTGTCATACTATATCAACTTATCAGATTCATAGACTCTCTTCATGTACTCTCTAGTTGCCTTCCTTTCAATATCTTTTACTTTTATTCTGGCCTCCTTTTCTTGTTCATCAACTTCCAAATTGTGAATTTCAACCACAACAATAAGAATCATGACCTCAAGTTTTTTCAAGATTTTAGCTTCACCAGAATCAGGAATAGCAGGTTGAGTAGTTCTAGCAGCAATATTCTGTGCTCTCACAGTAACCTTACCTCTTCTAGCTAACTGTGATGTTTCATCAGCAACTTCTTCAGGCAAATTGAATTCATTATCTGGAATCATTTCAAGAAGTAGTGGAGATTTCTTCTTCTTTAATTTTTGAGGATCTTCAGTTATCTCCTCAATTATGATTCCACTAGACCTTGTCTGTCTTGCCTTTGTCTGAACAAGCTTTCTTTCTCTTCCTCTGCTTTTACTTCCCCTGCCTCTTCCTCTACTTGCAGTAGGAGTATCTTTCTGTTTAGCAATTCCCTCAAGAATCTTCTTTTGTTCTTTTAAGATCTCTTGAGTACTCATGTCAGAATTTTCTTTAGAGATCAAAGCCAGTGCTTCCCTAGCATGATGCTGTTGAACTTTAATATCATTGTGAAATACAATTTCACTCTCACCTGACTTGGAAGTAATCTTCTTAAAGAGATCTGGTGCATCTTCTATCTCAGCAATAAAGAAATCCTCATCTTCTTCAGGAATTGTTGGAAGTAATTGATTCTGACCAGATAGTTGAGATTGTTCCTCTGTCAGAATTTGAGACTGCACCATTGTTCTTACTGTTCTCTTCCCAGATTTAGAAGCATGAGTTGACTGCTTGGTTTGAGTTTGAGACACACTTCTCCTTGTTACCAAAGCAACATCAGAGGTTCTTGGTTCATATGACTGAGCACCAGCATCATTTCCAGAAGTATCATCATCCTTTCTTAAAACTGGATTAGTGTGCATTTTGTTTTGACCACCTTCTCCCCCTTTTTGACATCAGTAGCATCATCAGTAGGATCAGTAAATAAAGATAAGATAAGTTGGAGAGAATCTTCGATATTAGTCATCCTTGAGGACAAAGTGACAACCTTATCTTCCAAGGTATCCATCCTTGTGGTGAAGGTAGTGCTTAAACGTTGAAGCTGTTTAGCAGTGGCAATCTCAGAATGATCCTTAACAAACCGAGCATGTAAGTTTTCATTATCACTCTTGACAGAATTAATTTCATCTTTCAACCCTTTTGCCAGAATAGTTGTAGTCTTCAGATGAGCTTTGAGATTAGAATCAGAAATCTTAGTAGCTATATGACTGGAGTGAAAAAGTGCATTATTGAAATTTATATCAGCAGAAGGCTGATTCCACTCAGTATACCATTCAGATCTTCTTGCAGCTTGAATATGTTCAGGAAGAAGATTGCTGTAATCTCCTATGATCTCAATTTGAGCAGCTTTAGATTTACCCATAGACTCCATAAACTTACTTGATGATCCATAAGTAGATCATAGACTTGCTTTCATGACAGCATTAAGCTGAGCCGCTTCAGGAACATTATCAGCATCATCATCAGCATCATCATCATCATCATTATCATCATCTGAGCTATCATTTGCCTCAGGAATTTTATCATCCACATTGTCTTCAGGATTCATAACTCCTTTCAATTTTAAATCAACAGCAGATGGTACTGTTGTATCCTGAAAACCTGCATTCAGATTAGAAACAATTCATATATCTCTCTGTTTTTCTAAAGTGATCTCATCACTTCTCACAGCATCACCTAAGTTACTTTCAATAGTAACTGCTACCTCACTAGAAGTTTGAAACTTCTCACTCTATTCTACCTCTCCTTTTGCCAGTTCAGGAGACTGCCTCTCTTCACTATTCTTTTTCTCTAAGTGTTCACTCTCTTTCTCACAAGAAAAGTTCTAACTCAACAAATTCAAAGAAATAAGAGGTGGTTGAGAGGAGTGGACTGAAGTCATACAAATAGAGGTATCCCTTGTCTAAGGTCTATCTGTAATCATACTATCAGTAGTAAAAGAAGCAGAGATAGAAGTGTTACCTGATGAAGTTGAGATAGATTCCATTGGTTTGGAAGAAAGTGGTTCAATGAGCAGTGGAATATTTGGATCAGAAATACTGTCATCAGGATTGACATCCGCAACTAGAGAATGACTTGCATCAGTATTTGCTACCAATGGTTCTTGTATAGTCTGAGGTTGTGAAGCTGCTTTAACACTTTGAGTCAAAGGTTCTTGTGTGCTTCCCTCAAATACAGTGTCTTTAAGTATCTCATCACATTCAGCAATGTGCAAATCATGAGCAGCTTTATCTATCAGACTTTGAGCTAAGTTAAATTAAATTTCTGGAATCCCTTGAGCAGTGTTAGGAAACTCCTGTGCTGATGTGAGCTTGCCTGCATCTTCACTTTGAGAAGATGGTTCTTGTGGGGCAGGAATGTTCTTGTCTTCACTTTCCCTTTGAGAAAGTGGTTCTTGTGGGACCATTCCTTCAGAAATGTCTGTACCCACACTTTGAGTGAGTGGTTCTTGTGGGACTGGGTCTTCAATAACTGCTGAACTCCTTTGAAGTTCAGGTTCTTATGGGCTTGACCCTTTCAAAGGTGAAGTAATCCTCTGTTTCTTCTGTCTATGAAAAACCTTTGCTTCAGCTTGTCTCTTTACCTGAAGAGGTGTTGGTTTATGACCAAGCTGAGCAGCAATAACATTTACTTCATCCACAGACATCTCAATTATTCTTCTCTTTGGAGATGTAGGTGCTGGAGAATCAGAAATCTCAACAGTCTTTACAGGTGATGTATCAGGAGTAGAGATATCAGGAATGACAGATGTGTCAGGAACTGATGATTCATCAAGATCAATATCAATATCATCATTAAGATTTTGCATATCTTCAGGAATATAATACTGACTCTTGTTGACTATCCTTCTTCTTTTCTTTGGCTTTACTGGCTTAACCAATTCAGCAGTAACAGGAGCAGTAACTTCCTTTTTCTTCATGATTATTGAGATGGTCTTGTCATCATCACTATCAGAATCAGAAACCTGTTGCAAAAACTTTCTCTTTTCACCTGTTTCTTTAGATGCACCAGCCTTAATCAAAGACTCATCAATCAGAACCCCTTGTTCACCTCCTTGTGACTTCTTTTTAGTGAGGGTTGAAGTGAAGAAATCCTTTGATCCTGATTGTCTTTCAGACACATCAGATCTAGCTGACTTCTTTTCTTTTACAACTGATGTCTTTTGGGAGACATGTTAGCACAAAATCATGCAAGCGTACGTGTTCACAAGTAATATAGAATGAAGTAGAGTTCGTTCCCACAGAGATTGTATAATTTAGTTCTTGTACCTAAGCATCAATGTATGATTATCGTTCAATGCTAAGACAATAAGCAAATTGGTTTTGATTATCTAAAATTAACTAATAAGAATTAATTAACAACTAAATTAATAGCTAATTGATTTCAAATTACTTATGAGATGGGAAACATGAGATCCTAACTTCAATACAAACTTCCTTTAGAGATCATGCCCTTTTATCAACACATGTGGTGGTTACAATAACTAATCGGACAACACGAAATAAGTATACGCTACCTTTCAGTACACGCACACCAATCTACACAATATCCACAAAAGATAGAAATCATGCAGGCACCAGTTATGCTTAGACCCTATATGTCTATAGAATTTGAAAGCATAATGGTTGAAGATCAAGTATCCATAAGATTACATAAGGTAGCATGAGACGGTTAGAAACACACCACAAACATGAATAACATTCATGGACTTATGCTAGCATGGCAAGTTCTAAATCAAAAGATTCACTGTCGCTTCACTTAAGATTAACAAGATAGATGTTAGCTACGCATCTATATGAATTAAATACAACCATGCAAGGATATCGTAAATTCACCACACATATATCAAGTTAGGCAATCAACATCTAAATTCCGTAAGTAAATCCGCTAGGACCCCATGACGGCGATTAGTTCATAATCGAACCGTTCGTCATCATGGGGTTCGATGAAAATATGCTAATAAACATGACTATAATGAAGAGAAGAATAATATTAATTAATAAGGGTTTAGGAACAAATCCGAAGAATGCCAAGTTACAAAAGATATGTAGATCTTGATCCGTTGCTTGTCACGAACAATTGATCGTTCACTCCTTAATGTTAACAAAATAAAACCCTCTCTTTTGATTACAATGATAACCAGAGTTTTTATAGGCCCTAAAAACCAGATCATACAAGGAAACAACTCAGAATTGCATTAACATTCGAAAAGGGCAAAACTGTAAAATTTTCCAGAATTCAGGCTGAGCGGCCGCCTGAAATCTTGAGTTGCCGCCTGGACAATTCCCCCTGAGCGGCCGCCTGGAAGCTTGAGCGCCCGCCCGAACAACTTCCTGGAATTTCTGATTTTCATGGTAAATGTCATTCCTTGCTTCGTTTTCCCTCGCTCTTCTGGAAACCTTCTTAAGCAAACACCTTGGGCCTATATCCAACATAACATCTTCAATTACCAACTCCGATCCTGAGATAAAAATCCTGCACATTTCCACTAAAAACTAATCAAACACGACATACTTGAGGCCAAAACTATCAATTCAAGCCGTCATAAGACGTTCTAAGTAGATATAAAATCCACTTATCACACCCCCAAACTTGAACCGATGCTTGCCCTCAAGCATAAACAATATACAAACTAGCTAGTACCACTTCCGTAGGTGATCACAGTTGCATTTGGCATATGCAACAAGCCCTTTAAACCCCTAGGCAGCCCTAGTGGACGAGTAAGGTCTCGTGAGGGCCTATAGTGAATGTACCCACAAAATCCAACTGACACAAACGACACAAACAATGCAATGCATGAATGAATGCAACTAAATATGAATGCAAAGGATCCCCTCAAACTAACCAACACCACTTAGCAAGCAAATATCTCCATGAATGCAATCAATCCAAACAGAGCTCGACTAAATTCCGGTATACTAACAATACATGATCAGAACGTGCGTGTGTGCAATGCTCGACAGATATACTCCCAAACCGGATCAAAATCATACATATTCTTTTCCAAGACAATCACAGAGTTATAAATAGAATGAACGTTAAACTCAAGATCACTTTAGATACACCTCTATACTCCTCTAAAGTAGACAGAAATTCATGCTTTATTATGACTCAAACACAATATGTACACAACACACATGCTTATTTGATCGTGCAATGGATGAGACCCCTAAAGGCTTATACAATAATACCCATGTAGCGAGCGTTGGGTTAGTGGATCCCAGACTATAAAAGCCTTAGGTCACTAGGCACAAAGTCCCCAAGAACTTAATTACTCGAGTATTAAAGAGCTCACCCTGATCAATTCTGCATACTCAGACTCTCACAACACTCTTTTTTTTTCTTTTTTTTTTCTTGCATTTTTTTCTCCTTTTTTTTTCGTTCACATGGAATCTGGAATGAGAATTCTCAATTCCAACCCTAGACTACTCATAAACATGAGCCGGCTACTAGCCATTTGACGCCTAGCCAACAAATACAAACACAAACATATTAGCATGAAATTTCTGTTTTCCCCCAAACTTGTATTTTGGTGTTCGTTAATCATCAAGAGAATAAAGCAAATTCTATCGATAAACAAGTGATTAAATCCTAAATCCAAACAAGCATGACGCAACCTAGTCCAATAGCAAACGACGAGACTGTGTAAAAATTTTATTCATGAAACATGCATGTCAATTTCAACAAAATTTAAAATCAGCCCTCTGTTCATCCTTTTCACACCCACATCAACATCTACCTACCTTATGGCATCAGCTTATTATAAGGGATCATGAAAAATGCATGTAATGCAACTATATGAACTCACATACAAAACTCGACACACATGCAAACAGAATGCTCTATATGACAGGTATCATGCATGAAACTAAACTACACATACAAATATGATGCAATATGAATTCCTACATGCCACAAATATATCACAACAACTACTAATTCCCAAATCCACCCCCAAACTTGAAATTTCCAATGCCCTCATTGGAAGTAAATAAGGGAAAAGTATAAACATACCTAATCGACGAAACACACGGGTTGCCTCCCACGAAGCGCTGTCGTTAACGTCATTTAGCCGGACGTCACTTCCTCAACTCACGGCGGTTTCAAAAGAATAACCGAACTGTCCTCAACCGAAAGACCATTCATACACACGTTGACATGATTGTTTCCTCCCAACACAACTTTTCTTTCACTCTTCAACTTGATTTTTCCACCCGTCGACTTCTTCGCCTTTTTTTTCTTCCTCACACTTCTAAGGTGCTTGTTCAATTCGGATGGCTGAACAACACTCTCTTCTACTTCATCATCAGTCATCCACCTTCTTAACACGTTATCTTGGAATACTTCAAAAATCACAAGTTCATCATCCACAAGGACATACTTTAAGTGTGGTGGCAGCTTCCCAAGCTTCACCTTCGAGAGATCTTGAATGGAAGAATTATCAATGGAATCACTGATGTGGTGCTCGAGCTTGTGCACGTCTAACTTTTTGCTCAACAAATGATCAAACTCTTCTGCCTGACCCGTATCAACTATCTCCACACTGAAACACTCCTCATCCTCTGTCGGAAATTTCATGGCCTTGAACACATTAAAGGTGACATTCTGATCTTGCACCCGCATCGTAAGCTCCCCCTTCTGAACATCAATCAAGGTACGGCCTGTGGCTAGAAAAGGTCGTCCTAAGATGATAGGAATCTTCTTATCTTCTTCAAAATCAAGAATCACAAAATATGCTGGAAAGATGAGTTTATCAACCTTGACCAAAACATCCTCAACGATACCCCTCGGGTATGTAATAGAACGATCAGCTAATTGTAGAGAGATGTTGGTAGGTTTAGGATCTGGAAGACCAAGCTGCATGAAAACTGACAATGGCATGAGATTGATACTAGCACCCAAATCACACAAACACTTGCTGAAAGACAAATTCCCAATGGTGCACGGAATAGTGAAACTGCCTGGATCCTTTAGCTTCGGTGGTAGCTTCTGCTGTAAAACGGCACTGCACTCTTCTGTTAATGCTACTGTATCCAATTCTTCAAGTTTCAACTTCTTTGAGAGAATACCTTTCATAAACCTTGCATAGCTCGGCATATGCTCCAATGCTTCAGCAAAAGGGATATTGATTTGAAGCTTTTTGAATACCTCCAGAAACTTGCCAAACTGTCTATCATTCTTCTGCTTCTTCAATCTACCAGGATATGGAGGAGGAGGAAAGATTTTCACGTTCTCTGTAGACTGCTTTGGAGAAACTTCCTTAGCAGAATTTTTAGGATTCTCCACCTCGCTAACCAACTGCTCGGCTACTCTATCAGTCTGGACTTGCTCCTTATCTGCAGTAGGTGCCACATGTTGCTCTTGAACTTCTTCTTCTTCAATGGCTGAATTTTTATTACCCGTCACCTTACCCGATCTCAAAGTAACTGATTTGACATGCTCTTTGGTTTCCCTCTTGCCTGGATTGGCTTTAGTGTCACTCGGAAGAACTCCAGATGGTCTGTTCAACAGAGCACTAGCAAGCTGCCCGATCTGACTTTCCATGATCTTCATAGATGCCCCCTGACTTTTTACTATCATCCTCAACTCCTCAAGCTCAGCTTTTTCATTAGAAGATTGACCAGCATTCCCCTGAGATTGTTGCTGGAAACCTGGAGGCTAAACTGTTGTCTGGGCTGGTACTGCTGCTGAAATCCTTGATTGAATTGCCTAGCTCCGAATTGCTGTTGCTGCTGATTACCACCTTGATTGTTACTCCAACTGAAATTTGGATGGTTGCGGTTATTCGGATGATAGGTGGCTGGAACTGGCTGTTGTGGCCTCTGGAAGTTACTCACAAATTGTGCTGATTCAGAAGATATGGCACATTGAGTTGTATCATGTGCGCCCGCACATAACTCACAAACACTAGCTACCTGCTGAACTCCCATATTAGCCAAAGAATCGACCTTCATTGACAAGGCCTTCAACTGAGCTGCAATGGCTGTAGCTGTATCAATTTCAAGAACACCTGCTACCTTGCCTTGAGATAACCTCCCTGTAGGATTCTGATATTCATTAGCAGCCATCATCTCGATCAATTCATAAGCTTCTTCATAACTCTTGGCCCACAAAGCTCCACCTGATGCTGCATCTAGCATAGGTCTCGACTGTGCACCCAACCCATTATAAAAACAATTGATTATCATCCAATCAGGCATCCCATGATGTGGACACTTCCTTAGCATCTCCTTATATCTCTCCCAAGCCTCGCATAGAGATTCTCCAGATTGCTGTGAAAACTGAGTGATAGCATTCCTGATAGCTGCTGTCTTCGCCATGGGAAAGAATTTGGTGAGAAATTTCTGTGGAAGATCTTCCCATGTAGTGATAGAACCTGCTGGTAAAGAGTGTAACCAACTCTTCGCCTTGTCCCTCAGAGAGAATGGAAATAGCCTTAACTTAACAGCATCCTCAGACACCCCGTTGGTTCTGAAGGTATCACAGATCTCTATGAAATCTCGAATATGCATGTTGGGATCTTCGGTAGGAGCACCCCCAAACTGAACTGAGTTCTGGACCATCTGTATAGTGCTAGGCTTGATCTCGAAGGTATTAGCTGCGATTGCTGGTCTGACAATACTCGATGCAATGTCATTGATCTTTGGCTGCGAGAAATCCTTAAGAGCCTTAGTTGCTGCTGCTGCTGGTTCTCCCATATTTTCTACAACTTGAATCACTGGAACTTCTGTTTCTGTTTCTTCTTTATTTTCCAGCTTCTCCTTATTCGTTTGAGAACGCGTTCGCATACACGCTCAAGTACCTGAGAACACAAAACAACACAAAAACTATTAGTAACCGATCCGAGTCAATGAACTTTAACGACCACTGATGTCAAGCACATAAACTATAACAAATCCTCGGCAGCGGCGCCAAAAACTTGTTAGCACAAAATCACGCAAGCGTACGTGTTCACAAGTAATATAGAATGAAGTAGAGTTCGTTCCCATAGAGATTGTATAATTTAGTTCTTGTACCTAAGCATCAATGTATGATTATCGTTCAATGCTAAGACAATAAGCAAATTGGTTTTGATTATCTAAAATTAACTAATAAGAATTAATTAACAACTAAATTAAAAGCTAATTGATTTCAAATTACTTATGAGATGGGAAACATGAGATCCTAACTTCAATACAAACTTCCTTTAGAGATCATGCCCTTTTATCAACACATGTGGTGGTTACAATAACTAATCGGACAACACGAAATAAGTATACGCTACCTTTCAGTACACGCACACCAATCTACACAATATCCACAAAAGATAGAAATCATGCAGGCACCAGTTATGCTTAGACCCTATATGTCTATAGAATTTGAAAGCATAATGGTTGAAGATCAAGTATCCATAAGATTACATAAGGTAGCATGAGACGGTTAGAAACACACCACAAACATGAATAACATTCATGGACTTATGCTAGCATGGCAAGTTCTAAATCAAAAGATTCACTGTCGCTTCACTTAAGATTAACAAGATAGATGTTAGCTACGCATCTATATGAATTAAATACAACCATGCAAGGATATCGTAAATTCACCACACATATATCAAGTTAGGCAATCAACATCTAAATTCCGTAAGTAAATCCGCTAGGACCCCATGACGGCGATTAGTTCATAATCGAACCGTTCGTCATCATGGGGTTCGATGAAAATATGCTAATAAACATGACTAGAATGAAGAGAAGAATAATATTAATTAATAAGGGTTTAGGAACAAATCCGAAGAATGCCAAGTTACAAAAGATAGGTAGATCTTGATCCGTTGCTTGTCACGAACAATTGATCGTTCACTCCTTAATGTTAACAAAATAAAACCCTCTCTTTTGATTACAATGATAACCAGAGTTTTTATAGGCCCTAAAAACCAGATCATACAAGGAAACAACTCAGAATTGCATTAACATTCGAAAAGGGCAAAACTGTAAAATTTTCCAGAATTCAGGCTGAGCGGCCGCCTGAAATCTTGAGCTGCCGCCTGGACAATTCCCCCTGAGCGGCCGCCTGGAAACATGAGCGCCCGCCCGAACAACTTCCTGGAATTTCTGATTTTCATGGTAAATGTCATTCCTTGCTTCGTTTTCCCTCGCTCTTCTGGAAACCTTCTTAAGCAAACACCTTGGGCCTATATCCAACATAACATCTTCAATTACCAACTCCGATCCTGAGATAAAAATCCTGCACATTTCCACTAAAAACTAATCAAACACGACATACTTGAGGCCAAAACTATCAATTCAAGCCGTCATAAGACGTTCTAAGTAGATATAAAATCCACATATCAAGACACCAGAGGTGGTTGACTGTTTAGGTAACTGTGTATGGTATGTGCTTGTGTCAGGAACATGATGTGTTTGGTCCTGTCCCATAGTACTTGTGGCTGGGCCATAAAGTGCAGGCAATCTCTTTTTCAAGAGAAGCCAGACCCCATCAGGAATGTAAGGATTTCCCTCAAAACCATTTGCCGTATCTGATTTAACCAAGGATTTGATATTGTTTTCAGAAATCTTAAAGATAGGCAAAACTGTATCACCAGAGGTGATTTGATATTGTTTTCAGAAATCTTAAAGATAGACATAAATGAGAGAATATTAATTGAAAAAATCTAATAAAACAGACATAACCACATTTATCTGCTTTCCTAGCACATAATACTCTCAGAATAAAAGACTCATAATCAAACGCAGTATCATGGATTAGAGAGTACCCAATGTGAACTGAAGCAGTTGGCAATGCATCAAAGTTAGAGACTTTGTTCAAGAAGCACCTACTGATGGTATCAAAGAAGAAATTCCATTCCTTCTTAAGATTGGTTCTGTATAACTCTCCAAACTTTCTTGGTTGTCCATTATAACCTAGACTTGTAGCAAACTCCAACAAAGAAGCATCAGTAATTGTTGCTGGAGTCTTACCATTGAGAGAAGGTAATTGTAGAGCTTCAACAACCACTTCTGGAATGACATGATGTGTAACTCCATTGTATGTAAAGGACAATTTAGGCCTTCCTGAAGGTTCACATACACCAAAGATAGCGGTCTTCCAAACCTGCATTACACACTTGAAAGAAACTTTGGTGGGTGCCGTTAAATCATACTTAATCGGACTAGACGCCAAGAAATCCTGAATGATGTAAAATTCGTTCGATAGTTCCTGATGGTCAAGAACAGCAACACAGTTGTTAGGAGCAAAAGTAACGCCATTGATAACAACCTTATTGTTGACAAATGATGAATTCTCCATTTTTGATGTGACAGAGAGAGATGGAAATTTTGAGCAATTAGGGTTTATGTTCGCACAGTGATACAGAGAAAAGACAATACTGATAGTGTTGAGAATAATGAATCAATTTAGAAACTAAATTGATTTTAGACAAACTAATGATTTCTCAACGACAGGTGTCAGTAATCGATTTGTGCAAAATAAGTAGTGGACCAAATTACGTGAGAGAGTGGTGATGACCGCACACGATACGACTTACGATGTGTATCTATATGTATCAATGAATAAAACACACGCGCTCGTATTATTCAAGAAATACACTTGTGATAATGATTAAAAATATTGCAATAAAATATTTAATTAAAAAATCAAATATCACTATCTTAAAATACCTGGTATCATTAAAAACTAGAATACGAAGCGTTTCTTGACTTCGTTACTCTCCCATCTCTATTTAACACCTAGAGACTTGTTCACTATCCCTTTAATCCTTCATTCTCTCCTGAAAATCAAAACCCTTCACACAACACACCTTTAAACAATGTCAAAACTTACCATCAAGGAAAAGAATCTCCATCTCGTAGAGAAGAAAGATATCTTCAGTTATACTCATGAAGAGTTTGATGCCTTTGACTGGGAAAGGCAACTTGAAACTTTGTGGCTGCAGATGGATGCCAGTCTTGAAGAAATCGAGAGAGAAAGGCTTGCAAGAGTGATCGACATCGATGCTGCTCTTCAAGCAACATTAGCATGGCTTTCCTCTAAGGCATCCTCATCCAACACCACCAACCATTGTTAATGAATATGTCAGCAAAAATAACCTTATCTCTTCAACTTCCACCCAAACAAGGTGGCAAAGATGGGATCTGGGATGGCTGCTAGCAATGGAGTGGTTTGGACTTCATTTTTTTTATTTTCCTGTTGAATAGATTAGTAGATAGAGAGAACAAAAAGATGTACTATTTGCATGTAATCTCTTTCTTATTATCAATGAAGAATCCTGTTTCTCTAATCTTATTAAATGTGTTCTGCAATTTTTTTTATGTTTATGAACTGTTCTTTAAAGAATTAAATCAGAGAAGTGAATATGAAAACTAATTAAAGTAATCATGTAAGTAACAAATTCATTAACAATAACCACAATTAAATCAGGAATAGAACAATTAGGGAATACTTGAAATATACAAATTGTACTGATAATCAAACCGTTGCATCAGGATCTGATGTTTGACTAAAGTCAGGATTGACTTTTCATCAGTATTTGGCATGCATCAGGATCTGACACTCATCAGTATTTGGTCTCCCCTTGTTTTCAGAAACTCTCATAGTTTACCATTCCCAATTCATTCACCAATTTTGTAAAAGTAGCTTCAGGTAGTGGCTTGGTGAATATATCAGCTAGCTGTCGGTCAGTAGGAACAAAGTGAAGTTCGATTGTCCCTTCCAGTAATTGTTCTCTTATGAAATGATATCTGATACTGATATGCTTAGTAAGAGAATGCTGGACTGGATTTCCTGTCATAGCAATAGCACTTTGGTTATCACAATAAATAAGTATTTTTGAATATGACAAACCATAGTCCATTAGCTGATTCCTCATCCACATGATCTGAGCACAACATCTTCCAGAAGCTATGTACTCAGCTTCTGCAGTTGATGTGGAGATAGACTTTTGCTTTTTACTGAACCAAAAAACTAGTCTCTCTCCCAGAAACTGACAACTGCCTAAAGTACTTTCCTGTCTATTTTGCATCCTGCAAAATCAGCATCTGAGTAACCACTTAGATTAAAGTCAGACTCTATAGCATACCAAAGGCCAAGAGATGGAGTGCCTTTCAAGTATCTGAAAATCCTTTTAACAGCAATGAGATGTGGTTCTTTGGGGTTTGCCTGAAATCTTGCACATAGACAGGTTGTATACATGATATCTGGTCTGCTAGCTGTTAGATACAAAAGTGAGCCAATCATACCTCTGTAGTTAGTTACATCTACTTCAGTGCCTTGATCAGGATCAAGTTTTGTAGATGTAGCTATAGGAGTTGAAGCAGTAGAGCTGTCTTGCATGTTAAACTTTTTTAGCAAATACGTTATGTACTTTGACTGATTGATAAAAATTCCATCATCAGTTTGTTTAACTTGCAGACCTAAGAAATATTTCATTTCTCCCATCATGCTCATTTGATATCTAGATTGCATTAGCTTTGAAAACTTCTCACAAAATTTGGAGTTAGTTGACCCAAAAATGATATCATCAACATAAATCTGAACTAATAGCAAGTCCTTACCATGATTCAAGTAAAACAAGGTTTTATCAATTGTACCTCTTTTGAAACCACTTTCCAGTAAGAATTGAGCCAGAATTTCATACCAGGCTCTTGGAGCTTGCTTTAGTCCATAAAGTGCTTTATCCAATCTATAGACATGATCTGGATATCTTGGATCAATGAAGCCAGGAGGTTGTTCAACATATACCTCCTCTTCCAATTCTCCATTCAGAAAAGCACTTTTAACATCCATCTGGAAAACTTTGAATTTCTTATGGGCTGCATATGCCAGAAAAATTCTGATGGCTTCTAGCCTTGCAACAGGAGCAAAAGTCTCATCATAGTCTATTCCTTCCTGTTGAGAGTACCCCTTTGCAACTAGTCTTGCTTTATTCCTCACAATAGTGCCATCTGAATCTGTCTTGTTTCTGAACACCTACTTTGTACCACCAATTGATCTACCCTTTGGCCTTGGTACAATTTTCCAGACTTCATTTCTTTCAAATTCATTCAGTTCTTCTTGCATTGCTGTAACCCAATCAGCATCCTTGAGTACATCTTCAACTTTCTTAGGCTCCTCCTTTGACAGAAAGTTTTTATAGAGGCATTCATTTTGTGTTGCACTTCTGGTTTTAACACCTGCATCAGGATTCCCAATAATTAACTAAGGAGTATGGATTTTGGTCAATTTCCTTGCTGACGGTAAATCATTTTTTGAGTTGGATGCTCCCCCTGGATTGGTGTTATCTTCAAAAGAACTAGAATTATTAGAAGCTCCCCCTGAGATAGTGCTATCTCCTCCTGTAGTGTTGTCAGGATCATCACTTGAATTTGTTTCTGATGGATCTCCTCCTGATGTTTGAGTTGTATCAGTACTGATGGTATTTTGCTGTTGCTCCCCCTCAACATTTGCATTATTTGAATCATCATCAGTAACTTGTGTTTCATCAGGTATTTGTCGATCGTCAGGATCTGACGGAGTATCAGTATCTGACATTACTTCATCAGAATTCTTGATTGCTTCATTTGTAAAGATCAAACTGTCATGTGAGTCTTCAGCAATTCCTGTTATCTTTTTATCATCAAAAGAAACATTGATAGATTCCATGACTGTCCTTGTTCTTAGGTTATAGACTTTAAAGGCTCTTGATGCTGGATAACCAATAAAAATGCCTTCATCAGCTTTAGTTTCAAATTTCCCTAGCTGTTCAGGATGAGGTCTAAGAACAAAGCACTTGCAGCCAAACACATGTAGATGTGTCAGACTTGGCTTCTTCTCTTTAATCATTTGATAAGGAGTGACACCATGTCTGTTGATTAAAGTAATGTTCTGAGTATAGCACGCTGTGTTGACTGATTCTGCCCAGAAATATGTAGGTAGTTTAGATTCCTCCAACATTGTTCTGCCAGCTTCAATAAGAGTTCTGTTCTTCCTTTCAATTACTCCATTTTGCTGAGGTGTGCCAGGAGCAGAGAATTGTTGAACTATTCCTTTGTACTTGCAGAACTCTTCCATGACTGAATTCTTGAATTCAGTTCTATTATCACTTCTTAGAATCTTGACTTTGTACTTTGTGCCAGTCTCAATGAGTCTTACATGGTCCAAAAGTATCTCAGCAGTTTCATCTTTTCTGTGCAGAAAATACACCCAGGTAAATCTTGTATATTCATCAACAATGACTAGAGTATACCTTTTCTTACTGATGGACATAATGTTGACTGGTCCAAACAAGTCAAGGTGTAGCATGTGATATGGTTCATCAATTGAGGATTCAGATTTACTCTTGAATGATGTCCTTCTCTGTTTAGCCTTCTGACAAGCATCACAGAGTCCATCTGGAGTATACAACGCCTTTGGTAATCCTCTCACCAAATCTTTCTTAACCAACTCATTGATGTTGTTGAAGTTGAGATGAGAAAGCTTCTTGTGCCAATTCCAACTTTCATCTGCTGTTGCTTTACTGATGAGACATGTTGAGGGACCATCAGTATTGGTGTAAACGTTGGCTTCATAAATGTTACCACGTCTTTGACCAGTCAAGACAATCCTTCCAGATGTTTTACTGATCACTTCAAAGTGAGTATCATTGAAGTTGACATAATAACCTATGTCTGTGATTTGACTAACACTAAGCAGATTGTGTTTGAGTCCTTACACCATAGCTACTTTTTCAATGATGACATTTCTAATGATTATATTGCCATATCCCAAAGTTTGTCCAATGTTGCCATCTCCATAAGAAACTGTTGGGCCAGCTTTCTCCTCAAATTCTGATAACAAGGTTTTGTTTCCAGTCATGTGCACAGAGCATCCACTATCCATGACTAACACATTTTTCTTTTTACTCTGCAATCAGAAACACAAAGAGCTCATTTAGAATTTTTAAGAACCCACACTTGTTGGGTTCTTTTTGCATGAAATTTAACACTTTTAGTAGTAGAAGTCTTTTTAACAAAAGCAGTTCTGTCAGATTTAAATCCATCAGAATTTGCTTTGTCATTATCAGAGTTAACAGATGCATGCTTAGTATTCAGACTCTTTGTTTTACCAGAATTTGCACTTTTATTAAACTTTGGCAAGGGATCATAATAATTGTAGTACAAACTATTGTATTCTTCACATGTATAGATGGAATGCCATTTACTGCCACAGTGAAAACAAGGATTCTGTGGTTTATAAAATACTGATCTATTCCTAATGTCAGACTTAGGAACTACAGTAGCCTTCTTTTTACTCCTCCTATAATCAATAGCAAGATGATTAGAGTTACCACAATTAAAGCATGTTTTCCTAGGTGCATTTGGAATATACTTATAATTATTTTCTTTGTTTATTCCAATTTTACCATTCCTGTTCCTCTTAGCAGTAGTGGTTTTCTCTCTATCTTTCACTTCACAGATTCTGTCTCTGAGTTGTTTCTTAGACAAAAGACCTATATTTTTGACAGATTTAGACTCAGAATTTTGTGTAAAAGTAGATCCCTTTTCTAAAGTAGATTTGGGATTTTCTGGATACATATACTTAACAGGTTTTAATTTGGTCTTTGTTCTGTCTGTAACATGTCTATAGGTTTTTGGATTTGTTGACTCATTCACAACAACTCTTCCTGGTTATGTTGTTTCAGCAGTAACAACTTTACCCTTATTCTTTTTCTTGTCCTCTGGTTTATAACCTAGACACTCTTTCCAGTTCTTATCTGTGATAATATCATGTGTTTTCTTTCCAGAGTGTGTCCAGGTTCTGAGTTTCTCATTAGCATCGTTAAGTTCCTTTTCAAGTGCAGTACATTTAAACTCCATTTCTAGCTTCATGTGCTTAGCCTTCTCACATTCACTTTGTACTTCTTGCATAAAGAGTAACTCAGCTTCTAGATGATCATTTTTTTAGACAATTCTGACATCTCAGATATTATTCTAGCATTTTCAAGAGATTGACTTTTAAAGCTAATATGCAGAGACTTTAAGAAAGATCTTAACTCAGAAACATTATCAGTATCAAAATCAAAGACAATTTTAGGTACATTATTTTCAAGAGCAGCAATCTCATCCACATTTGCCATTAATGCATAGTTCACCTTTTCCTCTTCAGATTCTGAGGAAGAGTCCATCCAATCCTTGCTTGATGAGATAAGAGCTTTGGTCTTAGCCTTTTTACATTCAGTTGCAAAATGACCCATTCCATCACAGTTGTAGCATTTGACTTTTGACTTGTCAAACTTGCTGCTTTTGCTTTCATTCTTCTTGTACCTGTTCTTGTCAGTATTGACAAGTTTCTTCTGAAAGTTGCCTTGTCTTCTAGACTTTATGAACTTCATCTTCTTGAAGCCTTTGACTATCTTAGCAACCATTTCTATCATATCAGAATCAGTAGAGTCATCATCAGTATCAGTATCAGGAGTGGCATCAGGATCTGATGATGAGTCATCAAGATTGGACTCAGCTATTCTACTTCTCCTTCTTGAAACCTCCACGGCTTTTCCTTTTGATTTTGATTCAGCATTCAAAGCAACAGCCTTTGGTTTGTTGGTCTTCTTATTCTTCCTTTGTTGAACCTCAAGATCATGGGTTTTTAGCATCCATAGACTTCATCAAGAGACACAGCATTAAGATCATACTGATGCCTAATGATAGAGGTTTGAGTATCCCACTCCTCAGGCAAAGCTCTAAGAAACTTGGTGTTCGAGTCTTCTGGTTCATATTCTTTACCCACCAGAGATAGATTATTCAATAATGTCTGAAATCTATCATACAGATCAGTGAGGCTCTCATCATATTTTGCATCAAACTGCTCGTACTCTTGAATCAACAGAGTCCTTCTGTTTCTTTTGATAGATTCAGTACCCTGGCATTGAGTTTCCAAAGTTTCCCAAATTTCCTTAGCAGTTTTACATGCTATCACTCTGTTTTACATGACAGTATTAAGGCTATTATGAAGAATGTTCTTCACTTTTGCATCTCTGAGTACTTCAGCCTTTTCCTCAGGAGTCCATTCAGCCTTTGTCTTCTGAACATAGTGCTCAGGTATAGTATCTGTTCTAGCAACTAGTCTCTTAGGTATATATGGACCATCATATATTCGATCGAGATAGTTAGGATCAGTTGCCTCCAGATACATGAACATCTTTACCCTCCATGTGGGGTATTCAGCCTTTTTGAGAACAGGGATTTTAATACTTTCATACTTGCTTGTCGACATCTTAATATCGTTTCTGATTGTAATTAATCAGTTTGCTCTGATACCAATTGTTGCCCAGTAATTAACAATTGTAGAAGGGGGTTGAATACAGTTGTATAAGATTTTCGACTTAAACAGAAATACTAACACAAATATGAATAAACAACAGCTTTATTAATTCAGATATAAAACTGTTACAAACTCTCTCAAGAAATTCTTATGTTCTTGAGAGCTGCTAAGTTACAAGATAATTCGTGTAAGCGATTACATAATGTAAAACCTAAACTGTGTTTATATATTATACACAGTTGCACTATCAATTACAAGATATATCAAATCAATTACATACGTCTCTTAGTATATATCTTGAATGATAGCTGTGTTCCTATAAATTAGGAACTGACATATCAATCTCCCTTGATTCCTGGACTGATGTATATCCTCGTGTAATCCTGATCATCCTCTAATCCTGATGATAGCCTAATACTGACGGTACATTACTGATGATGTCAGCATCAGTATCTGATCAGTAGTCCAGATCCTGATCATCACTTGAATCAATATCTAACAGTGACATTGGTAATGAAAGCTTTAAAATTTGTGATGTACAATTAGTCACGGGACTAAAGTACAATTTGCTTTCAATAAGTCAACTATGTGATAATGGTTGCAAAGTTATTTTCTTTCCATCTCATTGTGCTATTTATGACAAAAAGTGGAAACTAATTCTTAAATGTCCACGAAGTAAGAATGTTTATTCGTGTGACCTAAATGACTACGAAAATGTGTGTTTGGTATCCATGAATGAGGACCCATGGTTATGGCATCGACGTTTAGGTCATGTTAACATGAAACTCATCAAAAATATATGTTCGAATGAACATGTACGTGGATTACCGAAACTCAGTTTCGTTAAAGATCATATATGTGAAGCTTGTGAAATTGGCAAACAAATTAGAGCATCTCATAAAGCCAAACTCATGGTGTCTACTACTAGACCACTAGAGCTTTTGCATATGGATCTTATCGGACCCGTACCCGTACAAAGTTTGGGAGGAAGTTTATATACTCTAGTAGTAGTAGACGACTTCTCACGATATACGTGGACGGAGTTCCTAAAAGTAAAAAGTGATGCCTTTATATCATTTGTTGCTCTTTGCAAAAGGATTTAAACTCAACAAGAAACGTCTATTGCCTATATAAGGATGGATCATGGTAAGGAATTTCAAAATTCCGAGTTTGTTGAATTTTGTAGAGCAAATGGCATTACTCACAACTTTTCTCCTCCTTATACACCTCAATCAAACGGGGTTGTTGAAAGGAAGAATAGAACGTTACAAGAAATGGCAAACACTATGCTTAATGAATATCGTCGACCTAATTTTTGGGCCGAGGCTATGTCAACTACTTGCTATGTTCTTAATCGGGTTTTACTACGACCTATTAAAATGAAGACTCCCTATGAGCTTTATTTTGGTAAAACTCCGAAGATAAGCTACTTCAAGGTTTATGGAAGTAAATGCTTTATTTTGAATACAAAAGATTATCTAACGAAATTCGACCCAAGATCTAGTGAGGGTGTCGTTCTTGGATATTCAAATACAAGCAAAGCTTATCAGGTATTTAATCTTAAAACTTTAATGGTGGAAGAAACATTGAACATTGTGTTTGATGAATCGAAACCACTATCAAAGTATAAAGACTTGGTTGAAGAGGAAAGTGATCCAAAAGAAGATTGTCAAGATAACGTTGAGAATGTTATTAGAAAAATTGAAACTTTTGATCATGGAACTACGGTTCCGAATAATCCTCTCGAAGTAGTTGAGGTCGATAATGGATTACCTTCGGTCGTACCTTGGGTTAGAAATCATCCTATTGAGAATATCGTAGGTGATAGAACTAAAGGAGTCCAAACTCGATCTCAAGTCCATAATATTGCTAGTCACTTAGCATTTCTATCACAAATAGAACCCAGAACTGCAAAAGAAGCTTTATTAGATGAGGATTGGATTCTTGCTATGCAAGAAGAATTAAACCAATTTACTCGGAACAAAGTTTGGGAACTAGTTCCACCTCCACTCGATAGTTCTACAATTGGAACCAAGTGGCTCTTTCAAAATAAATTAGACGAAAGTGGAACAGTGGTAAGTAATAAAGCACGACTAGTAGCTCAAGGTTATACACAAATGGAAGGTATAGACTATGATGAAACTTATGCTCCCGTAGCTAGACTCGAAGCAATTCGAATGTTCTTAGCTTTCGCTTGTTATAAATGCTTCAAAGTCTATCAAATGGATGTTAAATCGGCTTTCCTAAATGGTGTCTTAGAAGAAGAAGTGTTTCTAAGACAACCACCGGGATTTAAAGATTTAACACATCCAGAATATGTGTATAAACTTTATAAAGCCTTATACGGACTAAAGCAAGCTTCTAGAGCTTGGTATGAGCGATTAAGCAAATTCCTATTTGATAATGGTTTTAAAATGGGAATTGCCGACACTACTCTATTTACGAAGTATGAAGGTGATGATATCTTGATCGTTCAAATTTACGTAGATGATATTATCTTTGGTTCAACTAAAGAATCACTATGTAACAATTCTCGGAAATGATGAGTAAAGAATTCGAAATGAGCATGATGGGAGAATTAAATTTCTTCTTAGGTTTGCAAATAAAGCAATCTAACGAAGGCATTCATATATCTCAATCAAAGTATTGCAAGGAAATGCTCAAGAAATTTGAGATGGAGAATGTTAAACCACTTAGTACTCCTGTCTCCCTCGGAGAATTAGTGGCGGATGATTCCGGAAAACCGGTTGATATAAAGAAATACCGTGGTATGATTGGTAGTTTACTTTATATTACCGCTAGTAGACCGGACACTCAATATAGCATTTGTAAATGTGCTCGATTTCAAGCGGCGCCTAAAGAATCTTATTTATCCGTGGTTAAATGGATTTTTAGATATCTTAAAGGCACCACTGAACTTGGTCTTTGGTATCCCAAAGGATTACCATTCGACTTAGTGTGCTTTTCCGACTCGGATTATGCGGGTCACTTGATTGATAAAAAAAGCTTTAGCGGCACTTGTCAATTCCTCGATGGATGTTTAGTTTCTTGGTTTTCGAAGAAACAAAACTCGGTATCCTTATCTACCGCGGAAGCCGAATATATAGCAGCGGCAAAATGTTGTGCTCAAATTTTGTGGATGAAGCAAACATTAGCCGACTATATGATTAAGTTTGATGCTATATCTATTTTGTGTGATGATACGAGTGCGATTGATTTAAGTAAAAATCCGGTGTCTCACTCTTGTACTAAACACATAGAAATACGACATCACTTTCTTCGTGATCATGTCAATAAAGGTGATATTATTATGGACCATATTGATACGGAAAATAATGTCACCGATATATTCACGAAACCATTGCATTCCGAAAGATTCGCTAAATTGCGATTGCTTTTAGGAATGTTGGATTGTCCAAATAATTAAATATAGTTTTTCTCTATATTTAATTAATTGAAATTGAAATATAAATCATGTGATTTTCTAGTCAATGCACTCAAGCTTATTGTGTGAGCGGATTTTCTTGGGACTTCGGTACTCGAAAATTCAGATTTCTCTGCAATAAATTTGTTTAAAAATAGACATTACTATGAGTTGTCTATGTTTTGGC
The DNA here is from genome assembly GCA_036435485.1 of Saposhnikovia divaricata. Lineage (NCBI taxonomy): Eukaryota > Viridiplantae > Streptophyta > Magnoliopsida > Apiales > Apiaceae > Saposhnikovia > Saposhnikovia divaricata. The sequence goes on from CM071595.1 coordinate 136,723,416, forward strand.
TAAAAACCATATTGAAATATTTCAATACGAATAAAATTTAATTAGTTTTAATTTTTGCATGGCCTTGAAATGATGTTGTTTCAAAACTCGGAGTAAAAATATAAAAACTAATTAAATGTGCAATCTTAAAATTTAGCATTCATTTTTAAAATTTGGATTTAAATTTTATCTTGCTAGAAATTATTTGTCTGTGATTTTAGCATTATTATATCTTTATTTACAGAATTTTGTATTTAAAGATTTTGTTTGAAATCACAAAAATAATTCTTAGAAAATCAGAATTGATTTTTCACCTAAAAATGGTTCATCTCCTTTTAATCTCAGCCCTTGATATCTTTACCCTACAATCTGGATCGTCCAAATTGTATCATACTTAATCTACAGTGTCACATTGTTTATTCACAAGTTGTACGACCTCCTCTCTCTCATTTCTCTCATTCTTTCTCGCCGCTTATCTCTCTCAAAACCCTACCTGCGATTCGTCATTTTCGGTCATCTCCGATCTCTTCTGTCAAAATGAATCACATATTCGTGATCCTTTCATCAAAATACACCTCTCTATGGGTTCAGTTTTCATCCTTTGATCTCTAATTTCGAAAACTCTCAAACCCTAGATCTGGCTGTTTCAATTAAGCTTCAATCCGATGAAGTTTTGATTGAATCGTGTCTTTTTCGCTCTTGATATGATGTTCTTAACATCATATATCAAAAGCCCTTTGTTTTGATTTCGAGTGGTTCAAACCCTAGTTTCGATTTCTTTAATTCACTGTTTATATGTGTTAGGTCCGATAAGATTGTAGAAGGGGGGGTTGAATACAATCTTTACCTTTTTATCGAACTTTGTCCTTTAAATTAAATTTAATAAAGACAAATTTATCTGCGGAATTATTTAACACAATTTTTCAAGTTGAATATAACTGTATATTAACTTGATGTGGTGTTACAAAATCAGTATAACAACTTATCAAGATGTTAATAACTAATTAGAAAATTCGACATGAACTTTTCTAATTTAGTTAATAATAATCAAGATAAGAACTAGGAAACTTAATTCGCTAGTAGTACAAGAATCACAAATAAGCAAGTTCTATCGGATAGAATATCACAAAGATGAAGAACTTGATTTTCTGGGAATTGTTTAAGCTTTGGTGTTCTTGGTGTTCTTGAGAGAGAGAATTCTGGTCTTGATGATATGTTTTCTGCTGTGTTTTCTCCGTTATGACTTAATCTGGTCTGTTCTGTTCTTTTATATCAGTAACAGGTCTTGCTGGCTTTCTGTAGGATATTTAATTGCTCCAGCATGACTTAAACAGCTTCCAAGACTTGATTTTCCTTCAATAAGACTTACACAAACCTCCATTAAGACCTAAAATGTGTCGGTAAGACTTACCAGAATTTAGGTAAGACTTATAACAGCTGGCGGAGGTCGGTAGGACTTAAATCAGGTCGGTAGGACTTAATCCTGAAAAGACTTCTGTCGGTAAGACTTAAATTAAGTCTTACCGAATTTTATCTCCTTCAAGACTTAATCAACTTTCTTTCTTTAAGTCTTATTGATCCAATTAATTAGTTAATGTTTTAACTAATTCATATTTAATTGATACAATAATTAATTTAATTAATAAATTAATTCTACCAGAATTAATTCATTTAATTAAATCAACTAAATTAATTTATATCAATTATAAATGAATTTAATTAAATCAATAAATAATTAATTTAATTCTTACAAACCACTAAAGGTAGTAAAGAATTTCCACTGATTTGTGTTGACGTTCGATGTACTGTCTGGTTCATGAACGACTAACTTCAATGACGCTTCTTCACTTTTGACTTTAGGTTGTGGTTTATTTCTTCTCTCAATTCTCTTGTACTGTAACTGATCTTCAAACTATCACTCGAAAAATCTCTGTCACTGTTCAAATAAATCCATTAACTTCAATGCTGTACTGGGGCTTGATCAGATAACTGAATCGTCTTCCAGTGTATGACATCAAAACTATAGATTGACTTTTCTTCTTTCTTCTGACAGATAATACTTCTTGAGATTCCTGTGACAGTTCATATGTATATTTACTTATTACAATTTGGATTAAGTTGATTAGGATCCTCTAACTACAAATAGACTGAGTCATATGCCTTTCAATCTCCCCCTATTTGTTTGTTAGATAATAACAAGCAAATTCCTAGAAGATACCTCAACTAATCCAACTTAACCAAATGAAAGATAAAACTTTAAATACTAAGTAAATATGAAAAAAAAAGTTCTGGTTTATATTTAACATTTGCCAGATTCAAACATGAAAGATAAATACAAGATAGATGATCCTCTAGACTGATCATATGATATAAATTCCTATCAAAATTTATCTAAGCTCTAAAGATATAACATGTAGAGCAAATCTTTATCTTCAATTGTCTTCCCTTCTGAATTCTCCTTCTTCTGGCTCATCTGTGACTTGAAGTTTCAAATGTAGATCAGAATCAACAAGACGTTCTCTTCTAGATGACAATCCTTGAGGTAAGACTAAAGGAATTCCAAGCTTCTTTCTCAGTTCACCTTGAAATTTCTTGTAATCTTTTATGTTCGTTTGTGCATAGGAACGAATGTGATCTGCAGCTATTACCTTTTCTTCAGTCAAGTATCCATGATTTCTGAGAGCATATTCAGCATATACCAAGTGCTTTGCATGATGTTCGTATAGCTCATCTGTCTGAAGATTGATTGTGTGAAGTACCTCTCCCTTAAGAAATTTTACTTGTGGAGGTTCCTTAATCACTTCTGGTCCAGCTCTTTCAGCAAATTCTTTGAACTTTTCATGTAACAATACACCTAGCTCAGAAGATGTTCTTACCTTAGGCCTAAGTACCCATATCTCTGTCAGTGATCTGTCATAAAAGAACTGAATAGATACTCTGAATGTTCCAACTTTATGACAATCTACAAATATTACTAGCTCATCAGATTTGGGTTCAAATGCAGTAGTTATCCTAATGACTTCTACCTGTAAGGCCTTTATATACATTTCGTGAATTGGATTTGCCAGTTTGAATTCCTCGAGAATTTGTCCAAGACGACGATCTTCATAATCAGAACTCTGAGGTGAATCAATTGCTCTTTGAGCACGTTCCCATTTGTCACCGCTCTTTAGTCTGATGTATGTTTTTCTCTTCTCAACATTTATAGCATGTAGTCTTTGTAATGCTTGCTGTTCAGCTTTCTGAAGTTCTTCATTTCGTGCAATTTGCTCTAAAGATTTTTGAAGTTTTTTTTCTCTCAGTTGCAAATTTGCTTCTCTTTGAGAAAATAATTCTTCAGATTCTTTCTCAGCTTGTTGAGCTTCAAATTCAGATATCACTGGTCCTTCATCTTCCCAGTGACTAAGATCAGGTTCAGGAAGTTCTTCACCTTGATCAGGGAATTCAAGATCAGCAAAAACATCGAAGTTATCCGGTTCACCCATGTAATAATAACCTGTGTTCTTGTCTTGAATATCTTCTTCAGTTTGTTCAACTACTTTCTTCCTCTTATCTTCACCTTGGTCAAATTTACCAGATTTTCCTTCTCCTCCCTCTCTTTCTTTAGTAGTTTTATCTTGTGACCCCTTTGATTTCTCCCCCTTAGTTGAGGAATCCTCTACAGACTTATCAGTTGCCCCAGCTTCAGGATCTTGTTCATCATCATCACCACCCTTACTTGTAAAGAATTCAATTTCTTCATTTGTAGGTTTGCGACTTTGACTTACAAGATTAAACAAATGTCTTAACCCTTTAGCCTGGTGTGCATTTTGCTTTTCGATCTGGTCCAGACGAGAATCAGTAAATTCTTGATTGTGCTGTACCTCTGACTGTAGATTATCAACTTTCAAGGAAATCTCAGAAATTAACATGTCTTGAGTAACAGTAATATCTCCAGAGTCATCAAGTGCCTTTTCATGAGAGATTTCGAGAGATTCTATCTTCTTGGTGAAAGATGTCTTTAAGTAGTTTATGTCCTTCTTCATTACAGCAAGCTGACTGTTGACAGAGGTGGATGTAGAAGATCGCTCACCCACTTGTGCTCTAAGAATTTCTGTTTCAGCCTTGCTGACTGCAAGATCTTTCTCTAAAGCAGTTATCTTTTCTAATAATGAGAGAGTGTATGTGTCAGTGTGTGCGCTCACCTGACGTTCACTTTGAGATCCACTCACCTGAAGTGCATGTGTTTCACTCAATTTTATGGTTTTCCTCACATCACTCCTCTCAGATTCCTTAGCTGCTTCCAGATTTGTACCTGCATGTAAAATCACCCTAGCCTCCTCTGGGAAGGTCAGTGGTGGTGCAATGGGAGTTCACAAATCCCTGTCCTTAATCAAATCTACTTGAACATTTGAAATTGTTGACTGAATTGCTTCAGTAGTAGATTGATCAAGTTTCCTTCCACCTTCTCCAGTCGAAACTGCGAGTGGAAAATCCCTTGTGGGAGCCAGGAGTGTTTGTCCTGGGAGGGGAGATGATGGTTCTATTAAAGTTGGCTGAGAACCAAGATTTCCCTCTAAAGCCTGTGAAGACTCTTCTACCGTAACTATGGTAGGCACTGTCACATTTTCTACGTGCTCTCCTTGCAGTGTGTCCTGAGACTCATTTAAAGGTATGTCTTCCCCCATTGTGAGTAATAGGGGAGGTGTGCTTGACTCACTACAAGGTGCCACGGCCCTATGGCGAATTTCAATAGAATCATCCTGTTGAGAAGATGATTCTAGTAACTGTTTAACGGCCATATCTATTTCCATATCCTGTTGGGAGGATACAGACGGGCTTACAGTTGCCTCAGGTTGAGTTCTACTTTTCTTTTCTAGAGGCAGAGCTGTGGGTTCACTCATACTGCCACTACTGATTCGAATTCTTTTTACTTGCAATTTCTTTCTGGAGTGAAAAGATATGAGTTTTGGTGGTTGAGTGTTTGGCTCTACGACCTTGGTTAGAGGTTGTGGAACTACAACCCCTTGGTTAGACCTACCAACCACTTGGGTTCCAGAAATAGATTGAGAAGTAGTAGTTTGAGGAACAGAAGGCAATACCTGGTCAGCTGATTCCGCAACAGTCTCTGATAAGATAGGTTGATCCAATTCAGGTTCAGGGACAGATGCAGTTTCTTGCACTTGATGTTCAACAACAAGAACAGCTGGCTGAGAAACAATTTGCTGAGCAGGTTCAACTTGTTGATTGCCTTGATTTTCATTATCAACAAGCATGTTTTCCACTGGTGGTTCAGGGTTTTGTTCTGGATCTTCAGGTTCTGGTACAGGTTCAATAACTGGTAGTTGTATATAGTTTGACATATATTGGGTGACAACTACAGGTATATTTGTGAATTTTGGCTTGTTGCTGTACTCAGTGAACAATCTGGTAGTAGGTTTACCTGACGCCAGTGACTCTCCATTCAGGAATTGGGCTTGGTTTTCTAGTTCCACAAGATGATTAAAAATCAATGATAAGAATCTTGGATAATAACATGAAACTTTATGTCCATTATCAAAATTCTTCTCTGCATTAATGATTCTTCTAACCATCGGAATACACAGTAGTCTGCCAAAATTAATCCTTCGGTTGTGTGCAACTGCATATCCAATATGCTGCAAGAAAGATGGTAATACCCCGAAGTTCCCTTTCGTAGTATTGGCAAAGACTCTACCTAGTGTGTCAAACAGATAATCCCATTCTTGAACGAAGTTCTTTTTATTCCAGACAGTTTGATCAGGACTGTCTTGATAGAATACACCATTTAAAAAATTTATCAATTCTTGATCTGATGGTAATTCTTCGAAATTATCATTTGGAAAATTTAAGACCGTATTTATTGTATTTTCATTCACTGTGTACTGATTATCTCCCACAGAGAAGACAAAAGATCTGTTATCATTAGAAATGACAGCAGTAGTACACATGATTCGCAAAGGTTCAATTTTCAGAGGAGCATCCAATCTCAAAGCATTGCGAACCAGTGAATTTTCATTTAAAAAGCGAATCCACGGTCGAAAACGTTCAACTGAACATTTATCTGGATCAAAATAACCGATTAAATTATGTTTAATAATTTCAAATCGATCAGCCATTTTAATCAAGATTTAATTTCCTTGAAAATTTCAGATTTTACAAATTTTTAATTTAAAAATTAATTTTTCGAATTAATAAATAATTAAAAATTTGAAATAATTAATAGTTCTTCAAAAATTCTGAAAAATTCACACAACAATACTTGTATACACACAAACACACGTGTATTTTTAGTTTTTCAAGAATCAAGCTCAATTTATCACAAAAACAGATCTAAGAATCGATTTTTCGAAAATGAACTCTAAAAAAAAACTGAACAAAATCGCGATTTTAACCACTCAAAACACAGATAATCAAGCAAGGAGTCTAGATATGTGGTTAATTCGTGATTTAGTTGTGAGAAATCGGTCGAAAATTGGGCATGAATTCGACAGATATGTGTGTGTATTGTATGTATCAATATTGTTCTATAAGACTTAACTTGATAGAATATGAAATAAGACTTAAAAACAACTTAACTGTTATATATATACTAGTAGACTGATTAAGACTTAAAACAAGCATTAAGACATAACTGTTATTTATATATATATACATACCTACTTAACTCGATTATGACTTAATTAAAGCTATTAAGACATAACTAATATGACATAACTGAGACTCGAATAAGACTTAATATAAACAAGACATAACTGACTGTTATGATTAAGACTTAAAAATAAATCGAATAAGACTAAACTAAAAACTCGCTAAGACTTATTTACAAACACATGAATATGACTTAACCTTACAAAACTCAGTAAGACTTATCCTAAGTCGAAATTCGAGATAGACTTAACTAAATTTAACCTAAGTCGAAATTCGAGATAGACTTAACCTAAGTCGAAATTCGAGATAGACTTAACTAAATTTAACCTAAGTCGAAATTCGAGATAGACTTAACCTAAGTCGAAATTCGAGATAGACTTAATCCTAAGTCGAAATTCGAGATAGACTTAATCCTAAGTCGAAATTCGAGATAGACTTAATCCTAAGTTTAAGTCATACCGAATTTTTATAAGTCATATTGAGAGTTTTAACTAATTTTAAGTCATAATTACTTTAAACAAACATTAAAAACACTATAAAATTTACAATTAACTTATAAAAATAATAAAAATATTATATAAAATTAAACAAATAATAAAAATAATTATACATACCATATGCTAACCTATTAACGAAAACAAAGCAATATTAACAGGACAAACATTACAAAACATATGATAATTTAATTACTAAAATAGAAATAAATATCTACAATTATTCTAAAAATACAGAAGTATGAAGTATTAAATAATACGAATAAACAAAATGAAAAATAATTAAACAAACAAGAAAATCAGATGGTAAAATAATTATACAAGTGATTTCAAACAACAAATATTCACAGAATAATCACTTGTAAAATTATTAAAGATCAAATTTCAGATATTAATTACTAGGACTGTGTAACATACCCAATTCACTAACAATTCTAGTGAATGAGGATTCATTAAGCGACTTAGTAAAAATATCTGCAGTTTGATCTCCAGATCCTACAAATAGTAGTTCCACTGTACCATTCATTACATGCTCTCTTATAAAATGATACCTTATGTCAATGTGCTTTGTCCTTGAGTGCTGCACAGGATTGCTTGCGATTGCTATGGCACTTGTATTATCACATAAAATAGGATATTTTCCAATACAATGCCATAGTCCATTAATTGATTCCTTATCCATAAGATCTGAGCACAACAGCTTCCAGCAGCTATATATTCAGCTTCGGCTGTAGAGTTGGACACTGTTTGCTGTTTCTTACTGAACCAGGATACCAACCTTCCACCTAGGTATTGACAACTCCCAGATGTACTTTTCCTGTCTACAACACTTCCTACATAGTCAGAATCTGTATATCCAATTAAAGTAAAACCAGATTCATTAGGGTACCAGATGCCTAAATTAGGCGTACCCTTTAGATATCTTAAGATTCTTTTGACAGCAGTGAGATGGATTTCTTTAGGGTTCGCTTGGAACCTTGCACACAAGCATGTGGCAAACATTATATCTGGTCTACTAGCAGTTAGGTAAAGCAATGAACCAATCATACCTCTATAGCCTGTGATATCTACCTTGGCAGAACTTTCACATAAACCAATTTTGACAGCTATAGTTGATGGTGTCTTTGCTGATGAGCACTCCTCCATGTGATATTTCTTGAGGAGCTCCTTGATGTACTTAGATTGACAAATAAATATTCCATCTTGTCTCTGACTTATTTGTAATCCAAGAAAGAATTTCAGTTCTCCCATCATGCTCATTTCAAACCTACCCTGCATTAACTTAGAAAACTTCTTGCACAGAAGCTCATTAGTAGACCCAAATATAATATCATCCACATAGACTTGGACTAGTATTATATCATTCTTATGTTTTTTAGTGAAGAGCATTTTGTCTATGACACCTCTTATAAAACCACTTTCTAATAGAAATTCAGAAAGAGTGTCATACCATTTTCTTGGGGCTTGCTTAAGACCATAGATAGCTTTGTAAAGAAAGTAGACATAGTCCAGATGATCTTGATCTTCAAAACCAGGAGGCTGTTCTACATACACTTCTTCATCTAGCTTACCATTCAGAAAGGCACTCTTGACATCCATTTGATAAACTTTGAATCTTGATTAGGATGCATATGCCAAGAATATTCTGATGACCTCAAGTCTTGCCACTGGAGCATAGGTCTCGTCATAATCAATGCCTTCAGCTTGAGAATAACCTTTAGCTACCAGTCTTGCTTTGTTTCTTATCACAGTGCCATCTTCATCTAATTTATTTCTGAATACCCATCTTGTTTCCACCACTTTTCTATCTTTAGGTCTGGGTACCAGCTTCCATACTTCTAGTTGCTTAAATTGATTGAGTTCATCTTGCATAGCAATCACCCAATCAGGATCAGATAGAGCTTCTTCTACTTTCTTAGGTTCCATAACAGACAGAAACCCAGAATAATTACATTGATTCTGATAAGCTCTTCTTATTTTCACACCAACATCTGGATCACCAAGAATCAGCTCAAAAGGATGAGCTCTATTCCAAATAGTTTGTCTGGGAAGAATTGATCTTGACGATTCGCCTTGATCTTCAGTATGATGTTGAGTATGACTTGTTGACCCTTCATTATCTCCCCCTGAGTTGTTGCCAGTTTGACTTGTTGATGATTCAAGAGTATCAGTGGTGTCTTGAAAATTATCATTGTTTTCACCAGCATCACCTTGATCATTACCACCAACATTTGGATTATTATTATCAGCAACAACGTCAGGTTGATTGTCATCATCTGAATATGAGTCTGACATATCATCAAACTTAAGCTTTTCAGATGGATCTTCATTTTGGATATTTGGGAGTTTTGTGTCATCAAATGTAACATTGACACTTTCCAAAGTTTTCTGTTGATCAATAAGATACACCTTGTAGGCTCTTCTAGTATAACCAATAAATATTGCTTCATGTGCTTTTTCTTCAAATTTACCACCTTGATCATCTCCTTCTTTCAGCACAAAGCATTTTGTCCCAAATACATGGAAGTACTTGAGAGTTGGTTTCTTGTCATGTAGAGCTTCATATGGTGTCTTCATTAAGTCTTTATTGATAATTGTTCGATTCTGGGTATAGCATGCAGTGTTGACAGCTTCAGCCCAAAAGCTCAATGGAAGCCTTGATTCACTTAGCATTGTACGTGCAGCTTCAATCAAGGTTCTATTCTTTCTTTCAACTACCCCATTTTGTTGAGGAGTTCTGGGAGCCGAGTACTGTCTAGTTATACCCTTTTCAATGCAAAAGTCATTCAGAACTGCATTCTTGAACTCAGTTCCGTTGTCTGACCTTATAGCCCTTACTGGACGATTAGAATCCAGCTCAATTAACTTAATGTGATCAACTACCAGTTGTGGAGTTTCATCTTTTGAGTTCAGAAATAGTACCCATGTGAATTTTGAGAAATCATCAACAATCACTAGAGCATATCTTTTCCTTGACATAGACATCACACTAACTGGACCAAACAAATCCATATGGAGAAGTTGTAATGGTTCAGTTATTGATGATATGTTAGTGCTCCTGTGAGTTGCCCTTTTTAACTTCCCTTTTTGACAAGCATCACATAGACCTTCCTGAGTAAATTCAATTGAAGGTAAACCTCTCACCAACTCTCTTTTCACTAGAAAATTCATTGTTTTGAAGTTTAGGTGAGAAAGTCTCTTGTGCCATAACCAACTTTCATCAGTGGATGCCTTTGAATAAAAACATCTAATTTCTTCTGAGCTTCCAGAGTTCATATTGGCTATGTACAAGTTTCCTTTTCTTACTCCAGTCAACTGTGGCCTTTCATTTCTCTTGTGTGATATTAGACAATTCTTCTTGTTGAAATGAACTTCATAACCTTTGTCACAGAATTGACTAATACTGAGCAAATTGTGCTCAAGGCCGTTCACATAAGAGACATCTTCAACGATAACATTTCCAGCTTCTAATCTGCCATATCCATCAGTTTTACCTTTGCTGTTATCTCCAAAAGTAACAACTGGGCCGGCCTTCTCCACCACATTTGTCAGCAGAGCTTTAACTCCGGTCATATGCCTTGAACATCCACTGTCCAGAATCCACATGACTCGATCAACCTGTTTCAAACCCTGCAATGACAAATTGGTTAGACTTTCTTCGGAACCCAAATTTGATTGGGTCCGGAGTACTTAAAGAATTGACCTTTATCAGGTAAAGCAACACTTTTTATCTTAACAACATTTTCTACAAGTACTGGAAATTTAACCCTGTAAACAGCTTTAACTTGTTTTGGTTTTAGCTTGGGTAACCATGTCTTTACCAAATCCTGAGAAGGACTTTTTGGAGTCCTAATCTTAGAATTAGGTGATGTTACAGTCCTGGATCTAACATATTTATTTCTGCTCATTTGCTGTCTAGGAGCATTCTTATTAACACATGCATGATTACCGTTAAAGTAAGCAGACATTATATTAAAAGCACAAGACATGCAATTAACAGCATCACATTTCTTATGAGCAGAATCAATAACAGGAATAGCATGCATGGTAGATTTGTTATTGCATTTATTCATGTTGTTACTTCTGCTACTAGTTTTCAATGAACTAGTAGACTCACCAACTCTTTCTGCTTTTACAAACACAGTCTTTCTATCTTTATCAGTTTTAACAATTTGATTACTTTCTAAGACTACGCCATTAGCTACATCCTCAATGCGCATCTCTTCCTTAATGATTAAAGATGTTGTATCCAAAGGTTCTGCTATGGATTTCTTAAAGAGTGGATTACTAACACTCTTAAGCACTAATGGTATACCCCTATCTACAGCACTGACACGATTAGGGGTAATAATGCTTTTTCGACCAACAGCCTCATTATAGTCAAACCCAATTCCTACGGTTTGATTTATAGTTTGTTGGTTAAACAACTCTTTAGCTACTTTACATGAATTAGAAGTAGCATTAGCCCTTATTTCTAGCTCGGCTATTGTATCACGTTGTTGAGCCACTATCACCGCTAAGGATCTCTCAATTTCTTTTAGAATTCTTATTTCTGATTTTTGTTTATCATGGCAATTTTGTACATCATGCAATTCTGATAATTGATTACTAAGATCTGTAATTACCAAATTTAGTCTTTCAATCTCTCTATTAGCATTACCTAGTGTATCACTAAGTTGATAGATATATTGACTATCAGTACATGATACCTCAGATGAAGTACCACTGGAGTTATCTGATTTTGCCATCAGGGCAAGATTGCCATATTCTTCATCTTCAGAGTCTGTATCATCCCAACTCTTTCCAGCAGCCACATAGGCTCTACCTGTCTTCTTCTTCTCAGATCCAAAGTCTTTTCTTTGGTTTTGTTTTGGCTTCTGACATTCAGTAGCGAAATGTCCAAGTTCATTATAGTTGTAGCATCTAATTTTACTTCTTTCAACTGTTCCAGTTTTGTAACCTCCTCTGTTACTTGAGGATGAAGAACCTCCTCTCTGGAACCTGTTATTGTTAGATTTGTACCTGAACTTGGGATTCTTTCTGAATCTGAAGTTGCTGAATTTCCTTACCAGCAAAGCCATGGACTCATCTTCCAACTGATCTAGCTCTTCTAACGAATAGAAGTCACCTTCATCTGGACTAGCATTCGTTTGACCAACTTCAACTTCAAGCTTACCACTGTCAACTTTACAAGGTTGAATAACCTTATCTTCAACTTCCTGTTTGTTCTCAACAATAAGAGCTGTAGAAGTATTAGTAACTCTTCCTTTTCCATAAATCTCCTTTTGTTGAGATTGTTCCAGTTCATAGGTTTTTAAAACACCAAAGAGTCTTTCTACAGTTATTTCACTTAGATTCCTAGACTCTCTGATAGCTGTGATTCTATGTTCTAGATGAACAGGCATTGACAGTAGAAATTTTCTGTTGATCTCTTTCTGAGTGTAGTACTTGCCATGCATCTGTAAATTGTTGACAAGTTTGTTATATCTTTCAAACACATCTTGAATACTTTCATTGTATGCTGATCGAAAGTGTTCATACTCAGATGTCAGAATTTCTAGTCGATTCTCCCTAACTTCCTCTGTTCCTTCATTCACAGTTTCAATGGTTTCCCACATTTGCTTTGCAGTTTTGCAGTTAATCACATGACTGTACATTACAGAGTCTAGAGAGTCTATTAAGATCAGTCTCAAATTAATGTCAAGTGCAGCTTCCTCTCTTTCAGCAAGAGTGTAATCAGAAGAGTCTTTGTATACATACCTTGCAGGGGTAATAACTATTCCATCAGTAACAACTTCAGGAATTACTCCAAAAGGTATTATTGGTCCTTCTGATAAGACTTTCATGTATTTAGGATTTGCAACCTCGAGGAACATTAATATTTTGTTCTTCCACATATCATAACTATTTTTGTCATATATGGGTATTTTCACAGTTCCAACTTTAGAAGACATGATGAATTTTTTAAGAGAGTTAAAAAATTCGGGGATGATTTTTAATCGAGTAAGATGGGATCGTTGATTTGTGTATCAATCAATCGGCTTTGATACCAATTGTTAGGTCCGATAAGATTGTAGAAGGGGGGGTTGAATACAATCTTTACCTTTTTATCGAAATTTGTCCTTTAAATTAAATTTAATAAAGACAAATTTATCTGCGGAATTATTTAACACAATTTTTCAAGTTGAATATAACTGTATATTAACTTGATGTGGTGTTACAAAATCAGTATAACAACTTATCAAGATGTTAATAACTAATTAGAAAATTCGACATGAACTTTTCTAATTTAGTTAATAATAATCAAGATAAGAACTAGGAAACTTAATTCGCTAGTAGTACAAGAATCACAAATAAGCAAGTTCTATCGGATAGAATATCACAAAGATGAAGAACTTGATTTTCTGGGAATTGTTTAAGCTTTGGTGTTCTTGGTGTTCTTGAGAGAGAGAATTCTGGTCTTGATGATATGTTTTCTGCTGTTTTTCTCCGTTATGACTTAATCTGGTCTGTTCTGTTCTTTTATATCAGTAACAGGTCTTGCTGGCTTTCTGTAGGATATTTAATTGCTCCAGCATGACTTAAACAGCTTCCAAGACTTGATTTTCCTTCAATAAGACTTACACAAACCTCCATTAAGACCTAAAATGTGTCGGTAAGACTTACCAGAATTTAGGTAAGACTTATAACAGCTGGCAGATGTCGGTAGGACTTAAATCAGGTCGGTAGGACTTAATCCTGAAAAGACTTCTGTCAGTAAGACTTAAATTAAGTCTTACCGAATTTTATCTCCTTCAAGACTTAATCAACTTTCTTTCTTTAAGTCTTATTGATCCAATTAATTAGTTAATGTTTTAACTAATTCATATTTAATTGATACAATAATTAATTTAATTAATAAATTAATTCTACCAGAATTAATTCATTTAATTAAATCAACTAAATTAATTTATATCAATTATAAATGAATTTAATTAAATCAATAAATAATTAATTTAATTCTTACAAACCACTAAAGGTAGTAAAGAATTACCACTAATTTGTGTTGACGTTCGATGTACTGTCTGGTTCATGAACGACTAACTTCAATGACGCTTCTTCACTTTTGACTTTAGGTTGTGGTTTATTTCTTCTCTCAATTCTCTTGTACTGTAACTGATCTTCAAACTATCACTCGAAAAATCTCTGTCACTGTTCAAATAAATCCATTAACTTCAATGCTGTACTGGGGCTTGATCAGATAACTAAATCGTCTTCCAGTGTATGACATTAAAACTATAGACTGACTTTTCTTCTTTCTTCTGACAGATAATACTTCTTGAGATTCCTGTGACAGTTCATATGTATATTTATTTATTACAATTTGGATTAAGTTGATTAGGATCCTCTAACTACAAATAGACTGAGTCATATGCCTTTCAATATGCATGTTCTAACATTTTTGTTTAGTCTTTCAATGACTTAGAGATGTCTAGTGTAGAATCTGTAAGATTTGAGCACTAACTCGGTGTTGACCTAGTGAGTTCGGTGACTCGGTGGAGCGATTCTCAGCCTGATTTTTCAGTATGTGTGCTTTTACTAGTTTATTTATGCATTTTTATGGATGCGTAATGTGTATGACCACCATATCTAAGGTGCACAAGTTCTTAACTTGTCATTATACACTGTTATAGTCTTGATGCTAGTTAAGATTGCGTGATTGATGATTATATGAATCTTTATGAAGTTTTTGTGTTTATTGAGATGAGTTGATACTTGTTGAATCAAGTTGTCTGATATTTTGCTCTGCTATTGTTGATACTTGTCAAGCCAGTATGAATCTTTGTTAGATATTGATTACTTACTTGGTTGTCTATATCTTGGTATGATGTTCTTGTATTGATAAAATACTTGCATGACTTATCTGGATTAATTGTATTGATGAAGTATTCTTGGCTCGAGATGTGCATGGTTTGTCTTGAGTTCTCTGAACTCTGTCATGGATTTCAATTTGGTTTGTAATCCTTATATGCTTACTTGAACTTGCATTGCTTTGATTAAATGCTATTGTTGTCTTGTGCTCACTCTAACTCCTTTGTGAGTTTAAGAGTTGTTCTTGATGGATATGTATGTCTTGGATGTTATCTGTTACATGAAGATGTGAACTTTTAGAAATATATTACTTGCATCTGTAAATATTAGTAATATGATATCTTGTGATGACCTTCTAGAACTCTGAATTTTTTAAATTCTTGAGTTTATGCTTGTGCAATGTGACTTGCTCGTTTAAATGATATCTACTTAGCTGAATGTTGCATTGTATGGTCACTTAGATATTTTCTATCTTAGTTGGATTCTAATTTAGCTTCTAGAAGTCCAATTCATTTCTCAGATCTGTAATATGTTATATGTATACATTGCCTGTATAATCTGTGCAACAGCATGCTTGAGAGTTGTGTTGATTTTATAATGTACAACTTTATGGTGATGATATGACCTTCTTTTCTTAAGTTAATATTTGTTTTGCATGAGTATTTTCTCTTTGCTGCATGCTTCAACTTTGCATTAAATGATATCACTGTTTTAGGAAATGGTTTCTATTTTTACCACCCTGTCTGTGCTGGTATCTGGTTTTTGTCCTTATTGTTAGTTGTGATCTGAAGCTTTACAATATGACATATTGATTTGATATTTGTCCTTTCCTGAAATCCTATGTACTTTATGTGTACTGTACAGTCCTTTCTCTGATAATTATGTACTAGTCTGACTCTTTGCTGTACTGTTCACTACTGTTCATTGTTAGAAATCTGTGCTTGCCTGTGTATTTAAGAGTATGCTCACTGCAGTGTTTAATTCATTCTTGTTGTCTTCATTTAATTGATTACTTGCTATAAATATACACACTTGCACACCATGTCTCTCACACCAGTTGATACCACTCTTAACCTATTTTCACCCTCTTCTCAGCCTGATAACTCTTCTTCTTCCAGAAACAAGAAACACAAAAGGCCAAACACAATTCTCCTATGTTTATCTCTAGTGAAGCCCAGAATAGGTTTGTTAGGAACAAATTGCAACCTGGTAAAATTGTTCAACTTGCTAGAGACTCTGAGTTGTTTGGTTTGTTTGTTCATGCTAAGTGGAGCCCTTTGTTAGCCTATCCTACTTAGAGAGTTCTACCAAATTTGGTGGCAGAGTTCTTCTGCAACATGGGTGTAGGGAGTGGAGTTGATGGGGTGTCCTACCTGACTTCTGTGATTAATGGGAAGCCTATTCTCCTTGATCATTTGTTTTTGGGAAAGATACTTAAGCTAGATCCTACGGTTATGTTATTGAGTCCAGTTGATGTGACCAAGACTTACACTTTTAACCCTGATGAACTAAGGTTGTTCATCTCTGTTTTCTGTGGAGTTGAAGTCCCTTCAAATGTCTTTAACACTGATAGAGGTATTGATTATGAGCATTTCACTCCTTTCTACCAAACCCTAGCTGAAATCATTAGGGTAAATATCTTTCCTTCTCAAACTGCTGGCAAACTCATGAGTTTTGTGGAAATGAAAATCATGTATAAGTTGGCCTGCCAGAAAATTGATTTTAACTTACCCTATATGATAATCACCAAAATGATTTCTGTTGCTAGATTGGGGTACATGCCTTATGGTCTTTTACTTACTCAAGTGTTTGAGCACTTCTCTTTTGATATAAACCTTCCTCCTTACTTCTCTGTGTCACACACCATTTCTGATAGAATGAATAGAACAGCCTTGCCCTTACCTGAATTAAATGCTATGCCTGCTACTTTGAATGTTCAATTTGGTACCTTACCTCCTGTGTCTCTTGCCATGCCTGATGTGACTGTTGCTTTACCTGCTATTTCTGCTATACCTGCTCATGTTGAACTTGATGCTGTTATGCCAACTGTGATGCCTGTTGTCTCTACTGCATATGTGTTACCTGTTTCTACTGAATCTGTTGCTGGACCTTCTGTGGTTCACCCTGCTATCCCTGTTTCCAACATTTCTCATGCTCAGTTATCTGTTTACTTCTCTGTACTTGTGAAACTATCCTCTAAGTGTGATGAGTTGGACATTGAGCATAAGGACTTGAAAAACTAGTTTCTTGCTTTGAATGAGATATACTCAGTTACTTGAGAGGGTAGATGTAGTGATGACTGTGTTAGGCTCTGCTATGGGAAGGTTGAGTGTTCTTGAGAATAATTTATCTCAACTTGTTCAAATTCAAATTGATGCTAACACTCCAACTCCCAAACCAGTTGCTCCATCTGTTGTCATTAAGGATCTTGATACTGAGATAGGTGATACTCTGAAACCTGAGGTTGTTGGGAATGGTGATGGTTCTGGTAATGTTGCAAATGATATTAGTGCTGATATGATGGATGCTGTTATCAACTCTGATTCCTTTAATCAAGTTGATTAGATTATATGTTGGTTATTTAAGTTATCTACTTTTGTTGTATGAATGCACTATCTGTTTTGTGCATTTGTTAATTGATGAATGCTCTAGTTTTTTGTTGTTTCCTTTTGGGTACCAGTACCAAACTGGATTGTATGGTTGTTTCTAGTTGATGTTGGCTGCTCTAATGCTTCTAGTTGGTTGATGCAATGTAGTACTTCCCTTTTGCAGAAATCTTTAAGTACTTAATTTCCATAATTGTAAATTGCATTATAAACTGCATTTTTTTTCACAATTAGGACACATTGGCCTCACATACTGCTGATTCAATGGACTGCCTGAATTCCCTTAGAGAATTCTTGATTTGAACCCAGGATGAACCAGTCACTTCTTAGAAAGCATACATTTTGCATTCTCTTGACTAACCTTGCAGATTGATACTGAATGTATCTTGAGCTTAAATTGACATATCCTAAGGTTGGGTGAGATGATGGCCAAATGATGCCAGTCTCATAACTCACTTTGTATGAGGAAGATGAGACTGCTGATGGCTTTCCAAACCTACAAAAGAACCATTACTAACTTGGTTTTCTTTGTTTGTTTTGCAGGTACTCCCCTCCCTAAGGGTGGCTAAGTGATGTCAAAAATTCACCACAATCACTATGACTTAGCTCTGATTATTTTATTAGACTGATAGCCACTATAATCTCATTATGATCCATACTAACTGTTTTCTTTTGGTTATCTGTTTTGCAGGTACCCTCTTGAAAAGAGGGTGGCTAAATGATGCTAAAAATCCAGTCACTATTGTCATGATTTAGCTATGACTTAACATATCACTCAGCTGATAGCCACATATATGCTAAAACTTCTTAAGTGAAAGTATTTAGATTATATGACCACTCCAGATTACCTATCTTTGATAAGATCATCTCTGCACTTGACCTTAGTTTCTTTGTGCCTGAATGGTATCCTGCAGCCCTGCTAAATGGAATATGCCTTGGATTTGAGCATGCCTGGTCATGGCTCTCAATTGCATACATGCAATGTTTGTTCTCTTTGTCTTGAATTGCTTACATATTGCACATTAATTTGCATTTTTTTTTTTGCAATTAATCTTTCTTGAGAACATTACTAACAGTTTGCCTGTCTAGAGAGCAATGATGAGCCAAGCCTGAGCTCTGCCCTTCCCCCTTACCAAATTCATCACATTTGTCTTTGATTCATTGCCTTTACTTACAGAAAATGTTGATTTACTAACTAAGTTGTTTGTGTGCAGGAAGTGAAAGTCTATTCTCAAACCCTTTGTCTCATAAGAAGCCTGAAATCTCAACCCTTAGATAGTTTTTCGAATTTCTTAGTTAGATTAAATCATTCGAATTCTATTGTTGTAATTACTTTTAATTAGTTACATTTTCAGGGTAAAAGCTTTGGAATGCTTGTATAGTTAAAGACTATACACTTTGGTTTTATAAGCTTGGATATTTAATTATTCGATTAGAAATGTAGTTTGCTTGCATATTTTAACGAAGTTTTCTCCAGGATGATCTATTCGAATTTTTCGTAATTCGATGCTCTTTCAATCTTTCAATCTGAGTGTTATAAAATGATTCTCTAAAGGCAACATTTTTCGAAATCACTAACTTGTTAAATATTTGCAGAGAATCTTAAAAGGAAAGAGTTGGAATGGACTAAAAATGGAAAACTCGAATTTTTGCAAAAATTTGAACCTCTCCTACTCATATTTTTTTTTAAAAAAAATGGTTATATGCAACTTGAAAATTTACTTAACAATTTTAATTATTGCAGAACTATTGATCCTTTACGATCAATTTGGAAATTTTTAAAGGCCATATATTTCTTTCAAGGAAATTGCATGGAGTGACAAGATTAACTTAAATAGTTGTATCTATTTCTCTTGTAATTATGGGGTGATTAATTTGTATTCATGGGATAGTCCTATTCAAAATTGTAATTAATTAAAACCAGTCCCATATGTGAAGATTTGGGAAGTTTGACTGGTTTCGGAGTGATAAGGAGATTGGTGGTGTTTCTTTGTAATAAGTAGGACATTATCACCTAAATCCCTAATCCCTTGTTCCCTCCCTCAATATTAATTTCACTTTTTGGCATTGTGTCAAAAAGGGGAAGAGAATATTCTACTGGAATATAAAATGAAAATTATTGTGTGTTGCTACTAACCTTGTTTTTGCAGACAAAAATTTAAGGGGAAGAGAATATTTTGTGATAAGTACTGACACTTATCACACGAGGTAAAATTCTAAACTTACACCTTTATGTGCTTACGTGATTCTCTGTGTTTATGTGTGTGATTGTATGCTTGTAAGATGGGATGCAAATACTTAGGGGAAGTGACCCCAATTTTTTTTTATTTTGTATCATGCATACACTTAGGGGAAGTAGATCGCACACACGAATTTAATTTTCACAAGTAGTTTTGACAAATACCAAAAAGGGGAAGATTGATAGAGTCAGTACTTTCGCTCTTTAGGTTTTGGAATTTGTCAAAATAAAAGTGAAATTAATTTAGATTTAGGAATACACTTAGAATCCTCCCCAGGGGACGACATAATTCGGGATTCAAGTCAAACTAGTCAAACCGAGCCAAAAATGTTTTCCGACATATTTTCGACATTCACTTAGTATGAGAATATCAGTATTTTATATTCTAAGTTATTTATGTCAAAAGAAAATAGGCATTTGGCTAAAGGCACAAAAATCAAGAATTTCCTAACACTGCTTTTACGAGTCAAACTGATTCGATTTATTTAAAAGCATGTTATTCTTAAATGTTTTCCTCTCAAATATTCTTGATATATTTATTTAATATTTATATTCAAATTGCCTTGCCAAAAGCCGTGCCAAAAGACCCAAAATAGATTTTATTCCGAAAAACCCTTAAATCCTTATTTATCCGGATAAAATCATTTTTAATTCAAGCTTATATATTCCTTAGACCTCATAGTCATTATTTCATATGGAATATTATGTTTGAATATTTTTCAAGTCAAAACTTTTGTCTTAGTTGTCGGTAAAGACAAATGAATTTTTCGGTCGCTCTGGAAAGCCATTTTAACATTCGAAAAATTCGTAAAAATACTTCCACTTATCTTTTTTGTAAAATCCGTAATTTTTATTTTCATTTTTAAAATTAGATATTAGATTTTAAAATATTTTCTAGTTAGATATTTATTTCATTTAGAAAATTCTAGAATTCTAAAGGATAAGTTACGTTATATTTGGGAAGGAGCGTGAAAATAATTTAGTAAATCGATATCTTTTTAATTATGTTAATTGTATGTGATAGAATATTTTAATTTTAGGAAATTACTTGTAAGAGTTGTAAATATTAGGAGTAAGTTTTAGAATTATCTAAATTAAATTAGGGTTTTAGTGCCTATATAAGAACCCCTCTAGATAATAATTAAGACGTGCACGAATTTATCCAAGAGGTACGTTTTGTCTTCTCTCTTTTGCTTAAGTTCTTTAACTCGTATGACTTCAAATTAATTATGTGAGAATCATGTTCTTGTCATGTCTAATTGTCTATTATCATGCATTAATATTAAAGTACTAGGAGATGCATACATCCTTTGTGTTAATATGTTTAATTTGTTTTCAGAATTCCGATTCATGCATATATATGTTATGTCCATCCCGTAATTCATGAATTTCCTATATGATTTCATTGTCCATAAATTATATGCAGTAGTGAATCTAATTATACATATACATATATATATATATATATATATATATATATATATATATATATATATTTATATACCATGATTATGTTTTATAATTTTTTTTTATGTTTGTTAGAGTTTTTGTTAAAGATAAAATTTTATTATCATAAATTTTAATTGTATTATATTAGATTACTTGCGAACTGTGATGTGTAGTTTTGAAAAGAGAAAAAAGAAAACAAAGATTTTGATCCATGTTAGTTTGCCACTGTGTGTATGTTCTGTACATGTAAGATTAATTAATTAATTAGTCAATTTAATCACATGTACATGCTTTCTGTAAGTTAGTGAATTAAGTCAAGTAGAGATAGTGACTTAGACTTGAACTATAGAAAAGAACATTGACCTTTTCTTTTGTGCACATAATTTTAATGAACATGGGCTACTAGTTTGCTTGGGTTAGTCATATTTCTGTGATGGGCTTTAGACCCAGTTGTATTCTTTTATGACATTTGCTTAAATACAGAATTGTAGATTAATATGATTTAGTGAATGTCAAGTTGCCAAGTTCATAAATATTAAATTTAAGAATAAATGATTAATGTGTCATGTTTTTAGTTGCATTGCCACTAGATAAATATGGATATGGCCCTAACTTGTTCTATTATATAGTTTGTGATTTTTGGTTTGATTTATTTAATTATAGGATCAGTTCGTGTTATTCTTAGCTTTGTTTTCTTTGGTATCGATTTTGAGGTAAGTGACTTTTCGTTGCTCACTAATATTATAAAATCTGTTTTATTCTGTTTCAAAATATCTGTTTGTTTAATTTGGTTATCGAAAATTGATTTTAGAAAAAGAATTATTTTAGAATTCCCCAGTTTTAGTTGCGTATCGAATCATAGAATCCGATCACTGGATAGTGTGACATATAGAATCATAGAACTAGTTTACGCACGTTCCGGAACACATAGATACGTAAACTGGCCCCCATCGAACATAGAACCGTGTCACTGGTTTAGTGTGACCGTAATTTAGAACTGTGGGAATAAAATATGATTTTATTGTTTAGATTCTTTTATCGATTTAAAGTTTCAGAAATTTTGTTCACTTTTGAAAATATTATTTTTGAGCCGTTGGACGATAGTTACTTGCTGGGCTTCGCAGCTCATTGTTTTAATATGTTTCAGGTTCGGACTTTTGGAAGCTTAATAAGATAAAAGATTTGAACCGTGTGGATTTCGTGCTTCTTGATTTAGATGCCATTATAGAAAAAGACTTATCAGATTATTGAATAAATTTTCAGTACTTTATTAGATATTGAGTATTGGATTTGTGGAGCTGCGTCTCCGATTTTATGTTCTTGAATTATTTGAGTTTGACCGCTGCTTTGACTTTCGTTAATTTTGGAGTATTTGAATAAAGAATTTCGTTTTTATTGAGTTTCGTAATTAGAATTAATGTCCCCAAAATTTGGGATGTTACAGTTGGCATCAGAGCCTAGGTTTTCCTTCGGAGTGTATTAGGTATGGGACTAGTACATTCCCTAGGATGCGATCCTACAGATTATTGTATAGGTTTTGACCTTTAAGTTTGTAAATTATTTTGAATTTAGGGCACTTGTTTGTGTGATTATTTGACCTATTTGACTTTTGTGGTTTTTGATAATTGATTATAAGTTTGAAAGTTTGTTGTTTTTAGAAAAGATGGACGGAGAAGGCAACAACAATGGCAATCAGGGCAACAACAATAAGAATGGCAACAACAATAACAATCAAGGCAACGACAATCAGAATGGAAACAACAATGGTGATGGTGGAAATGTATTCGACCAGCTAGCCGAGACTCTAGCTACACTCGTGAATCAGCAACCCAGACAGCAGAATATCGTCTCTCAGTTCAAGCGTTTGAACCCACCAACTTTCGATGGGGCAACTGATCCGGCCATAGTCGAGATGTGGATACAAGAGATGGAGAAAGCTTTCGGACTGTTAGGGAGCAATGAAGAACAAAAGGTCACTTTAGCTGTGTATCAACTGCAATGCAGTGCTTATGACTGGTGGCTCATGGAGAAAAGGAAGAACGAGACCGCAACCGCTGAAGGGGGAACCGGAACATACACCTGGGCAAAGTTCAAGAAGGCTCTAGAAGACAAGTACTTTCCTAGAACCATTCGTCTGCAAAAGGAAAGAGACTTTATTCGGCTTGAGCAGGGAGGAAAGTCCGTTGTGGAATACGAAGCAGAATTCGCAAAGCTTGCAAAATATGCACCGACATTAGTTGCTGATGAGACTAGCCGAGCCAGAAGATTGGAAGAGGGACTGCGAAGCGACATCAGGAATTCGGTGGCGTCTTTTGAACTCCAGACGTACGAGGCTGTTCTTAACAAGGCTTTGGTAATCGAGAGAGGCCTAGCTGAATCTGAAAAGGCGACAAGCAACTGGAACAAGAAACGGTTCACTCCAACTGGTGGACAATCTTCTCAAGGGGGACCACTCAAGAAACCTTACGTGTATGACCGAATGGGAGGACAAGGAAATCAAGATAAGTGCACTAGGTGTGGCGGGAACCATGTTGATACAGATTGTCGTTGGAACAGAGGTGCGTGCTTTCATTGCGGTGAAGTCGGACACAGGATTGCTCAATGCCCACATAATCCACCACCAAGGAAAGAAGCAGATAACAAGACCACTGGACGTGTATTTATGCTCACGGAAAGTCGCGCGAACAATCGTAATTAAGGTATGATTTCTTTTTACTTGTAACTTATTTGATGTTTTTTGTGAATTTGGGGACCAAATTCTTTTAAGGAGGGGAGAATGTAAAATCCGTAATTTTTATTTTCATTTTTAAAATTAGATATTAGATTTTAAAATATTTTCTAGTTAGATATTTATTTCATTTAGAAAATTCTAGAATTCTAAAGGATAAGTTACGTTATATTTGGGAAGGAGCGTGAAAATAATTTAGTAAATCGATATCTTTTTAATTATGTTAATTGTATGTGATAGAATATTTTAATTTTAGGAAATTACTTGTAAGAGTTGTAAATATTAGGAGTAAGTTTTAGAATTATCTAAATTAAATTAGGGTTTTAGTGCCTATATAAGAACCCCTCTAGATAATAATTAAGACGTGCACGAATTTATCCAAGAGGTACGTTTTGTCTTCTCTCTTTTGCTTAAGTTCTTTAACTCGTATGACTTCAAATTAATTATGTGAGAATCATGTTCTTGTCATGTCTAATTGTCTATTATCATGCATTAATATTAAAGTACTAGGAGATGCATACATCCTTTGTGTTAATATGTTTAATTTGTTTTCAGAATTCCGATTCATGCATATATATGTTATGTCCATCCCGTAATTCATGAATTTCCTATATGATTTCATTGTCCATAAATTATATGCAGTAGTGAATCTAATTATACATATACATATATATATATATATATATATATATATATATATATATATACCATGATTATGTTTTATAATTTTTTTTATGTTTGTTAGAGTTTTTGTTAAAGATAAAATTTTATTATCATAAATTTTAATTGTATTATATTAGATTACTTGCGAACTGTGATGTGTAGTTTTGAAAAGAGAAAAAAGAAAACAAAGATTTTGATCCATGTTAGTTTGCCACTGTGTGTATGTTCTGTACATGTAAGATTAATTAATTAATTAGTCAATTTAATCACATGTACATGCTTTCTGTAAGTTAGTGAATTAAGTCAAGTAGAGATAGTGACTTAGACTTGAACTATAGAAAAGAACATTGACCTTTTCTTTTGTGCACATAATTTTAATGAACATGGGCTACTAGTTTGCTTGGGTTAGTCATATTTCTGTGATGGGCTTTAGACCCAGTTGTATTCTTTTATGACATTTGCTTAAATACAGAATTGTAGATTAATATGATTTAGTGAATGTCAAGTTGCCAAGTTCATAAATATTAAATTTAAGAATAAATGATTAATGTGTCATGTTTTTAGTTGCATTGCCACTAGATAAATATGGATATGGCCCTAACTTGTTCTATTATATAGTTTGTGATTTTTGGTTTGATTTATTTAATTATAGGATCAGTTCGTGTTATTCTTAGCTTTGTTTTCTTTGGTATCGATTTTGAGGTAAGTGACTTTTCGTTGCTCACTAATATTATAAAATCTGTTTTATTCTGTTTCAAAATATCTGTTTGATTAATTTGGTTATCGAAAATTGATTTTAGAAAAAGAATTATTTTAGAATTCCCCAGTTTTAGTTGCGTATCGAATCATAGAATCCGATCACTTGATAGTGTGACATATAGAATCATAGAACTAGTTTACGCACGTTCCGGAACACATAGATACGTAAACTGGCCCCCATCGAACATAGAACCGTGTCACTGGTTTAGTGTGACCGTAATTTAGAACTGTGGGAATAAAATATGATTTTATTGTTTAGATTCTTTTATCGATTTAAAGTTTCAGAAATTTTGTTCACTTTTGAAAATATTATTTTTGAGCCGTTGGACGATAGTTACTTGCTGGGCTTCGCAGCTCATTGTTTTAATATGTTTCAGGTTCGGACTTTTGGAAGCTTAATAAGATAAAAGATTTGAACCGTGTGGATTTCGTGCTTCTTGATTTAGATGCCATTATAGAAAAAGACTTATCAGATTATTGAATAAATTTTCAGTACTTTATTAGATATTGAGTAT
This sequence comes from Saposhnikovia divaricata, assembly GCA_036435485.1. Taxonomy (NCBI): domain Eukaryota; kingdom Viridiplantae; phylum Streptophyta; class Magnoliopsida; order Apiales; family Apiaceae; genus Saposhnikovia; species Saposhnikovia divaricata. The sequence goes on from CM071595.1 coordinate 136,749,347, forward strand.
TGGATTTGTGGAGCTGCGTCTCCGATTTTATGTTCTTGAATTATTTGAGTTTGACCGCTGCTTTGACTTTCGTTAATTTTGGAGTATTTGAATAAAGAATTTCGTTTTTATTGAGTTTCGTAATTAGAATTAATGTCCCCAAAATTTGGGATGTTACATTTTTCACTTAAACTTTGAATGTGTCCTTAGTTTCTCCATAGGACATTGTAGAATAAATTTCGTAAATTTTGGATGACTTTTTTCCGGGACCCCTTAAATCGATACATAATTGATTTATCGGTCACTTAAAAGTCATAGTTGGTCAACTCATTTCAAGGTGAAATTTTGACCACACTCTTCTGGGCATATTTCTAGGAGATTCCCAAAATTTCATAATTTTTGATTTTCGATTTATTGCGATTAAATCCATTTCGTCTCGTAGGTACGCGCATTTTACGTTTTTATTGATTTATTAATTATTAAAAACTTGTGGGCACTCTTTCCTAGGCATTTTTGAATCTTGCACAGCTGGTATGATGTCATGGATGACATCCCTCCCACTTGCCTTTATGACATAAGCTTTTTAGCTTTAAAATAAAGCTAAAAGCCTTATTTTTTGGCTATGAATAGCCCCATTCACCCCCCATTTCATTAAGCCCTCTTGAGCCAAGTATATGCAGGTGAAATAAGCCTAGAAACACTCTCTTTTCAGTAGCCAAAAATTCAAAAACGTTTCTATGCTTCAAGCCTAAAATATTTCAAGATCCATCTTCATTTTAGCTTGATTTTCTTCACCATTCTTGCTCACTAACACACACCTTTGGTCACCAACCTTTTTGTGGTATTTCCACCTTGTTTTAACAGTTGGTGAGTGACCTTTTGAGCCTCCAAAAGTCCGGCCTAGATCCACTTTTTCCAGCCATTATCCGGCGACTTTTCCGGCGACTCTTTTTGTGTGGTTTGGCTTCGTAACTAGCTTTTTCTCTTGTTTTCTCTCTAGATCTCAAGGGTTATAACTTGGTTTTCATATTTCATCCCTCAACTATATATAAGTCGAGTATATATAGTTGTAGTGGTGGTGGGTGGCTTGAATATTTAGTGTTTAGTGCTTGTTTGGTTTAGATCTACACTTATAAACACTAATATTCAACATTCTTGCATTTTGTCACTAATATACACTTGTTCTTGATGTACATTCGTGTAGTGTATATTTGACATCTTGTAAGGTGTGTTCTTGAGGTTGAAAGTTGAGATCTACATCATTTAAGTCCTTTAATCCAAGTTGAGTATTTGGATTAAAAAGGTTAGTTAACTATCTTTTGATTTAGAACAAAAAGCTTACATCTTATTTTTACCTTAAGTGGTTTAAACTTGATATTTAAAAATCAAAAGATAAGTTTAGTTGTTAGTCTTGTATATCCAAGTCCTTTGTTCATCTTGTGTTTTATTTTTAATAACAAGGACATAACAAATCAAGACTATACAAGCTAGCTCTTTAAAACAAGTTGGTAGTTTATTCTTGGCCTTTTCTTTTCTTGTTATATTTTGCCATTACTACCATTTGTAGTCTTCTTGTTCAAGTTGGTTACTCACTTGTCTTATCTTTATATCTTGAACAAGGATTTAAACAAGACTACTTGCACTTGTTTTAGGACTTTGAAAAATCCGGCCTTCCACTTTCTTTACCATTCGGCCGAAGTGCTTTTAGCACTTGTGACTCTTGCTTGCTTGCTTGTTTGTTTGTTTACATTTTTTCTTGTGTATGTGTACGGCCCTCGTTTTATCCTATAGATAAGCGAGTTACTTTTACGCACGTGTGAGTTGTGTTTTAATTGCTTGTGTGTTGTGTATAAGTGTGTGTACCGCTTGTGTGACAAGTCCATTATTGTGACTTATCCCTTGCCATTATATATTTAACTTAACGCGTAATAGCGTCCCCGCGACTAGTACCGTAACATACTAGCTTGCACGGATTTATATCTCTTCATTATAAATTGGTTTGTTGTTGTTGGACTTGTATTCTAATCTTTGCAGTGAGGTGAAGTGAAGTGAGGTGACTCTTGTTCTAAGACCCAAGTCTTAGGCGTACTAACGGGGAGTTAGTAGCCTTTGCACCGTAAGGAAAAGAGAAAATCCAAGACCTAAGACCTAAGATCCAAGACCGGCAAAGTTGTAGAAGTACTTAGTCTTCCAGGGGATACTACAAAGTCTTTGAGGAGGTGACGGGGAGTTACGTTCCAAGACAAGTTTTGTAGTTTGTATTTAGCTATTTAATTTGAGGAGAATACGTGTGTGTATTGCTCTAAGATAATTAAATAGTGTTTTAAGGAGTTGTAAAGGCTTCTCCGCCTACTATAAAGAAGTATCTTTGTAGTAGAGAAAAGCTCGAATCCGGGGAGGAGTTCGGGGACTGGAGTAGGGGTGTTCGAATCCATTAGGGGTTGCGGGCATCGCGAACTAGGATAAAATCGACCGTGTGCTACTCTCTTTTCTTTCGCTCTTTACTTTCCGTACTTTATTTACTTGTTGACAAGTAACGAAGTTTAAAAAAAGGCGAAAGAATTTTCAAAAAGCCAAGCTCTAAATTTTTAAAAGGTGATAAGCTATTCAACCCCCCCTTCTAGCTTATCTAACCCATATATGGGACCTATCACCTACTAATCCTCTGCCACTTATTCTCAGTCCTACAATTTCTCCACTAACAGCATGACTAAGTCGTCAGCTGAACAAATCAAATAAAAACCATTATTAATTTACTACAAATAAAAACAAGTTTAATATTATTTTCCAACAATCAAGTGTAGAATATAAGTGTTTACATCTCACTGGTGAAACACAAATTACACACACAGAATTTACATGCCAAAATACTTGCTTATTCCATTAATCAATGATACACTATATATAGAAAGGAACTAACGTACTGGTAGCTATAAATCAGGAAAAACTACTAATGGGGCTAACAACTCCTACTAATCCTCTGCCACTTATTCTCAGTCCTACAATTTCTCCACTAACAGCATGACTAAGTCATCAGCTGAACAAATCAAATAAGAAAACATTATTAATTTACTACAAATAAAAACAAATTTAAGATTATTTTCCAACAATCTCCCCCATAATCTTAAACTTACGAAACATTTCTCTTCTTTTAAGATTATTTAAGAGCTTTCATGTATGCTTTCATTTTGATGGCCGATGAATGATAGTTATCACCTTTGAACAATGGAATAGAGATGGAGAAATTGTTTGATGCCATTGAATATGAAAGATAAATACTTAATATATATATAGGTGTATGTATAAAATATCAACTCACAAGCCCTAGATCATGCGAGCTCTGATACCAAGTGTAGGAAACAATAATCTAAAACAATTAACACACACAGATATAGATATAACAGTTGAGTATGTAAACACAGAGATCAACAAGCAAGCGTAGTATTAATACTTGTGATCAATAAACTGAATACAAGTAAGGTATTTAAAGATAAAAACTAGCTATAAATCAGCAACTATCTCCTACTAATTATCCACTACTCCAGTTATTAACAAACGACTCCTACAAACTAGCAACTACTCAAAGACCTATTTGCCAGCTAACTTATTAAAATTATACTAAAACAAATATCTAAACAATAAGTTTAAGATTAATTTCCAACATATCCTACGTATACATTTAAAGCTAACTTGTGGTCTTTATTTATGATGTTCCCGTTGTCTTGTATTCCCATTTCGTACTAGAATATTTGGGTGCGGTGGTATAGTTATGGATCATTACATATCGGTCTGGTTTAAGATGCATGTTGTCAAGCACATCCCGTGACTGCGAATTGTCCCATCTTTCTTTAGAGTGAATAGTTGATTACTGGTAGATGTACATGGCCACAATATTATTGGGTTTCCATCGGAGTAAACTGATTTTTGAACATCAGAACAAAGACCATTGCGGCCTACGAGATTGATTGTAGGCTCTTTTTTAGGACATTCATCATATACATAGAGAATGGAAGCAATTTGTTGGTCTAAAATTGGATAGATATGACTAAGCTTTTGGGCTGAGAAACACATGGTAACACAAATGCAGGTTCGATTACGCCAGCAAATGATTCCTGGATTCTAGTTGAGAGTACTTTCCAATTATCTTCCAAAGCGATCATAGTGTCAGATTGTAAGAAGCTCTTTTCTTCCTTGATCACCCGTTTCTCCACATATCTGTAACTTTAATTTTGAAGAATTACAATAAATATAAGAAATCATATAAGTTAAATCTTGATAATTTACTATTGTAAAATGTACATATAATCATTTCGTGATGACTATATGTTCTTGAGGTTAATTCAGGAAACTTACCTGAGGTAATGCTAGTTTTCAATACAATATTTTAATGGCAGTTTTGTAATAATTGAACATGCCCCCTGTATTTACAAAAATAGTCCTATGTTTACATTATTTTTTTTATAACATCAGGAATATTACCTAAGATAACCTCAGGAAAAACAAGCCCTATTTAAAAATCATTTTACTAGAGACTGGCACCTGTAGCGGATGGCGTTTAAAACAATCTAACTGGCTGCTAGCATAAGTGCACCCTGATATCAAATGCCGAATTAACGTCATGTACTTTCTGAATGTAACGGTCCAAAGGCTTTATCCCCAACAATAGTTCTTTTCTGTTGCCTACAGCAGTTTTCTCGATATCCGAGTAGCTACTGTTGAAAGGGAGGTCCTTGCGCGAAACTTCTGGAAATGAAAACAAGCTAGATGTATATGGTCTGTTAGTGTGGGGAAAGAAGTCCTAAAACAAGAATACTATGCGCATGGAGGTTGGCCAAAAATACCCATCTGTTACGCATTTTTAATCTGGATAATAAGTATTACTCATTTGTGAAAGGAGTAATACATGTTCTGAGAATGGGTAACACATGTCACGCATGTTCTAAAAAAGTAATAGACATCTATTGCCTATTCTTGAAATGGGTAATAGCTTATTACGCATTTTCCATCAGGCTAATAGCCATTTGTGGAATGGGTAATAGCTTTTGTTACCCATTTGGTACATGCGTAATATGAAGTAGGAATTTTTTTTATTACCCGTTTGAGACATGCGTAACTGGTTGGTAATTTTAGCCCACTACAAGAATTTTCAGTTTTAACAACAGAAAATTCCGTTGGCAAAGCAAGCAAATCCGTTGGGAAAACAGTTTGCCAACGGAATGCCAACAGAAGAGAAGGGTTGGTACAAACCTTGTTGGGAAGGGCCTTGCCAATCGAATGTTTCTGTTACTTATTTTAGTAATGGAATAGTAACGAACTAACAACAGATCTCAAAGTCACAAAAAAATAGCACCTCGCCAACGGAACTGAATCCGTTGTTAAATTTAGTAACACTTTGCCAACATAAATCTATTATTAAAATAATAACAAGCTTCCAATAGAACATGCTATTGCTAGTTATGAAATTAGCAATTTATGATGGTATATTTTTTTTGGAAAAGAACATTCATTAATGAAAAAGCTAGCCATTATATAAATGAACTTACAACCTATCTTAACAACTATAAACACTGCCCGGGCTACAAAATCATGAATTACTCAATAGGCAAAAAATTGAATCTTTCCGAATGCCATCACAGTAAAACTAGAATAGTGCACTTTGCTTCCACTAGACCATCTATCCTTTTCTGGGAAGAGTAGACACTTTCAGCAGAACTATTGTCTATGGATATAAGGTCAGCTACGAATTCAGCGGGATTAACGTGATATGGGCAACTGTACCAGTTAATTCAACAATGACCAAATCAATAGGTTAAAAAAACAAGCCAGTCATGCTAGGCATATAATTATTAGGTGGAAATCGATTGCGTAAAGGCAATTTAAAGAACAAAGATCATCACCTCCTGTTAGTACCTAATTAAAAGAACAGTGATCATTGACTCAGTACAAACCATGGGAAGGCAAGAGCTCGAACACTCACCTAATTTCCATAGACCATAGTCAATACATAAAGCAATAAAGGCTATGCAAGTTAAGCTACTTGGAAGGCAATGCTGATCAGTGTCTCAAAAGGTCACAAAAGGCCACATAAGATGTGAGGTAAAATGTATAAGTCTACGTACCAATTAGAAAATGATGGCTACTATATCTGTTATATGTTCATTCTCAAACTAAAACGTGCTTGGTCGTGCATGAGTGCAAAATTCTTCAACACAGTAAAATCATCCTAAAGCTGAAAAATCTAAGGTCCATTAGCAGGTGTCAGTTTGTAATGAATATAGTTGCATAGAAACAGATTTCCAACATCCCAGGGTTCCATAGAGTGATAGTGGCATACTCAAAATATTCATATAAAGTTCTCTTCATTAGAAGTTCACTCCAACAAATTCAATCAGAATTAAACACTTTACGCACAATAAAATCCTGAAGAAGTGAAGACTTAATAAGATTTTTAATTCAATCATAGAGCATAGCATGGACAGAAATTGAGACTTACATAATAGACAGGTAGTGAAGGTACAAATACTCATTAACTATTAGAACCAATAATGTCTTGTAATATAGCTCACACAAAGAAAAGGGAACAATGTTAAAGACAATAATAGCCATAGATAACAGAACACTAGGTACACAAGATTACAATCATTTTATTAGCAAGTATATTGTAAAAATTTTGATACAGAAAATAGAGGGATCGCCACAATCGGGAACCAGGGTAATCACATGAATAGAATATATATTAGAGGCATCCACTATGACCAAAGATGCATTTCTAGAAGCATACGCTCTTGCTTATCAACATAAGACCTTTAAGTGCTACAAAATGAAAGGAATCATATGAGCATAGTTAGAAAATATTTATACATATAAGCATACTATTTTTGGAAAATATAGGTACTCTTGAACTCTTCAATAACACAGAGGACCAACTCACTTACTTTTAGCATCTGCCCTCGCCGTTCTCTTTAGGTTTTTTCTACAAGGAATACTGGACGGAATACTAATCTGAAAACCATATCTCTTCTTCCATGGCTTTTCATTGTCCGGTGACATAAGCTTTTGATAAAGGTAACTTTGCGCAAGATCTAGTTGGGCTTTTTCCAATTCCCCTTTCTACAAAAATTTACATATACGAATATTTAGACAAGCCAACCACTACTTAAGTCGAAGTATAGGATTATAAGGAATGAAACCTTCATGTTTTCGAAGAATTTGTCAATATGCATCCGCACACCACGAATAATTTCATGGTGAAACAAACTTGCTCAGCCCAACTAGATATAGCTATTTATCGTCCAGATAAGCAAGCCTACATAGCACATATAAATAAATATAATATGCATAAAATTAATTCACCACAATTATGCTTTTCCCTGGCTAAGGTGAAGCACCATAGTACCTCTGAATTGGTAGCCATATATACACACATATGTACAAGTTCGAAATTCGAAAAAGAAACGATTTTTACTTACTAATTGGTGAAGAAGAAATGAATGTTGCTCAAAAATATGACCCACCTGCACCAAATTTGTTGAAAGACATAAAATCAAAAATTAAAAATCAATCTTCAAACATAAACTCGAAGAAAAAAAGCTAATTGACAAGAAAGAAAGTCAAATCGAGCTTCATTAACACGGATACAGCTTTGAATTGAGTGTAATTAGCTAGTGTTTGTGATTTTGCGAGTGGGTTTGTGAGTAATTGAAATTCTAGGGTTTATAGTTATAGTAACTGAAAACTTAGGGTTCATATGAGTGTTTTTATAGTTGATAAAGTTTAGAAAGAGATGAGAGAGAGAGAGAGACATGAGAGAGAGATAAGAGTGATCGAGATGTGAGAGACGTGAATGAGAGAAAATTAAAAGAGACTGAAAGGGGGGAAATATTGGGGGAGGGCGGGATAAAATTTGGCTACGGGGGAAATATCGGGGGAGGGCGAGATAAAATTTTGTTAAGGGGGAAAATATTTTTAGTGCAAGCGGGAGGGTTTTTATTACAGGTTTTGTTTGTTTTTTTTTTGTTTTCACATATTTATTTATTTTAAAACCTATTTATTTTTATTAAAAATATTTTAATAATTAAGATGCGGCACAACCGAGTTTTTTTATTTTTTGATTAATATTTTCCAATACTAGAATGAGTATTTATTAACATCCGTATGGTTCGCTCATCGAAGATATCATCTAAAAAAATCATTTAGTGAATCTGTCACGCGCCCCGTTACCGGAATCTATACTATTACAACATTTTCGTTAAGATGCGGCACACGCGTGCCTTTTTATTTTTTGATTATTTTTTCCCACAACCAATTTTCCAAAAAAAAATAATAATTTGGTTGGAGATCTTAGTAGAACATTACTGTATTGACTAGTACCCCTAACTGGTGCTTTGTCACGGATTGTTATTTGTATTTTTTCAAAAATATTTCTCGATAATCTAACCATAGGGATGTCAAGATTTATCTAATATAATGATATTCACAATTTTCAAAAAATAAAAAATTAATTTAGTTAGAGATCTAAGTAGAACACTACTGTATTGACTAGTACTCGTAACTAGTGCTTTGCCACTGATTATCGTTTCTATTTTTCAAAAAATACAACCGTACGGATGTCAAGGTATATCTAATATAATGATATTTCCAAATTTTCAAAAAATAAAAAATTTAATTTGGCTGGAGATCTTAGTAGAACACTACTGTATTGACTAGTACTCGTAACTAGTGCTTTGTCACTGATTGTTGTTTTTATTTTTTTTTAAAAATATTTCTCGACGATTCAACCGTACAGATGTCAAGATATATATAATTTAATAATATTCCCAAATTTTCAAAAAAAAAAAATAATTTGGTTGGAGATCTTAGTAGAACACTACTGTATTGAGTAGTACTCGTAACTAGTGATTTGTCACTGATTGTTGTTTTTATTTTTTTAAAAATATTTCTCGACAATCCAACCATACGGATGTCAAGATATATCTAATATAGTGATATTCCTAAATTTTAAAAAAATAAAAAATTAATTTAGTTGGAGATCTTAGTAGAACACTTCTACATTGACTAGTCCTCGTAACTAGTGCTTTGTCACAGATTGTTGTTTATATTTTTTTTAAAAATATTTCTCGACAATCCAACCGTACGGATGTCAAGATATATCTTATTTAATAGTATTCCCAAATTTTCAAAAAATAAAAAATTAATTTGGTTGGAGATCTTAGTAGAACACTACTGACTAGTACACGTAACTAGTGCTTTGTCACTGATTGTTGTTTATATTTTTTTATAAATATTTCTCGACGATCTAACCGTATGGATGTCAAGATATATCTAATATAGTGATATACCCAAGTTTTTAAAAAATAAAAAACTAATTTTGTTGGAGATCTTAGTAGAACACTACTACATTGACAAGTATTCGTAACAAGTGATTTATCACGGATTGTTGTTTATATTTTTATAAAAATATTTCTCGACGATCCAACCGTACGGATGTCAAGATATATCTTATATAATGATATTTACAAACTTTAAAAAAATAAAAAATTAATTTGGTTAGGGATCTAATCATTTTTTGTAAATACTTAACTAATTTCCAACTGATACTAACGCCTTGCCAACAGATTACCAACGGAATACATCAATCTATTGGCAATCTGTTGGCAATTAATTTTAACTTATTACCAAGGGACACTAGTACAAACTGAACCTATTGCGTCGCCACCTATAGCGTCGGTTATTGACTTATAGCGTCACCACTTTACCTATTGCGTCGGTTATTTGCATTAACCGACGCTTATTGACTTCTGCCAGAAGATATGGCATCGATTATTTGCATCAACCGATGCTATAGGTATAACCTATAGCGTTGCCCATTAAAAGGCGAGGCTATAGGTATAGCCTATAGCGTCGCCCAGTAAACGGCGAGGCTATAGGTATACCTATAGCGTCGCCCATTTGAGGGGCGTCGCTATAGAACATAACTATATCGTCGGCATTTTAGAGGGCGATGCTATAAGTGTTGCTTATAGCGTCGCCATTTTAAGGGCGACACTATTGGTGTAGCTTATAGCGTCGCCCCTTAAAAGGGCGACGCTATAGGTATACCTATACCATTTTTAACTAGTTTGTAAAATAAATAAAAAAATTAAATAAAAATAGGAAAAATGACAATTTTTGAAAATAAATTTGTACACACCAAAGTAGTAATACTCACTATTTGTGTGATGAATGTTACCTTATTTTCACTAATTGTCCATTTTTTTTAATTTTTCGCCATTTTTAACTAGTTTGTAACATAAATAAAAAAATTAAACAGAAATATGAAAAAATGCCAATTTTTGAAATTAAATTCATACACACCAAAGTAGTCATACTCACTATTTGTGTGATGAATGTTACCTTATTTTCAAAAAATTTCCATTTTTTTTAGTTTTTTTCCCATTTTTAACTAGTTTGTAAAATAAAATCAAAAAATTAAATAAAAATAGGAAAAATGACAATTTTTGAAACTAAATTGATACACACCAAAGTAGTTATACTCACTATTTGTGTGATGGATGTTACCTTATTTTCAAAAAAAAAATCTATTTTTTTATTTTTTTTTCCTATTTTTAACTAGTTTGTAAAATAAAATCAAAACATTAAATAAAAATAGGAAAATTGACAAATTTTGAAAATAAATTCATATATACCAAAGTAGTCATACTCACTATTTGTGTGATGAATGTTACCTTAATTTCACTAATGTTCCATTTTTTTTTTATTTTTCCCCATTTTTAACTAGTTTGTAAAAAAATTAAAAAATTAAATAAAAATAGGAAAAATGGCAATTTTTGAAAATAAATTCATACATACCAAAGTAGTCATAATCACTATTTGTGTGATGAATGTTACCTTAATTTCACTAATTTTCCATTTTTTTTGTTTTCCCCATTTTTAACTAGTTTGTAAAATAAATTAAAAAATTAAATAAAAATAGGAAAAATGACAATTTTTGAAAATAAATTCATACACATCAAAGTAGTCATTCTCACTATTTGTGTGATGAATGTTACCTTAATTTCACTAATTGTCCTACATTTTAAAAATAATATCGAAATTTTTCCTCAACTTTACATTTTATTTTGCAAATTGAATAATTTATTTTTAAATAAAAAATTAAATTTTGAAATTGTAAATTACCCTTGTTTCCTTTTAATGCCAGTTTCCCCAATTCATTCCTACCAAATAAGTAGGAATGAGTGATAATTTATTTATAAGAAAGTGTATATTTTAATAATTTAAAAATCAACAAATTAAAAAAATTATTAAAAAAGAAAGTTACACGTGAGTGTCACGTGAACAACATTATATACTCGACGAAAACACTAAGCGGCAAAAAGACCGCCTTTGCCAAATTTCTTATTGTTTCTCCCTCAAAACATTGTTCTCAAATAGCAAAATATTCTCCCTCTCTCTCTCTCTCTCTTAGTCGATAAACACAGCCGCGGGTTCAATTAGGTTTCCAAGAGATGGCTATCAAGCTGAGGGGTTCAATTGATTAGAGATTGGAGATTAATTTACAAGTTTAGGGGTTCGAGGTGAGGGTTTAGATTTAAGGTTAAGTTTCAATTTGGGCAGACATAGAGGTGAATTGAAGGCTCCTTCTTTAATCTACAATTAGGGCTTCAGTAATAATCTTTCTCACTTCGATTTAACACTTCTTTCTATTCTATTTTAGATAATTTGTTTTGGAATTGTTTTTGAGTATTTAGGTTTTACTCTCTGCTTCCCTGTAAATATGTCTATATAGTTATTCTATTAGAAGATATGAAATTGAACCACGTGCACCTGCTCTCGGAACGCAGAGCAATGAAGGTTAGCTTCTTTCGTCAAGTAATCACTTTCTATATATAATAGAGCAACACAGGGGTAAAATGAGCCAATAAACCCCCTGTGAAAGTACAGTTATGCCCTTACAATTTATAAAATTACATGAAATTCCACTCTTTTATTTAAATGGGAAAAAATGAGTTTTTGTGGTGAATCGAACCTAGAATCTCCTCTACACAAGTTATCCTACCAACCACTGTGCTACATGAACTTTTTTGTTTTGAGTTAAAAAATCTTTTACATAAACCTGACCTCGCCATTATATTATTTTTACTATTATTTTAAAAATATTATATTTTAACTTTCACAATATGGTACACATCCATCCATTCTTTCTACATATAATAAGAGAACAAGGGAATTTTTAGGGGTTTTTTGAGCCAATAAATCCTCTATGAAATTACAATTATACCCTTACAAGTTATAAAATTACATGAAATTTCACTCTCTTATTTAAATGGAAAAAATTAGTAAATTTTATTTTTATGGTGAATCGTACCTAGAACCTCCTCTACACAATTTATCCTACTAACCTTTGTGCTGCATGGACTTTATTATTTTGAATTAATAAACCTTTTACACAAACCCGACCTCTCCATTATCTTATTTTTACTATTATTTCAATTTTTTAGTAAAAATAATGGTGACTCATATTATTTTAAAAATATTATATTTTAGGTTTCACAATATGGTACACAATCTATCTATTACTATAAATTAAACCACAACACAAGTGCAAAAGGTGTCATTTTAATGGTTGTGAACTTACGATAATATTTCTATATGTTTAAAAATTACAAAAGCACCATCCCTTTAATATTTATGCAAACAATATATGAAATTATGTTGGTATTGGGAATCAGCCCTCTCGTAATTTCGGATTATAATTCTATGCGACTTATATATCTTGATGAGATATTTAAAGAAATAAATATTAAGGAGCGTACTAATTTTATCTGGAAAGTATTTTATGATGAGTATTATTCACATTGATGATATGTCTTTTTATCATTGTTCTAAAAGAAATTGTGTTATAACCTATACAATATATTTATATACTATAAAACATCCTTTTTTATACTCATTTGATCTATACATAAATAAAATAATACATAAATTAAAATACTGATATTATAATATGTATGAACATAAAAGGTGCAATTATATTCAAAAATATCCTTCAATCGTAAAATTATACAAAATTTATAGCAATTGCTAGAGGATGACCCGTGCCTCGCACGGGTTACTATGCTAGTAAGTACTTATGGTTCCAATGGATACAAATAGAATACAAAATGGTGATGATGATCAAGTCGGCGATGACCATCCGGTTAATCGCTGGTAGATTTGGTTCTAGCTCGGGCCGTTTGTCTTAATCCTGCAGCTTCAGGTAGTTTACTTGAAACGTCTCTTTTATTCTTGTAAAATCCTGTTAATTTTTATTTTATTTTAATATTAGAGAAGTTTTTTTAAAAAAAATTAATTAGAATGTTCTAGAATTCTTTGTGTACAAGTTTTGTTATTATCGGAAAGAAGTGTGAAAAGATTTTAGAAAATCAAGATCTTTTGATTTAGAATATTTGTGTGGATTAGAATATTTTAATTTTGGTCATTACTTGGAAGAGTGGTTTAAATATTAAAAATAATGATTGCGATTACCTTATTAAAATAGGGTTTAGGTGCCTATATAATAAACCTATTAGACTAGCTATCGCCTCGTACAGATTCCATCGCCTTCACAGGTATGTTTCTCTACTTAGCCAGGTATTAGTAATTTGTTTATGTGCTTTTCATGTCGGTTTAACATGAATTAATCATATATTTAATTTGTGTACATATCTGTGAAGGCTTGTATGATTGTTGGAATATTAAATTAATCTCTGTGTTCACTAGTTGTCCTAGTTATGTGTACGTAGCTATGCAACATCTTAGTTTGATTTTACCTGTATGCATGGTTATTGGATATCATAAAGTAATATGCTTAGTTTATGGGTCTGACGATTTATTCTTTAAATTAATTTAATTGTTTAATAACACTTTTAATGTTAAATCGAATAATACGATAGCTAATGTTATTAGAAGTGCCTATATTCGATTTAGGCTAATTTGTTGTTTCATTAATTTTAAGTTATTTATAATATGTATTTCTTAATTTTGGTGTCTTTGTGATTAAGTGAATAAAGTATATAATTATCCTTTTAAAATGTTTTATTTAAAAAAAATGATTTTTATTTATTTATTTATTTTATGATTTTGGGTCAAGCTATAATTTACAAGTAATTCATCAAATATTTTAATTATATGAAGAATTGGATAGATAAGATTTGTTTTAACCAGAATATTAGTTTCGGCCTTGAATTTGGTTTGCTACCTAGTCCAGTTTTGATACATGTTAGTGTTCTGCATGATTCTATTATCTTAATATTTATGGATGCATGGGTATTGATTTAAGTATACATGTGAATTTATGTGTTAAGATCTAGATAGCATAATGACCATAATGACTTTTATGCCATTTATAAGTTAAACATAGTGGGTCCTGTAACATGCCATGTTAGGATTTACTTTTATGTAATTTAATTTGTTTAAAGTTTGTTACTAGTTTGTTCTTTTGTGTAAATTTTAGTATCATGGTTTCTGTCGAGCGTGTGAATTAACTGTTCAGATTTATAGTGAATAATTATTTGTGATGTGTGTACAAAATGTGTACGATAAAATGATTAATTATGTTTTGATCATTAAATTATAGGATCAAGTTCGTGTCATTAATTTCGGTTTTCAGTCGCTTTTGAGGTAAGTACTTTTGACTTATTTTAAATTTTGCAAAAGATATTTTGATTCCTTGATTTCCGAATTTTCGTATAAAATATAAGAATTTTGTTTTGAAATTTTATAAGATATAAGTATTTAATTTTAGAACCCTCGGTCTCTACGTTTCGAACCTGTTCGTAATTTACGCTATAGTTCCGGAACTAGCCTTAGATACCCTTAGTAGGCGCACAAGTGTGCAATTTTAGATACCTATTAAGGGCGCGTGATTATTGAACTTTAGATGCCGGTCACTGGCAAAGTGTGGCGAAAGAATAAGAATAAGAATAAGATGCCGGTCACTGGCAAAGTGTGGCCGTAGAGTAAGACTGTGGTATTTTTTATTTTCGTTTTGTTTCTGTTTCTGCTTCTGTTCTGTTTTAAATTCTGGATTTTTGAAAATATAAACTTTGGGTTGAAATTGTTTTCGTAAATGTTTTCCAAACATATATTTGATTTTGAAAATTGTTTTATTAAAACGCCCACTGATTTTTAAGAACATCTGTTAGTCAATTTGTACTTGCTGAGCTGTGTAGCTCACCCCTTTTCTAATATTTCAGGTTTGATTTTTGGAAGCTTATTGAGAATAAGATGTGAACTTGTGGACCTTCGTGCTAGCTATTTTAGATGCAATTATTGGAAAAGTTTTATCGTATTATTTAAATAAATTGTCAGTACTTTATTAGAAAGTGATTATTGAATATTGTATTTATGGAGCTGCGTCTCCGATTTAATGATTTTGAAATATCGAATTAGACCGCTGCTTTGACTTCATGGAATATTTGATTTATTTGGATAAAGTATCCGTTTTATTTAAGTTTTGTAATTAGAATTTAATGTCCCAAAAATCCATCCGGGATGTTACAATTCTCCAAATTTGTGCTATTTTATTTTCACTTGAACAAACAGAAAGGATTTGATTTTTAAATTTTAATGTGTTTTATAAGTAAATGTAGTAAAATGTCGATAAATTAATACTCGAATGGTTAATAAACTCGATTAGATAATACATTTTGTCTTATAATGCATTTTCCTACAATTTATGTAATGTGTTTTTTTATTTTAATTAATATAATTCTCTTGTTCCGATTGTGTTTGATTTATAGAGATTTTACTGGATGTTAGTTTAATTAAAGGATGGATTACAGGAATAAATTTAGGTGGTTAAGAGAGAGTTGTTATAGAAAAAGGAACAGTTGTATAAGAAAAAGAGTTGAGGCTTGTGCAGAGTAGCAAGTAGGCTCATTTAAGCGAAATGATGAAGAAGAGAGGGATTATTCCTTGAAAGACGTAGAGGACGCGGAAGTGATTGAGGATGGGGAAGCTAGACTTATACCTGAAGAAACCCGTAGGACTATTGTTGAGGTATTACCTTCAAGCTGCTAGATATGTTCGTCGAATATTTGTGTAATTATATTTCGAGAGTTGATGAAGTTGTTGGGAATAATGTATTCAGTTTATATACGATAGGCAGAACTGAAAATGTTACCTTGCATTTAGGAAAACATTGGAGCTTCAATAGAAATTAGTCAAATTACTGATTCGTCATCTGAAACGTTATATTAGTTAGAATGATGGATTGATCATCTTAAATTATAAAAGACAACTACTTTTATTTGCATATTAGTGCTCTGGTGATGTTTATGGAGAATCGATTTATCGAAAGTGGTGCCAAATATCCTACTTCAACATGTACTTGGATATTTTTCACTTGAGCCTTTGAAATTATGTATTTTTATTATTCTGCAGTTGCAAATGTTGATCATACTCAGTCACTCAGTCCTGCTACTCGGCTAACTTTTCATTATTTTTCAGGTAAACAGCAAAGCTGTGCTAATGTTTTCAGGCCTGCTAAGTGACGAGGTTCATCAAGACATTTTCTTGCCCATTATGCCTTATGTAACTTGCAAAAATGGAAGTAAGTTTCTGATTTTATCTAAAACTTAGACAATTTGAAAGGTTTATATGTTGTCTGCCCAACACCCCAATCAATATCTGGAATTTGTGTCTGAAGTACAATAGCAAACAGATTAATATATATTAAGAATTAGATATCTGTCTTGCATTTAGACGATTGTCAAACAACAGTGAGCACTGTTATTCTTAAAAAAAATATCAACGTAAAGGGTAGCCAAAATGTGTAAAAATAACACAAAAAATGGTACTTAGCATAATATATTGTTTTTGTCTCATGTTGCTGATACATTTTATGCCCTTTCTTCAACTGTATTGCATTTGCAGGCCTCTTCAGAATATAGTGCTCGGAGACAATTGAATGATCTATTGTTTCCTAGGATTTAAGGCAAGCAGCAAACAAAGAAAAAATCTGGATTATGGTAATTCAAAATTTTTAAAAATCTAGTTGACCTCTATAAGTTAGGCATTCTTTGGCTCTGAACTGTATATATCTGGGAGAAAAAACTTTGCTCAGTTCTGGCTAATGTATTTCTGTACTACATGTTACTATTATGAAATTGAGTTTGCATTTTGTGTGTCTTAACTGTACAGCTACAATTTTCTGCAGTCTCTGTACATGTACTACTATGAAATTACTCATGCATTCCGTCTGTCTTAACCGTACAGCTACATTTTTCTGCAGTCTGCTCTAATCCTATAACTAAAATTTGACAGTTTAGTTATAATCTACATAATATAATTTTCATTTTATAAAGTTGTGTCATACTCAGAAGAAGATTGTGCAGTAATTTTTGTGATGGTGATTATGTTCATTAATTATTAATTATAATCTGCAGGGGAGGAGAGATAGGAGGAAAGTGTCCACATAGAAAGGTAAAGAAGCGCAGATACTATTTATGAGGAGCTTAAAAACATCACTGACCCGGACTTTAAGCCCAAGCCCCCTTGCCTCTTGACGAAGATCTTCCTGGGATGGGCCAATTTTACTGCCTTCACTCAAAGTAAGTAATCCTTAATTCATCCCTTATCTTGTTTATCATCTTATTGTCCCTATTGTGTTTGCCCCTTTGCTATTTTTTATAATTTGGCTCCTCTGTTTTCATACTTCTCAAGCTGATGGTATTAATTTTGATAAGTGGGGAAAGAATTGCTAGTGATATATGTACTGGTTTTGTTGGGCAGGAAGGTGAAAAACCAGATAGAATTATTAGTTCAAATTTTAGTTTTTCTGGAAAACTCAGCCCAAATGCTAGCAATGGTAATACTGAAGTTTACATAAATGGTCGAGAAATTACAAAACTTGAATTAAGAGTGCTATAGGTTAGTCTTTTATGATTTTGTATTCTGTTTCAATATATGCAAATTGATCAGAAGTACATATTTCTAATACTTTTTTTCATTAAATAGAGTTGCTTCTATGAAGAAAAGGATAATATTTGTTCTTGTTGCACTTTTGAACTGAACCGGTAATTTCTAGATCATAGAATTAAAAGTCTTAGAGATGTTCTCTTAATCTCGATACAGTAGGGGCCATAAACATTATTATATGTTAAATTGCTCTCTTTGCTGCACTATAGTAGCTTTGACATATCCATTCTGGAATGTCTTTCAACCTGTAAGTTTGTTAATAGAAGTTAGCAATTGTAGTAGTGATAGCTAATAAACTACTGAATAACAACCCTATTCCTCAATCCCAAAATCTAAATAGATTACAAAATCTTTTATTCTTTTTGTATTTTGTTAGTAAGAAGATTTCCATTTTAATTCTACGTGTACAAAAGATTTAGCTCAAACTCCATAACTTATGGAAACGATCTTATTAACTTCAAACCAAGCCGAGCTCGAGTTTCCAAAGAAGATCTGATAATCAATGTTGTACTCTCCGTTAGTGTGGGAGCAAGATTATGAATCCAGCTTAATTTAATTAAAGAATTAATATAAATATGTTAATAGCTTAAGATGTTTCTGATGCTGATAAGCTTAAATGATTTTAATATTTCAGAAACAACGAATGCTGTAATGAAAAAACATTGCTATAGAAAACAAATGTAACAAACAGAGGTCTTATTTGTTTTTTGCACTTGATGAGGGGATAAAATATACTTCCTGCGTTCCTATTTCAGTGTCCTATTGGCATAAATAATAATGCTCAACCATTTTGTATATGCAGCTTGAAGATAATGGCTGGACCTGCACCACATACTCAGCTTGATGCTGACCTAGCTGGTGGCATGGGCATGCCAGATAATGGGCCGAAGCTTTAATCGAAAACAAACTCCTATAACTTAGGAAATCTATTTTGAATGGAAAGATAAGAAGAAAATGAGCTCATAAATATATAAATACATATTCCCTATTTAAAACAATCCTTACAGTTGTTTAAAAGTCCATCCCTATAAAAACTCCTTGATTTTCGCTTTTCTAAACTTTCTGGACTGTTGACAATTGGCTTTCTGATTGTGATCTGTCTCTGCGCAAATGGCTTGCCAAACTGTCACTGTATTCCAACTTTGGCTTGCTGTTTGTGACAAACTGATTAGACAATCAGTAAGCTAAAATACCTTGCAAAACCAAGTTAATACATACAAAACCAGCATGCTGTTTTATTTCTACTAATAAGCCAAATGGCTTACTGTTTGTGATCATCAAAACTTAAGGAGTATCAATCTCCCCCTTTTTGATGATTACAACTAATTTAGGAGAATTATAATAACTCCCCCTAAATCCCTGCATCTCAAAATTAGATATAAAACAATAATGTTCTAATAAAAAAACAACTTAGCATATCCATAAAGCAAGTTAAACATTAAAAAACACCAAGTTCAACCATCAAGTTCAAACATCACAAAATCCAAACAAAACCAGATACCATATAAGTTTAACATAAACATTCAACATAAACCAGATTAAACATAAATTCTCCTAATTATTCTCCCCCTTAATTCATCAAAAACTAAGAGTCTTTAATTAGGAGTCTTGTGCACAGCATCAACATCTGTCTTGGTTGCATCAGTGTCCTGATCCTCACCATCTTTCTCCGCTGCATTTGCCAAATCTTCCAACCCCATATCATCTTCCATAGCATAATGAGTAATGGATGTCATACCAGCAGATTTAATCAACATCTCTTTAACAATCCTGATTTCAGTGATGAACTCCTTCATTGCACCCTTAATAGTCTGATACTCTGCCTTAACCGCTTGAAAATCATTTCGAATTACTTGAGTATCATCGCGAAGAGAAGTAAGCTCCCTAGTCATGATAAAGATATCATCATGAACAGACTGAGCAAATAAACTTGGACCCATAAAAACAGGTTCAGCAGAGGTAACATGATCAGAACTAGGAACATCCAAAGGTGAAGGGGGCAAAATACGAGTTAACTCTCCATCCTCAATTTGCAGATTATTCACAGCCAGAAACTTTGAATCGAACCCATCTTTTACAGTAACCTTAGCATCAGACTTTAGATCAATCTTAAAAAACTCAAAAACCCTAGTGAGAAGTAAACCATAGGGAATACCACTAACTGACATATCTAGAGTTGCCATCATCTTTTGTAAAATCAGAGAAGATAAATCAAATGCCTTACCAGTCAATAACATAAACAGAACAATGACACCCTGACAAGTAAAATTTGACTTGTTTCCAAGGCGAGGACAAATGTGTGACCTACATAATTTGAATAGCAAGTGGGCTAGTGGAGTGACCATTGTAGTGGTTGGAAGATTAGTATCCTCAGAACTAGCATCACCAATTATAACCCTTAACTGATCAATAAATGAAAACTCAGGATGAGACACTTGGCCCTGAGCTGTATTAACCTCAATTTCACTATCATTGTCATATTTCAAAATTGAATTCAAAACAAGGGGATTTAACAGAATCTTTTTCCCTCCAACAACAGTCATACAGTTACCAAATTTATCAGCACGAAGATTTGCATAATATTCACGAACTAAATCTAGATAATATACCTTAGGTAAATTTAACAAGAATGATTCCATGCCCAAATCTTGAAAAATCTTAAGAACCCCACACTGAGTAAAAGTAGAAACCAACTTACTTGCAATCGGTTGACCTGGAATAATCACACGAACACCTAGTTCTATGTCCTGATAGCGTGTCTCAAACTCTGGTGAGACAAAAGTAGGAGGCATCATCTTAGCCTTCTTCGATTCATGAGTTTGTTCCACTTAATTAGCACTCTCCGAAGCATTCTCACCCAAATCAACAATCGGTGGAGACTAATTAGCCAAGAGATTAGACTTGCGAGCCCTTGTTTTGCGAGTCATGATGAACCATGGAAAGGAACGAGAAACCCTAAGACGCCCGCTGGAGAAACCCTAATCGCCTCTTTCAAGGATGTAGTGTTTGCGTATGAGAATAAAAAAATGAAACGTCCCGTGTCTCGAGTTTTGATTAAATTTTGGGGGAGAATTTTTAGGATTAAAAAAAACTAAAAATTCGAATTAAAATTTATCTAAATGACCAGATAAAATATCATAACCACCACAACAGAGATAATCTTATATCACATTATCACTAACTCAGATAAACACATGATAATAAATTAAAACAAATTAATTCAAATCATATTTACCCATAAAAACAATAATTCCCAGCAAATGGTAAGCCAAATGTAAAGACAAACAGTATACCAATTGTAACAATAATTGAGATAAATGGTAAGCTAACCTGACCAACAACTACCATTCAACACACTGATTTACACAGAGCACATGCCAAGTTCCCTTCGAATGATTGAAAATCTTTCCTCAACAAGGGGCTTTGTGAAAATATCAGCTAGTTGAAACTCCGTTGGAATAAAAACCAACTCTATCTTGCTTTTACCAACATTATTTCTCAAGAAATGGTGTCGAACATCAATATGTTTCTTTCTTGAGTGATTCACCGGATTCTTTGAAATATTGATGGTGCTAGTATTGTCACAATTGATTGGAATCTTTCCACACTTGATATCAAAGTCCCTTAGTGTTTGAATCATCCACAAAATCTGAGAACAACAGCTACCAGTTGCTAGATATTCCCATTCGGCCGTGGATAAAGCAACAGAAGTTTGTTTCTTGCATTGCCATGAAACCAAGCATTGTCCAAGGAGTGTACAAACACCACTAGTACTCTTTCTATCAACTTGACAACCAGCATAATCTACATCACTATACCCAACAAGATCAAAAGTATTTGTAATAGGATAGAACAAACCAAGAGAAATGGTACCACTTAAGTATCGAAAAATTCTTTTAATTGCATTTAAGGGAGACTCTTTGGGCTTGGATTGAAACCTTGCACAAACACATACACTATACATGATGTCAGGTCTAGAAGCAGTTAAATATAGTAAGCATCCAATCATACCTCGATACTTTTTGACATCAACATCCTTACCATTTTCGTCTACAGTCAGCTTGCTATTTTGGGTCATAGGAGTTGATTTTGGCTTAACATCCTCATAGCCAAATCTCTCGAGCGGATTCTTTGTATACTTAGATTGATGTACAAATATTCCATCTTTAGATTGCTTGATTTGAAGACCCAAGAAATAATTGAGCTCACCCATCATGCTCATTTCAAATTCACTATGCATACACTTAGAAAACCACTCACACATTGATTCATTAGTAGATCCAAAAATAATATCATGCACATATATTTGTACAACAAGAATATCTTTACCATTTTGCTTAATAAATAATGTGGGATCGATTTTACCTCGAATGAATCCATTTTTGAGAAGAAACTTACTAAGCCTTTGTACCAAGCTCTAGGGGCCTACTTTAAACCATAGAGACCCTTCTTTAGCTTGAATACATAGTCTGGATACTGTTCATGTTCGAATCCAGGAGGATGTTCGACATAAACTTCCTCTTTCAGCAAGCCATTTAGAAATGCACTCTTCACGTCCATTTGATATAGCTTGAATTTCTTGAAACATGCATAGGCCAGAAGCATCCTTATCGATTCCGAACGAGCAACAGGAGCATAAGTCTAATAAAAATCAATGCCTTCATGTTGATAATATTCTTGAGCCACAAGCCTTGCCTTATTTCGAGTAACAGTGCCAAATTTATCAACTTTGTTTTTGAACACCCATTTTGTTCCAATAATTGAAGCATCCTCTGGTGGCTTGACAAGTTCCCAAACATCACATCTTTCAAATTGATTTAATTCTTCTTGCATCGCCATGATCCAATTTTTATCTTCTAATGCTTCGTTGACATTTTTGGGTTCTTCTTGAGCTAGAAAGGCAACATGAGCACAAAAGTTTGCTTCCCTTTCCTTGTAGTGATTCCATCTGTAATATCACCAATGACCAACTCTGGGGGATGATTTTTGATTGTCCTTGTTGACCTCGGTAGAGAATATTGAGAAATTTCCTCATGAGTTGTCTTTCTCATCTTTGCTGGTGGTGAATGATCTTCTCCATCATAGAGAGGTAATTTCTCAGTAGCCCTTGAACCTCTAGGACCTTCCAAAGTCATTTTTGCCATTTTAGTAATTGAATCTTCAACTGTAGCTTGCTGATTTGAAGTTCCAGCTTGCTGATTGCAAGTGTCTGCATCCTTTCTAGCTTGCTGACTTCCAGTTTCAGTAGTGCTATTAGCTTGTTGATTTGATCCAGTAACTTGAGGTTGCATGCTATCATTTTCACTTGCAAATTCTTCCTCATCTCTTGACAGATCACTGTTAGGTTCTTGAAAAGTAACATCAATAGATTATTCAACAATACATTTATTAATATTATAAACTCTATGTGCTCTACTTGTTAAAGAATAACCAAGAAAATAGCCTCATAAGATTTAGCATCGAATTTACCATCATTACCAATTGTCTTGAGCATAAA
The DNA here is from genome assembly GCA_036435485.1 of Saposhnikovia divaricata. Taxonomy (NCBI): domain Eukaryota; kingdom Viridiplantae; phylum Streptophyta; class Magnoliopsida; order Apiales; family Apiaceae; genus Saposhnikovia; species Saposhnikovia divaricata. Next base: position 136,772,781 of record CM071595.1, read on the forward strand.
ACACTTTGAACCAAAAATCTTGAAGTAACTGATATTTGGCTTATTGTTTCTCAACAATTGATATGGAGTTTTGTCCAAAATAGGCCTGATTAGAACTCGATTCAACACATAGCACGCTGTATTCACTACTTCGGCCCAAAAACTTCTAGGCAGTTTGCTTTCTTGCAATAGAGTCCATGATGTTTCTTGAAGTGACCTATTCTTTCCTTCAACCACTCCATTTTGTTGTGGAGTCCATGATGCAGAAAATTCATGGGAGATTCCTCTTTCTTCAGAATAAGCAATGAAGTCTTTGTGAATAAATTCACCTCCTCTATCACTTCTTATACCTACAAGTCTTGTGTCAAGCTTGTTCTCAAGTAATTTAATCATCTTCTCAAACTCATTAAAAGAACAATCTTTACTAGGAAGAAACAATACCCATGTAAATCTAGAATAATCATCAACAATTACAAAACCATATTGTTTACCTCCAGTACTCTTATAAGATTCTAGACCAAAGAGATCCAAGTGCAGAAGCTCTAAGGGTTTAGAAGTTGATACCATTTTCTTTGATTTATATGAACTTTTAATCTGTTTGCCCAATTGGCATGCTGAATAGACATCTGTCTTAGCATACTTTATTTTGGGTAGCCCTATGACCAGTTTTTTTGCTTGATAATTTGTTAAGCAAGTCCATATGTGCATGCCCCAATCTTCTATGCCAAATATAAAGGTCATTGTCAATTGCAGCCAAACAACACGCTATTTCCTGCTTATCAAAGTCCAATATATATATATATATATATATATATATATATATATATATTTCCTTCCTTTCTAGCAACTAGGGGGACTTTGTTAGTACCAATAGTAATAATAGTTTTATCAATGCCAAAATGAAGAAGATGCCCATCATCAAATAATTGAGTGATACTAAGCAAATTGTAAGTAAGACCTTTGACATATTGAACTTTATCAATCGAAATATTACTATTACTAATAGAACCGGTACCAAGGATTCGAAGAGTCTTGTTTTTTCAATAGTAACTCTTCCACCCTTCTTCATTTGGAGACTTATGAACTGAGACTTGTCTCCACACATATGTCCAGTGCATTCGCTATCCAAAATCCATTGTTTTGACTTCACTTTAGTAGCAAGACATATCTACAAAACAAACACACACCAACTCAATGTTTTGGTACCCATATAGGTTTGGGTCCAGATTGGTTAGTAGCAAGAATATATAAAACATCCAAATGAGATTTCTTGATCCATATTTGGACCACTTTTGGTGACTGATTCTGCCTTCTTCCATTCTGTTGGTAAGCTGTTTGCCTTTTTCCAGAAGCATTCTGGTATGCTGATTGTTGCGTGACTAGTCCATTCTGGTATGCTGTTTTCCTCTTATGATTGACTTGGATAACACAATTCCTTTCCAGATGACCTTTTCCACCACATTTGTTACATGTCTTCTAAGGCATAACATAGTTGTAGGGTATGCCATTCCTTCCATCATACTTGAGTACATCATCTTTCTCGTTGAAGTTTAACCCAACACCTTCTCTGACCAAAGGTACATTTGTCTTCTTCATCATTGTCCTTAAGCTGTCATCTCATTGAATAAAAGTTTTCATGCCTTGCTTGAGATCTTTGACTTTTTTTCCAAGAGAGTGATCAGTTCAGCTTATTGTTTGAGGAGTTTAGCTTGCTGAAATCTCTTTTCAGCAGATTTCGAAGACTCGACTTAACTAGCCTCTCTAAGCTTAAGTGTTTTCAGACTTTCATCCTTAGCTTCAATCTCTGACTTCAGATCCTTGAGTTCTTTCATGAGAACCTCATTCCTCCTTAGAATTACTTTGTTAACTCCTTTGAATTGAACAATTTTCTCCTTTAAATCAGCAATAAGATCATCATGATTGTTTGCATGAGCCTTCTCAGCCATTAGATCAGAAATGATTTTCCTCAAATGAGCATTCTTCTTTTCAAGCTCATTATTCTCATTTTTCAATTCCATTAACTTAATAATAGATACATTACTTTGTACCTGCATGGTTAGTTCATTTTGCATAGCAGGAGTAGAAGGTAAATCAGAATTAATTGAGTTTACCTCACTAGCATCATCTTCTGACTCAGAATCATCACTATCCACAACAGCCTCTTTTATGGTTCCTTGTGAAGTATCTTTATCATTCAGTCCTACAAGAGCCAAATTCACCATGTCTTCACTTGAGTCATCACTGGAATTTGAATCATCATCACTCCAAGCCAGTAAAGCCTTTGATTTCTTCTTGTCTTTGAAAGCAGCAGGCTATTTTGACTTTAGCTTGTTGCAATCCCTTTTATAATGATCAGGCTTGCCACATTCGAAACAAGTTTGCTCCTAGGAGTCCTTAGAGCCCTTCTTGTTGTTGGAGAAACCTCCTCTTTCCCTTTTCATTTTGTTCTCCTTTTCAATCAGCCTCTTGATCTTCTTTGTAATAAGTGCAAGTTCTTCATCTGATTCTTCATTAGACTCTGCTAGCTTGCTGTTTGTAGATTCTGCTGGCTTGCTGTTTCTAGAATGAAGAGCAAAATTCTTCATTTTGGCTAGAGGAGCCCGAACACCTTCAACCTGACTGTCTTTTATCTTTCTTTAAAACTGTTGTAGCTCAGCAAATACAACTAGGTGATCCATGGTGTCAATTTTTGGAGATGATTCCAAAGACGTGACTTTAGCCTCATAAATGAATGGTACAACACTTAGCACTTTCATGTTAATCTCATCTTGTGGAATATTCTTTCAAAGTCTCTTTAGTGTATTTATAGTGACGCTGGAACCTTGCTTGAATTTACTTGATAGTTTCACCATCCTAGAGTTTGAAATTTCCGAAGTCGTTCATCAGCTTGCTAAGTTTCACCTTTCTTAAAGATTCGAACCTTCATGATAGGCTTCCAAAGCATCCCACATTTCCTTCACTGACTTTAGTGAAGAGACTTTGTCATACTCTGCTTGATCCAATACATTCATTAAAGAGTTTCTAGCTTCTCCATTATAACCAAATTTGATAACCTTCTCGGGAGTGAGATCATCAACATTTTTTGGCTTGCCATCCTTGTCCAGAAATTCAAAGTTTCCTTTCTGCACAACTCTCAATACTAGTGGCTTCTTGGACAGGTATGTTTCCATTATGCCTTTCCACCAGTTATAATTTTTCGAGCCAGTGAGGAGAGGAGCCCTATAATCAGATTTTGCTTCGAGATAATGTTCAGCCATTTTGATCGATATTTTGAAACAGCTTACTGATTTCAATTTTAATAGATGCAAATGGTACACTTAATGTAAATGGTAAGCTGAAAGCACAAGCAGTAAGTAAAGTGCAGGAAAAATAAAGAACACCACAAATTTTTAGCCAGGTTCGACCCCTAATCCCCTATGGTCTACGTCCTGATCCCTTACCAACCTGGTAAGAGAATATATTATTGATCAAAATAATACGATTACAAGATACAACAATATATCTCCTTCAAACCCAGCTGTTGATACAAATGGCTTGCTGTATAGACCTGAAACATATTCTGCTCTCTAAGCTATACTACCCTAGTATACTTCTCTAGCACAAACCTCGAATCCCTGCTATTCCAAGCCAAGTATCCAACAACTAATAGATACAATCAGTACAATACAAGTATTTAATGATACAACTCAAACTATAGATTCTCTAATAAGCAATACAATAGATATATATAAATGATCTCGAGAGAATCGAAAGAAAGATTTTGCAAAGTAAATCATAGTTTTTTATGTTCTTATGGTTCTTGTATTTTCAGCAACCAAAAAACGAAACCAAGAACATGTACTTAAAGCCTCAAAATTACGTTCACAAACTAATCCAACAAATTGTCCAACGTTTGGATCCAATCCAACGTTCAATTTGTTAGGTTAGTTTACAACTTTAATGTTAATGTTTAAATGAAGAAAGAGGAAAGATAGATCGTGTAAGACCAGTTCTTCAGAGATATATAAGTATAAAATACGTATAGGAGATTTTAAAAGAGGATAAGAGTTTTAATTGAAAACAAACTCCTATAATTTAGGAAATCTATTTTGAATGGAAAGATAAGAAGAAAATGAGCTCATATATATATATATATATATATATAGGGTCTTGTTCTAATAGAAACTAACTTAGAATAGAAAATAGAAACTAAACCTAAATTAAATATTTCAAGCTAATCTAATGACCAAATTAGGGGTACTCCAATACAAAAAACGTTTAAAATTATTGTATCAATTATTAATAAAAAATATAAAAAAATAAAAAAAATTTTAAAAAAAAGTTACTGTTCACGTGATGACGTGGCACGTGAACAGTAACTTTTTTTTAAAATTTTTAAAATTTTTTTTTTTAAAATTTTTGTTGGATAGAGCCAAGAATTTTAAACGTTTTTTGTGAAGGTGCCCCTAGCGGGGCCATTAAAATAAATGAAATATAATTTATTTAGTGTAGGTTTCTAGTTTCTATTCTAAGGTTGGTTTCTATTTGAACGCTAGCCTATATATATATATATATATATATATATATATATATATATAAATACGTATTTCCTTTTTAAAATAATCCTTACAGTTGTTTAAAAGTTCATCCCTATAAAAACTCTTTGATTTCCGCATTCCTGAACTTTCTGGACTGTTGACAATTAACTTGCTGATTGTGATCTATTTCTGCGTAAATGACTTGCCAAACATTCACTGTATTCCAACTTTGGCTTGATAAACTGACCAAGTTAATACATAGAGAACCAGCATGGACTATCAGATTAGTGTTCATTTATCTAATTTAGTGGATATATTTAGCATTAAAAATCGATGTAAATGGAGGGAGACTCGTCACTTTATAAACACTTATTTTTAATTATTTTTTTTGTTTTTAGAATTTCACCTATGCGGAAATTTTTTTAACGAATAGATGATTTATAACATCCTTCTGCCACTTGCAAGCTACCTAAAAACAAAACATTAATATGTACATTTTTGTAATTTTTTAAATTTAAAAATCAATTTTTTTCCATATGTTAATAAAAACTGAACCTCTAAAAATTGGAGAATCCTTAAAATTTGAGATAGCGGGGGCATTTGAAGAAGATATGACAAAAATGCATATTCCTTTTATTTCTAATTGGTTAAATTGATCAAAATTTATATATATATATTATATAATTAAAAAAAGTTTTATCATTAAAATATACATTTAATCTATGTTATAATACAACTTTCATTAAAAATAATAAATAAAATTTTTTAATATTTAATTAAAAATAAATAATATGACCAAAAATCAAAAAACACATATAAAAATTGGTGGAGAGAAGACTGCATCCAGGTGGTGTCTCGAATGACAAAGTGCCTAAAAAAAGACTATGACATGACATTGCCCGTGAGCAAAATCAAAACATTTTCTATTCTAGAAAAATACTAAGGACTTATTTGTTTATAGATGAACGAACCTGACTGAACTGAATGAGTAGTAATCGACTCACTATTTCTTCTGGACGACTCATGGAAATTTTTTTTACTGAACCATCCATATGCTTTAATTTTTATAATCTCGATGCCTGCAGCCTGCCTATAATATTATAAGTAATCACAATCAATTTATTGTACACTTTTCTAATATTACTTTTGTTATTATTAATATCAATTTACAAAAAAAATTATAATATTGTATAATTAATATTATGCTATTTATTTCTTTCATCAATTATCGAGTGCTAAAATTTTAATTTTGATGATTGATATAAAAACGATTACCACAAAATTTTGATGATTTTTGATTGATTTTATTGATTATTGATCGATTTCTACAAGAAACAATTTTTGACCCGATTACAACAAAATCATTTTGATTAATCACCAAACAAAGATAAATAGCCAATAATAGCTTTTAAGATAAATATTTTAATAAATTTAAGGGCTTAATGGCCCTAAAATTACCGTAGGTAACTACCTAAAGAGATATTATTTTCTGGCAAAAAAAAAGTTAAGAGATATTCAATTAAATACAAGGGGGTGAATTCTATTATTACAAAAATGTCATCCAGATTTTATACACAAAATGTCAATCGAATTTAGGTAAGCTATCTAAAGTTAACTTTGGGAACATGTTTTTCTAAATTTAATAACTTTTAATTTTAAAAATTGGAAATTATATTATTCAGAAATTTAAAATTTTACTCAACAAACAACATTTTCTATCCAGCATTCAGATTAATCAATCATTCAGAATTTTAGCTATTCCGAAAATATTATTTAGATTTAACAAATGGAAAACTTTTAAACCTATTTTTTATTTAGCAAAAAAATAAATAAATTTAAACCTATGTACGGAAAGGTGATTTGTGTTAACTTAATGGCTTTTTCTAAGAAAATGTAAGAGGAAATTTTAATTTGTTTTTTAATTTTTAATCGAATCATGTATTTAGAAGAAAAGGAAGGCAAATTTAAAAATTACGGAATTTTTATTGTATAATTTTATCCCAATTTTTTTCCTGATCAATATGAAAAAAATATTAATTTATTTATCTATTATTTTCTTTTTTCTACAACTCGGGACCAAGAAAAATGTAACCATAAATTAGAAAAAAAAATTAATATGCGATTTCCTATATTTTCTGTTAATCTTTAAAACTATAGTCAAAATCTATACTATTATATAAATTCCGAAACATTGAAAGTTTTGGTACCTGTTTTTTGGTACTAAGTGAATTTACTTATTTATCCTTCATTATAAAGAAATATATATATATATATATATATATATGATATCTATACTATTAAAATTCCTAAAATAAATAATAACATAATATGATTAATGGTGAGTAGTCGATTGTTTTTTTCACAATTACTTTTAATTGAAGATATTATCTTTTATAAACACCCATTAATCTTACAATCACAAATATCTATACTATTATATAAAAGCCGAAACAATAAAAGAGTTTTGGTACTGTTTTTTGTTACTAAGTGAATTTATTTATTTACCCTTTATCTATACTATTAAAACTCTAAAATAAATAATAACATAATATAATTAATGGTAAGTAGTCGATTGCCTTTTTTCACATTTACTTTTAATTGAATATATTACCTTTTATAAACACCTACTAATCTTGCAATCATTAACATATACCCGAAAATATCACATCATATTTTTCAATTATTAATAAAATATATTAAAAATCTGTATACGTTGTTTATAAAAACATCAGTCGTATCATATCTTACAATCATTAATATTTCCTTTCAAATTAAAATATGTTACCTTTTAAATTTAAAACTAATCTTATAATCATTAATATATACCCGAAAATATTACATCATATTTTTCAATTATTAATAAAAATATATTAAAAATTTGTATACGTTGTTTATAATAAGGAAACATTAGTATAATCCGTAAACATGAGTATATTAAATTATATTAAATAAAAGTAAATTAATTAAAATAATGGTAAGTAGTCGATTGCCTTAATTAAATTATAATTATTATAAACTAAATAATTATCTTTTTCACATAAATCGTATAATCTTTTTAATTTTCACGTTGCCTTTCTATTTCTATAGCTAAAATATCTTTTTTTCCAATTATATCACGGGCGGTTCTATTTAATACAATAAACTAATAATATTCTAATATTAATAATTAACTGATTTTCTTTTTCAGCTAAAACGTATCATCTTTTATATATTTTCTAACTAAAATTCCTCTTTTAATAGAAATATCACGTACAATATTAATTTCTTCTTTTCAAAAAACATTACGAGCAATTGTATTTTGTAAAATAACGTAATTAAATTATAAATACTATAAACTAATTAATTACTCTTTTCACCAAAAACATGTTACTTTTTTAATTTTCTTTAACTAAATCCTCTTTTATTCTAATCATTATACGGACATTATATTTTATAAAATAAAAGAATTATTTTATAATTACTAATAATTAAACAATTATTTTTTTCAACTAAAACCTATCATCTTTCTATATTTTCCGACTAAAATCTCTCCATTTTTAGAAATATCATGGATAACATTTATACAACTATTATCAAATCATCTCATATAAAAATTTAAGCCTCCAAAATTAATATTTCAAAAAATAATTTAAATTAATGAAAAAAATTCATTTAATATTTTAAAAAATCCATGCATCGCACGGGTTTTAAGCTAGTATTTATAACTTTCCATGACAAGAATTACAAAATTTTCACAATTGGTCCAAGCGGTCACAGAACAGACATTCCCTATATTAGCCGGGACAAACAGACAAAGAGGAGGATCAGAAAAATAAAAGATGTAACACATTTTCAATTGGTCCCAAAAACAGATGTGTGGTTTTGTATAAAATTGTCATATTATCCATATTCATAATAGCATCCAAAATGTCTAGACATTGCTATCGACAATTTTAGTTTTATAAAGGAATTTTATATACATAAATGATAACTAGCATAAAAATCCGTGCGAGGCACGGGTCGCTAGCTTAAATTGCATTTTTTAATTAAATTATTCGTGATCAGTATCGTTTGAAACATGTGATTGATTTTCAAAGATTTCATCTTGTTACTGGACTATGTGGTTATTGTGTACATACTTAAATATGTTAAAAATTGTACTTTGAAAACTAATATGAGTAATATTGATAGCAATCATGTCAGATTTTAATTTTGTTGTGGGTCATAGAATATAACTTGAGTGTTTTATGGGTGTTGTCTAATTATTAATTAAGACGATTTTTCATAGCACCTATATTCCTAAATTTTCTTCAAAAATGATGCATCCATTTAGCTGGATCTCCAATAATATTCAAGGTAGAAACTTAATAGTCTTCAAGATGCTGCATTCTGAGAATGTAGGTTTCAGTCCTGATTCCAATCAAAAACCTTCGTAAATTTTCTAAAACTTCTCAGGTCTTGCGCTTTTACTTCTTAAAACTACATTTTTAATTCTTTTATTTGTTTTCTTCTAATTTCTTCATTTTAAGAATTCTTTGCCTCTATTTCTCTTCCGATTTCCGTTTGACTTTCATTGAGTTACCTCCATAAATAATATATAATATATGGTCCTTTTTTCCCGTAAAATGTCATATTTTAAATTGAACATTAACTAATTTGTGTATAAAAGGTAATGTGTTATTTGTAGAATTCGTCTTTTTGAAGCCAAATATTTTTATGACCCAAATAGTTTGACTAATAAATTATTGTATCTTATTTAGTAATATAATAATTTCATTTTACGTTAACACCTAAATATTTTTTACTCTAATATAATGTTAGATAATATCCATCATATTAATTATAATATCGGTTTATAACCCAATTTTGTATTTTACATAATTATTTTATCGATAATACATATTGTGTGTATAATTTAAAATACATGTGAATATGTGATCTAATGGTATGAAGATGCAGAATTTAACTCGGTGATCCACGTTCGATTATCACTAAAAATAGTACTTCTATACAATATGAACTTAGGAGTAAATTGGTGCTTTCAAATCAGTAATAAAGTACTTTAGTTATTGACTTAATCATATATGTAATATTTTTCATAAAAAATACATTATGCATTTTATATTGTTTCTTTATATAAAACCAAATCTTTCCCCGCTTAAGCGATATACATAGAGATATTATGTGTATTATTGAAAACACGTATAGATGAGTACTTAGGTTGTTTAAGAGAATAATACTATAGTAATTTTTTTATTATTATGTTGATTATTATTGTTATTACAATTTTATAATATTATCAAACCATATTATGTATCAATAATTTATATTTTAATTTAATATGTTATAGTTCAAATCAATAAATGTAAACGCAACATGACAAAAAATTATTAATATGTCGCAATATTATAATATTAGAAAAAAATTTCACTAAAACAAGACACATACATCTTTTATGTGTATGATTTTAAACACATGTGATTGAGTGGTGTAGTGGTAAAAAGATTTGTTAATTAACTCGGGGGGCCAAGTTCAATTCCCACCAACCACAACGTTTTCAAAAAAATTGAGAATAGAGGGACAAATTAATAATCATACTACATAAAAAGTCGCACAACACACACATATATCTATAATGTGTATGTTTTAAAACATATGTGATTGAGTGGTGTAGTGGTAGAAGGATTTGCTAAATAACTTGAAGACCCAAGTTCAATCCCCAACAACCACAATTTTTAAAAAAATTTGAGAATAGAGGGATAAATTGGTAATTACAATACATTAAAAAATCTCACTATTTTTATCTTGTGTTGATCTATTATATATATATATAATATAATAGATTTAAATACTAGACAAAATAATTATATGTAGTTTTTTTTCGAGCATAAAACATAGAACATGTAGTATGAAATATAAAATTTTGTAAATGAATTTTAAAATTTTAGTACAAATATTAATATTTCATAACATAATTAAATGATAATTTATAACCGTTTTAGAAAATTCTAATTCATTACATTTTTAGTCTTATAAGCCAAACATAACAATATTTTTTTTTTGACGAAATGCATAAAATTATATTACTGGATCAAACCAACTCAAAATAAAACAACGGGACAAACCCCCAACTGTCGATACAACCAGGTTGAAAAACAAATAAATTGTTTGCTGATCGTTTAACACATTGAACTTAAAAGTTATTGAAACTAAAAACGAATTCAAAGACCTCCTAGGCGAACCAAACTGCGCCAACATCCTTGAAAGCAGCGGTATCACAATTGACCACATCACATAAGAACCATTGATATCCCAGTGTTCAGAAGCCTCAATTGCATAAACTAAGGTTATAGGAACGACACTCCAGCTATCTACATGCCGGATACCAGCTATAGACATACCGAACATGGGAACCCCCAAATGATGAGTAACACCCCAGCTATCTACATGCCGGATACCAGCTATAGACATGCCAAAAGTTAAAATCCCCAAAATATGATGAACAATCTTTGGTTGTGAGTGGTGAGCTGTTCCAATAAATGTCACCGTCCCAGCTTCGATGCGGACTATCCAGATCCCCCAAGACATCAGCAAAATCATTCTCAGCAAATCCAACACCAAACGATAACAGACATAATTAATCAAAGACATAAAAAACACTCCAAAAGGAGAGACAAACGACCATTTCAAAAAGAGAGACACACAAACGCCCAATTAAATTGGGTTTTATTGAGATGAAAAGCAAGAAAGATGACAAGACAAGCAGACAAACAGAGAGAGAGAAAACTTTCGATGACCTTCGGCCGATGGATAAACCACGTCGGAGGGGAGGAACTCACTTGGAAAAAGACAAACATAGAGAGATTACATAACATAACAATATTTTTAATAGAGAACACATTGAACAATGTTTTGTTACGAGTGAATTAGGTAAATAAATAACTTTTAGTTTTTGAAACAACTTTATCCAAAAACGAATAATATTAATAACTGAAATAAAAAATCTTTAATCATATTTAAATATTAATATAGTTGATTAAATATTATCCGAATAAGGATAATAAATTAATAATAAATTGTATTAATATTTTATCGGCCATGCTTAATATGGATAAAACACTAGTATTAAATATTAGAATATAGTTATCAATGTATTATGTTTGTATACTTTTTATTTAAATTTATTCAAAAGCTATTTTATGTGTATATTTTAATTATTAATTCTAATATTATTTTCACATTTATACATAATATAAATTATTAATTAAACTGAAATTGTATATATATATTTTTTTATAGATTTCTGATCCTCTTATCTTCTACTAAGATCAGAGGGGTACACGAAGGCATGAATCACGATTTTGTATACGGTCCCATTGGTCCCTAGTCTAGCTGTGAGGTTATGGTCTAAAACTGGCAAATCTTTGTATCTAAAAAAGGACCATCACCTAACATTACACATAATCCAAAATTGAAACATTGTGAATTTTACAGAAGGAATCAATCCTGAATTTGTCATGAAATACTAGAATTGTGGCGACCATGTTTGAGCTGTATTAATTTACAAGAAAGGTGTCGACTGTCGAGTATAGTATTTGAGTAGTGTCCGCGTGTTTGGCATTGCTTAAAATAAGTTGCTTTTGAGGCATTGCTTAAAATAAGTTACTTTTGCCTTAATGGAAGTGTTTTTAACTTAAATGAGAAAGTAAAGTTATTTACTTTAAGTTGAATGAATGTGTTTGGGTAATTTTAATTAAAGTTAAACGGGGGTTTAATAATTTTGACTTAAAGTAAAATTTGACTTAAAAAAATTTAAATTCATAATATTTAAACTTTACAAGAATCATGAAAAAAAAAAAAACTCTATAAGTCATAAGTCAAAAGTACCTAAATGGAACTTGTGACTTAAAGCAGTTTTTTAACTTAAAGCGAGCTTAAAGCTCATATTGCCAAACGATTCAAAATCTACTTAAAGCTTTTTATAAGTCATAAGCAAGTTGCCCAAACGGGCTGTTAATCATTTCATGCATTTGGGACAAGACGTATATAACATTTTACTCCTTCCGTATTAAGGCGCTGTTTGGGATTCCTTAAAGTAGCTAACTTATGATTTATAAGTCCATAAGAATTTATGACGGGTGTTTGTTTCCCCAACTTATTAGCCCAACTTATAACTTATATGTTGATAAGTTGAATGTTGAGTATCCTTAACATTCAACTTTGAGTTTATTCTTATTTCTCGATATACGCAATATATAATATCTTTCAAATTTTGAAAATCATATATCTGTTGATCCGTTCATTAGAAAATTGATATGTATATATTAAATTTCTCTACTCATCTCCATTGATAAATATTAAAAAACAAATATTTTGAAAATAATAAAAAAAGTTAACTTATAAGTTCTGATTTACCAAACACTTTACTGATTTATAAGTTCTGATTTACCAAACACTCCACTGACTTTATAAGCTCTGATGTACAACATTTATGCTTTTAAGCCATAAGCTACTCATTTTAAGATACCCCAAACACCTACTAAATTGAGTATCGTTTCAAATTTTTGTGCGAATTTTAAAGTGAAGAAAAAATTGGCTTTACATATTATTTGTATAATTATTTATTAAATAAAAGTTTGTATGTTATGATTTAACTATTTTTGAAAAGGAATTTTTTTAAATAATCAAGAATAAAATGAGAGTAAAGAGATCTAGCCCTTTAACCTTTTTGAGTGTTGGAAATTATGGATTTGATTGACTTGGTCAAATCCGTGATTTGATTTAATTATAGATATTGTGTAATCAGATTTGATTTGATTATAGATATTGTAGTTATGTAGTGCACAAGTTTTATCATTATCCTTATCTTTTCATTACTGTCTTATCTTAATTAACGCGTTTAATAAATTAAGGCAGTTGTGTGGATCTAGGATAATGAATTCAGAAAAAAAACACATATCTTCCTCCCATATACAATCTTTCTCCTCCTTTGGTGATAGTTCTTGCTCGTCTCAAGCTCGCTGAAAGTGACGCTTCCTGTAGCCTCACTGCAATCCGTTTTATCCTAGGAGGCGTTTCGCTCGCACATACGGTGAGGGCTAATACGCTTTAAGGAGACAGTCACGCACTGGACTCGGGTTTTTTCGTTCCTGCCTCCTCTTTTATTTATTTTATTATTCTGTTGCTCACACACATAATTGCTATATTTAGTACTATTTTCACAGATTGTCTAACAATCTTAAAGCGTATTACATTATATCTGTGATCTGTACTTATGTATTTGCTTCTTTGTTTGAGTGACAGATTTAATGGAGAATAAAACTGTGAACAACATGAATATGGTGGTTGATCCCAACGCACAGGTTGTTATACCTGATGGGGGTCACTAGCCGCTGCTAAATCCTAACGCACATGTTGTTATACCTGATGTGGGTTTGTCGATGGTTGGACATGTGCCTACGGGACATGTGCCTTTAGGACATACTGGTTCTTGAGATGGAATATATCTGGTGCAATTTTGATATTATGAATGTCTCTACATGTTTATATGTATGCCATGTTGATTTGTTTTGGAAAACTGAGAAGTTGATTAATGATTACCATCAATATGTATTCAATGACTTACATGACTATACATCTCTTGATTTATAAAATTGATTATTGATTTTGATTCAATGATATATTCAATTAATGTCATATAGTTTATGTGATCCATTAATTGTCCCATGGTGAATACTTTGATAGTTGATTATTATCTATTAATTGGGGACTATGCCATGTCATTTGTGCATATACATGTTTAATATGTAACGATAAATCTTGAGATTGAAAATATACATAGTTTTGGTGCTGAGATGGTAATTATATATTCACTAATTTATGTACCGTCTATGAATTTGGATGGATAATATTGAGACTTGACAAAATTTTATGAATATGGCTTATTAAAAGTCATTATATGTCATGGGGCTTCAATTATTTTTTCATAAATATGCATGTGGTTTTCAATGTGTATATTGTACAAGTATGAAATCTATATGTGATTTTTGTATAAAGTAACTTGACTTCTTATATTGGTTAACCATGAGCTTTTATATTGGTTGATTGATTCAGAGACATATATATACGATATTGATTTGGACACATTGCTTATGTGATTAGAATAACCTTCTAATTAAATTAATTGTTTAATTAGTTATTTGGTTATTTCTTAATGGAATATGCATGTGTAGTTGCAGTTGGAATAATTACTTTATCTTTTGGAGATGATAGAATTTTGGTTTTGAACAATTGTCTTTTTGTACCTTCGTTTAGAAGAAATTTGATTTCGGTTTCTAAACTTGCTATGGATGGTTATAATGTTTGTTTGGATCGTAATAATTCTATTATGATGAATAAACGAGTTATATGTTCTGGTACATTACAAGACAATTTATATATAATTAATCCTAGTCATCCAACATTGCAACATAAGGAAACTAATAACATTCTTTCTAGCTCAAATAAAAGAAAGAAACCTTCTGAATTGAACCAAACATATCTTTGGCACTTAAGATTATGTCATATTAACTTGAGGAGGATTCAAAGACTGGTAGTAGATTAGGCTCGTTGGCAGTGAAGCCATTTCCAGTTTGTGAATCCTGTTGGAAGGTAAGATGACTAATAGGCCTTTTAAAGCAAAGGGGAATAGAGCCAAAGAAGTGTTAGAATTGTTTCATACTGATTTATGTGGACCTATGAGTATCCAATCAAGAGGAGGTTATGAATATTTATTTGTTGCGATGTAAGTCTGAGTGCTTTGAAAAATTCAAAGAGTACAAAGCAAGTGCGGAGAAACGATATCTTGGAAAATGTATCAAGTCACTACGATCAGATCATGGTGGCGAATACTTGCTTGGAGAATTTAGGGAATATTTATCAGAAAATGGGATCACATCCCAGTTATCTGCACCTGGCACACCTCAGCAGAATAGTGTAGCAGAGAGAAGGAATCGGACTCATTTATAGAGTGTTAGATCGATGATGAGTTATTCAGATTTACCCAAGTCGTTATGGGGATATGCTATAGAAATAGCGGCTTACCTTCTAAGTCAGTTCCCAAGACTCCAATAGAATTGTGGACTGGTAGCAAACCAAGTCTAAGACATATTCGGATTTGGGGTTGTCCAGCACATGTGTTGAACAAAAACGTGACCAAGTTAGAATCTCGTACAGAAGTAAGGCTGTTTGTAGGCTATCCCATGGGAACGAAAGGTTATTCATTTTATAGTCCTAGGGATCGAGATATCATTTTTAGCACCAATGCTAGATTCTTAGAAGAAGACTATATAATGAACCATAAACCCATGAGTAGTATCGTTTTAGAGGAACTAGTGGGAGGGACAGATAATCCCCAAGTGCCAATAGTACAAGTAGAACAGCCACAAGAAAATGCACAACTTAACACTAATACTGCACCAGTGCCTCATCGTAGTGGGAGGGTTGTTCAACAACCAGATAGATTCATGTTTTTGGGAGAGTCCTCGGACTTGGTCTCTGGTGAACCTGATGAGGATCCCAGGACATACGAAGAGGCAATTCTAGATAAAGATGCAGATCTTTGGCAAAAGGCCATGGAATCTGAGATGGAATCCATGTATTCCAATCAAGTTTGGGAGGTCGTGGAACCACCCAAAGGTGTAAAACCCGTTGGATGTATGTGGATCTACAAGAAGAAAAGAGGATCTGACAAAAAGGTGAAAGCCTGGAAAGCACGACTTGTTGCGAAAGGGTATACTCCGAAAGAAGGGATCGATTACGAGGAAACCTTTTCGCCGGTTGTTATGCTTAAGTCGATCCGGATTCTTTTATCTATAGCAGCTCATCTCGATTACGAGATTTGGCAAATGGATGTCATGACAGCTTTCCTTAATGGAAGTCTTGAGGAAACCATCTATATGCAGCAACCAAAAGGATTCATTATAGAAGGCCAAGAGCATCTTGTTTGTAAGCTTAAGAGGTCTATTTATGGACTAAAACAAGCTTCTAGGGACTGGAATATTCGTTTTGATCAGGCAGTCCAGTCATATGGATTTGATCAAAGTCCAAGCGAATCATGTGTGTATAAGAGAAGTGAGGGTAATGCAGTGGTTTTTCTAGTACTCTATGTAGATGACATTTTACTCATTGGAAACATTGTTAAGATGTTGTCATCAATAAAGGCATGGTTGTTCAAGCAATTTGAAATGAAGGACTTATGTGAAGCGGCATACATCATTGGGATCAAAGTAATAAGGGATTGCAAGAAAAGGATGTTGGCTTTATCTCAAGAGCCCTACATTGATGAAGTACTAGCTCGTTTTAACATGCAAAACTCTAAGAAAGGTTTTCTACCTTTTAAGCATGGAGTGGCCCTATCCAAGGAGCAGTGTCCTTCGACACCTAAGGATATAGAGAGAATGAAAGCAGTTCCTTATGCTTCGGCATGTGGGAGTTTAATGTATGCTATGTTATGTACGAGGCCTGACATCTGCTTTTCTGTAGGCATGGTTAGTAGATATCAGTCGAACCCAGGTCAGGAACATTGGAGTGGAGTAAAAACTATACTCAAGTACCTGAGAAGGACTAAGGAGTATATGTTAATTTACAAGGCCTCAGATCTATTTCCTTTGGGATATACTGATTCAGATTTCCAATCAGATAGGGATAAGAGGAAATCAACCTCGGGATATGTTTTTACTTTGGGAGGTGGAGCCGTTATATGGAGGAGTGTAAAGCAGAAATGCATTGCAGACTCCACCATGGAAGCCGAGTACGTGGCGGCCTTTGAGGCTGCAAAGGAGGATGTATGGTTCAGGAACTTTCTTTTGGACTTGGATGCGGTACCTAATTTGCCTAGGAATTTGACAGTGTATTGTGATAACACTGGTGCTGTGGCAAATTCGAAGGAACCGCGAGATCACAAAGCAGCTAAACATATTGAACGTAAGTATCATTTGGACTTGGATGTGGTACCTAATTTGGATACAATTCTCTATTTGGTGTTCATAATTGCTATATTTAGTACTATTTTCACAGATTGTCTAACATTGAGTTCTATAAATCTGTTAACATCTCTACTTTAATGTTCTTATCACTAGGGTACACATGTACCTACTTGAACCATGAATCTCAAATGAATCTAATTAACTGACAAGATTAACTTTCATATCCCTTTGTAAGTTTAATATGTGAGCCTATATTCCTATCCTACACTATACATAAATTAATATCATTATTATTCAAAAGTTATATTAAAAATAGAATTTTTAATGATTTTATTAAAATAATATTTTTTTAAAGCACTTTTATTTGGTAAATGATTTTTTTATAAATTATATTTTAAGGTTTAGCCTAACATATATTTTAATATTTCATATTTTTTGGTATTTTTCTTCTCTTTATTAGAATATATATATATATAATATACTTTAGACATGTGGGAGCTTATTAACACATATACATTTGTAATTTTTTTTAAAGAATTTTTGTACTATCTTTTATATTTTTGTGTTGGTTTATATCTGTTTTAATTGCATTATATTAAGGTTTATTGTTGATTTTAATTTTCTAAATTTAGATTTTTTTTTTTGAATTATCATTTGTTTTGTAGATTATATTTTGTTGAATTTTGGTGTCATTTCCAAGACATGTTTTTTTATTACTTTTTTAATATCTTGTTTTACCATATATTTTTTTAAAAAAAATTGTTTTGTAATTACATTAAAATTCTTGTTTTTTTAAAAATTATTTTTTGAATTGAAATTCTGATGGTATGCTTTGTTTGCTTGTTTATTATATATAAAGAATGAATTTGTGACTTATTTTAAAATATGGTTTTTTGCTATTTTATCGTTATTTGTTAATTGTGTGTAAGTTTTGTGCTACTACAACTCTTTTTTCTATAAAATGAATTTACTGTATTACCGATGACTAGCAAACTACCACGTGAACCTCCTTACACAATTATATATAGGTATAATTCCTATCCTACAAACTAATTAACACCATTGTTCACAAGTTATACTAAATGGGTCTAATTTAGGTTATCTCTTAGGAGTATTATCTACATTAACAAATCAATCTCAAAGTTAATTAATTTTTGAGAAGCATTATACACGAATAATCAACCATAATGAACACCAAATAGAGAATTGAAAAGAATACTTATATATAAATTTAAGAACCCATTAAAGCCCTAGAATAACAAATTAATTAACATTCTAAAAGAACAAGGAGTAAAGAAGAAGGAAAGATAAAACTTGTTTATGGATTCAATCTTCTCGCATCCAAGGTGTTTGTGTCTTCTTCGAGAGTCTGTGTTCTTCTTCCTGGCTATTTTTCTGTATGTCATGTGGTGTCCATTCCAACAATGTCTAACTGCTGTCTATCTAATATTCCCTCCGACCCATCCAATTGTTTACACTTCAATCCAACTATTTACACTTTTTGGGGGTCTCCGGTACGTATTTTAATGTGCATTTTAATGATAGTTCCGTAACTTATTTTTAAAATTTTCTTTCTTGTATAAAAATTTAAACATTAAAATTTTATACAAGATTTTTTTTAAAAAAAAGTTATGAAATATCCTTAAAATGCATACCGGACACTCCTTGAAAAGTGTAAACAATTGTAAGGGACGGAGGGAGTATATAATAGAAGTGTTTTAATAATTTATTAGGAATAAAAGAAATATTCCTAAAAGAATAAAATTATGAATAGAAAATTTGTATGTTGATGTTCCTTAACTTTTTCTGGGCCGCTAAGATCAGATCAAAATTTTGATCCCATTATAAAATATTTACATTTTTTCGAGCTTTCCAATAACTATTTACGGACCTCAAACTTGTAGAACTCCCGAAAGAGCCCAAATTATAAATATTGCGCAAACTATCCAAAAATTAGAATTTTGAATGAATAAACTCCAAAGAAAATCCAATTTCAGCTTCAATCCTGTATTTTCTTGATTCTTATAATAAAAAATTAAAACATTTAAACATATTAAATAAAAAAATTACTAAAAATATATGGATAAACTAGTAATAAATAACTATAGAGTGTTGTTTTATGTGGATTGATAGTTTTCCTATAGAGTGTTGTTTTATGTGGATTGACAGTTTTCCTTCATCTGAAATCATAAAAATTAGGTTTTAAGTTCTTTTCTTGCTATTTTTTTAGAAATTACAAGGTAGGTGTCCATATCAATTCCGACACGATCTCATAGTTGCAACTTGTAAGTAAGAACTCGTCGGGTCTTTAATATATGATTTACAATCGATAAATGGTACTAGATTATTGTTTTGTACTTAACCTTCCGTTTATGCATCTTAGGCTAGTTAATGCTTATCAGTTGTTTACATATTTTCTTAACAATTAAATTTAATGTTTGTGTGTGTGTGTGTATGTTTTTGGTATTTTTTAATGATATTTATATATTTATGGTGTTTTTATTTTTATTATCAAGTATAAAGGCTGAAGTAGAGTACACGAATAAATAGAGGACAGAGGCTGATGTCAGAGAATGATGTCATTGTTTCATGTTAGAAGTTAACAGCTAGCTTAACAGATGAATGAGTTAGTTAACTTTCCGTTAAGTCAACAATGCCTAGTCTATGTTCTATAAATAGTAGATGAGAAACATCTAGAATCAAATTTGTTAATTTTCATCTTTTCTCTGTAATGTAGAGATGCTATTCTGTTGAGCTCTCTATTCATGTGTAAATACAATGTAAAATATGATCTTCTTCTTGTTTCATTATTTCTCAGTTGAATCTATAAGTATAGTGTTGATCTTCAATTTCTCTAAATGGTATCAGAGCAATAATGGCGATCAAGCTTTGATTACGTGTTTATTTTACGTTTGTTTCGATTTGATCTTTCGTTTCGTGATTAGATCGATTGTTTTTTTGTTTTGTTTTCTTATGAATCTCTTCAAATTAATCAAGAAAATTAAAGCTAGGTTTTGTGGTGTGTTGCTCTAAAAATTATGCGTTTTAAATTGCAAGAGAACAATTTGTTTTGTTGTAAAATTTATGATTCGTTCCGCAGAGATTAATATTTTCGCATTTCCTTAATTTTTAATTTAATCGGATTAGAACAATTGGGTTTTAGAAATTCGGATTTTTCTATTATAAATTCCTAATTCTAATTTATTCTAAAATTTCTAAACTAGTATTTAAAGCAAATTTTATTCTAAAACTTTTTTTTTATAATTTTAAAAGAACATATTTTAATTAAAGAAAATTACTGCAACAGACAAACTAAAACATGCACTCGAAAACACAATCAAAACAATTCTTTAAAGAAACATTATTAACAATTCTTTAAAAAATCGAACTCAAAACTCATCTTAAAAACATTACTCGACAAAACAACGAAAACCAATTCTTAAAAACTCGACTACTCCTTATCCTTGCAGCTAAATAAATCAAAACCAGCAAACACAGGACATTCAAACTCGCAGCAAAATCCTAACAAGCAACTCCGATTGGGCATAACTCGCAAAACAGAAACATGACTCAGAATGAAAACTCGGTGACTTAGCATAACGAACATCAGAAACCACGATTCAAACGACTACAATCAAGCATCTAAAGACAACATTTCAACGAGAACAACAAAAAAATGACTACAATACTCGAACTACTGCGAACTCAGAATCCGCCTAGTTGACTCAGTACATTCGAACGCCTAATGACATGGAGAAAAGGAAATTAAACCAATTAACAATTTAAACCAACTCAGTGGCGACTCAAAACTCAACACGGGAACTACAGAACTCGACTCTAATCACAGACTTCGAGCAACTCAAACACAGATAAAGAAATACGCACTCCTTGATGTGCTAAACAGAAAACAAAACTCAAAAATAAACACAACCCAGCAGCTCGTACAACCAACTCGGACAAAGAAAACTAGTGACAAACAAGACTCGACACTCTCTTTAAACCAGAACATCACAGAGAACGCGGAAAACAGTGAATCAAACATAGCAGCGATAGTGCGATACACACCACAACCAAACAGCGACTCGCGGAAATCAAACAATTTCAGCGAATAAACGAGTCAGTAACACAGTACACAATTGGCGAAAACAAAGCTTAATCAATAAAACAAAAAAGACAAATCAAAGAAGAAAAAGAGGAGAAGGGGATTTGCAGTGGAGGAGAGGAGACTTGTGTGGTTGTGTGTAATCGTGAAGGTTGAAAACATAATAGGGCTGGGTTTTATTCGAAGGAAAGAAAATTAAAGAAGAAGAAGAAGGGAAGGGTGAGGAATTTGATTTCTGAAAACAAGAGGAAAAGAAACTGGGTATGCTTCGAATTAAAAAATAAATAAAGTTGAATATACGCAATGGAAATGTTATAAAACTAATATTTTTTTTGTTATTTTTTTAAATAAAAATGAAAATAAAATTAACTATGAAATTAAAATTTTCCTAAAACGATGATTTAAAATAAAATACCCACAATAAAATTGAGATTTTTAAAGGGGCTAAATACGATTATTAAACTACGAGCATGAAATTAAAAATTGTTTCGTTACTTTCAACCCCAAGTGGTTAGCAACGGGATTTACGAAAGTAACGAAACAAGGCAACAATAATGAAAGAGCAAGACAAGAAGTAAAGAAAATAAAAAATTGCATTACTTATAATAGGAGTGTTTACAAGATTTGAAACTAAGAAAAGAAATACAAAAAATTAAAACTACCCTAAAATCTAAGTTTTTAAATACAAGGGGGTTGAGGGGGTATTTATAGGATAGGAATTAGGGTTAAGGGGGTCTTGGGTAAATCCCCACCATACATTTGTGGTGTGTGGTGGTGAAATCCTAGCTATCTATTTGTTTCGTTCCCCCTTAAGCTTTGAAGAGTTGATCTTGCCCATACACTTATGTAGTGTGTTGGGATGATCTCCACCTTCCACTTGTCTAAATATATTCCTTTTGCTCCAAGCTCCTAATTCTTTTCCTTCTTTTTTTTTGGTCCTTTTTCTTCCTCTTTTTCCCTTCCTTGCTCTTTATTTCTTTATTTTGCCATTTCTTTATTTATTTACGAATTTCCTGAAATGTAACAAAATAAATTATTAAATCACGAGTTCAAGCAATAAATAGGTAATAAAAATATGCACTTATCAAATGCCCCCATACCCATCTTTTGCTCGTCCTCGAGTAAAAACAAAAAGAAAATCTAGATAAAAAGTCCTATACTCCTTTTCGTAGGTGTGACGGTTGCATTTGGCATATGCAACAAGCCCTTTAAACCCCTAGGCAGTCCTAGTGGACGAGTGAGGTCTCGTGAGGGCCTATAGTGAATGAACCCACAAAATCCATCTAGCTCGAATAAAAGATTACATGGAAATGCAACACCACACATACATATCCTCTCATGATACATCAACTTAAGAATCAAAATGAATTTGCAAAGTCTTGGTGTGGAAAGTGGAATGATTCACATAGTCTACTTAAAGAACCATGCAAGATTGATCACAAGTTCATGTCAAGTGCAAAAATTATTGGTAATCATGCTAAGTCTACAAGAGCACACCTCAGAGTCGAAACTTGAGATCTCTTATGCAAAAAACAAATAAGAATTACCTCACCTTTCACTCACAAAAGAATATTCACTCAAGAACAAGGGTAAGTGTATCACTCAATTCCAACAAAATCGAATGCATGCTTGACACTTGGTATCATTCCAACTTAAATCACAACATACATTAATAATGACAATCAAAAGGTCTTTATTAGGGTTGTAATGGGGCTAGGGACAAGGTATGTCAAGAAAGGCCAAAGCAAGGTGAAGTGTCAAAAGCTAGTAGTCACCATGAATATCATACACAACACCCCCCCCCCCACACAATTTATTTTCAACAAAAATCCTTGAATAGTCGCAATGAAGGAGGATTACAAAAAACATAAGTATGCTCTCATGTATATATACTTTTTTTTTTAATTTTTTTCTTTTCATTTTTTTCTTTTGATGAGAGCTAATATAAATGTAACAATAATCCTCACTTAGACTTAACTTGAACATCGACTAGCAAGGTAACAACAAATATTTCCTCGAAAGTTATGAACAAAAGTAAACCCTATTTCACACACCTTATTGCTCCCTCAAGTTCCTACTAGCCTTTGACAAAATGGGATCAAGAATACGTAAGGCTAAACAAGAAAAAGGCCTTAGGTGAGTAATGTGGTGTGTCACCGAAAGAAAATGATTAGGCTCAAAGGGTTAACTAATTGATCATATAAGAATGGTGTGGATAATTTGGAAATATAGGTTATTCCTAAGTGCCTTTATCATTTTATCATCAATTAATGTCATGTATTTCAAGAAGGAATCCAAACAAGTGCTAGCTATGCAAATGACAAGTGGACACTAAAGCAAAAGAATATAAATGCAAAAGATATGCATATAGGCTCAAAATCTCACTTGGTGTAGTAAAACATAATCAATCTCAAGAAATGGTATCCTCAATGCACCTACTTGTACTCAAAGCATGAAGACTAAATCATCTTACACCTAATCATGCCCTTCTAATTTCGTGCACAATTCAAATAAGTCTACTAGTTTCCTTGCTAGTGTAAGTGTGTGAACAAGAACTTTAGCAAATCACTTCTCAAACAAAAGCTAATGGATCATAAGATTATCATATCATGCAAGGGTGCATCAAGCAACTAGCAATCAATTAGCAAGACTATAATACGAAAAGAACTCATTTGTGATTTTTTCATTTTTTATTTTTTTTTTTGGATTTTTCAATATTTTATATTTACATTAAAAACCCTCCCCCATACCTAAATCATGCATTGTCCTCAATGTATGCAAATGCAAGAGAAATGAGTAAAGGAGAATGAGGAGATAATACCTGACAAGGGATGAAAGAAACTTACATGAATCACGGGTCAATGAGGTGGGTGACCTCATCCTCGGGATCAAATGGCAGCTCTAAAAATGTTTTGAGTCTTTGTCCATTAACTTTAAATACATCACCATTTTTAGGATTTTCAATTTCAACAGCACCGTGAGGAAAAACGGTCCTAACAATGTAAGGACCTTCCCACCTAGATCTCAATTTCCCGGGGAATAAATGAAGCCTAGAATTGTACGAAAGAACTTTTTGACCCGGAGAAAAAGATTTTCTAAAAATGGATTTATCATGAAAAAGTTTTGTTCTTTCTTTATAGATTTTAGGATTTTCATAGGCCTCATTTCTTAGTTCCTCTAGTTCTGACAATTGCAACTTCCTTTGACTACCGGTGGTTGGTAAGTCAAAGTTCAAATCTCTAATGGCCCACAAGGCCCTATGCTCTAGTTCAACGGGTAAGTGACAGGCTTTGCCAAACACAATTCTGTAAGGGGACATACCCAAAACAGTCTTAAAAGCGGTTCGATAGGCCCATAAGGCATCTATCAGTTTGATGGACCAATCCTTCCTATTCGAGTTGACAGTATTTTCTAAAATTTGTTTGATTTGCCTATTCGAGAATTCAACTTGACCACTAGTTTGAAGATGATAAGGGGTAGCCAGCCTTTGAGTAATTGAGTACTTTTTCAAAAGGGACTCAAATTGACGATTCTTAAAGTGCGTACCTTGGTCACTAATGATAGCCCTAGGTATGCCAAATCGAGAAAAGATATTCTCTTTTAAGAATATAAGAACGACCTTGTTATCATTGGACTTAGTCGGTATGGCTTCTACCCACTTAGACACATAATCAACCGCTAAGAGAATGTAGAGGTTGCCAAAAGAGCTAGGAAAGGGACCCATAAAATCTATGCCCCACACATCAAAAATCTCAATGATTAAGATGGGACTCATAGGCATCATATTTCTTCTAGTGATCTTTCGTAAGTGTTGACACCTACTACAAGCGGCACAGAATTCAGCAGCATCCTTAAACAAACTAGGCCAATAAAAACCGCTTTGGAGGATTTTAGCTACTGTTTTCTTAGCACTAAAATGACCTCCACAAGCTTGATCATGACAAAATGAAAGGATACTTCGAAACTCATGGTTTGGGACGCACCTCCGAATGATTTGGCCGGGGCAATATTAAAAGAGATACGGGTCGTCCCAAAAGAAGTGTTTGACTTGAGAGAAAAAATTCGGTTTATCTTGTGTGGACCAATGAGAGGGAATGTCGCCGGTTGCCAGGTAATTAACAATGTCGACGAACCAAGGAGGAGTAGAGATAGAAAAGAGATGTTCGTCGGGAAAAGATTCATTTAGAGGCGAGTCAGTGGTGGACTCCACCACTAATAGAGAAAGGTGATCGGCAACGACATTTTCGGACCCCTTCTTATCCCTAATTTCTAGGTCAAACTCTTGGAGCAATAAGATCCACCTAATCAATCGGGCCTTAGAGTCTTTCTTAGAGAAGATATATCGAAGGGCGGAATGATCGGTGTAAACAATGATTTTCGAACCAATAAGATAAGACCTAAACTTTTCGAGGGCAAAGACTACGGCTAGAAGCTCCTTCTCGGTGGTTGAATAATTGAGTTGTGCATCGTTTAAAGTCTTACTAGCATAGTATATGACATGAGGTATCTTATTGATTCATTGTCCTAATACCGCCCCTAATGCGTAATCAGATGCATCACACATTAACTCGAAAGGTTGACTCCAATCGGGAGACTTGATAATCGGGGTCGAGGTCAACTCTTTCTTAAGGTGTTCAAAAGATTGTAAACAATCTTTAGTGAACTCGAATTTGACATCTTTACCAAGAAGGGTGGTCAAGGGTCTAGCCTTTTTGCTAAAATCTTTAATGAAACGCCTATAAAAACCCGCATGTCCTAAAAAGGAACGAATTCCTTTGACCGATGTTGGTGGGGGTAGATTGGCAATGAGGTCAACTTTGGATTTATCAACTTCGATCCCCTTTTCAGAAATTCTATGACCAAGAACGATTCCTTCTTTAACCATGAAATGACATTTTTCCCAATTAAGAACGAGGTTGGTTTCTTCACATCTTTTTAAGACTAACTCGAGATGGTTTAGGCATTGATGAAAAGATGAACCAAAGATGGAAAAGTCATCTATGAAAATCTCTAGGAATTCACCTACCATGTCAGAAAAGATGCTCATCATGCACTTTTGGAATTTGGCCGGGGCAGTGGTTAGACCGAAAGCTAAGCGACGATAAGCAAAGGTTCCAAAGGGACATGTGAAAGTGGTTTTCTCTTGGTCTTCGGGAGCTATAGGAATTTGAAAATAACCGGAATAACCATCTAGAAAGCAATAGTAGGCATGACCCGCTAACCTTTCTAACATTTGATCTATGAATGGCAAAGGAAAGTGGTCTTTTCTAGTGGCATCGTTGAGTTTCCTATAGTCTATGCACACCCTCCAACCGGATTGGATACGAGTGGGGACTTGCTCATTGTTCTCGTTAGTCACCACGGTAATACCCGACTTTTTAGGTACTACCTGAATCGGGCTAACCCAAGAGCTATCAGAAATGGGATAAATGATTCCATTATCTAGACACTTAAGGATTTCTTTCCTAACAACTTCCATCATGGTAGGGTTCAACCGCCTTTGTGGCTCACGAACTGGTTTGGCATCATTAACTAAGTGAATCCGATGTTGGACAATGGCCAGACTAATTCCTTTAATATCCGAGATACTACAACCTATGGCTTCCTTATGTTCTCTAAGCACACTTACAAGCTCATCCTCTTGTGACTTGGTCTAATTAGAGGCAATTATAATGGGAAGAGACTCTTTAGGACCTAAAAAGGTGTATTTAAGAGTGTCGGGAAGAGGTTTGAGTTCTAACTTGGGCGGCTTTGACTCAACGGGTTCACTAGCTTCGAAAAGTGGCAAAGGAGGTGGTTCACATGCTTGGTTATTTATAGGAATGGTGGAATCTATTATTGCATTGACCTTATTTGTATATTCAGAATCATCCCAATTTTGACCAAAGTGTTTTAAACAAAAATCAAGAGCATCATTAGGGTTGAGGAATACTTGATCAACTATATCATCAATTAAATTGACATCCATGGGTTGATCATAGAAATCATCGGGTTGTTTCCCTATGTGAAAAATATTGAGGTCAATGGTCATGTTCCCAAATGTTAGTTTCATTAATCTATTTCTACAATTAATCAAAGCATTGGAGGTGGCTAGAAATGGCCTTCCTAGAATGATAGGAATCTGATTCTTAGGGTTCTTGACCGGTTCGGTTTCTAGGACGACAAAATCAACGGGAAAGAAAGAGTCACCTACTTTAATTAGCACGTCTTCAACAATCCCCATAGGAACTTTGACAGAACGATCGGCTAATTGAAGTGTAACATTAGTTCTTTGGAGCTCTCCTAAACCTAGGGCTTGATAGACCGAAAATGGACCAAGTTCACACTAGCGCCTAAGTCGAGTAATGCCTTATCCACAAAGGTATTGCCTATGACACATGAAATTGTAGGACAACCGGGGTCCTTATATTTCACGGGAATTTGGTTCGAAAGAATTAAGCTCACTTGGGACTTCAAGAAGGCTTTTTTAGGGATGTGAGTAGTTCGCTTATGTGTGCACAAATCTTTTAGACATTTCGCATACGAAGGAATTTGTTGAATCGCGTCTAAAATAGGGATGTTGACTTTGACTTGCTTACAGACTTCTAAGATCTTGTCTATTTAGGCCATTTGTTTAGGAGAAATGAGTCGTTAAGGGTAAGGAGCTTTTGGCTTAAAGACTCGTTCATTAGGTTCTTCGGGGACGGGTTTTGTCCCACTCGTTGATCCTTGTTCCTTAGAACTCTCGGGTTCAAAATTAGCGTTTGGTTCAGAATTTGATTCGTCTTCTTCGGAAGACTTATCACCGACATGATTTTCAACTTACTTACCGGACCTTAAGGAAATGACAGCGTTCACATTGTGAGGAGGTCTTTGATTGATTGGAAATTTAGGGTTTACCTCGGTTTGACTTAGAAGTTTGTTCTTCTCTCGTTCACAAATGGCGTTGGCTAATTGGCTCACTTGAACCTCTAACTTAGATATGGCTTGAGTACTAGCATTTAAAATTTTCCTATCTTGAGTCATGGTTTGTATGAAGGTCTGTTAAGATTGAGCCAAATTAGTTGTTGATTTTAGAAGCGCATCGAGAGTCTTTTCCAAGGAATTAATTCTCTTATCTGACTCATGAAAGCCGGGTGGGTGGGCGGGTGCTTGATTTTGATAAGGAATGTGATTTTGAGTCATGTTTAGATAAGGACCATGGTTTGGATAGTTCGGCTTTTGAAAAGATGGTGGAGATTGGAAATTTTGGCCTTGGTTCCAAGAGAAATTCGAGTGGTTCTTCCACCAGGGATTGTAAGTCGCTGCAAACGAGT
The DNA here is from genome assembly GCA_036435485.1 of Saposhnikovia divaricata. NCBI lineage: Eukaryota > Viridiplantae > Streptophyta > Magnoliopsida > Apiales > Apiaceae > Saposhnikovia > Saposhnikovia divaricata. Next base: position 136,801,618 of record CM071595.1, read on the forward strand.
CATTCCGAGGCCTAGGTTGGAACATTGCGTTCACTTGCTCAAAATCGGGACAAGGTTGAGACTCAAAGTTCGAAGAATTAAAATTTGGGTACATAGACATAGGTGGGGGACTACTATGAGTTTCTAAATCTTCGAGTCTCCTAGTAAGGGTGGCTAGCTTGGCATCGGTTGCAATATTGTTTCTAATTGAATGTAGACCCCTAGAAGAACTAGATGACTCGTTGGACTTGTGAGGTTCCCTAGTAGACTCCCACAACATAGTCTTCTCGGCTAATTCCTCGAAACACTCCCACCCTTGGTCTTCATTTTTCTCCATGAATTTTCCTTGGCACAAAGACTCTAACAACGCGGTTGTTGGACTATCTAGGGCCTCGTAAACAATCTTACAAAGTCTCCATTTTTCTATTCCGTGGTGGGGGCATTGTGATAAGAGATTTTTAAAACGATCAAAATATTTCCAAAAAGACTCATTTTCCTTTTGATGAAATTGATTTATTTCGTTTGTAATCCTTGTAGTCTTATGGTTTGGAAAATATTTTTTTAGAAAAATTATCACAAATCCCTCCCACGTGGAAATAGAATTAATGGGTAGACTATACAACTATTTTTTGGCATTTTCTTTTAAGGCGAAGTTGATAAGTCTAAGCCTAATGGAGTCTTCGGTCAATTGTTGGAGTTTTTGTAGAGCACAAACCTCCTCGAATTCATGAAGGAAAATATACGGATCCTCACCATCACTCCCGGTAAACTTAGGTAACATGCTAATATGGTGAGCTTTGATCTCAAAATTATTACCATTTACGGGAGGAAGAGTGATGCACGAAGGTTGAGCGGAATGGGTGGGATAACAATGGTCCTTAAGAGACATGGCCATGTTTACTATTGGTTCGGAATTATCTAAAGACTCAGAATCAGAAGAGGAAGAAATCTCAAACGATCTCACTAGTCTAGAAGAATTATCCCTAATCCAAATAGTTCGCATAAACCATAAAAGGAAACACGTAGTAAGAAAGTGCGATAAAATAAACACACAAAAAGAAAGGGGTGAAAAATTAAAAGAAAAAAAATTATTCTAACCCTAGGGTTCCTTAATAAAATAACTAGACCTTGCTCCTAACTGTAAGGGCTACAAAAAACTAGGTAAATCAATAATTATTCGAACCGGCTTGGCCAGGTAGGTGCAAACATTGCCAAGAGGCTAAACACCAGCCTAGACACCAAAACCTTAATTGGCCAGGTCAGCTTTCGCTTTTCTAGACACCAAAAAGTCGGAATAATTAAAGATTACTTCGTTTCTTAAGCACATTCCTAAATGAGCGCGAGATTCCTAGGGGAAAACGTCTAATTAATTTTATTAAAGGCTAGGTATGCAGAATGAGGGATTAAATTGTTTTTGGGCTAAGGAAAGAGTGATGAAATCCCTTCCCTTATCTTTTGAGAGGTTTTGTCCTTAAGATTTATTTACAAAATGATGCAACAAACAAAGAGATAAAAAAAACTATAAACATTTATGGATGCTTTAAACTACGTGTTCTAAACTAAAGAAAAGAAAGAATTTAACGTACCTTGGGTCCTCCAGCGATCACCACAATTTATAGGGTATGGAAAATTAAAAACAAGAAAATAAAAATCTAGATGATATGCCCTAAGTGATTAAATGCATGATGCAACAATTATGTATTTACAACTAATTTTTTTGGGATTTTTGGGATTTACTCAAGCAAAGCTTCCAAAATTCCGAGAAAATTTCTTTCGCTTTAATCCAAGTTTCCCGAATTTTCCTCCAAATTCCTCGAAAAAAAATGCAAACAAGAAAAAAGGTGAGAAGAGAGCTAATCCAAAAAATCAAAAACTAAGGTGCGAAAAATAATTAGTCCCCGGCAGCGGCGCCAAAAACTTGTTGCTCTAAAAATTAAGCTTTTTAAATTGCAAGCGAACAATTTGTTTCGTTGTAAAATTTATGATTCATTCCGCAGAGATTAATATTTTCGCATTTCCTTAATTTTTAATTTAATCGGATTAGAACAATTGGGTTTTAGAAATTCGGATTTTTCTATTATAAATTCCTAATTCAAATTTATTCTAAAATTTCTAAATTAGTATTTAAAGCAAATTTTATTCTAAAACTTTTTTTTATAATTTTAAAAGAACATATTTTAATTAAAGAAAGTTACTACAAGCAGACAAACTAAAACATGCACTCGAAAACACAATCAAAACAATTCTTTAAAGAAACATTATTAACAATTCTTTAAAAAAACGAACTCAAAACTCATCTTAAAAACTCATCTTAAAAACATTACTCGACAAAACAACGAAAACAAATTCTTAAAAACTCGACTACTCCTTATCCTTGCAGCTAAATAAATCAAAACCAGCAAACACAGGACATTCAAACTCGCAGCAAAATCCTAACAAGCAACTACGACTGGGCATAACTCGCAAAAAAGAAACACGACTCAGAATGAAAACTCGGTGACTTAGCATAACGAACATCAAAAACCACGATTCAAACGACTACAATCAAGCATCTAAAGACAACATTTCAACGAGAACAACAAAAAAACGACTACTATACTCGAACTACTGCGAACTCAGAATCCGCCCAGTTGACTCAGTACATTCGAACGCCTAATGACATGGAGAAAAGGAAATTAAACCAATTAACAATTTAAACCAACTCAGTGGCGACTCAAAACTCAACACGGGAACTACAGAACTCGACTCTAATCACAAACTTTGAGCAACTCAGACACAGACAAACAAATACGCACTCCTTGATGTGCTAAATAGAAAACAAAACTCGAAAATAAACACAACCCAGCAGCTCGTACAACCAACTCGAACAAAGAAAACTAGTGACAAACAAGACTCGGCACTCTCTTTAAACCAGAACATCACAGAGAATGCGGAAAATAGTGAATCAAACATAGCAGCGATAGTGCGATACACACCACAACCAAACAGCGACTCGCGAAAATCAAACAATTTCAGCGAATAAACGAGTCGGTAACACAGTACACAATTGGCAAAAACAAAGCTTAATCAATAAAACGAAAAAGACAAATCAAAGAAGAAAAAGAGGAGAAGGGGATTTGCAGTGGAGGAGAGGAGACTTGTGTGGTTGTGTAATCGTGAAGGTTGAAAACAGAATAGGGCTGGGTTTTATTCGAAGGAAAGAAAATTAAAGAAGAAGAAGAAGAAGAAGAAGGGAAGGGTGAGGAATTTGATTTCTGAAAACAAGAGGAAAAGAAACTGGGTATGCTTCGAATTAAAAAAAATAAATAAAGTTGAATATACGCAATGGAAATGTTATAAAACTAATTTTTTTTGTTATTTTTTTGTTAAATAAAAACAAAAATAAAATTAACTATGAAATTAAAATTTTCCTAAAACGATGACTTAAAGTAAAATAGCCACAATAAAATTGAGATTTTTAAAGGGGCTAAATACGATTATTAAACTACGAACATGAAATTAAAAATTGTTTCGTTACTTTCAACCCCAAGTGGTTAGCAACGGGATTTACGAAAATAACGAAACAAGGCAACAATAATGAAAGAGCAAGACAAGAAGTGAAGAAAATAAAAAATTGCATTAATTATAATAGGAGTGTTTACAAGATTTGAAACTAAGAAAAGAAATACAAGAAATTAAAATACCCTAAAATCTAAGTTTTTAAATACAAGGGGGTGAGGGGGTATTTATAGGATAGGAATTAGGGTTAAGGGGGTTGTTGGGTAAATCCCCACCATACATTTGTGGTGTGTGGTGGTGAAATCCTAGCCATCTATTTGTTTCCTTCCCCCTTAAGCTTTGAAGAGTTGATCTTGGCCATACACTTATGTAGTGTGTTGGGATGATCTCCACCTTCCACTTGTCTTGAAATATTCCTTTTGCCCCAAGCTCCTAATTCTTTTCCTTCTTTTTGTTTTTGGTCCTTTTTCTTCCTCTTTTTCCCTTCCTTGCTCTTTATTTCTTTATTTTGCCATTTCTTTATTTATTTACGAATTTCCTGAAATGTAACAAAATAAATTATTAAATCACGAGTTCAAGCAATAAATAGGTAATAAAAATATGCAAAAATATACACTTATCATGGTGAATATATCGATTGAATGTCTACGACTCAACGGCCTATTTATGCTCATGTTCTAGCTACTGCACAGTCAGGTACAATGGCAAACAATACTGGTAATGTGCAATCAACACCACTTATTAACACTGATTCACATGATGATAGTATATCTACGTCTTCCATGAGTATAGATACTAATCTACAGCCTCTGTATCTACATAATAATGATCAACCAGGCATGATATTGATTTCTAAGAAGTTAATCGATTCTGAAAATTACTTATCATGGAAATGTTCTATGCAAATAGCTTTGTCTGCTAAAAACAAATTAGTTGTTACTGGTGAATTTTCTGCACCTGATGAGAAGTCTCCTTTGTACGCTCAATGGAAGCGTGTTAATGACATGATAATTACATGGATATTGAATACTGTTTCTGAGGAAATTAGCAATAGTATGAACTATTTGGATAGTTCTCGTGATGTTTGGGAGGAATTGAATGAACACTTTTCTGCTGTTACTGGACGCAAGTTTTATGAGACTCAGAAAAAACTTTTTAAGATTGAACAAGGAAATGAATCAATTGAATTGTATTTCCATAAACTGAAAGGTCTCTGGGATGAAATTAAAGCTTTGCAACCAATTATCAAGTGTTCTTGTGGTGCTGATAAAGAATGGGATCTACAACTGGAGAAAACTAAGTTGATTCAGTTTCTTATGGGGTTACATAATAGTTACACTGCTGCAAGAGGACAATTATTGATGATGAATCCATGGCCTACAGTCAATCAGGCTTTTATGTTGCTTAAACAAGAAGAGAGACAGTGACAAAATCATAATCATAACTTTATTAGTCCTATTGCAATGATGGTAAACTTACAAAAATCTGGCTAACAGTCTGCTCAGACATTCAAGAATCCTGAAAAACAAGTTCAAGAGTGTGCTTACTATCATGGCAAGAATCATACCAAAGACAAGTGTTATAAGCTAGTTCGATATCCAATTGATCATCCATATCATCCAAACAACAGAGGAAAAAGAAGGCCATTCACTAAACCTGGTAATTCATCTCAACAGTCAGCACCATCTTATGCAACTCAAAAATTTGGTCATGCTTTCCAAGCTACTGATTCTTCTGTTGGTGAATCTTATAATTTAACAAATGAATCTAATGTTGCTGGTGGTTCCAATTTTACTGGTTTCAAACAACAAATGGAGGCCGTACAACCCCAAATGAATACACTAATGCAGGGCTTGAAAAAAAGATCACCTACAAGTCATCAAAATTCTAATATTGCAGGTACTGTCCTATCTTATAGTACAATTTTTGATAATTCTCATGCTATTAGGGTTTTAGATACTGGGGCAACAAACCTTATGTATTGCAATCCATTATTAATGCATAATATTACTGTTTTGACTTGTCCTTTGACTGTTAAATTCTCAAATGGTGAGACAACTTCAGTTACACATATTGGTTCTATTAATCTTTTTATAGTATCACTTGTTGTTAATGAGGTGCTTTTAATTCCTTCTTTCAAATTCAATTTACTATCAATCAGTAAATTGTCAATTCAATTTAATTCTCATTTTTACTTCACTCATACCAAATGCATTATGCATGGTTATAATAAGAATAAAGATTTAGTGCTAGGTAATCTTATTGAAGGATTATACCAACTTGTTTCAGATGCACCTTGTGCTTTATCTGTCCATAGTATTTCTACTTTTTTGTGGCATCAACGTTTAGGACATATACCACCTTCCGTTCTTTCCCATATTCCTGATTTCAAGGTACTCAAACATGATAATCTCCCAAATTGTCCAGTCTGTCCTAAAGCAAAATAGTGTAGACTCCCTTTTCCTATTAGTTCATCATATGCTAGCTAGTAATCCTTTTGATCTAATTCACTGTGATGTCTGGGGACCTTACAAGTCTGCCACTCACAGTGGTTACAAATATTTTTTGACCATACTTGATGATCACACTCGAGCCCTCTGGACTATTTTGCTTCCCACTAAAAAACATGTTTCTCAAACTTTAAAAGATTTTCATGCTTATGTCTCTACACAATTTAAAACCCTTATCAAATGCTTAAGGACTGACAATGGAGGGGAATTTCTTGGACATGATTCGACTGCTTTTCTTGCTAGTAATGGTGTTATTCATTAGACTACATGTCCATACACTCCTCAACAAAATGGGAGAGTCAAAAGATGACACAGAAACTTGTTAGAAATGGCTCGTGCTTTACGTTTTTAATCAAAATTACCTATCTCTTTCTGGGGCGAGTGCATTTTAACTTCAACATATGTTACTAACAGAATTCCTACTTCTGTTTTAGGAAATGTCACTCCATATGAAAAGTTATTCCATAGTTCACCATCTTATTCTCATCTGTGTACTTTTGGATGTCTGGCTTATATGTCACAACATCCCTCGAATAAGTTTGATACTCGAGCCATTCCTATGATTTTTGTTGGTTACCCTGCTAATCAAAAAGGATACAAGTTATATGATCCTGCTTCTCATACATTATTTGTATCAAGACATGGTGTCTTTCACGAAAGTGTTTTTCCATCTGATACATTCCATACATAGTCTTTGCCTTATCATCCTTTTACTTCTGGTTTTATTGATGATGAATTTCTGAGTCCACTTGATTTACCCACAGATGATGAAAATGATAGTGATGCCCATTGTCATTCTAATAATCAGATCACATCTCCTTTTGATACTGATACATTAGATGATATTGAATCTATTCTAGAAACTCATGTTTTCCCTACTTTACCTGAGGAATAGATTTCTCAATCACAGGCTGTACCTCTTAGAACCTCTACTAGACATTAAAATACAACCTTCCTGGATTAAAGATTATCATCTTTATCTAATTTTGCTTCACCACAATTTCAATTGTCTTTACCTGCAATCAGTTCTATTCTTGCTGTTAGTAATGCTGTTCTTCTTGATTGTCCGATTGGTGATTCTAAATTCAATCTTAATCATTTCACCAAACCTGCTTCAATTTTTTCTTGTGCTGTGTCCACTAATTTACATTACAAAGAGCCTTCCACTTATAATCAGGCCATCACAGACCAACGTTGGATAGATGCTATGCATAAAGAATTGCAAGCATTCGAAACTAACCATACTTGGTCCATTTTATCTTTGGCACCTGGTAAGAAAATGTGGGGTGTAAATGGGTATATAGGGTGAAGTATCATGCTAATGGTACACTTGATAAGTTCAAGGCTCGTCTTGTAGTCAAGGTTATACTCAAACAGAAGGAGAGGACTACCATAACACTTTTGCTCCGGTTGCTAAGATGGCAACTGTCAGAACCTTATTATCAATTGCTATAGTAAAAGGGTGGGAAATTCATCAATTAGAAGTTAATAACGCTTTCTTACATGGAGATCTTTACGAAGAGGTTAATATGGAAATTCCAAAAGGCCATCCATTACATGGTGTTCCTAATCTTGTTTGCAAACTCATCAAAAATATCTATGGCTTACATCAGTCTTCAAGACAATGGTTTGAAAAATTGGGCTCTGCTTTATTTGAGCTTGGTTTTGTTCAAACTAAGGCAGATTATTCACTTATTACATTGACTTCTGGTGAAAATTTTACTGTTGCTCTTGTCTACGTTGATGACGTACTTTTGACCGGTAATCATCTTCCCACAATCATGCATGTCAAAGCAATTATGGATTCTAAATTCACCTTCAAAGATTTGGGATTGCTAAAGTATTATTTGGATTTGGAGGTTAGTAGAACTCCTGCTGGCATTTTTGTACATCAACATAAGTTTGCTCATGACATGCTTATAGGGGCTGGCCTTGAACATTTTAAACCTCTTTCTTTACCTGTTGATAATATTGTTGGTCTATCTCAGCATGAAGGACAATTGATTTATAATCCTTCTTTGTATTGAAAGTTTGTTGATAAATTACTTTACCTCACTGTTTCGAGACCTGACATTGCTTACATTGAACATCGTTTAAGTCAATTTCTCAAGGCTCCTAGAGTTCCTAATTTATTGGCTGTTCAAAGAGTTTTACGGTATCTTAAAGGCACTTCCTCCCAAGGTTTATTTTACTCTAATTTAGACCTTCAACTCAGGACTTATTGTGATAGTGATTGGGGTACATGTGTTGATACTGCTAGATCAGTGTCAGGATATTGTTTATTACTTGGTTCTTCCTTTATTAGTTGGCAGTCAAAGAAACAAAAGGTTGTTTCTTGATTTATTGCTGAGCTACGTTCTTTGGCTAATACTTCTTGTGAACTTAGTTGGATGCATTTACTTTTATCTGAGTTGCATGTCCCTCAACAAAAACCTACTGTTATACATTGTGACAATGAAGCTGCGTTGGATATTTCTGATGATCCTATCTTTCATCCTAGAACTAAACATTTTGCTATTGATTATCATTTTGTACGTGAACAGGTCCAACTTCAGTAGGTCTAGTTTATATCTCTAGTACAAATCAATTGGTGGACATTTTGACAAAGGGTCTCAATCGTCGAGCTCATTGGTTCCTTCTTGCCAGATTGAATGTTCTACAACCTTGACACATTCCATCTAGGGGGAATATTATCAAGTATAAAGGCTGAATCAGAACACACAAATAAACAGAGGACAGAGGCTGATGTCAGAGAATGATGTCATTGTTTTCTGTTAGAAGTTAACAGCTAGCTTAATAGATGAATGAGTTAGTTAGCTTTCCATTAAGTCAATAAATCTTAGTCTATGTTCTATAAATAGCAGATGAGAAACATCTAGAATCAAGTTTGTTAATTTTCATTTCTTTTCTCTGTAATGTAGAGATGCTATTCTGTTGAGCTCTCTATTCGTGTGTAAATACAATGTGAAATACGATATTCTTCTTGTTTCATTGTTTCTCAGTTGAATCTATAAGTATAGTGTTGATCTTCATCTTCTCTAAAATTTTGTTGTATGTATTTATATGTGTTGTTTCTGGGAAATCGAGGAAGCAAATCAAGAATTCGCGAGGGGTAATCTGAATATGCCGAGTTTGGGTGTGAGAATGGTGCACCTGTGCACGTCGCGATAATGATGACTGTTGATACTGAAATGTAGTCTATCACAAATTTGGGGATCGAACATGCCTTTACTATTTTCGTATTTTATGCTGAAACTTAAGTTTATGGGTTAATGCCCAAGGAAATTGTTCTTTTCTGTTGCTTTGTGATGTCTGGTCACTTATTGATGGGAAGTAGTCCTTTTGTTTAAGTGTTTTTGTTTAGTATTGATGTATTGGTACGTTAAAGATGATGAACTTTTCTTCTTTTTTTTTTTTGCCAGAGATGATGAACTTTTCTGATTTATAATGAATGGGCATATTTTTGACTTGTTTGTTTTTTATTTAATGAATTTGGTATGGATTGTTTTATAGTTTAATTGATTTTGATTTTGTAGTAGCAGGTGTAGTAATGGTAGCTTATAAAGCCTGCTCCCCACCCAGCCACCCAAAAAATTGGCCATCTGCAAGTTATTAGTGACCGTATTCATTGAGCAGTGGTAAGTTATAATTGGTCAAAAGAGTGTGACATTAGTGACTAATCTTTACCACTACAATAAATATAGGCAATTCTGACAAACCTTTGGCCTATTTTCTGTCGAAAGAATGCTTCCTTCCGACATAACTCGTCCGTCAGAAAAGTACTTGTCAAATGTTAATATTTGCGTCGGAAGTTATCAATTACGTCGGAAGATAAAGAGGGACACACTTCCTCTTTATTATATTATTAAACTAAACATTCGACAGAAAAGTTTGTCAAAAGTTTGATTTTTGATTATTATCTATAAACAAACTAAATAATAATAAAATATTCATATATTATATTCCAACAAACCTTCTGTCGAAAGTAGAAAATTTAAAAAAAAAGGAAAAATTAGATAAATACGATCCAAAATACAAATCTTCTGACGGATAAAGTTGTCGTATGTTCAAAAATTCAGCTGCTTGCGGGTTTGGCTCTTCATGGTTAGTATAATCCTCCCCAAAAGCATTCCTTAACATTTCTGTTTGATCAAACACGTCTCCATATTGGATATTCCTTCGTTGATTACTCGAACCACCACCAATAACTTCCCCGTGGTAATACCATACATTATAACTCTCGAGAAATTCAGTTGCAATCAGATCATACTTAACATCAAACACACTCTTTAAGTGCAAATTTTTACATACTTTACATGGACATAGGATAAGACCATTCGGTTTCGTGCAATTTCTTTTCGCAAATGCTACAAATTCATTTACACCATCACAATACTCTTCTGTAAATCCATAACCATCGGGGTTGGATCTTCGATGAATCAAACTACGGTCTATAGACATTTATAAAATATAAAAATGGCATATAAATTAATTACATGTAAAATTAACTTTAATCTTGAATAACCATATATGCATTCATATTATTATTTCAAAAAAGGCATAACAAAGTGTGTATTGATCATATCAACCTACATATATGCATAATGTACACAAGATATGGATGTAAACTAAATAAAATTCCATTCACAAAACCTTAAACCACTCAAAATCGAATGTTGGGATCGAGATGACGAGTAGAAGATAAACATCATGCTTGTTTATCAATTGTACATCTACTAAATATAGATTTTGAGTTGGGATTGAGGTAGTGCATACAAACTAAATTTCAAAATTAGCTCAATATATAACAACATATGGATCTAAGATGAACAAAATATACGTAAATACTCATATTAATGAAGGAAGATGTTAACTTAGAGTGCTACAATTTTTTTTCATCAAATATTCATTTTAATGGTTTGAAGAAATAGTGTGGGTTTAGATAGAAAGAAAATAAGGATATAATAAAAGAGAATATGTGGACACAAAGTAGCAGAGTAACATCCGGCAGCAGGTCCGTCAGAATGTGTGATTTGAATATTAATTTTCTATCGTTTATGTAATATAGTACTACTGGTACTTCCGACGACATTTTTCCGTAAGAAGATTGTCGATTTTTTTAATACTTAATATTTATTTCTGGATTTTAATTTCTTTTAAAAAAAGAAATTTTTCATAACATCTGACAACGGGATCAATTCCGTCAAAAGGTTGTTTTAGCGGGAAAATTTTCAGTCCAAAATTTTGTAAGCGCCAAAATATATTATTAAAATATTCAACTTTGGCAACCTTTAATCATTTGTCGGATGTTCAGCTAACCATTTGACGAATTTCCATGTTTGTCAGAAGTTGAGTACTCAAAACAACTCCGTCAGGAATTAGCTGTCGTAAAAGCCTATATATATCGTAGTGTACTAAGCAACCATGATTGGTTATCACTTGACCTGGCAACACGTGGCTGTCACGTCCTAGATAGGGCCAAGCAACATATAAGAGGAAAGTGATAATCCACCGTTGTAATTGGTTCGGTAAGATTTAACCGACCATTGTAAGACTTTTTGTTCTTCCGATATTTCCATCGCAAAGGAGCAACGCGAGACTCAATATTTCCATCGAAAGACTTTTTGTTCTTCCGATAAGGGTGATTGGAAGGAATAAATGCTCGATGACCCATATATACATTTTTCTTGCAATTGTTTAAGCGCCGATCAATCGTACCCTCTTCACAAATTGGACATGCTTTAGCTACTTTAGTGGTGTACCCAGAAAGGTTTCCATAGGCAGGAAAATCATTTATGGTGCAAAATATCATGGCACGCAGAGTGAAATCAGATTGCATGTACGAATCATAAACCGTAACACCTTCATCCCACAATACCTTTAAGTCTTCAATAAGCGGCTGAAGATAAACATCTATGTTATTCCCCGGTTCCTTAGGACCTGAGATTAGCAACGTCAACATTATGTACTTGCGCTTCATGCACAACCATGGAGGCAAATTATAAACCGTCAAAAGAACTGGCCAGGTGCTATGGTTACACCTCATAGTGCGATATGGATTAATGCCATCTGCACATAATCCCAGCCGTAGATTTCTAGGTTCCTCGCTAAATTCTGGAAACTTTCCATCAATCGTTCTCCATTGCGGAGAGTCACCAGGGTGTCTGAGCATCCCATCGGATTTTCTCCTTTCTACATGCCACCTTAGAAGCTTTGCATCTTTTGCACTCGCAAAGAGGTGTTTGAATCGCTGCACTACAGGTAAATACCACATTACCTTGGCAGGAGGCCTTTTCTTATCCTCATTACAAGCATTATTGCCTTGTCGCCTGTACCGAGATGCTCCACATTTGGGACATATGTCTAAATCTTCATGCTCATTTCGGAATAAGACACAATCATTCAGACAAGCATGTATCTTTTTTACATCCATGCCCATGGGACACAATATCTTCTTCGCCTCATAGGTAGAAGTAGGGAGCTCATTACTCGTAGGAAGTATTTCTCCTAAAAGCTGAAGCATCTCTGTGAAACTCTTATCACTCCAGTTATGCTTTACTTTTAGCTTACACAACTTCAAGGTTGTTGACAACCTAGTAAATTGATCCTTGCACCCTTGATACAGAAGTTTCTTAGAATCGTCAACCAAACTATTTAAAATGTCTGGTTGGTGCATGAAATGCTCTTCCATATCTTGTATCATCTCTTGTACCCTATCGTTTTCCATATATTCTTCATCATTATTCGCCATACTATCTTCCTCCCTTGCACCTTTTGTACCTGAGGTCCTCGTAGACTGTACTCCTTCACCATGCCAAATCCATTTCACATAGCCCTCCTTAAAACCACGACGGAAAAGATGATCCTCTACTATATCAACACTACGATACATTTTAAAATTCTTACAGTCACGACATGGACATAAGATCATTTGTTCTTTTCCCTCTTCCTTTTGCTTGTTTTCCAGGTATAGCGTCGCACAAGTAATGAACTCTTTAACACCATCAATATACTCGGCTGTTGCACGTAAAATTGTGTACATCCATGTATGTCGATCCATTATATATTACTAAAAGAATGCAATAAAGGGCAAATTTGAGAGTTAGATAATTTAACAGCAAGAAGATTTCATTATTTATGCTGAAAATCAAATTAAAAACATTTCGTATTTTTCTGGTTTTTATCACTACATTTTTTCACTATTATTGCTCTAAATTTTTATCACGAGAAAATAGGATATTATTAATATCTTCTTGTGGTTTTTTGGGTTTATTTATCCTTGATCTTCTTTCCCTTCTAAGAATAAAAAAAAAAAAAAGAATATCAGCTTCTACACCTGCACTATTATAAATACTTCTTTCCTAACAGTCCTGCTTATACATTATACATAACACAGCAATACAAAACTTATAAATTTATATTATAAATGAATACAAGACACTGTTGGTGACGAAATGACAAATGTAATACATGAACTTATACATGCATGCGCTGAAATGGTAAATATCAAAAAATTGCGGGGAGTAATACATAATCTAGGGGTATTTTGTAGATTTGTTAATAACAAAATTTGCCAAGAGCTTCATTTTTCACTGGGAAACATAACCAATTTCACTTAAGTCTGGCTATCCACTTCTCCAGCTACAAGTTGTTTTGGGAAAACGTCATACCCATATGTATACCATATAACTTGCATTCATTCTTCTACATATTCCAGTTATACAAATTTATAGTAGAGCTAAATCATACCAGTTTGGACATGACACTAATTTCTAAATCCTACTAGTGCAATTTTTTTTGGCTCAAAAACTCACAATATCAAGAAAATATAAGCTAGTTAGTATTCAACATTGACCAAGTAACAGCTTTTCCACACCATCACCCTCCTTCCAGCGAAATATTCTTCAAACTATTTTTTATTCTCTATACAGGCAAACATTCACATGAAAACCAATTTTAACATGAAAACATGCAACCCCTACTTTCAGCCGTTAAATTAACGTGTTTAACTAAATTCTATCTGTGCATGTATGTGTCTGTATGTATATATCGTTAGCGAGCACTTACTAGCTGTTATAGGTACTAAGAAAGGGGAACTAATATGCGAAATTCACAAATTCCCACCACTTGAATCAGATTTTATAATTTATGAAAACAAATGGTGGGTACAACAGAAACAGAAGCTCGACTCTGATTATGGTGGAGACACTGGTGAATAGATCCCTTAATGGACTCCCCAGTCTCCTCCTTTGATTTTTGAAAATAGATCATTCTTATGTATATTTACTTTGAATAGATAATCTTCTTATCTCCTAATTTTTTTATATAATTACTTTTTACAATATGTATATGTAAAATGATCTTCCTTGTAGACAATCAGGTCAACTACTATATATGCACAATTTTCCTTCTTTTAGATAACTATCATTATATCAGTACCCATCACAATCAGAATATAATACAAGCGCAGTCGCAGATACACACAATTTGAAAACTCATGACAAACTAATACTTACTAATGGTTGTCAAGGAGAGAAAAGAAGGTAGCTGGATGAAAGTTGATGGACATGCCGATACACTTCATTTCTATGTTATACTTCTTACTCCTAATTATCACCGAGGGATTTAACTTAATTACGAATTACCCAAGAGGGAAACCCATATATACTTGCATATATCAGGGATAAACTCCACATTTAAAGTGCCATTTAATATGCTGCCATAGCAGTCTATCTACATTAACGCTAGAAACATCATACATGGAATCTGCCAAGGAAACTATTGCAGGTCCCTTTTCAATAATTATGAAATAAATTTTAAGTCTGATCTTAGATAATTGTGATACTGATAAATTCCAAAATGTATTCAACATAGTTGTTATTGTAATGCTCATTACTGTGATGCATCTCAGAAATTGCGCAAATCCCACACCCATGCACATTATTGTATTCTAACCCAACACCTAGTCGCATATTGCCATAGCCAGTGATTACCTGCTTTTCTGCCTTCCCGTATTTCTTACTGCAAGGCACCAAGTTTAGAGAACTGGGCTAAAGTTCTCAGCTGACAGATCAATGGAGGTGTTATCATCATCTTCAATTGTCTGATTAGTATTTATAGTTTTAATTGCAGTGAGTTTTTTTGTGATGGTGGAAATTATCAAAGTGGAACAGAACAGAATGATGGCAGTGTTTTCCACTAATCACGTCTGTTTGCATATTCCTACTATATCATATTATTCGTCCACGTATACGTAAGCCTACTAGCAGGACATGCTGTCTGGATTGGTCTTTAACAACCTTCAGTGAAAGTAAAACATAATGAAATACACCTAAACAGTGATATAATCAACACTACTCACATTATATCCAATTGAAATTAACACTATGCATATTTCGTACAAACAACAATCTCATGTCTCGTTAATCACAGGTTTAATTCCCAGTTTGATTATGAAAACTAAGTAGAACATAAACCATTTCAATTAAAGCTGTGGATACAGACACATGTATAGCAGCATTTAAAATTAAAATAAGAAAAAATAAATAAAATTAAAAATGAAAGAATAGAATTATAGATACATACCTCTTGAGGAGAGATTTTCAACCAGCTAGGTGGTGTCCTCTTGTAAGGAAGAGCTGATGCTGAGATACCCTGTTTCAGAAATTATCAAATATGAGAAAGGGTGAGATAACTGGGAAAGAGAGAGGGGAAAGAGGGAGTGGGGAGAGAGAGAGGGGCGCGAGAGAGAGAGAGGGATCGAGAGAGGGAGAGAGCGAGAGAGAGAGAGAGAGAGAGAGAGAGAGAGAGAGAGAGAGAGAGAGATAGAGAGAGAGAGAGAGAGAGAGAGAGAGAGAGAGAGAGAGAGAGATTAAGCGAGAGAAGGAGAGGGAGAGAGAGAGAGAGAGAGAGAGAGAGAGAGAGAGAGAGAGAGAGAGAGAGAGAGAGAGAGAGAGAGAGAGAGAGAGAGAGAGAGAGAGAGAGAGAGAGAGAGAGAGAGAGAGAGAGGGGGGAGGGAGAGAGAGGGAGAGAGGGAGAGAGAGATTAAGCAAGAGAGATTACGTCGGGTGTTGATGATTCAGACTCAATTTAATTTTAAGTAAACCCCCAATTTAATTTGAAGTAGTAATTCAGGAGAGGGTGGTGTTGGTGGTGCTGTTGAAGCCGGCGGTGGTGTTGTTTCTACAGTTAGGTCTGAGTTTAATTTGGGGAAACTGATTAGAGAGTTTAATTTGGGTATAGTTCGACTACAATCTTTTTATTTTATTAACCAACGAAAATATCAAAATTTTATACGTCGGTTCAAAAGAAGGCAACGTAAAATAAAATTTTATATGTCGGTAAACAAGAAACCGACGTATATAAAGTGCATCATATACGTCGGCATTTTGTTAACCGACGTATAAGATGAACTTTATACGTCGCCTGCTATCAAACCGACGTAAAAATTGTATATCTTATATGTCGCCTAATAAAGCCGACGTAAAAAGTGCATCTTATACGTCGCCTTAAATTAAGCCGACGTATATAAGTATTTTATACGTCGCCTTTATGCGGAACCGACGTATAAGATATCCAGTAAAGCAAATATACGTCGCCTTTTGGCGGAACCGACGTATAAAGGTAGAATATACGTCGCCTTTAGGCGGAACCGACGTATATTAGGCGACGTAAAAGACCAGTTTTCTACTAGTGATAATATATTTTCAACATACAAAATAAAGGACTAGATTTAAAATATCATCAAATCACTACAAGAAAAACGCAAACAGACGACACTGATCAGACAACGCTCAGAGAAAAAAGTGTTGTCCAGATTTAACTGACAACTTTTTATTTTTAGACTCGAAAAAGTGTTGTCTCAGCCAATATTATACAACTGTTTTTAAACAGTTGTCTAAAAAATTTAATCAAATAACGCTTTTTAACTGTCGTCTTAGGCAAAGTAATAGCTTCGTACAACGGTTTTAAAAACAGTTGTCTGAATAAACTTCAGACAACGTTGCAAGAAACCGTTGTTGAAATCAGACAAGTGTTTTTTGCTCGCTGTTATGTAAAAAGTCTTCAAACAACGGTATGATATTGTGTTGTCTGAATGATTTTATCAGACAACGTATTTTAAATTGTTGTGTTCTGCAAAGCAATAACTATAGACAACGGTTTATAAAAGTGTTGTTTGAATAGGCTTCAGACAAGTTTTCAAGAAACCGTTATCAGAACTACAGAAAATTTTGAATTGAATTTGGTGGGAAATAATGAAAAAATCAAACAACGGTTTTGTTATAAAAAATGTTGTGTGATATAAAGCACAACAACATTTTTAGAAATCAGACTTGTTATCAAGCATAACTTGACTCCAAATATTTTTAAATACCTCCACATCATTTTCTAGATTTTTAGAAATTTTTCTAGACTTTTCAAGAATTTTTAAATCATTTTCAACATTTTTAAACAATTTTATACTATTTTTAAATCAATGGAAACTATTAAACAAAAAATTATAAATTAAATATTTTTAATTAAATTAATTAAAATCATTTAACAATCAATTAATAAATTATTTAATAAATATTCACATTTATTCAATTATTAAATTAATTAATCATTATTTGAAATTAATTAAATAATTATAAGTATTTAATCCTTAATTGTTTCCGATTAAAGTAATTAGGTAAATGATTTTTAAAAACAAATAATCAAGTAAAATAAATCCAGAAATTCGCTGAATTTAAAATACAATTTTAGAAAATAACTTTTCTTCATTTTTATAACTAAATTTCGGATTTAAAATAAATAATCAAAATGAAAACAATTATGAAAAGTAAATAAATAATTTACCTTTTTAAATAAAAGGTAATTTAGTAATTCGAAGTAAATAAGCTAAAAGGTGAAAAGGTTAAAAATATTTCCGTTTCTATCTTTTTTACCAAAACATGATTAAAGCAATACTATTCATCACCATCTTCAATCTTTCATTCCAAGAACATCAAGAACACGAAGAACACAATAATCAATCTCCAATTTCTATATGTTATTGAACTCAAAATCGAACATATGATATATGAAATTGACCAGAAAAACAAGATCTACAACATGGCATCTTCAGATTTCACAATAAACACTGTTTGCAAAATTTTTATTTTTAATACTAATAATTTCAAAAATAAATCGAATTTTAGAAAAAAATCGAAATCACCTGCACCACATCTGTTGGCAAAAACACATAGGGTTCGTTGAGAGCTTCGATTCGACTACAGGAGCGTCAAAATCCGAATTCAATAACGTCTTTGAATTGGACTTTGATCTACAAGAACAATATTTACCGGAATCTATACTGTTACAACATTTTCGTTTTTATTAAACTCTCGTACAACCCGACCTTTTTATTTTTCGATTATTTTTTTCCAACACTAAAATGAGTGTTTATTCACTTTCGTACGGTTCGATCATCGAAGAAATCATTCAAAAAAATTATTCAGTGAATCTGGGTCGTGCCCCGTTATAGAAAGCAGCACTTGTACTACGTTTTTGTTAAAATCCTGTACCACCCGACCTTTTTATTTTTTGATTATTTTTTTCCAACACTAAAATGAGTATTTATTAACATCCGTACGGTTCGATCATCGAAGAAATCATTCAAAAAAAGTATTCGGTGAATCTGGATCGTGCCTCGTTAAAGGAAGCATCACTTTTACTACCTTTTTGTTAAAATCTCGTGCAACCCGAACTTTTTATTTTTCGATTATTTTTCCCCAACACTAAAATGGGTGTTTATTGACTTCCGTACGGTTCGATCATCGAAGAAATCATTAAAAAAAATTATTCAGTGAATCTGGATGATACCCCGTTCTAGGAAGCATCACTTTTACTACATTTTTGTTAAAATCTCATACAACCTGACCTTTTTATTTTTTGAATATTTTTTCCCAACACTAAAATGAGTGTTTATTAACATCCGTACAGTTCGATCGTCGAAGAAATTATTCAAAAAAAGTATTCAGTGAATCTGGATCGTGCCTCGTTAAAGGAAGCAGCACTTTTACTACCTTTTTTTTAAAATCTCGTGCAACCTGACCTTTTTATTTTTCGATTATTTTTTTTCAACACTAAAATGAGTGTTTATTAACATCCGTACGGTTCGATCGTCGAAAAAATCACTCAGAAAATTTATTCAATGAATCTAGATCATGCCTCGTTACAAGAAACATCATTTTTAGGACGTTTTTATTAAAATCTCGTACAACTGGACCTTTTTATTTTCTGATTATTTTTTGCCAAGACTAAAATGAGTGTTTATTTACTTTCGTACGGTTCAATTATCGAATAAATCAATCAACAAAATTATTCAATGAATTTGGATCGTTTCTCGTTAGAGAAAGCAACATCTTTAATACGTTTTTGTTAAAATCTCGTACAACCCAACTTATTTATTTTTTGTATTATTTTTTCAACACTAAAATGAATATATACATATATGTAAAATTTAAAATTTTAAAATTGAAATCAAATAAATTCTTAGTAAAATTAAAATAAAATTATAATTTTTACTAAAATATTTAAAAAATTAAAAAATGGAATAGGACATTGAAAAACTTAGAGGCGCACAAATTTCCCCCTAACCCAAAAATTTCAGTATTTCAATTTCCCCCTTCTCCCACTTATCTCCCCCAAACTTTTATCCTCCACATATTCTACCCCTTATCTCCCCCAAATTGTCTCTTCCTTCTTCCCACCGTCTTCTTCCTCCTGTTGTCACCCACACCCACAAAGGCACAAACACATGCATACAGTACCCACACATCTCCATCCCGATCTCTCAATTACTCAACTCTCTCACAAACATGAACCCTATTTGTTCAAAACTAATCTTTTAGGTTGATTCTTTCAACAAGCACAAACACACAACTTACATCAAAATCAATGTTTCTCTCCATCTTCATCTCTATTCATCGATTTGGGGGTTCTCCGATTTGGGTATTCTCATAATTTGGAGGTTCTTGGATTTACGTATTTTAATCTCTCTCTCGTTTTGACCCCTCTCTTTCTCTCTCTCACTCACTCTCTCTCTCTCTCTCTGTGGTATTCATGATATCCACTTTTTTTGCTGAACCTTTTTTCAGCATAGTACAATACTAATATAGAACTATGACTGAAAGACCCTTACTTAGAGCTACAGGATTCAGAGAAACGTTGAAAAGTGGCATTGATGTGGGAACTTTTAGCTGTACATGTAAAGAGGTTCTATTACCTTATCTTTTCTGCTGTTAAAGCCAACCTTTCCCATTAATTTTCTTTTTCTACAATTTTTTGGTATTACATTTTCATTTTCTATGGAGTTTGCAAGCGATCTGTAGAAAGTTTGTATTTCCAGTTTGTAATTCTATGTATGCCGTATGGTTTGTGTATGATTTAACTGAAAATTTTATGAACTCCAGGGCTCTGACTACTCCTGTGAGGCTCGACAAATGCTTCAAGTCCATCAAGGAGCATGCATTTGTTAAATCTTCTTACCCTGTCATAGTTACTTTAGAGGACCACCTAACACCAAGCCTTCGGGAAAAGGTTGCAGAGGTTAGCTTTCTTTATATAAGTCTATATACCTTTTTGAGCATTTGTATTGATTCTAAATATTTGCCTTTGACGAAAATTTATCGGGTGCCAAATGGCAATTGAAATTTTTGGAGAACTTCTATATCACCCTGAACCAGGGTGCTTTGATATATTTCCTTCACCAAAATCACTAAAACATCAGATTGTTCTTTCAACCAAACCACCTAAAGAATACCTTGATTCAGTAAAACCATCCAAAGAAGCCCTTAAATTAAAGAAAGTGAAGGTAAAGACTGCGCTGAAAATGAAAATGATATCTGGAGAGGATTTTTCGGAAAAGGAGACACCAGAGTTCACAGATGAAGCAGAAACTGATCAAGGGGTATAATAACTTTACAGTTGTTTCTTTTCCACTTAATTTCAGAAACTTGTTAATTTCGGTCTTTCTTGTTGATTGTAGAGGCTTCAGAACAACACCGATCAGGATGGAGATGATGATGTAAAGTAACACAGGAGGCCAGTTGTAGAGTCATAATTAAGTAGATGGCCGCAATTCATGCTTACATACAAGGATTTTCTCACAGTTTATATTCGAAGGATTGACGATCTTTGAATTTTCTTTTGTTTAGATAAGTAATTGTGAAATGGATGATGAAGAGCATGGCTCAGACAGCCACAAATCTTCCAAAGAACTTGGACCAGGGTTTAAGCGCTTGTTTGCTATGCATTCATCTGATCTTAAGGTCATCTACTAGTAGTCTTTAACTCCACTTGGAATGTATACACATATGATGGAGATTTTAATATCTGCTATAAAATCCATGCTAGGTTGAACCACCTAATGACCTTGCTAAAGGCTGCAATACAGACACTGACTCGTCTAGCCAGCTTGGGGAAACTGATGAACATGCTGGACTCTCCAGTATAGACACTCACTTACATAGCCATCTTGACGACTCTGATGAACAAGCTGCACCCTCTAGTATGAACACTCACTTATCCACACAGCTTAGGGAGACTGACGAACATGCTGGACTTGCACGTATAGACAACCAGAATTCCAATCAGCTTGAGACACTTGATGAATTTTCTAAAGACCCTAGTCTAGTCAGCTGTAACCTTAAACAGTTTGGTCGACCTGATGAACTTGGAAAAGACCCCAGTTTAGATATCCAAAATTCTGCCGAGGTTAAGGAATCTGATGAAAGTGCTGTAGATTGCAAGCATCCATTGGCATTTCAAGCTACCGATGTCAAGGTGAGTTACAAAATGTTGTTTGCTTCATTCTTCACATGCATGTTTAGGATTTGTTTACTTTAACTTACTCATGGATATTGATAAGGATGCTGAAGATCTTGATGTCTTCACCAATAGATCTAAGACTGGAACTACTGAACACGAGGGTCTTGGGTCACTTCTTGATGCTTGTGAATAGGTGAGTTAAAAATTTGGAGTATCCTAGTTTCAGATTTTGTTGTGAGATCACTCTGTTCAACTTTGGTTTTGCATAGCAGGACAATGAGGAAGAAGCTGTTGAAGATGTTGAGGATGTCAGCAAGACTCAAACAAAAGCATCAGTATACAAAAGGTTGATTGCAATTCATGCTGAGAAACCGAAAGATGGATTTAGGAAGACATTTATAGCAGAAGCGGATAAAGTTAGGCGGGTTAGTTTGAGTGAACAAAAACTTGCAAGGGCAGCTGAATCATACAGAACTGATATTGTAAGGTAATTGCTGAAGTTTAATGACAGATTTTTAAATTAAACAAACAGATACAGTATAATTTATTTTCATATATTGATACTTCTTTTGTGGCTGAATCTAACCCCACTTTTAGCCACCTAGTGAACAGAGTCCAAACATGAACCTGGTAATAGTATCACATGGTTTGACATTGAGAGTGTTCTTAATGAGGTGGTACAAATGGATAGTAAAGCAATTCGAAGGATTCAGTGACTCTGCAGCTCTATCTTTTAACTTCCTTTCCGCTCTGGCCGCCCTGGCTGAAACTGCATTGGTTAGTATGTCATATCTGTTAAGGGTTGAAGGTGAAGGTGTTGCTTCACCTAAGAAGACATCTGATGAAACTTCTTCTCAGCCTCCTGCCACTATAAAGAAAATAGAGAAGAAATAGAGCTAGAGAAGTAGGTAAAGAAATTGAGTTATCTCATTCTAACATTGCAATTTAGATGATGGTAGTGGTACTTTGTTGAGAATTGGTACCGGTAGTAGCTTTGTAGCGATGAATATTGATTGGTACGTAGTTTTTGTTATGAATATTTGTTAGTTGCTAGTACTGTATAAACTCTAATTTTTGTTGTAAATAAAAGTGTTGTTTCATTTATCATTAGCCAATGTTACCATCTTTTAGAAACACTTGTAGAAAATATCATCGGACAATGGACATGTTTCAAGAAACCATTGTCTATTCTATGCACATACAACACATAAAAAGAAAAAATCATTGTCTAACTACAAGAAAAACAAATAAAAACTGTTGTTTAAAGAGAACACATAAAACACATTAAAAGAAAAACCATTGTATGACTACAATAAACACAAGCATTTGGAAGGAATAAACCGTTGTGTGTCGGAGTTCTAACAACACTTTAAGATAAGCAAAGCTTTGTATGTAGGGAACTTCAACAACGGTTTCCTTCATAATAAACAGTTGTGTGACAGGCACTCATGCAATGCATTTGTTTCAAAAAACCATTGTGTCGCACATGACAGAACAACGGTTTTTATTTCAAAAACCATTGTCTTTTTGACTGAACAACCACTACAAGAAAACCCATTTCTGCCAACAAAATGTGCCAACGAAAATGTTTCCGTTGGCATTTACCAACGGATTGACAACGAATGAGCTATACCAACAAATTCCCAACGGATTCGTAACAGATATTTACCAACGGAATTTTCTGTTGGTAAATATAATTACCTTCATATTAGTAACGGATTCAGACAAGCATAGTTTTGAAAACACTTGTCTCAAATGATTTCAGACAAGCATTTTTCAACTGACTGTTGTTGTTTCTAGGTATCAGATAACATTTTGCAGAACTAGGTATGTTGTCTTGTACACGATCAGATAACAATTTGTGTGCTGTTATCTGATCTAGATATCAGACGGCATCTCAATAGACGATAGGAAAAGGGATCATCAGACAACGGGCAAAAATAGTTTTCTGATCGAGTTTTTCTTGTAATGAATATATATATAATTTATTTTTCAACTAATGAAAAAATTTATATTAAAATATAAATCATAAAATAACAAATAATATTAAAAGTCATCTACATGACATACACTATAACTTAGTATGCTAAATACGCGGATAGGCGGAGACGCAGTTATGTGTCTAGGCAGAGACTAGGGCCATGTTTGTTTCAAGGGATTATAATCCCCAAATTATTACCTTATAAATCCCAAACGTAAGGGATTATAATCCCATGAATTCACATTTTGATCATTGTTTTAGTTCACTCCCATGGGATTATAATACCTTGTGAAAGAAGGTATTATAATCCCATATAAATGAATCAAAAAGATGATAGCAATATACTTTCATGGGATTATAATCCTTTAAATTTAAGAAAGATAGTGTAATTTTCCAAGGATTATAATCCCCTAAAACAAACATGGCCTAGGTGTTTCCCCAGATTGTGTAAGGTAATTTAAAAATATTCATTTATTATTTTACAATTTTACAAATTGATTCAGGAGAGAATCAATGTTGAGAAACAACCATAATTAGAAGTTTACATTCAAGACCTTATTTAGTTTTACATGTGATACACTATCACTTTATTTATAGTAATCTACCCCATAACTGGATAGAAAACTTATTACACTGGTCTTGATTCATAACGAGACTCTGTAGTATATATGACTCACTTCAACTTGATGTAAAGAACGAAGATCTGCTCAGTGCTAGGTGTACCCGCAGAGCGTTTAGCAACCACAATTTCCTGGTTTTTGTTTACTTCCAAAACATACTGATTGGTGGCATCAGATATGGTGACGGTTATACCATCATGATGGAATAACCATCGCTCAGCACTTCCCCCGTCACACACATGAAGACCAACATTGGTATCCGACTTTCTTGCCAGGCAGCTGGTCTTGGTTCCACTTGGTCGGATTGTACCATCTGCGTAAAGTTCCCATTGTGGACTACTATTGTCGTTGCCATTCACCACTAGGACACTATTGTTTGCTGCTTGCATGTACATTCCGTTGTAGCTTTTGATAGGGGTGATTGTTGGTTCACTAGTAGTGCTGTTTCTGAAACTCCAACATTGGCTTGACGAGTATAATATTTGATCAACAGTTAGTACACTCCACTGGTATCCAACGTATGCATTCAAAGAAAAATTGTGCTCTTTATTTATGATATTTCCATTGTACTCTATATCCTACTTGACGCCAGAGTTCTCGGGGGCTGTGGTGCAGTTATGGAACATTACATATCGATCTTCTTTAAGTTGGTATGCTGTCAAGCACTTTCCTTGGCATCGAATTGTCCCGTCTTTCATCAGAGTAAATAGTTGATTATCATTATTGGTAGACCTACATGGCCACAAAATTAGCGGGTTTCCATCGTAGTAATATGAATCCTGTACATCAGCACATAAACCATTGCGGCCTATGATATTGACAGTAGGCTCTATTTTTGGACATTCATCACATACATAAAGCATGAGTGCAATTTGTGGGCCTAAAATTGGATAGATGGTGGTTATGGTGTTGGAAACACCCGGCAACACGAATCCTGGGTAGATTACACCAGCAACTGATTCCTGGATTAGAGTTGAGAGTAATTTCCAGTTGTCCTCCAAAGCGATCATAGTGGCGTTTGGGAAGAAAATTTCACTTTTGTCATCTGTAATATGTTCCATCACCGTATTCTCCACATATCTGTAAAAATTGAAATTGCAGAATAACCAATTATATTATGGATGAGATATTAAAAGAAAAGGCTAATGCTTTTAATTATGAAAAAGAAAGAATCCTTGCGTTCATTATCGTCAATGTGATAACTTAAATAAGTTCAACTAGAACTACCTTTGTTTAATTTATTTATAAACATGTACAAACACCCGTTGTATTTGACAAGGTTTTCGAACTTTCGGCGAGAGAGATTGGGGCTAAGTGATCAATGTGATTAGAATAATACAAATCATCAAATCACTAGTTGCTGAACATTATAAATCACCGAACTTAGCTTTAAAAAAAAAAAAATCACCACTTAAGTGATTTGAGTAATTAAAATTAGCAACTTGTACTAAATTTGCAAATAATGATTTACACCAAATGAAAATCAACAGTTTACTAAATTAAAAAATTCTGATTTGGACCAAATCACCGATACTTGACAATTACCTGTTCAGAATATTACGTATTCATATCCGTACCTGTAGCGGATGGCGTCTGAAACCATCTGGCTGGCTATTAGCAAAAATGCAGCATGACTGTTGTCAGAATAAGCACGGCTGGTGTCGTCTATAAGCTCAATGGAATTATCCAATGGCATCATCCCCAATCTAACCCTGTCTCTGTTGCCTGCTTTCTTTTCCATAGCCGAGTAACTACTGTTGAAAGTAAGTACCTGGCGCTTAATACCTGAAAACACACTAGATGGTATTTCAACGTCCGGGAAATAGTAAACCTTAAATTGGGATCGATAAGCCACCACATTGGCATTAGCTCTATCTATTGCCAAAATAACGCGAGCCCCAGCCGAACTGAAAAGTGCCACCTGAAGATAACGATTGGAATCCGGGAAACTGGCTGGCTTCAGGAGCCTATGAATGCCGTGGACCTTGTCTGCGCTTAGCATTTCTTCTCGCACATTTTCTATGAATTTTTGGTACCTTGTTCTGCTGGCATGAGCCGTATCGAATGGAACAATGGGGTAAAATGTGAGCTTTTCAGGTACCCTTTCCGGTGACATGAACAGCACATCATTCCTGGCATTGCAAATACTACTTGCAAGCCATGCAGCCGAAACTACGAAAACCAAGAGCCTCGAAACCATTTTTGACATTAGCCTGCACACAAATCCAAATTACTTATATAAACGATGTAGTTTTACGTGAACAATAGTAGTATTTTGTCTAAACAAATAAGAGATGGTTTGACCCTCCGTTCCTGCATGCATTGAAATATACATAAACCAGAAAAGCAGAGAGTTAAGAGTACTTACAAAAGGAGAATATTGTATGGAGTACTTCTTTTTAGATGGATTGTACTGGGAAGGGATGGCCGCTATTTATATATTTTTGTTATGGTAACTTTGAAAGCTTTACTTTTTTTACACCGTTAACTTCAGCTTCAAGTTCTTTCTAGAACTGACATCTATTAGAATAAGTTTAACCTAGCGATATAAACCACGTGTATATGGCTCCCCTCAAATTAACCCTATCTGTATGGAATAGTATTTCTTCAATTTTATGTGGAATATCCCATACAAAAGTCACATGATTTTTCTTATATATTAACTGGAAGTTCTCTCAATAAAATCAATCTTCTTCAACTCAAACTATAAACCAAACTCTAGTTTTTGTTTTTTAACCTGACTAGTGAATTAAATGCACCAACATATACATTTGCATATATATATATATATATATATATATATATATATATATATATATATAGTGAGAGAGAGAGGACTACTCTAGTGAGACCCCTGTTATAGTGAGAACTGCAAATTGGATCGCTTGAAAAAAGGCCAATAAAAAAAAAAGATGCGCCCCCCTTCTTCTTTGCCCTTTCTTTTAATCTCTCCTCAGCTCTTTCCTTCTTTATCTGTTGAAGCTCCGCCAACAGAGCTTCTGTATCAAAACTTCTTTGTCACCACCTCTAACTTCATTGGTGCTATCGTCACAGCTATAACATAGGTCCCATCATCACCACCAATAAAACACAGTCACCACACCCATCACCGTAACAATGACCAAATCCAAACCACAATCTTTAAATATAAACTGAAATCATCAAAATTTATACAATCAAAAAGTAACCACCACCTATAACTACGAAATCGTCAAATTCAAACACAAATGACCGAAATTTCAACACGAATCCTTAAAATTTCAACACGAATCACCAAAATATTAACATAAATCACCAAAATATCAACACAAATCACTAAAATATCAACGTAAATCACTAAATTTATTGAAAGAAAATCACAATTAAACTACAATCATCACATCACAACCACAATCACCAAATACTTTTCAGAATAACCAAAATTAAAAACCCACTAACACCATTTATAGAATCACCCACCCTCAACCTTTGCCGCCACCTTCTCCATTAATTCCGACGACCTCTCTCTCTCTAACCTCTGACCGCCGACATCTCCATTAATCCCGATGACCTCTCTCCCTCTTTCTCTCTTTGACCGCCACCATATCCATGAATCCCGGCGACCTCTCTCTCTCCCTGACCACTCTAGTCGGTCGGAGATGACGCTTGCTGTTGGAGAAAAGCACTGGTGCTGACGATGAGGTTGTGATGATGATGGTAGCTGGTGATGGTGGCGGCGATAAGGTCAATCAGGAGCGGCGAAAAGATAATATGGCAGTATGAAAATGAGAAGAAACAGGGGGATGAGAAGTGTATGAAAATGAACTGGGTTTCAAATGAAACTCAGAGGAGAGAGAATAAATTTAGATATATATTTGGGTGGTTAGGATTAAATGTAGATATAAAAATGTGTGGCTGAGATTCAGTCTCAGTTCTCATAGTAAGTGGGGGTCTCATTTGAGCACTTGCATATATATATATATATATATATATATATATATATATAGGACTACTCTAGTGAGACCCCTGTTATAGTGAGAACTACACATTGGGCTGCCTAAAAAAAGCCCAATAAACAAAAAGGTCGCACATCCTCTCCCCCTGCTTCTCTGCTCATTTTTCTCTGCTCAATCAACCTCACCTCCGACCACTCCGCACCACCAGCCTCCGGCAACAACATTCACCTCCAGTCAACCACGCTGCCACCATATCCAACCTCACCTCCGCCCTCACCATCACCTCACTACTATATCACCACCGTTGTTACCACCATCACTCCACAACCACTACGCCACAAACCACATATCACCAAATCACCACCACTCCTATCACCCACAGAATCACTAGTTTTCGGTAAAAATCACCAAAAATTCAAAGCAAATCACCAAAAAATTCAATACAAATCATCAGATATTCGAGCTTAAATCATCAAAAAAAATCCAGATCTGAGACAAGACAAAGTCACAACACCACCATCTCCGGTTCCCACTACTAACCACCTGCTCATTTCAGATTTGTGACGGGTTTTTCAGTCAAGTCTCCACTTTCTTCTTCATCATAAATCACGTGCTCACCGGATGGAGATCGAACCATGGACAGAGATCGAACCATTGAGCTCGCCGGAGGAAGGCGATAGAGATGGTGTCCCTGCGGGGCTAGACGTAAATTAAACTCAAATTAATGAAATTTATAAGCAAATCACTAATTCTTTTAGCGCAAATCACTAAATATGTTGAAATCAATTACTTAAAAACTTTCAGATTTGTATATTACTTCCATGGAAAGGTCATAAATCACTGATTATTTTTTAAAAGAATTCGATTATCGATGCATTTATGGCCGTCAGTGATGGAGAGGATATATACGTATGTATACATGTGTATATAGATACAGTATGTATATATGATGATGATGATTTTGCTGGAATCATTAAGAAGAACGACGGTGGGAGTTGGCGGTGGATTGAAGCTCGTCGGAAGAATATGATGGAGATGGTGCCCCTGCAGAGATCGGAAAAGAAAAGGAGGTGGTGCCGGCCGCCGGGAAGATGACCGGTTCTAATGTCGGTGCCGATGGGGGAGGGGGAGGGGGAGGGGGGGGTGGTGGGGGGTGGGAGGGGGAGAGTGTGGGTAGGAATTTGACTACGTACTATAATTAGATTAGATTGTGGGGTAATATAATATAAAATGGAAAGGTCTAAGTTCTCAAGGGGTCTTATTTGAGCATCTGCTATATATATATATATATATATATATATATATATATATATATATATATATATATATATATATATATATATATATATATATATATATCAGCAATAGAATTCAAAAATAGATAAAAAAAATTTATGACATTCAAGAACCGATTCTAGAAATTTATCATATTTTTTTTTTAATATTTACAAATAAATTTTCGTTTTAATTAATTTTTTAAAAGATATGGATATTGATATGGGCTGAAAATAAGCCCTAAAGACACATTTAATATGGTATCAATTAGACCCAGGGTGGTCCAAACGTGGGGCCCATTAATGAGGTCAGAATCCCTATTTTAATATTAATTTCGTAATTAATATTAGGGGAAATAAACAGCTCAGCAATAAGAGTTGGATAAGGATAACATCCCCATCAGACTTAGCCACCAAGGCATCCAATTCGATATGGAAACTGATTCCTATAAGGAATAGATCTAGAACCTTCCTCAAAGACTTGTCCACCAAGTCTCCGAATCCTACCATAATTCTAAGGCTTCTCAGCCTATATGAAGGGCCTGACCCCTCATTCTCAGAACTATGTTTTTTGGCTTGATTCTTGATATTCATCAAGGTACGTAGGCATCTTGTGAAGGCAGATTCAGCCACGAGCACGAGAGCAGCCATTAAAGCACGAAGCTCACACACCTTTGCATTAAATACACAAATCCCTAGCCGCAATACTAGTAACCTAGTTTTTATTCCACAACATTTGGCGCCGTCTGTGGGAAGACAACATCAACCATGGTTCAAACACGAAGAACAACATCAACCGAGGCCGTGCCCCTTAACTCTGCTCCACCAGCCACTTATGATCCGCTCATCGTCACTGAGGAAGGACAAATACTCCCATCATCTGCCTACTCAGCCCCCAGGGACGACTCCCCATGTAGAGGGGACCCACTCAGTGATTGTCCATCAAAGCCAAGAAACTAACCCTCTCCAGATGGTGGTTTCTTCTCTTGGTAACGTTGATCGCACGGGGGTACAGATCCATACTACGGATCTCCCTTTGAACACCAACCCTATGTATGGGCTGCCTAATTACCCCCCTCGACGAAGGGAACCTGGACCAAGTGGTCACGCCTTACAGATCCGGGATCGAGAATATGATGACTACTCTGGTCCCTATACTGATGATTCAACATCATCTGAGGATGATGATCGAGATGAAGCCCCGAGGAGGCGACGTGCTAGCAAAGAACCTCTAAGAAGGAGACGAAGAATCCATGATGGACTCCCCTTGACAACTGCTGAGAAAATCAAGGCTTATGAGGCAGCGATCTTGAAATTGAAGGACGATATTGCAAGTGAACAAGATAGATTGAATCAAACTCAGCCTCCTCCAACTGCAGAGAGGATTCCCATTATAAATTTGGAGAGGCCTTCAAGAAGGCAAAGGAGGGCTAATACCCGAACCGAAAAATCAACAAGGGTAGAGACCCCCAGAAGCAACCCCAAAGATCTGATGCCACTTGGGGACCCTGACGACCCCACACCTCCGTTTACTGAGGAGGTGATGAATGCCCACATCTCAAGGAAATTTAAGATGCCGACTATTAAGGCCTATGATGGAACGGGCGATCCCGCAAACCATGTCAGGACATTCTCAAACGCACTGCTGCTGTAGCCTGCTAGTGACGCCTTAAAGTGTAGGGCGTTCCCTCAAACTCTGTCCGGCATGGCTCAAAGATGGTATAGCCGTCTACCTGCAAACTGGGTTGGCTATTTTAAGGAGTTGAGCGCTGCCTTTATCATCCAATTCATCAGTGGGAGAATTCATGAGAAAAGTTCCGCATCCCTCATGTATGTGGTGCAGGGGAAGAATGAGAACTTAAGGGATTATCTCAAGCGATTCACCAAAGAGACGTTGAATATCACCGATCTGGAAAATAAGGTGGCCATGGTAGCCCTGGAACACGGAACCACTGACCTCTTCTTTAAAAGGTCCTTGACAAAACACCCTCCTGAAAACATGGCTGAGCTCCAGAGAAGAGCCGATAAATATATCAAGGCTGAGGACAGCATGAAGAAGGAAACCACAGGAGGCAATGGCAAGGGTTCTAATGATTCAAAGAAACGAAAGCCAGAGCAAGAGTACGACGCTAGGGACAAGTATCCCCGGGCTGGCAAGGATTCCGAGTCATCACCCAAGAAGGGTTTTGGGCCGAGGTTTTCTGATTACGCAAGGCTGAACGCTCCTAGGATTCAAATTTTGTTAGAAATTGAGAAGGATAAGGACTTTAGTTGGCCTAAACCACTCAGGGGTGACCCCGAAAAGAGAAACAAAGATCTGTATTATAGATTCCATAGGGATGTGGGACATGACACAGATGACTGCAGACAGTTAAAGGATGAAATTGAATTTTTAATCCGGAAGGGAAAGTTAAACAAGTTCACCAAGGGTGAAGATCGTGGAGCCCCGAAAAGGGATTATGATAGAAGAGACAATGATAGGAGGGATACCGATCGTGATCGTAACCCACAGCCTCGAGGGCCAGTAATCAATATGATTTGGGGAGGACCAACAGCGGCCGGCACTACCCGAAACTCTCGAAAGGCCTATGCCAGAGAAGTGATGCACATCATAGGAGAAGCCTCGAAGCGTGCTAAGACTGAGACAGTGGTTGGTTTTGATGATTCAGACCTTGAAGGGGTGAAATTCCCCCATGACGACCCGTTGGTCATAACTCCTGTAATTGGAAACTCAGTAGTGAAGCGGGTCCTGATAGACAATGGAGCTTCTGTCGATATCTTGTTTCATGACGCTTTTGTGAAGATGGGGTACACTGACTCTCAACTAACCCCGACTAACATGCCTATCTACGGGTTTAATGGAGTTGAGTCCATGGTTGAAGGGACCATTCAGCTGCCCATGACAATAGGGCAAGAACCTAAGGAAGCCACCCAAATGTTGAATTTTCTAGTGAATAAGGCTGCCTCGACGTACAATGCAATCTTGGGGAGGACCGGACTTCATGCATTCAAGGCTGTTGCCTCTACCTATCACATGAAGGTCAAATTTCCAACCAGGAATGGTGTTGGGGAACAGAAAGGAGATCAGAAAATGGCCAGGAGTTGCTATGTGGCTGCTTTAAGAGCTGATGGAACCGGGGGGCAGGTACTCCTGATCGAAGACATGGATGTTCGTGGTGATGATGAACACCGAGGAAGGCCAGCAGAGGACTTGGTTCCCATATCTCTAGAGCTAGGCGACCATGAGAAGGTGACTTATATAGGAGCCTCTTTGAAAGAACCCCTGAAGGGCAAGTTGATAACATTCTTACAAGAAAATAGTGATGTGTTTGCCTGGACAGCAGCTGATATGCCAGGGATTGATCCCCAACTCATAACTCATAGATTGAATGTCGACCCTAATCGGAAGATAATACAGCAGAAGAAGAGGAATTTTGCTCCGGAAAGGCAAGAGGCCATTAGGCAAGAGGTGGACAAACTCTTGGAAGCTGGGTTTATTGAAGAGATTCAATTTCCAGAATGGTTGGCTAACCCTGTGATGGTCAAGAAAGCCAACGGTAAGTGGAGGATGTGTATAGACTTCACCAACTTGAATGATGCATGCCCTAAGGATTGCTTCCCTTTACCAAGGATAGACATGTTAATAGATGCCACAGCGGGACATGAGATGTTGAGCTTTATGGATGGGTTCAGCGGCTACAATCAAATTAAGATGCACAAGGATGACATCCCAAAGGTATCTTTCATAACTGACTTTGGTGTTTTCTGCTATCTTGTTATGGCGTTTGGTCTAAAGAATGCAGGAGCTACTTACCAACGATTGGTGAATAAGATATTCGCCCATCTGATTGGAAAAACCATGGAGGTCTATGTCGATGATATGCTGGTTAAAAGCTTGGTCAAGGCGGACCATATTAAACACCTCAGAGAGGCATTTGAAGTGCTGAGGCACCACAAAATGATGTTGAATCCAGCCAAGTGTGCCTTTGGCGTGGGATCAGGCAAATTTTTGGGTCTGATGGTTTCCAAGAGAGGTATAGAGGCCAACCCTGACAAGATCAAGGCGATCTTAGATATGGAACCCCCACGCTCTATAAGAGATGTGCAGAAGTTGACAGGCCGGGTAGCGGCTTTAGGAAGATTCATCTCCAAGTCTGGTGACAAATGCTTGCCTTTCTTTCAAGCATTGAAGAAGGTGAAAAATTTTGAGTGGACACCTGAGAGCCAAGAGGCCTTTATGCAACTGAAGAAGTACATGGTTGAAGCCCCGTTATTGACCAAACCAAGCCCTGGGGAGACTCTTTGTCTATACCTGGCGGTATCTGAACAAGCCCTAAGTGCTGTCCTCGTTCGAGAAGAGGAGAAAGTCCAGAAACCTATTTACTATGTGAGTAAAGTGTTGCATGGGGCTGAGTTGAATTACTCACCCATAGAAAAGTTTGCTTTGGCATTGGTAACTGCCTCGAGGAAGTTGCGGCCTTACTTCCAGGCACATAAGATTCAAGTCCTGACAAACCAGTAGTTGAGAAACATATTGCATAGCCCTAAGGCCAGTGGAAGGCTAATCAAATGGGCGATTGAGTTAGGAGAGTTTGATATCACGTACAAGCCTCGGACAGCCATCAAGGCTCAGGCATTGGCTGACTTCGTGGTTGAATGCACTATTAACAACCAAGAAGTCGGGGGGCAAGAGATAGTGACTACCCCTGGGCAAGAGAAAAAAGAAGAGGAACTTACACCTGATCTGAAGGAATATTGGGTGCTCTATTTTGATGGAGCATCAAAAACAAAATCTAGTGGTGCAGGTTTGGTTTTGCAAAGCCCCGATGGATTCACAGTGAGTATGCTTTAAAGTTGTATTTTCCTACTACCAACAATGAGGCGGAGTATGAGGCATTAATAGCTGGTTTGGGTTTGGCTAGAATCATGAGGGTCAAAAATCTCAAAGTTTGTGGAGATTCAAGGCTTGTAGTATCACAAGTAAATGGTGAATTCGAGGCTAAGGACGAGACTATGGCGAAATACCTGAGAGTAGTAAAGGCTGTTATGTCTCAGTTTGAGGAGTGCTATGTTGAGCACATTCCGAGAGAAGAAAACATTAAGGCCGATGCCTTGTCTAAGTTCGCTTCTTCCGAGATAGAAAATTATTCTGGGAGTGTCTACTTTCAGGTCTTGAAGGCCCCGACCGTTAACTCAAAGTTAGTGGCACCGATTGATATTAGGGGCTCTTGGATAGATCCTATCAAGGCACACCTTGAGACCGGATGGCTCCCAGACAATGCCTTGGAGGCACGAAAACTTTCAGTAAGGGCATTGAGATACACTTTGATTGAAGGCATTCTGTACAAAAGGTCGTTTGTCATCCCGTACTTGAAGTGTTTAAGGCCTCAAGAGGCAAGAGAAGCATTGGAGGAAGTTCATGAAGGGATCTGTGGGCAACACTTGGGAGGCAAAGCCCTAGCTCACAAGATAATTCGTTTAGGGTTCTATTGGCCGGAGATGTTGGCTGATGCACAAAACTATGTCAAGAGATGTGAGAGATGCCAGAAGCATGCTCCAATTGTGAGGCAACCGCCTGAGATGTTAACTTCAATTAACTTTCCCATTCCATTTTCGATGTGGGGGATGGATATACTTGGACCTTTTCCCATGGCTTCAGCACAAAGGAAATTCCTGATAGTGGCCATTGATTACTTCACAAAATGGATTGAGGCTAAACCTCTGGCCAAGATAACCACCAAACAAGTTTCCCAGTTCTTTGGGAGAACATAATCTGCAGGTACGGAATCCCACGAATCCTTGTAACAGATAATGGGACACAGTTCAATAATGAAGAGTTTAAGAAATATTGTGAGGAGAATGCGATTGAGCTCCGTTTTACCTCAGTGGCACACCCACAAGCCAATGGGCAAGCTGAGGTAGCTAATCGAATTATCCTTGATGGACTGAAAAAGAGGGTCGAACGCTCTAGGAACACTTGGGTAGATGAATTGCTGCCCATACTTTGGGCATATCGTACCACTTGTAAGGTAACAACTGGAGCAACCCCATTTTTGCTGGCTTATGGAGCTGAGGCAGTTGTGCCTTTAGAGATCATGCAAGCATCACCTCGAGTTGAGGCATATGAGCCAGAAACTAATGACGAAGGAATGAGACTTGCCCTTGACTTAATTGACGAGGTCAGAGATGAAGCTAATGCTAGGAATGCTGAATATCAGAAGAGAGCCTCTTTTCACTACAACCAGAGAGTTAAGGAAAGATTCTTTCGACAAGGCAACATGGTTCTAAGGAAGATTGAAGCCTTAGGAGTTGGCCAGAAAGGAAAGTTAGCACCTAACTGGGAAGGACCATATCTAGTCAGAAAGGTGTTAGGACGAGGATCCTACAAGTTAGAAACCTTGGACGGGGTTGAGGTGCCCCGAACTTGGCATGCTGTGAACCTCAAAGTTTATTATGTTTAAGTTCTTTTGACAAAGGCTTGGATTTTTATCTATTTATTAGGAATAAGGTTCGAATGAAACCATTATAGAGCATGTTGCTCCCAGTAGGAGATAGAGTATTTATGTAAGGGTTGAACCCATCTTATTGATGTCCTTTGACAGCATAATGGAATTTATTCTGTTTTCTCTATGAGTTATTCATCCTTGTTAAAATAAATATGAAAGGCAAATATTGAACTAGCTTGTGAGTTTAGTACCAGCCAGGGGGCCAAGTACTCGAAAAATTCTAAAGTTTAACGAACTATAAGCAAAAGCTAGAATATGGAAACAAAAGAAACTAACTGCATAGGTAAGTTAAGTCATAAACCCCGAAGGGCAAAAGTTCAGAATAAATAAAGATAAAAAGCAGAAATAAGCCACGCAGGGCCATCTACACATCTAGGTCATCAACTACAACATCTCCTTGGGTAGAAGGAGGATCTGCTGCCTCTATCCCAGGAGAAGAAGGTGGATCCTGAGTGGGCTGAGAGTCCCCATCCACAGCTGTCTCTGTAGCAACCTCCATAGCAGCTGTCACTCCAGGGATAGTAGGAACCGGGAACCTCTCCAGGGACACCCCCTCAGTCTTCCCACTCAGCTCCTCGATGATCTCCTCCCAGCACTCCTTGAAGGTACCAGGAAAGTTTGCATCATACTCGGCATTCAGGACATCTTGAAAGTCCTTAGAAGCCTTGTAATCAGCTATGATGTGGTCCCTGTTCTGCTGCACCTCCAACTGCAGCTTCCTGTTCTTCTCCTTCTCAGCAGCCAGCTCCTTCTCCACCTCCCTAAAACGAGCAAAGTTTGCCTCAGAGGAGGCAAAATATCTGTCTCTGTCCCTCTCAGCTATAGTCTTGTCAGCACGTACCTCCTTCAGGTTATGAACGGCGGCCTGAAGGTAGGCGTTAATCTGCAAAGAAGACAAGTGAATAAGGGAAACAGAAATACAATTAAATTAAGGAGTTGAACAAGAAATTACCGAAGCAACAGCTTGGGCCCCAAGAAGCTCAATCTGCAAATCATCAGAAGACTCCACAATGTGGACCCTATCTCGTGGAGTAACCACGCTCCTAGACCACTCAGCTGCAGCCCTGGAGTCGCCTACAGTTGTGTCCCTATTGCATAAACCCCATCCCACTGTGAAGGGAGTGAGGTCTTCCTCAATGGGAACTGGCTTTTCTTGAAGAAAAGCAGGAACATGCTCCACCGCAGGAGAAGCATCATCAGTCCTGGCCCTTTTAGCCCTAGGATTTTCTGTTACTACCCTAGCAGCAGCAGCAGCCTCCCTCTGCTTAAAAATTGCTCCCAGAGCAGCTTTGGCTGCAAAATGATTACAAAATGTTAGAAAGTTATACCTAGCATAAAATGTTAATAAGGCAAGAGGTGAGAATTTCAAGTTAATTACCCTCGGGGCCCAAATCGCTTAGCCCATGGGCCTGCAATGAATCTTCAGAAATCAAATTTGCACATTGATGCAAATTATCAGATGTTAACAAAGCTATGGCAGCCTCTTCTTCCACACCCAATTTTATACTCCTGACAGGCCCATCAACGGCTCTGCAGAAATTGGGCCGAAAATAGTTGTCCCAATCATCCCCATCCAAAAAGATATAAAACCACTCCCTCTTCCAATCAGGAAGGGAATCAGGAGCGGAATCCGAAACAAAACAAGAACGGGCTAAAGAACGATGTTGGATTTTGACCCAGCCCGAATTGTCAGAAGAATTGACAAATTTGAATAAATATTGAAAAACAGAAATACTGGGCTCAAGCCCATGTTTCTTACATTGGACCATGAAACAATAGATAAAACGCCATGCATTTGGCATAATTTGGGTTGGACAAACCCTGGCTTCAGCCAAAAGACGGCAAACAAAAGGAGGAGGTGGAAGGCGGAAACCAGCATAAAAAGTTTCTTTGTAAACCCAAAATGCCCCAGGCTTTGGGTGACAAGCCCTTTCATTTGAGGCCGGAACAACGGCCCTGTAAGGCCCATTAATACGAAAAAGTTGGGCTAAAATATCTACCCTATGCTGTTTGTATTTTGATTTATACTAATATCCATCTAAATGAAGCATATTGGGAAAAGCTTGACCAAATTCGTTTAAAAGATCTCTAAGGGAAAAAACACTGGCATGGACAAGAGATGTTTAAAAGATCTCTAAGGGAAAAACCACTGGCATGGACAAGAGATGTTTTAGGGTTCTTACCCCTTGAAAGCCTTGGAGCAGTGGTAGAGGTATTAGCGAGTTGAGACTGGCCTGAAGAGCTGGAATCCTCCATTGAAGCGTTTCCTTTAAAAGCTTGAACCCAGAAATGTTGAAAGAAGAAGTTGGGGAATATGAAGATTCAACGATCTTCAAACGGAAACTGGAGAATAGGGCGGTGGAAAGATGCCGGAAATCGCCTCGCGACAGAACCCTAGCAGAGCTTTTTGGAAAGTATTTGTGGGATATTGAGAGAAAATTCTTGCAGAAAAGTGAGATGTGAAATGAGGAACGCACACCACTCTTTTATAGAGTTTACGGTTGGTCACTCAACCGGTTATAGCAAGTAAATGGGCTCTCAACAGGTGACTGGGCCATTGAATAGGCGGGAAGCCCATGAAATTCAAATTTTGAATTAATTTTACTAAATTCTAGAATGTTCTATGACATTTTTAGAAAATAGGATAAAAGTCTATCGGAGTTTAGAGGCAGGAAGCCCAATTAAAAGGGGCCACGACCAGGATACCAAACCTCCTAGGCGTGCCTAAGGAAGGAGTCTCCTTGGCGGGGGTACCCACGCCCAAGTTGGTTTTTTAAAACAAGGGTATACCCACGCCCAGGAGACCAAACCTCCTAGGCGTGCCTAAGGAAGGAGTCTCCTTGGCGGGGGTACCCACGCCCAAGTTGGTTTTTTAAAACAAGGGTATACCCACGCCCAGGAGACCAAACCTCCTAGGCGTGCCTAAGGAAGGAGTCTCCTTGGCGGGGGTACCCACGCCCAAGTTCGTTTTTTAAAACAAGGGTATACCCACGCCCAGGAGACCAAACCTCCTAGGCGTGCCTAAGGAGGGTGTCTCCTTCGCGGGGGTACCCACGCCCACGTTGACTTTTGAGGGATGAGGATATACCCACGCCCAGGAGACCAAACCTCCTAGGCGTGCCTAAGGAGGGTGTCTCCTTGGCGGGGGTACCCACGCCCAGGATGATTTATAAAGGACGAAGGTATACCCACGCCCAGGAAACCAAACTTCCTAGGCGTGCCTAAGGAAAGTGTCTCCTTGGCGGGGGTACCCACGCCCAGGAAGCTTCATTTTTTTGGCAGGATATCTTTCTGAAATTAATGAAAGAAAATCCTTTAAAAATTCTGAAAACAAGTCAACGATGATTATAATTTCCAAAAAATCCCGAATAATGGAAAAATTATTATATGCTTGAAAGTACTATTGATTATTTTTGGAAAATATCCAAAAATAATTAAAATATCTGTGGGTATATAAAAATTCCTAAATTATTATGAAAAATTACGAAAAATACCTGTGGGTACATAAAAACGCAAGTAAATTATCTATAATTCCCTGTAAAGACGTAAATACCATTAGCTTCGAATAAAGCCAAACGTCGTAAATGTGTAGGTCGCTCCACACTTTACATTAAGACGGTATTCGTGAAACACTAGTGTACGGCAAGCGATAAACCCAGACCCAAGTCTCAGAAAGGCCGTTAAAACTTCGAGGAAAACCTGATCAATTTTCCTAGAAGTTGGGGGGCAAATGATATGGGCTGAAAATAAGCCCTAAAGACACATTTAATATGGTATTAATTAGACCCATTGTGGTCCAAATGTGGGGCCCATTAATGAGGTCAGAAATTCCTATTTTAATATTAATTTTGTAATTAATATTAGGGGAAATAAACAGCTCAGCAATAAGAGTTGGATAAGGATAACATCCCCATCAGACTTAGCCACCAAGGCATCCAATTCGATATGGAAACTGA
Source organism: Saposhnikovia divaricata (assembly GCA_036435485.1). Lineage (NCBI taxonomy): Eukaryota > Viridiplantae > Streptophyta > Magnoliopsida > Apiales > Apiaceae > Saposhnikovia > Saposhnikovia divaricata. Next base: position 136,841,669 of record CM071595.1, read on the forward strand.
TTCCTATAAGGAATAGATCTAGAACCTTCCTCAAAGACTTGTCCACCAAGTCTCCGAATCCTACCATAATTCTAAGGCTTCTCAGCCTATATAAAGGGCCTACCCCTCATTCTCAGAACTACGTTTTTTGGCTTGATTCTTGATATTCATCAAGGTACGTAGGCATCTTGTGAAGGCAGATTCAGCCACGAGCACGAGAGCAGCCATTAAAGCACGAAGCTCACACACCTTTGCATTAAATACACAAATCCCTAGCCGCAATACTAGTAACCTAGTTTTTATTCCACAACAGATATAAAAAAATTTATAATATTTTTCAATTTCAAAATTAATGTTTTCGAGTTCTAGATTTTTTAAGAGAGTTCTCTGTAACCTATATAATGTTATTAGAGCATCTCCAAGGGTGTAAAACCCTTAGCTAAATTATCTACGTGGCATCTATTTGGCATCTAGTGGCACTATTTAGATAATATGTAAAAATTTGAGCACTCCAACCATTAATCTCTTAGCAAAAAAATATAGATAATGATATTTGGTAAGTTATATTTGTTAATCAATAAAGTTTTTATGTATAATTTTACATGACCATAATTATAGATAATTCCCTTGGAGCACACATGTTCACCCTTAGCAAAAATTTTACATTATCATTATACACTACTATAAAATTCTGCTTGCACAGCGCTCGTTTTTGAGCTTACACAGCGCTTTTAAGCGCCATGCAAGCCATTGCTGTGTAAGTTTAGTTTGCTTTCATAGCGCTTTTTTTGGCGCTGTCTAAGTAATTTATTTGCACAGCTCTTTTTCATGTGCTGTGCAAGTGACCGCCATTCAAGTATAACAATTAAATAGCACTTCTACAAACGCTGTGGAAGTAGTATGTGTAACAATCAATTTTACTTACACAGCATTTAAGGAACGCTATGTAAGAAACACCTTTTTCTAAATAATTTATTATTAATTTTCTACCAGGTTTTTACCTATATTTTCAAGAAAAAATCAAAAATAGAATTAAACTCGTTGATGTATTCTTGCTAGACCAAACCTCATAAACAATGAAATCAATTCCAAAATCAACTTTCATAAACCTTAAATAATATATGCATACAAGTCAAAGTCTTCCAAATTGCCATGGATATAAAGTTATTGTACAACAACTACCATTACAAACACTACAATAAAACACACAAACTACTTCAATAATTTGTTCCTCAAAAACCGGTTGTACATGTAACCCGCCCAATTTGTCTGGAAACGTTGCATTCTGTCAGGTGGATAGGACTTTAGTCTTGGAGAATATGAAAACTGTACACCAACAAATGTATAAATGAATGCAGATCATAAAACATAATATAATGGGAATTACTAATAGCCATTTAAAAATATTATAATATACTTACATTCACATTGATCTCCGTTTCACTGGTACTTAAAATGTCCTCAATGAAACATCCAACGTAATATGCACAATAGATTCCATCATTCAAAACTTGTTTGGGGCACTACAAAATATTTGTACATACAAAATTAATAAAATTGAAAGTATTATACAAATTCTATTAAAATTTCAGTTGTCCATTATTAACAAAATTATGTCTACAATCAAATCACAAGTAAATGTACATATAATAAAACTGGACCATTATTACAGAAATAAAATCAGCCCAGGGAAGGACAAATGCATTACAAATACAATACGCAAATGTTAATTTTAGAGTAGCAGGTCCTTATAGTTTTCACAATAAAGAACAATGTGATGCCTCAACTGTCTAGACGTCGTTAACAGAAGTGAGGGTATTTTGGACTGTACATATTTGAACAGCTTTTTGTAGGTATACATATCTATCCTCTTGTTCATTCGATGCAATATTTATCCTGATTTACAGTCGATAGCTAACCATCACCAAATCATTCATAAACAGTACCATTACTGTTATACTAGAAGAAGACTAGAGACCCCATAACCCTTTGAAACCATAAAACAAAACCTACAAACTGTACCTCCATAAATCCTTGAAACAATCTCGATTACAGATCCTAAAAAACAAGTCATAAATTTAACCGCCATCAGAATCCATGATTTCTATCCGCTACTAAACGCATCAAAACTCCAATTCTAAGTTCGTTAACCCATTTCAAATTCCGTTGCTACAAATTAAAGAATTCAGAGGAGAAAAATGGAAGAGTAAACACTGGGTAATAGGAAATTAGAATCTTCTTCTGACCAATCCATCAGTAATTCCCAGTGATAAATTATATCGTCACAAATTTAGATATGAAAAATAAAAATTAGCACCACGTTCATGTAGTAACGAAACCATAATTATGATTCTTAAGGTGATTCTAGTTTTCGAAAAATTAAATTTAAAAGGAGAATTCAGCAAGAAAGGAAAAGCAATAAAATGGAAGAGTAAACACTGGGTAATAGGAAATCGTTGTGGTGATGTGAGAAAAGTATCCAACTTTCTTTTTCAATTAATCTATATCACACATATATTTGATCGCCTGTATATTCATCCGTCTGAAACTCTGAAACATCGTCATGGTGTAGCTCTTCTTATTGTGAGTCCGAAAAGTCCTCAGAGCCCTGTAAACAAAAAATATATCCCACATGTCAGTAACGCATCACTAGTCCACATGTATCTTATATTTTAAGGTTATGCAGAACACTGTAAAAATTCACTAACGTTTCCACAAGCCCTTTCACTTTCTTGAAATGTATAGCATTGGTCAGGCAAGCTGGATCCATAAAGTAGATTATCTCTTTTTTTGTATTGATGGCAAATAAGATCCAATGTTTCCTGTATTTTTTGTTGTATTTAGAAGCAATTACAAACAAGTTAATAAAAACTATACGTGCATACAAGCTCTAACTTACGAAACATTATACGAAACCAAAAGTAGGTGGTCCTTGTCTGTATGTTCCAACAAATACTTCGCCAAGTTTGTATCTGAACTCTCTACCAAGGGTGATACAAGATGAGGTGATACAAAAGAAAACTTGGCTGCCAGGTCTGGATTTTTGGATAAGAAAACCTCACACAAATACCTACAATTATGAAAAAGAATAATTAGAACTTGGTTACGAAGTAGTGAAATTTGTAAAGTACTTTAATTACCTAATGTTGAAGACAAGGCTGGATGCACTTAACCATTGGGCATCTAATACCTCCAAAATATTCTCCTTATTAATATGTTCATGCCATGGGCCGATATTCCAATAAATTTCACCCATATCAACCTCTATATCAGTAACACGGTCGAACATGACAGCAAGGCGAACAAATTCCAAAACCCCATCATGACAAACATCTCCAAGGATTGGATAACCTAGTTGTCTAGAAGACACATCAACAACTGACTCTACTGTTTTCTCTTTTTCTTTATCCGGAAGCTTCTTATGGCCCATTACAATATCATGCTTATTTGTTTTCTTTTTCACAATTTTTGGAGGTGTCTAGGAAAATAGAAAAACAAATAAACTATTAGACAAGTGGTATCATTGAAATTTCTGTTTTGCAGATTTTTATACATAATATGCTTGATTTACATTTTAAACATATAAAAAACAACTTAGATTATTTATCAGACCTCAATTTTTGTGGAGACCAATTTGCGTGGCCACGCAAGAAAAAATCCAGGAGCTTGCCCTACAAGTTTGGCCTCATCACAAGGTCTAGGCAGTGGGGCATTGTATTCTGACTTTTCTGCCACCTCAAACTGCACCCGTACAAATCCTTCTTCGAGTGGAACACCATGAAGTATTTTATCAGTAAGGTCGTTGTGCAAAATACCTTTCCCAACATATCTACGTCCGGGATCCAAATACAAGTAACAAGCATTTTTCCCCTATAATTTTGAAAATATTTAAAAGAATTATAACCGACAAACAACTTGTTGGTGGAGCAATAGGTTACTAACAACTTCTGATGAATTTACATTCTATAGAAAGTACTCCTTTCGGTTCAGTATAGGTGAACCTTGCCTCTGTGAGGTACAAGGATCGGAGGAAGACTTAAAACTCTAGATATTTTCTATCATTTGATTATTTTTTCAAATAAAACTCTTAAACAGCCTTATTTGACCAAGTACTTATATAATTATAATGTATTAAACTGTTTATGGTTGTATAATAAATTATTCAAATTAGCTTTTGTAGTATAGAGAACAAATTTACACGTGAGATGAAGAGAGGGAGAGAGTACATGTTTGTGTGCGTCTGTATTATGGGCTCGGTTTTATGGAATTTTAAAGTTTTATATCAGCGCATTCAAAAAAAACTCGAAACAGCACTATGTCCATGCACGTTTACAAGTAGTCATGCATGTGTGATGTGTTACTGTGAGTACATTTTGTATTTGTTTTTACAGATTTTACTCTTCATTTTACAGCAATATTATGGTCACTAACTGTATCAGAAAAATACAGGTTATATAAACTAAGCAGGTTGTACAATATGAGTTATTATTGTGTACCTGTGAAGTTTTATTTTTTATTAGTTTCAAGAAATGAAGTATTTACTAACATGGATATGCATTTAGCAAAAGAAAAAAAAACAACATAGATATGCTCATAAATATGCCTAAACCTGTTCAACAATCTTTAGGACATTTACGTGTACCTGAGGAAGGTCTTCACCTAAAACTTGATCATGATCATTTTGTTCATCAAGAACTTCATTATCCATGTCAAAGTTATCCATCTGACTTGAACCTCCAGATTGCACACCAGGATTGTGGCCCTTGCTTTTCAACTCCTTAATTTCATTTATTAAGTAAGAAACATTTTTTTCCAATCTAGCTAACTTGCTCATAGTTGATCCTGTTTGCAACGATGTCTTAGTGACACCCCAGCCAACCCCTCTGACTCGCCCCGAATACTCCAAAGGTATTAAGCGAGCAAGCAAGTCATCCATACTAATATGAGAACTACTTTGAAGACCGTGTGGATTCATTCCATCTGTTGAAAGTGCTAGACGAAGATTCCTTGGTTCTTTCCCAAAATCCTTATGTATATCGTCAAATGTCTTCCACTGAGGTGAATCAGCAGGGTGTCTCAACATCCCATCTTTAACTCTTCCATCATGATGCCATGTCAAATTTTTAGCATCTTCTACACCAACATACAATCGGCGAAGTCTAGGTATTAACGGAAAGTACCACATGACCTTCGCCGGAGAATTTCCATTCTTATAACGTTCTAAATTGCATTTTGGACATTTATCCAACTCTGCGTACTCCTTTCGATATAGAATGCAATCATTAGGGCAAGCATGAATCTTATTATGTACTAACCCAATGGATTTAAGCATTTTTTTAGCCTCATACGTTCTACGGGGAAGGACATTGCCTTCTGGCAAGAGTTCACTAACAGCTGTAAGCATCGCCGTGAAGAACACATCAGAAACTTGATGCCCAACTTTTAAGTTATATAAAGTTAACACAGCCGATAATTTAGAAAATTTGGTGCATCCAGGCCATAATGGTAAAGCACAATCATCCTTCAAACTCTCGCTCATATCAGGATGATCGTGTAACTCTTCATTGATCACGTTCGGAATATCATCTTTATCACCAGAATTACTACCATCACTATCTACCATAATATTATTATCCCAACTTTCTGTAAATGGATAATTTGAATTATGTTCACCTTTCTTTTCACCATGATATGTCCAACATGTATAAGTTTTATCAATACCGTGAATTCTCAAGTGTTCCTCCAATTTGGCTAGACCATTAACTTCAACAACATTCAGACATTTCTGACAAGGACACAAGATGAACCTAATATCTTTTACATGTTTTGCTGCAAATTTACAAAACTCTGTCACACCTTTTATATATTCTTCTGACATACGATCGGCTTTTACCCAATTACGATCCATAATAGCACCAAGAAATATATATATAACCTGAGGGACCATAATTAAATATCAAGAATTTAGATTAAGCACATATACAACCTAGAATAATCTAAAAAAAATACACAAAACACATAGTTTATAAAAAGACGCAATAGTGGGAATATTTAATCGCGTAATTTCTGTCCAGGGCCTGAAACTAGGCTATTTAATGAATTCAATAGTTACTTTCGCGCATTAAACATTATATCCTTCTCTTTTAGTTTATAATTAAGTTCTTTTAAATTAATCTAATATATGAAAAATTTATCTAATATCTTTTAGTTTGTAATTTTTCAATAAGTAATATACATGAAGCATAAATAACAAATCCAAGATTACATTTGAGAGTGTTAAGCAAAAAAGAACAGATAACGTTATTAAAAGATAGAGCAGGTATGTAACAACATTCAAAATTTAAATTACTGGAAAAATTTAAACAAGCTTTTTAGGTCATATCAGATACAACTCGAAGGTACAAGTTACTGGAAAAATCTTCCACAAATAAGGAAAACAATACAAGAATTGATATATTTAACCTAAGGCATTTACCAAACTTTATAATATTTTAAGACAAGAGAATTCTTTATAGGGAAAGGGTTTAAAAGCAGCGAGCGTGCTAAGGTGAAAGAGGGAGCTGTCTAACGTAGGCATGTATATTGAACCAGAATACTCAGTAGTCCACAAATCTGGGCAACAACCGAACTTAGCCGTTTTCATCTTAGATGCAGCATTGAAAGTGTATGATTTCTGAAATTGGGGGCTTGTCGTAAACCAGCAATATTTTTTTAGAACTTGCACACCTACCATCAGACAAACTGGAAGGCGTTCTGAGAGTTGATAAATGTAAATTTGTTCTACAGAAATTACAGGAGGCCGGAGGGTTTTTGGCATCTATCAAAATTGCTAGTGTGTTATTTCTTTTGAGGTATTTATGTTTTTAGGCCTGCATAAGGCCCCATGGTTGGCCTAATACTCGTAAATGGACTGACTCTTATTGTGCTATGACCAGGAACTTTGACGAGTTCTGCATTTTGGGAGCCCTACAGAGGTGCTGGATTAGTTGCTGGGGTTGCTGCTGCTAGATAGAAGTCAGCATTGTTGGTTTTCTTTAATTTAATCTGCTGCTTCAATTTTTTTGCTAGACACAGCTTGAGAGTGACTGTTACCTATCTGAGTTCATATACTGTAAACATATACTACTAACATTTTCGAACCATGTAAACATATATTAGTACCCTGTAAACATATACTACTAACATTTTCGAACCCGAAAACAATTGCAGAACTCTAATCAACCAAAACCTTCAAGAATTCACCACACACACCTCAAATTCATAACAAAACTCATCAAAACCCAAAACAAAAAGCAGCCCACATATGAAAATCAAAACGTTAACATAAGCTGTGATTTTTATACCTCAACAAGAGTAAAATTCCAAACCCAAATGATGAGGTGTGCAGTCTTGAGTAGCTGAAGTCTTGTTAAATCAGAAATATTCCCAACATAACCTGAAATATTCCCAACAAATCAGAAATTTAGAATAAACAAGTCAAAATATAACAAGTACCAAATATGATAAGTTCATATAGAACATCAATTTAAATCCAATTGAAAACAGAGCAAGTAAAAAAAATGGTCCTCAAAGAATTCAAACCCCAAAATTAAGTACCAAATCCCAAAATTAAGAACACCATTATAAACCCTAAAATTTAAAACCCAACAAATTAAACATCCTAAAACTGAAAATCCATGAATGAGATACTCACAAATAGATATTAGAGCCGAAAAAATTGAGAAGACCCAGAAAAGACCCCGACACCTCAGAGAAGAAGACACCGAAGAAGATCCCGCGCGACACCTCCAAGGAGAAGAAATTTGCCCAGAAGATTTAGTCCATGAATCAATTTTGTCGATCGATGAATCAATTTAGTCGATGAATAAGAGGGCTGTGTTCAATTTTTTTTTGAAACTATATAGCTGCTGTGTTAATTTACAACGAAGGAGAAAGAAATGTTTTTAGGGTAATAGATAGAGTGTTTACTAACAATATAAAATAAACTAAAATTACTTAAAAAACATTACCTTGCACAGCGTTTTCTCAACCGCTGTATCTGTCAAAAAAATTTTAAAAAAAATACTTAAAATACACTATGTTGTATGGCACTTGTTAAAACGTTGTCTAAGTTATAACAACTACAGCGTTTGTAAAACACACGCTGTGTAAGTATTTATTGGGATTTTACATTTATTTTCGGTTTTGTTTACAATTACTTGCACAGTGCTTTTTTAAAAAATGCTGTGTAAGTATTATCTTGCACAGCACATACAAAAAAACGCTGTGTAAGGTGTGCATCCCAAGTTTAAATTTGTAGTAGTGATAGCTAATGATTATAGCTAATCATTTTACATAACACAGATGTTAGTGTATAATTGTATCCATCGTTAATTCCAAATATAGTCTCTACGATATTTTGTTACTTTTTTTAGGTTCTGGAATTCAGTATGTTGTCATTTTGTTTAGGAAAAGATAATGTATAACGTCTTGAAAGGAGGATAGTTCAATCTATAAAGTAGTAAGATCACTTGTTTTTTTTTTTTTAATTTTTAAATCTAAGAAAACTCATATTTGTATCTGTTGATGTAGGTATGAATGCAACCAAGATCTGAGCATGATAGGTGGATAGCTCTAGCATCGAATTACTCTCAGTCCATAGTAAGATCATTTATTCATATTAAGATCATTTATTAGTGAATATAATTAATTTATAATATTTTTTTTTCTTAGATGATATATGATGATGTTTCAACCCAAATTATATCTTATTATATATATAGTAAAAATAAAAGGGATAATAAACTCTCACTAACAACATAATTAAATTATATATTTGTAAATTTAAATATACTAATGAAACATATGATAAAATTCACTTTTCAAAACTAATTAATAATCTATTAAATTTAATATTGAAAACTCATTAATCATTTATTAAATTTGATATTAGCACACGCCAAAAAATTAGTTTACAAGATAGTACTTAAAAATTGCAAGTACATAAACACGAATCATCTCTCATCTCTTGTATAGAAAACTACTATCCCTGACTTTCGGGAAATAATTCAAATCAAACCTGACTTTAACAACTAAATAGTTCCGGTTCAAAACAAAAATTAATGTTTGTATGTTTGTCTTCTGTATTTCATATGTGCATATAATTTACGTTAATTTTGAAAACAAAAATCATGTAATAATAAGATGTAACAAAAAAGTCAAAAAACAATTTATTATTAGTTACATATATAAATGATCTTATATATAATAAGCATAAAAGTGATCTTATCCATAATTTTGATCACTGTCAAAATAATCTCAACCGTCGAATCTAAAATTGTTTAAAATAGACGATAAAGATTATATCAAATTAAAAATAATTATATTATAAAAAGGTTATAATTAGAAAAGGTTGCATTAGAAGTGAATTTTAAAAAGAAAATTATAATCTAAAAATGATATAATTAAAAAAGGTTGTATTAGAATTGAATTTTAAAAAAAAATTATAATTTGAAAAGATATAATTAAAAAAGGTTGTATTAGAATTGAATTTTATTAATTTTTTATTAGTATAAAAAAATCATATTTACTATTTGAGCTCTATCTTGAGATCTAAAACTTAGGTTTGGATAATTTTACAATATCCATTCGAATTCGAAGCTTATAAAATTATCTTTAATTTAGTGATAAATTAATAATTATGATTCAAATGGAAACACTCAGAATCTTGAGAGAAAATATAATTACGAATTTTTACATTAATCCTATTCAATGTAGAAGTACTGCATTGGTAATGATATTCAGTGTAGAAAACCTAATTATATATGATTTAAGTCATTGACATACACTTTTTTGTATTTCAATATAAACACACTTTTTAGTTTATAATATATTAAAATATAAAATACTTTTTTGTGCTAGATCCAACGGTTTTCATCTATTTATTTTAAAATCTAATGGTTCAAAATCCCTCTTACGGAGGACCGGACTACCGATTATCAAAGTTTTGGACAAAATCCCTCTTATACTTATTGTTAAAATTGTATTTGGTTAGTAGAATTCATAAATCAAATAAAATTTCAACTTAAAAATCGTCAATTTCTTCTCTCTATTGTTTCTTTGTTGACTTGTTTGGAAAATAATCGTTAAACAATCAATAAATTAAAGTTTATTTGTTAATTTCATGTGGAACGTAAAACCGTCCAAATCAAATTTTAAAAATTCAAGATAGAATACAAATATTAAATCGAATATGTAAAATCTTATATTATTTCAATTTTTTAATAACAATTGGATATGTAAATTAATAACATATAAAATTTAAAAAATTAATATAATTATAAATTATAAATATTAAAAAAGAAACCGTGTGTTGCACGGGTTATAATCTAGTTCACATAAAACATAAAAGCATATTTATTTAAAGTTAATAAAATAATTTTTTGAATATTTCCGAAAATACTTCATACAATGTAGGCTTTTGGCCTAAAAAGGCTATCCTAACAAGTAGTGAAAACATAAAATGCTGATCCTGGAATTACTAGCTAAATTTATAATATGGGGATTGCTTCTATTATGAAACTGTTAGGATTTATGAGTGATAGCGTAGAGACAACTTAACTAGTACTTAGTTTATTTGTATAGGCTAAGTAGAACATACTGTCACAGCCAGAGTGTGTTCTTGTAATCGAATAATTACTGTAATATAATAAGTATGTATCTTGGAAGAAGTTCATTGATATGTTCAAGCCTCAAGAGAATACATCAGTTCGACAGCAATAATAAAGTTACTGTCAATACATTGATGGTAACGGTACAAGAAGACTGCATGTTGCAAAGTCACGACAGCAAGCTTCATTTGACAGCAACATTGGCTGAAGCAGGGGACGACAACATTCTCACACTTGACAGCAAGTTTGGAGTTCTGACAACAACATTGGCGGGAGCTCATACTGTCAACTACTAAATATTCCTTTGACAGCAAACTTGGCGGCAAGGTTTACTGTCTCATAGAATTATTTGATTTGGGGATTTTATCTCAGTCAAAACCCCGTGACAGTTTAGATGTTCGAGAAACAGATTTGTTGCAATTCATCAAAGATTGTAGCAGACCTGCAAGACTACGACAGAAGCTTGAGAGATCACAAGACAAGGATCGACAATTCAAAGAGTATGACAAGTCTGCATCTACTAGAATTGTTATAGCTAATTTTGGAAAGAACCCAGAATGCCTTATGCTTAAAGATAACTGTTTGTATAGCATTTTAGGAAAGGTCACATGTGTGGGCAAATTGTGAGGAGCTGTCACTTGAAAATGACAACAGCTCCGCCACCCATGTGACTGAGATGAAAAAGGAAGATTAGTCTATATAGAGACACATCTCTCATTCTTTCTGTAAGTGATTCTCACAAGAAGTCGAAACTTGAGAAAACCATTTTTCTCGAGGTTTTAGCAACACATTACAAAATAAATAAAACATTTATTTTGTGAGAACATCTTGAATTACTACTTGTGTTTGCAATTCTTATCTAGATAGTTTACAATCTTTATCATTGTTGTTGAGCTAAAGATTTGAAATTATCTATATTGCATTCAACCCTCCCCCCCCCCCCTTCTGCAATATACTCCGGGACCAACAACTGGTATCAGAGCAACAGATTGTTATACAAATATGAAGATCATGACGAGTATTCAGAAGTCAAGTGGTATGAAGATTCCAGTCTTTGATAAAGAGAAGTACAATTTTTGGAAAAGAAAGATCTTGTTATTTATCAAAGCTGCCCATCCACTATACATGGAAATCCTTGAGAACGGCCCCTTCATTCCTCAAAAGGAAGTAGTTGCTGCTACTGTAAATGACGAAGTCATTCCAGCCTATTGGGTTGCCAAGAGGCCTTCAGAATACACAGAAACCGAAAAGGAGAAAGTAGCCTTGGATGACTACTTACAACTTATCTTACTCGACTCTCTTACTTTAGATAAAGCCATGTGTGGTAATGTCATGGGATGTTCATCTGCAAAAGAGATGTGGAGTAAGATAGAGCTGTTGTGTGAAGGAAGTGAAGAGGTCCGAGAAAATCAAAGGCAAATCCTTGTATCACAATATGAAGCCTTCATGGCCAAGCCAAGCGAAGAACTCACACACATGTGTGAAAGGTTCAGTAAGCTAATAGCTGAGTTACAAATTCATAGGAAGTTCTATGATAGAAAGGAGATTAACATTAAATTTCTGCTCACTCTCACTGAGTATCTTGAGCACAAAGTCACAGTCATAAGAGAGGGAAGAAACTTGAGCGATGTCTCTCTAGAAACTCTCTATGGTATCCTCAAATCATATGAACTCGAACTCTTTCAAAAGAGAGCTATTAAACTGGAACCAAAGGAAAGTTGGCAAACATGTCAAGAGCCCTTGTAGCTCATGAACCACAAGTAGCTTGTCCAAGTGAATCCTCACAATGTTCACAAGCAACACAAGTACCATCATTAAAGATTGAAGAGGTGTTGGATGACGAGGAGAAGGTGGTTCTACAACTCAAAGACGTTGAAGATGAAGACTTCTACGTAATAGAAGAGATTGAAAGCATGGATAATCCAACCATGGCTTAAATAACTGAGAGATTCAAGAACATCAAGTTCAGAAGGGACAACTCATACAAGCCACATGGTCAAAAATCTAAGTTCAACAAGGGGAGTTTTTCAAAAGCTGCTGGTGGTGCCACGAGAGGTGGATACAAGACCGGGATGGTGGATAGGTCGAAGTTCAGGTGCTACAACTGCAATGAGCTAGGTCATTTTTCTACTGAATGCAGAAGATCAAAACAGAATCAAGGAAAAGGATCTGGAAATCAGTTTAAGAGGAATCAAGGTAAAGCCTATGTGGCTGAAGGAAAATGCTGGGATGATTCTGAAGATGAGGAAGAAGAAGAGTTTGTAACTTGGCCCTCATGGCTAAATCTGATGATGAAGCTTCTAGTTCCTCAACTCAGGAACCATCTCTAGTCTTACTTGATATGTCTAAAACAGAATAAAAGCATACCATTGAAGATTTAGGTGCTGAGATGTTTAACATTCATGTTAGTTTATCTGCTGCTCACGAAGAAATTGCTAAGTTAACTAAACAGAATGAAACTCTCAAATCTGAAAATGAAATGTTATTTCTTAGAAGCAGTCCTTTAGATTCGTTAGCTCAAGAGAATGCTAGGTTGAAAAATGATATTGTTTGTGCTAAGGAAATAGAAGAATTTCTCAGGAATCAAATTGCAGAAAATGAGTTCAAACTCAAAGCTTTTAGAAACTCTTCTAAGTTAGTCCAGAAATATCATGATAATCACACTGAGAATCAAAAGGTAGGTATAGGTTTCTCATATGGTAGGAGGCATGGAAAGGCAATTGTTCTTGATGATAGCGATGCTGTCAAACCTTATATTCTCAAAAGAGTTTACAAATCTATTTTTAAAAATCTTCAAGCTAATTTTGATGAAACCTCCATGTTCATCAAACAAGAGCTTCTTGATGAGGATGAGTGCATTGACAGCACACTAGATGAAGGGAAAGATACTGTCAAGTCTCCCGTGACAGAAACTTTGCCAAGCAATCAGACAAAATGTTCTAAAGTAGCTGTCAACAAGGATATGATAGAAACTTCAAAAGATACTGTCAAGAGAGAACCCAAGACAGCAACTTTCAAACATGCTGTCAAGATAGAGGGAAAGAAATGTACTGTCAAAGGTAGCTCGACAGCAACTTCAGAACATACTGTCAAGACAAATGCCTACAAGCCTAAGAATAGGAACGGCAAGTTAGGAATTGACAAGAAGAATGGCTATGCTCATGTTAAAGACGTTCCTAGGAAGCTTTGCAATAATTGTGGCTCATCTCAACATTTAACAATTGTTTGTAAGAAACCCAACAAGAACGAGGTTAATGCGACCAATGTTAGTGGTAACTTACATAGAACCCCCATCATGCAAAGAGAAGTGGACGTATGTAATAATATTGACTGTATGCCATGCAAGATTGTTGTTATGAGTACTTGTTTCAATTTGCCTATTCTGTCTACTGAAAGATGTTCCTATATACAAACTGCTGAGACTTCTAAGCCTGCCTATGTTGGTAAAAAGGCAACATCCACCTAGAGAAAGACCAAGTCTAACTCTAAGCCTAAGTGGACTGTGAAAGAAGTCAAACAGGAGGATTCTAGTGTTGATTCAAATGTGAAACAGAATGATATGAATAAAAATGCTATAATTGCAGGACCCAACAGAGTTTGGGTACCAGATGCAAATTAAAATCATCTGTTTTGCAGGGCAAAAAGCAGAATCAAGTCATGTGGATCATCGATAGTGGATGTTCTAGGCACATGACAGGTGATATAGCCCTGCTATCATATTTTGTTGAGAAAGCCGGCCCAATCATAACTTTTGGAGACAATAGCAAAGGTTACACTGTGGGATATGGCTGTTTGGAAATTGGGAATGTTGTCATTGAAGACATTGCTCTTATTGATGGATTGAAGCATAACCTACTCAGTGTCAGCCAGTTCAGTGACAGGGGCTTCAAGGTTGACTTAGATATGATGGTTTGCAATATTTATCACAATAAGGATGGAAGCCTCTCCTTGAAAGGAGTCAGGAAAGGAAGCTTGTTTGTTGCAGACTTAAATTCTGTGAAGAAAGACAAGGCTTACTGTTTTTACAGTAAAGCATCCGTGGCACAAGAAGCTCTTCCATCTCAATTTCAAGAATATGAATATTCTGATGAAGAAGGATTTGGTGAGAGGACTACCTCAACAGGAATTCTATCAAGAAGGATTGTGCGAGAATTATCAAATAGGTAAATTGAAAAGATCAGTGCACAAGTCAAAGCAAGTGAATACCAACACCGAGCCACTCAAATTAATTCATATGGATTTGTTTGGTCCAGTAAATGTTCAATCTCTTGCAAGAAAGAGATATGCCCTGGTAATGATGGATTATTACTCGAGGTACACTTGGGTAAAGTTCTTAGAGACAAAGGACGAAGCTGCTCAAGAAATCATTGATCACATAAGAGTTCTTGATAGAACCCCGAATGCAAAAGTTCAATATCAGAGAAGTGACAATGGTACTGAGTTCAGAAATACCACATTGGGAAACTTCTGCAAAGAAGAAGGCGTTGTTCAACAATTCTCCACTGCCAGGACACCACAACAAAATGGAGTTGTAGAAAGGAAGAATAGAACTCTCATTGAAGCTGCGAGAACTATGTTGAATGATTCTAAATTACCAACATAGTTCTGGGAAGAAGCTATTAACACAGCTTGCTACACACAGAACAGAACCTTGATCAACAAGACTCATGGAAACACTCCTTACTATCTGTTAATAGGAAAGAAACCAACTGTCAAATACTTTCATGTATTTGGGAGTAAGTGTTTCATGATGATTGACAATCATAAAAGGAAAGGAAAGTTTGATGCTAAAGCTTATGAAGGCATTTTCATGGGATATGGATTGGAAAGGACTGCGTACAGAGTCTTTGTCATTGATCACAAAGTTATTGAAGAAAGTGTAAATGTCACATTTGATGAAACCAAGTTCCCTGGATTACAAGAGGATGGTCAAATGGAGCCTCTTAGATTTGAAAATCAAGGTTACTTGGAGGAAGAAGTTGTTGCTGATGAACCTACTTGCACTCAGTCCATTGAGTTTGGAAGAGATGTTATCAACACCAATGATGTTACTCAAACTCCAGCTCAGTCTCAAACAATAACTCCCAATCATCGGAATGAGAATGAGTTTGGAGATGTTGAAGAACATGAAGGAAAAACCATCAATGGTGGAGAATCAACTCCTCAAAGAGGAACTGATCAAGCAGATCAAGATAGAAGCTTGCCTAGAACCACTAAGTGGAACAGAGATCACACCAGCAATCTAATCATTGGTGATCCCACTACTAGTATAAGGAAAAGGAGAAATGTTTCTGCTGACAGCATGTTCTCTTGCTTTCTATCTCAAATTGAGCCAAAGTCAATTGATGAAGCATAATTGGATTCAGAGTGGGTGATAGCCATGCAAGAAGAGCTCAACCAATTTGAGAGAAACAATGTATGGAAGCTGGTCCCTAGACCTAAAGGGAAATCAGTTGTTGACACAAAGCGGGTCTTCAGAAACAAACTGGATGAAGGTGGAAATGTGACAAGGAACAAAGCAAGACTAGTGGCCAAAGGATACTGTCAACAGGAAGGAATAGACTATGATGAAACATTTGCACCTGTTGCTAGACTTTAAGCCATAAGAATTTTCCTAGCCTATGTTGCACACTGTAACTTCAAAGTGTTCCAAATGGATGTCAAAAGTGCTTTTCTCAATGGAGAGCTAGAGGAGGAAGTGTACGTTGAACAGCCACCTGGATTTGAAGATGCTGAATTGTATGACTTTGTCTACAAACTGTTCAAGGCACTTTATGGATTGAAGCAAGCCCCTAGAGCTTGGTATGATACTCTCTCTACCTTTCTGTTGGAGAATAAATTTATAAGAGGTGTTGTGGATAAGACACTGTTCTACAAGCATCATGGCAAAGACATCATTCTGGTGCAGATCTATGTTGATGACATAATCTTTGGTTCTACAAATGAGAAGCTGTGTAAAAAGTTTTCATCTCTTATGGGGAACAAATATGAGATGAGTATGATGGGAGAACTGTCATTTTTCCTAGGTTTATAAATTCATCCAAAGGAAGATGGCATCTTCATTTGCCAAGAGAAATATGTCAAGGAACTTCTCAAAAAGTTAAACTTGGAAGATGCATCACCTGCCCGGACACCTATCTCTACTGCAACCAAACTGGATTTGGATCCTAAAGGAAAGAAAGTGGACTCTAGTACCTACAGGGGCATGGTGGGATCATTACTGTATCTAACTGCTAGCAGACTAGATATTATGTTTACTACATGTCTCTGTGCAAGGTTTCAAACTGATCCAAAAGAGTCACACTTGGTAGCAATCAAGAGAATCTTTAGATATCTCAAAGGTACTCCAAATTGAGGCCTTTGGTATCCTAAAGATTCTGGATTTGATTTGATAGGATATTCAGATTCAGACTGTGCTAGATGCAAGATTGGCAGAAAAAGTACAACAGGAAGCTGTCAATTTCTTGGTGGAAGATTAGTGTCATGGTTTAGTAAGAAGCAGCATTCTGTGTCTACCTCAACTGCAGAAGTTGAATACATTGCAGCTGGAAGTTGTTGTGCTCAAATTCTTTGGATGAAAAATTAGCTAATGGATTATGGTTTAGAGTTGTCCAATATTCCCATTTATTGTGATAACACCAGTACCATAGCCATCTCAGATAATCCAGTTCAACACTCCAGGACGAAGCACATTGATATCAGACATCATTTCATCAGAGAGCATGTTGGAAAGGGAACTGTGAAGCTGGTTTATGTTCCAACAGAAAAGCAACTTGCAGACATCTTCACGAAGCCACTAGATGAAGCAACCTTTAACAGGTTGGTAAGTGAATTGGGAATGCTAAATCTGGTATGTTAACTTACTAGTTTTTACATTTTCAAAGTGGTTAAATCGCAGCTTGTGACCGTAGCTTTCAATGTTACTGTCATGAGAAGTTACTATCTTATGTGCTACTTGTTTGTTGACAGCATGTTTGCTTTGACTATGCTAAATTCAAATTACATGCCTGCCTTAACTTATGTAATAAGTAGTCACGTGACATTAACTTAATTCACACGCGTGTAAGTGATGAGTAGTCGTGTCATTTGAAATGTACCCGGGTATTTGTCAGACTTTTAGTTTAAAGTTTAATACTTTATTTAAAGGAAGCGTGTAAGAAGCTCAAGAGTCACTTAATGTGTTATAAATAAGACCGAGGCCAAACCCTTATTTCTCACTTAACACACTCAAATAACTTTAGAGAATAAGTAAGAGGAAGGCATCGGAAATGTCAACTTCAGGAGACTCCAACTCTTCCAAAGCTGAAGAGGTAATACTGAAGCCAGAGGCTGCTGCTGCTGAGCACCCTCTTGATCCCTTCTTTGATAAGCTTCAAGCTTATCTGGATGCAAAGGGGATTACTGAGGAGAAGGAGATAGAGAAGGTCGTTGAGCAACTGCTGGTGGAAGCTCTTGCGGAGCTTAATAAGAAATGATGTTCAGTTCTTAAGAACTACCTTGTACTGTTTTTAAGTTTTTTTTTAATAAAAAGTTCATCGTTTCATCTCCCCAGTATTATTGCTTATTTTACCCTCCAATCTTGGTTATTTGTTCTTGAATGGATGTGTTTACTTGTGTGTATGGATGTATGTAGATGTGTGCTTGCTTAACAAATATGCGCTTAAATCGATTAAAATGCTAATTGGTAATTTTACTTTTAAGCAATGGGCAAAGTCGATTAAAATTCATGACACAAATTATTTCCGCACAAGTTGCTGTCAATAAGTGAAGATGCTGTCACGATGTGCCTTGACAGCAAGTTCCTTATCAGCAACGGAAAAAGTTTCTGTCATGAAATTTAAAGGAAATTGTATAAATTGCTTAATGGTGACAGCATGTTCTTATGCCGATTTTATTGTCAAGCAAAACTTGCTGTCATCCTCCTAAATTACTAATGAATTTGTTACAGCGCACAGGTTACTTTCAAGATTAGTGGACCGATTTAATTGGGACTTTACCTCCATTATTTACAACCACTAAAAATTAACTACCCACAACACCACGTGACTGATTAATGGGCTAAGACATTACTACTTTCCCTTATTCAGTAAAACATTTACTATTTTCATGTAAGCAACTGTCAAACACACAACACTCAACATAACCTCTCTCTCTCTCTCTCAAAAGCAAAAATCTCTCTCTCCCAAATCTCAAAGCAAAAATGGCACCCAAACAATCTTCTTCTCAAACAAACTTTGCTGGTATTCTCTCTGCTGGAGATGTTAGTGAAGGATTCAAAGGACTCGTGTCCTTCATCAACAAGTCCTATCTAGGTCATGCTATAACATCTACACCCTCATTGGACCTAGAAAGACTTGAAGAATTCTGGAAAACTGCCTTTGTTCTAGGAGGTGCATGTAAAGATACCATAAACTGCAAAATCAAAGGGGTTACCCGCATCCTCACAATAAAAGGTATTAACGAAGCTTTAGGAACTGGACTGCAAGCTAAAGAATCATACAAGGAACTTGCAAGTGATGAAACCCTGAAGAAGTTTTTCTTGAAAATTGGGTATTCTGGTCCTGTCGTCGAAGAGGGTACAACAAATTGGTACTCAACTGGTGAAATGGACAGAAAGTTTTTGAGAAAAGAATGGAGCATGATTTTTTATGTCATGGTGAAGGTTTTCTTAACCAAAACCACTCGCTGGAATTGAATTCCCTCCTACATCAAGAAGCTCACTCACTCTCTAGTCCATGGTTACAAAGTGGATATTGGAAAGCTACTTATGAGTCAACTCAAGTCAGCTCTGAGCAGGAAGGTACATGTCTATCCTCGCTTTCTTACAATGTGTTTAAATTCATTATGTGGTATTGATGATAATGCATCTCTAATCATGGAATGCAATGTTTTGAAAAGAAATACACACACATCACTCAATTTACAAAATTTGAATGCATATATTCCACTCTGTTTCACCAAACACATGTGTTTGCTAATAACGCGCAAGCGTACACGGTCACAAGTAATATATGAATAAGTCGAGTTCGTTCCCACAGAGATCTGGTTATGGTTTTAATTCAGTAGATGTACCTATGCAACAATGTATGATTATTATTCACTGCTAAGACAATTAACAAATTGGAGTTTGATTAACTAAAAATTAACTAAGAAACAAATTAACAAACTAAGAATTAACTAACTAACGAGAATTTAAATCTAATTACTGCTGCAAGAGAAAGCATGGAATCCTAACTTCATTAAATACTTTGCTTAGATCTGACGCCTTTAATCACTATATGCAATGGTTATGATATCTGATCGGACAACACGAAACAAGTATACGCTACTTCTCAGTATACGAATACCAAACTAAACATACATCCACAAAAGAGATAGAAGATGAATAGACACCAATTATGCTTAGACCCTATATATCTATAGAATTTGAAAACATAACGGTTGAAGAACAAGTTATCCATTAAGATCACACAGGGCAATATAAGTATTTTCATCTCATACTACGAATCATGTTGATAAACAATCATGAACCTATGCTAGCATGGCAAGTTCTAAATCTCAAGATCCACTTTCACTTCACAAGAGATTAACAAATTAGATGTTAGCTACGCATCTAGCAATTAAGCACAACCATACGAGGATATCAGATATACATCACACACAGATCTTTAAAGCAATCAAGATACTAAAGCTCCATAAATAAATCCGTTAGAATCCCATGACAACGATTAGTTCACAATCGAACCTCTCGTCATCATGGGATCTAATGAAACCATGATAAAAACAAAGTATGAAAATATACAAATAAAACTAAGCAATTGATATGTAATGGTTCTCTCCTAATGATACAAATTACAAGGGTTGGATGTGTTTATATAGGCTCTAGAAGTCTTGCCCACCAAGCAATTGCCGTTTCAGAGTTGGAATAGAAGATTGACAATTTCCGTTCTTGAATGAGAATAAAATTGCAAATTCCATGTATAGATCTGATTCTGGAATGTTCTAGCCGCCCAGAGAAATTACCATACTTATTAGAAGTAGGAATTATAGCAATTTCCTTGTCAAAGTTGAATTTCTGCAGCTCGGCACATAATACGTTTCCTAAACTGATTCGGTTTTGAAGGAAAATTCGTAGCTGACTTTTCTTAAGTATTTATGGAACGTTCCAATCATAATTGGACCTCTAGACCACCTTAGAATGATAGAGAATCTCGTTATCTTCGCGTGGACTGCTTACGGGCCTCAAACGGACTTCTAGAACTCAAGATATGGCCAAAACAGTAATTTTCAAGATTTTCCGCACGCAACCTGCGCCCAGCAGTCTGTTTGTCGCGCAGCCTGCGCGAACCACGCGCAACCTGCCCGTGCAACACCTGTCCCATATTGTAGAAAATCTCCCAAGCTTCGCGTGGGCAGTAAGATCGCTGAAAACGGACTTCTAGAACTCCAGATATGTCCAAAACAGTGTAGACTGCGCAACTGTCTCAGAAATCCGAATTTCAATCAATTAATTCTCCAAAAACGATAGAAGCATCCACCTTAATCAACATTCTCGTAAATCTGCACAACTAAGCAAAACACATCAAAATTACAACAAACTTGAGCCCAAGACAATCAATTTAAGCCGATATGGAACGCTCCAAGTGGATATAAATCCACTTATCACACCCCCAAACTTAAACCGATGCTTGTCCTCAAGCATAAACAATTACAACTAACTAATTAGTACCACTTCCGTAGGTGATCACGGTTGCATTTGGCATATGCAACAAGCCCTTTAAACCCTTAGGCAGCCCTAGTGGACGAGTAAGGTCTCGTGAGGGCCTATAGCGAATGAACCCACAAAATCCATTTAACCTAATGCAATGCAATGCATGAATGCACTAAATGAAAATGCAACGATCCCTTTCAAACTAACCAAAACCAACTAGCAAACAAATATCTCAAAGAATGCAACTAAATCCAAATAGAGCTCGACTAAGTTCCCGTATACTAACAATACATGAACAGAAACGTGCGTGTGTGCAATGCTCATCAGAAATACTCCCAACACTAGGTCAAAAATCATACATATTCTTCGCCAAGACAATCACAGGTTTATAAATAGAATTGACTGTAGACACTTCATAACCTAGGAACACCTCTATCCTCATTCAAGTTTGACAGGAATTCATGCTTTATTAACGACAAACAACTATATAGAACACAAACAAACATGCTTATTTGACCGTGCAATGAATGAGACCCCTAAAGGCTTATACAATAATACCCATGTAGCGAGTGTTAGGTCAGCAATCCCAAACCACAAGGGCTTTAGGTTACCAGGACTAAGTCCCCTCAGACTTAATTACTCGAGTATTAAAGAGCTCACTCGTGGCCAATTATGCAACTACACATTCACACAACTTTTTTTTTTCCTTTTTTTTCTTTTTTTTTCTCTTTTCTCTTTTTTTTATGTATGCAATCTGGAATGAGAATTCTCAATTCCAACCCTAGACTACTCATAAAAATATGAGCCGGCTACTAGCCATTTGACACCTAGCCATTATTAATAACAATTAGCATGAAATTCCTGGTTTCCCCCAAACTTAGACTTTAGTGCTCCTACGCCATCAAGGGAATAACGAAAATTCTAAATATAATCAAGTGATTAAATCTAAAACAACCAAACAAGCATGACCTCAACCTAGCCCAAAAGCAAACAATGAGTCTGTGTAAAGGTTTTGTTCCCGTAACATGCACGTCAATTTCATAAGAACTATAAATCAAACCTCTATTCATCATTACCACACTCAATTAGACATCTACCTACCAATCAGAATTAGCTCGTTCTAAGGGATAATGAAAAATGCATGCCATGAAAATGCAACTATTATGAACTCACATGATATACGAACATAAAAACAGAATGTCCTATATGAAACAAACGTAGATATCATGAACATAAATGCATAATTTACTACTAATATGCAAAGCATGAAATCCTACATGAACACAATGACTCAAAATCACAATATATACACTACTTATCCCTCAAACCACCCCCAAACTTAAAATATTCAATGTCCTCATTGAATGGAAGTAAATACGAGGGAAAGTAGAAAACATACCAGTATACAACAATGCTTGGGTTGCCTCCCAAGAAGCGCTTCTTTAACGTCAATAGCTTGACGTTACTTCTAAGCCTCCATTAAGGATGATAATAGTTTGCCTGGACCTCTCTTCGTGAGACTTCATCGTCATCACGGCGGCACACTTTCTGCCCCTTCTCCTCGCTTGGCCTATTCGTATAACAAATATGTCCTATTCCAATGCCTTCATCAGCTGACCCAAAATCTGTCAATTTGTAGAACAACACACCTTCGCGGGCTTCGGTTGAATATAATAGAGGAGGATAGATGTAAGTTTCTGAAGCCTTTGGGTCCTCAAAAAGAACTTCCTCCATTGGCTCTAATGCGCTACCTCCATCTTTAAACTCTGAGTCAAGTAGAAGACCTGCATCTTTCCCATGTTCTTCAGCCTCTTGGTACGCACATACCAATTTTTGAAATTTGTGCAGCTCAACAGTGTCTATCCCAAATAGTGCCCTTTCCAAAGCATCCACCTCACCAGCATGATCAAATTCCTCACATGGCTTGTGATCGCTCACCTCACCTTGGAATTTGTCTTCTTCGATTAAGCATGCAGTACCTTGCTCCAAGTCACCGTTATTTTCTGGAATTGCCTCTAATATGCATTGTTGTTTCTCTTGTTCCAAGGCACTCAAAATTTGAGCAAGTAGTGTCCCCATAGATTTGGTAGACTCCTCATAACTCTTTGCAAACATCCTAATCTCCTCCATAACATCAACCTCATCTGACTGAAAAGTAGGAGTAGGTTGCTGATGTTGAAACTCTTCACTTCCAAACAAATATGACCTATCTGGAACATCTTGCTGGTACTGTTGAGGATGGTATGGAAAATATGGTTGTTCCTCATAAGTGACATATGGATCAACTTCTTCGTAGTAACAATATTGTGAGGAATCATGAACGCCCAAACACCGCTCACATTGATAAGGCATGGATGTACTCGAATATGCCCACCATGGCAACTCCTGACCTGCCATCTGAAACACACAAAACTAAACAAGATAGGTGAGAGAAAAAAAATCTGAGTCAGTGAACTCTAACGACCACTATTGACAAGCACATAAACCAAAAATAAAACACCGATGATTCCCCGGCAGCGGCGCCAAAAACTTGTTTGCTAATAACGCGCAAGCGTACACGGTCACAAGTAATATATGAATAAGTCGAGTTCGTTCCCACAGAGATCTGGTTATGGTTTTAATTCAGTAGATGTACCTATGCAACAATGTATGATTATTATTCACTGCTAAGACAATTAACAAATTGGAGTTTGATTAACTAAAAATTAACTAAGAAACAAATTAACAAACTAAGAATTAACTAACTAACGAGAATTTAAATCTAATTACTGCTGCAAGAGAAAGCATGGAATCCTAACTTCATTAAATACTTTGCTTAGATCTGACGCCTTTAATCACTATATGCAATGGTTATGATATCTGATCGGACAACACGAAACAAGTATACGCTACTTCTCAGTATACGAATACCAAACTAAACATACATCCACAAAAGAGATAGAAGATGAATAGACACCAATTATGCTTAGACCCTATATATCTATAGAATTTGAAAACATAACGGTTGAAGAACAAGTTATCCATTAAGATCACACAGGGCAATATAAGTATTTTCATCTCATACTACGAATCATGTTGATAAACAATCATGAACCTATGCTAGCATGGCAAGTTCTAAATCTCAAGATCCACTTTCACTTCACAAGAGATTAACAAATTAGATGTTAGCTACGCATCTAGCAATTAAGCACAACCATACGAGGATATCAGATATACATCACACACAGATCTTTAAAGCAATCAAGATACTAAAGCTCCATAAATAAATCCGTTAGAATCCCATGACAACGATTAGTTCACAATCGAACCTCTCGTCATCATGGGATCTAATGAAACCATGATAAAAACAAAGTATGAAAATATACAAATAAAACTAAGCAATTGATATGTAATGGTTCTCTCCTAATGATACAAATTACAAGGGTTGGATGTGTTTATATAGGCTCTAGAAGTCTTGCCCACCAAGCAATTGCCGTTTCAGAGTTGGAATAGAAGATTGACAATTTCCGTTCTTGAATGAGAATAGAATTGCAAATTCCATGTATAGATCTGATTCTGGAATGTTCTAGCCGCCCAGAGAAATTACCATACTTATTAGAAGTAGGAATTATAGCAATTTCCTTGTCAAAGTTGAATTTCTGCAGCTCGGCACATAATACGTTTCCTAAACTGATTCGGTTTTGAAGGAAAATTCGTAGCTGACTTTTCTTAAGTATTTATGGAACGTTCCAATCATAATTGGACCTCTAGACCACCTTAGAATGATAGAGAATCTCGTTATCTTCGCGTGGACTGCTTACGGGCCTCAAACGGACTTCTAGAACTCAAGATATGGCCAAAACAGTAATTTTCAAGATTTTCCGCACGCAACCTGCGCCCAGCAGTCTGTTTGTCGCGCAGCCTGCGCGAACCACGCGCAACCTGCCCGTGCAACACCTGTCCCATATTGTAGAAAATCTCCCAAGCTTCGCGTGGGCAGTAAGATCGCTGAAAACGGACTTCTAGAACTCCAGATATGTCCAAAACAGTGTAGACTGCGCAACTGTCTCAGAAATCCGAATTTCAATCAATTAATTCTCCAAAAACGATAGAAGCATCCACCTTAATCAACATTCTCGTAAATCTGCACAACTAAGCAAAACACATCAAAATTACAACAAACTTGAGCCCAAGACAATCAATTTAAGCCGATATGGAACGCTCCAAGTGGATATAAATCCACTTATCAACATGGCTAATCAAGAGCTTAATCTTGACTTTGAACTACCTTCTAGGCATGTTCATTTCTCCCTTGAGAATGAAGCTGAATTAGACCCAAATTCAGTTAACCCACACTCTACACCATTCGTTCCAATTAGACCTTTCAGACAAACAAAAGCCAAAAAAATAGCCTTGCAAGAATCCAAGAAATGACCCTTGGAAACTGGAGTTAGTGGTAGTTCTGAGAATGTTGAGGGAGAAACTGCACCTGGTGCAGCAAATAAGGATGTTAGTAAAAGTGAACCCACAATGGTTCCTCTTGAGTCTAAGAAGAAGAGAGATAAGAGGGACAAAACCACTGTCAGCCACCCCTCAGTCTCACAAAAGGCTGTGGAGGACAAAAGGGAATCAAACACATCCCTAGGTGCTTCTTCTCAACAAGAAGTATCTATTGAAACTGGCCTGTCTCCCAAGGCATCCTGTAAAGAGTTAGCACAACCTCATGTACTCACTCATGAGGAGCCTACACTTGCAGAAATGGACATGGAGTTAGGGCACAGTGAGGGTCATGAAACTTCTACTCTTGATGTTCCACAAGTTATCTCTGTGGAACAGCCAGAAATCTCTTCTATACCATCACCTTCTTTATTCTTTAATCCATCAATTGTTTCTTCTCAACAACCTAGAGAAGGGGACAGTCCCAACCCTTCAGGTTTTGATCATCCATCTCAAGTCATGGATGAGCCCCCATCAAGTGGTCCACAAGAACCCATTTCTCAAATTGAAATGGATACCACTCCCTTAAACACTGAGCTAGATCAAGATGGCAATCTGCCAGAAAATGAAACAGCCAATATCTTGGTCGACCTCCAAAAAGCAACTGACCTTCAGGAAGTTACTGTCACAGCCTCAGCTGCTGTTAAAGACACCACAAAAGTTGCTGTCAACCCACCTGTGGACAGTAACATTTTGGGCAAAGATGCTGTCACCTCTGCACAGGTTGATCAAGATTCAGTAATTGTTGAAGATGCTTCTGATAATGATCATGTGCCAATCTCTACTTACAAAAAGGTAAGGCTTAATGACCTTTTAACCCTCAAAGTTTCCACTGATATACGCATCAGCCCTCAATATTTCAAAACGTTCCTTTTAACCCTCGAAGTATCCATAAAGGTCCTAATAACCCTTAAACCGGTACAAAAAATAAAAAATAAAAAAATGGTATAACTCGGATGGGCAAAAGAGACATTTCACAAACCGATACCGAGGGTTAAAAGGTATACTTTAGATACTTTGGGGGTTAAAAGGTATATTTTAGATACTTTGGGGGCAAAAAGGTATAACTCGTACAAATGAAGTTATTCTAGAAAAATGTCACAACAATGTCCATCCGATACCTTTTTATCAATATTGAGACGCAATATTGAGACGCAATTCTTGGATCCATATCTGAATTTCATAGGTAAGTTCGGGCAGCGTAGATTATTCATACTGCGAGTTGCCATGATAAATATTATTGATCCATAATATATAAATGTTGTGCTTGTAACATTCAAGGGTATGTGGATAACATTGAGTCTCTTCATAGTTTATTATGTAGTCATGACTAAATGAAATTCCTAGGCATGTAATTTCACTTAAATGCACAATTCCAGCTATGATGCATTGTAGAAATACTTGTTTTAGTTTAATCCTAAGATTAAATTAGAATCAAAATTTTGTATGGAAATAAAGCAGTCGCTGAAATTGGTGCGAGTATATAAATTATGGGTGTAATGGAACTCCTAAAATTAAAATCATAAACACTTGTGATACTAGAACAAGGACCCTCCGGATTACCAATCTACTAGTAGTAGTCAACTGCTATTTCATTGTGTTTATCTTCCACTTTTTTCTTTCACTTTGTAAAAGTGAATAAATAATACAAGAGTTCATTGGTGACTAGGTAAGTGAGTTATTATTTATTGTTATTATTGTACACCTCAGCTGCTAATCTACATGAATAATGTGAATTGGCATGTTTAGTCCTAATGTTATTCAAAAACCTTCTAGTAGCTGACTAGCTTGTTTATATATGCCAAGTTTATATTCTGTCAGAAAGAAATTATTTATCATGATTATTAGAAATGGTTTAGAAGCACTTGACCTTTGGTTATTAGTTCTTTTTAAGTTGAAGTAATCAGCTAAACCTATATAGTTGCTCAACGTCGCCTTGCGGTGCCGTCTCGCATTTTAAAATATGAAATTTAAAATTATAGCCGGACTAAAAAAGAATTATATATAATTAATTTCAAATATTGAGCTATAAATTTATATATATAAAAAGAAATTATCCCATCATATTTGTTTATCGATATAAAACTCTAAACGATGAGTATTCAATATCTATATTCAATAATCATCTTCATAAATTTTATTAAATATCTATATTTAATTCAATGAGTTTTAATTGAAATGTCATCCAATAAGGTGTAGTAAAAATATTATTATTGCAATTTTGATAATTATTCACTCAATATAAGTTAATATTCTTATGTACTATAACATTATTCGATAGTCGCCATGAAAAAAAGTTATTATTTTAAAGGAAAATCATATCATGAATAAATTAAATTATTGAGAAATAAATTTTTTAAAAATAAATAGAGTACTTCTACCAAGTATAAATATTAAACGGTGAAAACACTACTACTACTACTACTACTACTACTACTACTACTACTAAGTATAAATATTAAATTTTTGATGACATAACTTATTTCCCTCATGTACTGTACACTTGTATAACATTTTCTGAGGTATACCTTTTTGCCCCCAAAGTATCTAAAGTATACCTTTTAACCCCCAAAGTATATAAAGTATACCTTTTAACCCTCGGTATCGGTTTGTGAAATGTCTCTTTTGCCCATCCGAGTTATACCGTTTTTTATTTTTTATTTTTTATACCGGTTTAAGGGTTATTAGGACCTTTATGGATACTTCGAGGGTTAAAAGGAACGTTTTGAAATATTGAGGGCTGATGGGTATATCAGTGAAAACTTTGAGGGCTAAAAGGCCATTAAGCCAAAAGGTAAAATCTAAACCTTCTCTTTCAATGCATGTAAGTACTACTCATACCCATGCATCTAGGATGGGTGAGGGAGTGCAAAAGAAAAGAGAGATAAAAGAAAAGAGAGGTGAGCATAAAAATGAAAGGCAGCCAAATGAGCTGGCAAAAGGAGAGGGACTTGAGCATGTCCAGAGTGAATTTGAGGGAACCCCACACAAAAAGGCACTAGGCCTTGAGAGTCATTCTGTGAGGAGTGATGGGATCACTTAGAAAAACAATGAGAGTGTGAGACACCCCACAGCCTCCTTGCATCAGTCTTTTCCTTTCTCAACAAAAAGGTTAAGGTCTGATGGTCCTTCTAAACAAGCTGAATCAAGGTTAAAATCCCTTGAGGACAGATGTGCATCCATGGAAGCTAAACTTGATGCTCTGTCCGCCATGGTAGCTACTGGCTTTGCTGAGATTCAACAAAATCTGATATCATTTTCTGCTATCCTTAGTGCTGTCAATTTAACTAAGGGAGAGAAAGTGGTAGATTAGAATAAAGTGCAAAATCAGAATACTACAAGTCTAGTAGAGAAGGAGACACAAGGTGGAGCAACAAGCAAGGGTGAGTCTAGAAGAGAGGGGGAGCAAATCGAAGAAGATGGAGATGGAAGTAAGGGGGAGCAAAATGAAATTATACATTTGGTCTGATGGAAGTGAATATAGTCCAGAAGAGGCAGAAACGATGATGGTTAGCTACATGGAGAGTACTTTGCAGAACAAAGATGAAGAATTCAGTGCATTGGTGAATAGTGCCATAAAAGAGGCAGGAGGAGTATATACAAAACTGTCACCAATACAGAAGGACAAAATAACAAGTATCTCTGTGAAGGTGAATCTGGAGAAAAGATGGGCAGTTGATGTTTATCTGAAAACTGGCATCTCTATATTCATTACAATGCAGCTAGTGCAGAGTCTGCAAGCTAGAGTGCTGAATGCCATGGGAACGAAAGTGAAAGCAAATTCTACAATCTTCAATAAAGATTTGCTAGCACAAATTAAAGGTCTTGTTGAAGAAAAGCTACCAGAAGTGATTGAAGAACCCTATGGTATTTGCTACAGAACAACCACAAGTACATGAGCTAAAAGGATTGGATTTCTGATCCTAATTGAAGAACCCAGATTGCACACTAACACAATCATGGGAGTGCTAAAATAGATCCTCAAATCTAAGATAAACAGAGACAAAGTTAAGGTTTTCAAAACAATTCACAAACTGCTGGCAAAGAGAGATGAAAGTCTTAGCTCTCAAGTGAAGAAATTGATTTCTGAAGATAATGCCAGAAGAAGTGAGAGTGGTGGAAGCTGCACATATGATGACACCCTTGATGATGATGATCTTGATTGCACTGGAGGATCTGGTACAACTGGAAGTGGTAAAGAAACTGCTAAGATTACTGCAAGTCAAACTCAGGAGGAAGCAAATGAAGAAGCTCCTAAGGATAATAAGAAAGATGCTGAAGCTAAAGATGAGGGAGAGACAGACATTCTTGACACACTGGAAGGAAGTATCTTAAGATTTGTTATTGACTATTTTGCTGCTGAAAAAGATACTGTCGATAAGGAAGCTGTCAGGAATGGTGAAGTTACTGTCGAAGAAGCTGCTGTCAAAGAAGACACTGTCATGAAAGACACTGTCAAGAGCTTAAATGAAGAAGCTGTCACAGGCAAATCTGTCAAGACATCCAAGTCTAGGAGGAAAAAACAAAGAGCAAAAGCCTGGCGTACAATTCCAAGAAAGGGCAAGACAAAGGCTGCAGCAAGGAGAAAGAAGCATTGAGTGATGTTTCTTAAGAAGCCTATTCGAAGAAGAGAAACAAATAGCTTCGAAATCCAGAAGGAAGCTGCGACATGAGATATCACTTCAGTCAAATTGGAGCTGGATAATTCTAAGGAATATGCATCCAGATACATTCTTTGGAAAGATAAAGCAAAAGTCATGTTTGTTGAGAAGGACTTCACTATGGTGAATATGTTGACAATAATAGACAGATACACTCTCAAACAAACATCACAAGAAGTAAGGCGTAGAGTCAATTACTTCGTGCTTGAAAGAATGGTGGAGCTTATGGGGACATATGAAAATGTTCCTAAGAAAGCCATGGAACACATCCAAAAGTACCATGCTGAAAGATATGCTGAATTTTATGAGAGATATGGTGACTGAAGAAACATCGATGATGCGAATGAGGATGTGAGTATAGTTGAGGAAGAACTTGTGTCTAAGTATGATTGGAAAGAAAGGATGCCCTCCTATACACCTGAAGCTATGGCTGCCTATGAAGCCGAATTAGCTGCTGAAGCTGCTAGGAGAAAAGCTAATTTTGGTAAACAGACTGCTGAGGTAGTGGAAGCTGAGCTGAAAGAAAAATGCAAGAAAGTCAACAAGATGAATAGTGAAGCTCCAAATTATCAGCCATGTGCACTGGAAAATCCTCTCAGGATCACAGATGGCAAAGAAGAAATCTATGCAGATTGTTTTTACAAGCCGAGGACCAGTGTACTGAAAAGTCTATACTGGAAAGTTGTTGGATCATCTCACAAACTGGAAATGCTGTGTGCATGGGAATTGGAAGTTATTTTTGATAGTAGAAGAGATGAAGATCCAAAACTTGACAAAAACAGAAGAGTGACCTTGAATTCTTTCCCTGGTAGAAAATTCAAGATTGAGAACAACATCTTGAAATTCAGAACTTACACTTATGGTTTTGAAACATGGTTTGATCTGAAAGATGTTCAGTATGTCTCTTCTAATCAAATCCAATAGTACATTGATGAGATTGAAGATGATGCTATATCTGTTGATGAAAAGAAGCTAGTTCAAGATCTCAGAAAGTACTTGGAAGAAGCTCTCCACAGAAAGAGAGAAAACAGATAGAACATGAAAGCTTAATAACAAGATAAGTAAATCTCATATCTACTCAACCTCGAGGAGTACTTGTTTTCCTTTAGATCATTGTCCTATGTAATGCTAAATGCTTGGAAATGCTCTAGAATCCTATTCTGATCTATGTTAGTTAAGTTGTCAGCGTGCTTGTATTGAGAATTTGTTGTTATTGTCCATAAAAACAAATTGGGGGAGATTGTTAGGATTTATGGGTGATAGCGTAGAGACAACTTAACTAGTACTTAGTTTATTTGTATAGCCTATGTAGAACATACTGTCACAGCCAGAGTGTGTTGTAATCGAATATTTTCTGTAATGTAATAAGTATGTATCTTGGACGAAGTTCATTGATATGTTCAATCCTCAAGAGAATACATCAGTTCGACAACAATAATAAAGTTACTGTCAATACATTGATGGTAACGGTACAAGAAGACTGCATGTTGCAAAGTCACGACAACAAGTTTCATTTGACAGCAACATTGGCTGAAGCAGGGGACAACAACATTATCACACTAGACAGCAAGTTTGGAGTTCCGACAGCAACATTGGCGGGAGTTCATACCGTCAACTACTGAATATTCCTTTGACAGCAAACTTGGCGGCAAGGGTTACTGTCTCACTGAATTATTTGATTTGGGGATTTTCTCTCAGTCAAACCCCCGTGACAGTTTAGATGTTCGAGAAACAGACTTGTTGCTATTCGTCAAAAATTGTAGCGGACCTGCAAGACTATGACAAAAGCTTGAGAGATCACAATACAAGGCTCGACAATTCAAAGAGTATGACAAGTCTGCATCTACTAGAATTGTTATAGCTAATTTTGGAAAGAACCCAGAATGCCTTATGCTTAAAGATAACTCTGTTTGTATAGCATTTTAGGAAAGGTCACATGTGTGGGAAAATTGTGAGGAGCTGTCACTTGAAAACGACAACAGCTCCGCCACCCATGTGACAAAGTTGCAAAAGGAAGATTAGTCTATATAGAGACACATCTCTTATTCTTTCTGTAAGCGATTCTCACAAGAAGTCGAAGCTTGCGAAAATCATTTTTCTCGAGGTTGTAGCAACACATTACAAAATAAATAAAACATTTATTTTGTGAGAACATCTTGAATTACTACTTGTGTTTGCAATTCTTATGTTGATAGTTTACAATCTTTATCATTGTTGTTGAGCTAAAGATTTGAAATTATCTATATTGCATTCAATCCCCCCTTCTGCAATATACTTTGTTTGACATCGTTTTAAAAGTGTTTAAATTTTCTTGAATTCTTTTTAAGGCGTTTTTGGTATTAAGGGGACTAGTCTATAACCACGTTGCTTTAAATGTTTTATTTATAAAAATTAAAATTTTTATAATAAGGTAAAATATATTATTATGCGATTAATATAATGTTAATTTTAATTATAGTTTAAGAATTTATGTAATAAATTTTAATTCAAATATAGTATTAATTTGAAATTTAGGTTAATATTATAATAATGACTTTAAGAGAAAAGTTTAGTGAATACCGTGTTTTAAATGGAGACCTAGAGACCAACTATGAACGGTTATTAGGGGTGTAAATGAGCCGAGCCGAGCCGAACTTTAAAATGTTCATGTATTGTTTGTTAAGAAATTATCGAACTCGAACTCGAGCTCGAACTTAAATCGAGCCAAAAAATGTGTTTGGGCTCGGTTCGTTAAGAAAAAATGTTGTTCGCGAACGGTTCACGAACTACTCATGAACATATCTCATGAGCTTACTCACGAACTTTTACTTCGAACAACTCATTAACCTTGTTCACGAGGTTGTTCACGAAATTGTACTAACGAACAAGTCTTAAATATTGGAGAAACATATTCTTATTAATATTTCACGAAAAACTTGTAATATATTTAAAAGTTACTTAATTTTTTTTGTAAATCGTAAAAAATTATCGATTTTTTTACAAAATAATGTAACTTAAATTAAATTTATATTTTGTAAACTTAAAATATTACTGATCGTTACTGTCATCATAATCATACAAAAATACTAGTTTTTTACATAAAATCTATAAAATATCATATTTATACAAAAATATTAGTGTTTTTACATAAAAACTACAATCTTATATGTAAATTTTGACATAGATTATACAAAACAATTAATAATGTAATTAACAATTATTATTATTATTATTATTATTATTATTATTATTATTATTATTATTGTTGTTGTTGTTGTTGTTGTTGTTGTTGTTGTTGTTGTTGTTGTTGTTGTTGTTGTTGTTGTTATTATTATTAAAATTAATCAAAATTATAAAATACAATTATAATATCTAACATATAAGATATTCTAATTAATGGCGTACAATTAATAAGAGTTTCTAAAGTTTATATTCTAATAATCAGACATATATTATATGTACGAGATTATTTATCGAATTTGTTTATGAATCGCTAACGAACTCATATACCATATACCGAGCATGTTAACTAGCTCAATTATCGAACTTATTCACGGACAAGTTCATGAGCTATGTTCACGAGCCAGTTCACGAACTATGTTCATGAGCACGTTAATCGATCTTGTTCGCGAGCTATCGATTCGAACTTTACTGTGATCAAGTTCAGCTCGTTTATAAATCAATCCTTAAAATCATGTTCAAGATCGACTCATTTATGAATCGAACCGAACCCGAACCGAGCTTTTTTCGAACCGAACGCCGAGCCGTTCGCGAGTGTATCGGTTCATTTACAGCCCTAACGGTTAGATTCTATTGATGGTCCAGATTTTGTACACCATATATACCTACATATATATCCATATCCATACATAAAAACCGTTAAAGTATGTATGCACTTTCTTTTTACCTACCGTTAAACTGTTAAAGTACATATAGATTGTCTGTACTTTCTTTTTCATGGTAAGATCTGCTTTACTTTTTCTACTATCATTCATTTCGCAACACCATTTCTGATGTCAATTCTTTTACATAGTATATTAAAATTATTTTTTTCTCAATTTCTTTTCATTTCCAAATCATTATTCTGCATATGAAAGATCTTATTATGCAAAATAAAATATGCATAAAAAATTTGCAAATTATGTTCTACAAATATACATATTTTATCCAAATTAAATTATAAAATATAGATTATAAAGCTTGCATAGCTGAACACTGAATTTGCAGAATATGGTTCTTGTTTTGCAGGACAAAGTATGTAGATCGCAGGATATAGTGTGATTAACGACTTGCGGAACATGTATTATGGTGATGAAAAACATGATTAATTTGTTAAAAAAAAAAATTGTCGTAAGTGGGTAAATTAAATTTTAACCTGTAATTCATCTTATGAGGATATTGCGGTAATTTTTTTATAATTTAAGGATTAATTTAATATTTTTTAAATAATTTTGGAAATTAATTTTTTAATTAGAATGACTGATTGCAGTCAAATTTATAAATATGACTGTTTTCAGTCGAATTTAATTTTAAATATTTTGGCAAAATTTAGGCGGGAATTTTCCCGCTTAAACTTAGTTTCACGAGGATTGCTGACCTGGCAGTAAATTCGACTGGTTGCAGTCAAATTTATAAATTCGACTGTTTGTAGTCAAATTCATAAATTCGACTGTCTAGGTTATGCCCTCGAATTTATAAAAATGATTGCTTTCGATCAAAAATAAGTCAACATATTTTTTTGAGCGTTATAATATTCAACATGCGCTATCTTTTATTTATTGATTTTTTGTAAAAACTTTTAAAATATATTAATCTTAACATCTGTACAATTGGATCTATCAAGTTTTAATTTTAACAAATCTAAATTACTAACCCCTCAAACCCCTAAACACAAACCTTAAACCCTACATTTCAATCATTCAATAACAAAACATCGTATTGGTAAAGTTTTTTTTTTTTAACTCACACTATTACGATCTCTCATCATTTTTATTGAATACAATATGTTATCAAAGTGTACTATAAAATAAAATCATAATTTTTAAAATTGGTTATTATTTTTTAAAATTTCCAAACTTCTTAACAGATATAAAATCAACACTTTATTTACATTTGTTAAAAAAAAATTTCGTAAGTGGGTAAACTAAATTTTAACCTGTAGTTCATCTTATGAGGATATTGTGGTAATTTTTTATATTTTAAGGATTAATTTTATATATTTTTAAATAATTTTGGAAATTAATTTTCTAATTAGAATGACTGACTGCAGTCAAATTTATAAATATGACTATTTTCGGTCGAATTTAATTTTAAATATTTTGGCAAAATTTAGGCGGGAATTTTCCCGCTTAAACATAGTTTCACGTGGATTGCTAACCTGGCACTAAATTCGACTGATTGCAGTCCAATTTATAAATTCGACTGCTTGCAGTCAAATTTATAAATTCGACTGCCTTAAAATTTAGGCGGGAATTTAAGCGGGAAATAAATTCGATTGGTTAAATTCGATCAAACCTCTAAATTCGACTGCTTAAATTCGACCGCTCTTAAAATTGACAAAATGCAGTCGAATTTATATTTGAC
This sequence comes from Saposhnikovia divaricata, assembly GCA_036435485.1. NCBI lineage: Eukaryota > Viridiplantae > Streptophyta > Magnoliopsida > Apiales > Apiaceae > Saposhnikovia > Saposhnikovia divaricata. The sequence continues at coordinate 136,877,707 of CM071595.1, forward strand.
CATTAATTAATTGGAGTTGACCCTAAATTCGACTGGATCCGATCAAATTTGTACAGTCAAATTTAGCCGAATTGTATTGATTTCCGAAAATACTTCGTACAATGTAAGCTTTTGGCCTAAAGAGGCTATCCTAACAAGTAGTAAAAACATAAAATGCTGATCCTGGAATTACTAGCTAAATTTATAATATGGGGATTGCTTCTAATATGAAACACATTAAAAAAATTTGTTGGGAATCGTATTAAAAGTGTTTAAATTTTCTTGAAATGTTTTTTAAGGCGTTTTTGGTATTAAGGGGACTAGTCTATAACCACGATGCTTTTAAATGTTTTATTTATAAGAATTAAAATTTTTATAATAAGATAAAATATATTATTATGCGATTAATATAATGTTAATTTTAATTATAGTTTAAGAATTTATGTAATTTTGGTCAAAAAAAAAAAGAATTTATGTAATAAATTTTAATCTAAAGATAATATTAATTTGAAATTTAGGTTAATATAGTAATGACTTTAAGAGAAAAGTTTAGTTAAGACCGTGTTTTAAATCGAGACCGGGAGACTAATTATGAACGGTTAGATTATATTGATGGTCTAGATTTTGTACACCAAATATACCTACATATATATCCATACATAAAAGCCGTTAAAGTATATATGCACTTTCTTTTTACCTACCCTTAAAGTACATATAGATCTGTCTGTACTTTCTTTGTCATTGTAAGATCTGCTTTACTTTTTCTACTACTCCCTCTGTCTCATAAAACTCTTCTCATTTTCCTTTTCGGGACATTCAAAATACTCTTCCCCTTTCTATTTTAGGCCATAAAATAATTATATTCTATACCCACTACTCCACCCACTACTCCTTAAAATAATATAAAATACCCACTATTCCACCCACTAACCCTTAAAAACAATATTCAATACCCACTATTCCATTCACTACTCTTTAAAAACTATTTTTTCTTAAAACCCGTGTTTTTCCCTAAATGAGAAGAGCTTTGCGAGACGGAGGGAGTATCATTCATTCCCTTACACCATTTGTGATGTCAATTCTTTTTCATAGTACATTAAAATTATTTTTTTTCTCAATTTCTTTTCATTTCCAAATCATTATTCTGCATATGAAAGATCTTATTATGCCAAATAAAATATGTATAAAGAAATTGCAAATTATGTTCTGCAAATATACATATTTTATCCAAATTAAATTATAAAATATAGATTGTAAAGCTTGCATAGCTGAACAATGAATTTGCAGAATATGGTTCTTGTTTTGCAGGACAAAGTATGTAGATCGCAGGATATAGTGTGATTAACGACTTGCGGAACATATATTATGGTGATGAAAAACATGATTGAGGTGTCTGGGATAATGAACCGGATGGATGAAAAGTAATCAAAAGAAAAATGATGTAGTAATTTATATAGATCTAGGTGATTTTTTAAATAGAATATTATATATGCAAATGTTATCCAGCTGTTAATACACGAGGACTTTAGATCTCCAATTAATATATTGGGTCTCCACATAACCCAATTCATGATTTAATATTATTATAATAATTTTTAATATTATATTTAAGTAGATGGATAACCAAAATATGGTGCAAATAAAATAATTAATGAGATTAAAATGAATAATCAAAATATGTGATGCCAATCAAACAATAAATTATATTTTATTAAAGTTACTATAATTTAATGTGAAATTATTTATTATTATTAATTATTAATTACTACTATAATTTAATATGGATTAGACTAAATGTCTTGTATGCAATCAGACAAGTAGAGAAGTTACGAGGTGATATAAAATATGAGTAATGCAAAAAGGACTGATAGTTTCTGAGCGAAACCTTCTTTAATTAAGTAGAGCGTCATTTTTTATTGAAAAATAAAATATATGGTCACAATATGTTCCATTTACCTCATCGGACCAAAACTTTATACTTAAAAAATAAATTTTTGAATATATCAAAAATAAATTCTTAGCAACTTGAATTTTGAACCAAAACTACTCTTATCATAATAGTTATGAGTTAAAGATGATGTTGAAAATGCCTAGCGAAAAAAATATATCTATGTCATATCCTTAAAATGAAAATATTAGAAAATATAATTGATTGTACAGTTGAACAATCAATTTATTTTATAATTTGTGTTTTTATATTAATTTTTTTAAATTAATTCAAATAAAAAATATTTACCTAACCTAACTAAAACACATATAACAATTATAAATTTAATGCATCTAATAATATTTTAATATAAACATATGTTTTAAATAAAAGTAAACATCAATAAACTAGAAAATTATGAACCATAAGTCCTTTGGTTGATTTACTCCCACTCTAGCTCCTTTACGAATTCATTTTCGCCGTAAATATTTATCAAGAATTTGCAATTCTACTAATATAGTACACACAATATTTTTTTCGTAAGTTATTCATTATAAATATCCAAATTTATTGTAGTGCTCTTATAAGATGCTCTAATACTTCCTTGGTTCCGAAATACTTGTTTTGACTTTGAACACTAATTTACCCATAATTTATAAAATAAAATATAGTCATCAGTGACTTTGTTTGATTCGTATTTATGAGTATTTTAATATAATAAAGTTTTTATATTTAAAATTAATACGAAATTGAAGATATTAAGGATTAAAAGTGTGTGTTGGGAAACGTATCAAAAGTAAACAGGAAAAGTATTATGGAATAGATGAGTATAAATTATTGGAAAAGGAATGTCAACATTTTTTGAGCTTGTTACTGATTGCACGGGCATAACTGTGTCCACGTGTGTGTCTGTGTGGAAACGGTTTTGAAAACAGTTTTTTTGGACGATTTCTAGAATTAATACTGTCTTTTTGAATTTCAATTCCCGATGTTGTCAGATTCGAAGAGATATGAATATTATGGTCCACATGGCTTTTTCTATTTTTGTCTTATCTCTTCTTTTATTTTTGTCTTATATCCCGCCGTGATTCATGCCGAGTCCGAAAATTTGCGGTTAAACATATTTAACTTAACTAGTTGATAAAGCCGCGCTTCGCTGCGGCGTTACAATATTTTTTAAAAAATTCAATACATTTACGTTATATTATAATATTAATATTAAATTTTTATAATTAAATAATCTTCTCTAATGAATCAATTTCTTATTAAATACGATTCTTTCGATTGAGTCGCTCTCTCGTTAAAACGGAAATCCCAACTTCTTAACATATATTATAAAGACTTATATAATATTTTTTATCTATAAAATCAAATCGTAAAAATAAAAAAAAATTATGACTTCAGTATCAAATTCTTAAAGCTAATACAATCTTTTCTAGCGAGCCGTCTTCCCGTTAAATACGTTTCGAGCCGCTCTTATTTGAAACCGAAATTCTAACTTCATTATATAAAGAGAGTAAATTCCAATTTTTATATTCTTTAAACTTTCTAATATTTATGGAGTTTTAAAAGATGAAAATACATCTTATATTTTCTGTATATTATAGATATTCTTGTATTTATTTACAGTTTTCGCATGGGAATATCTTTCTGTTATGTTAACATATCAAAAAAAAGTTAAAACACTAAGACTTTTCGTTACGGGAATAATATTACATTTATGGATATATTTTTGTAATATAAGTATAATTAAATTGTATAAAAAAGTTAAAATAAAAGATTTCTAGGAAAAAGATGTATAGTTTTAAAAAAAATCGTATAAAACGTTTCCACCGTCCTCATATTCTACTTCCAATAAAATATTTTATTTTTTGTATTAATTATATATTTAAACATCTTTTATACGGTCTTATTTAATGAACCGTTTTCTTGTTAAACACAGTTATTACTATTGATTCGCTCTCTCGTTAAGACCAAAAACCTAACTTTTACACATATTACTTGTATGATAATGTTTATCCATAAAAATCAAATCCTAAAAATAAAATATAATTTATAACATCATATGATATTTTAATAGCTAGTACAATTTTTTATAGTGAGCCGTCTTCCCGTTAAACACGTTTCGAGCCGCTCTCGTTTGGGATCTAAATTCTAACTTCATTACATATTATTGATGATACTTATCTTACAGAACAATTTTTTTCCTTGAAATCAAAACCTAAAAAATAGAGTGAATTCCAATTTATACTTTCTCTAGATTTTCTAAAATTTTTGGAGTTTTAGAAAATGAAAACACATTTTATTTTCTCTTTATTTTATAGATACTCCTGTATTTATTTAGGATTGCTGCATGAGATTGTTATTTTACTCATTGTTCTTTTATTATATTAACACATCAATTCTTTTCTTTTTAAATACGGTGACTTTTTTCATGACAATAGTATTGGATTTATTAATAAATTTTCCTAATATAAATATAATTAACTTATATAAAAAATATATTTTAAGAAGATCGTACTTTCTATAAAATATTTAATTATATGTCTGCTCTATATATTCAAACACCTATTCTAGTTCTAGTAGAACTTTTATTTATATATTTTTTCTATAAATTCGAACTCTTATTCTCTATAAATTCGAACTCCTATTCTACTTCCAATAGAACTTTTAATCGTATGCCTTATAAATACTTATTATACTTCCAATAGAACTTCTAATCATATGTCTTTCCTATAAATTCGAACTCTTCTCCTTTATAAATTAGAACACCTATTAGTTCTAGTAGAACTTTTATTTATATATATTTTCTATAAATTTGAACTCTTATTCTCTATAAATTCGAACTCCTATTCTACTTCCAATAGAATTTTTAATCGTATGCCTTATAAATACTTATTATACTTCAATAAAACTTCTAATCATATGTCTTCTCTATAAATTCGAACTCTTCACCTTTATAAATTCGAACACCTATTCTACTTCTAATATGCTAATTGATATTTTTATATTTATTAGTGTTTAAAATTCTAGAAAATTAAAAAAATCGATTGAGACGATATTAGAGCGCCACCTAAACTCCCGTTATCCTCCTTTATATATATATATTGATTACTTAAATGATATTTTTGATATTAGGATAAAAAATTTATATTTTTGTTTAATAAATAAAGAAAGTATTCTATACCTAAAATATAGTTTAGAATCGTAACTGATATGAGGTCCTTTTTCAAATAATTTATATTATATTTATAATTTATTTGATAAAAATTAATGTCAACATCAATATGTAAAACTTTCATTTTTTTTTGTATTTCATAATTTTTATTCATTAATAAGTGACACAAACTATTAAAATTACTCAATCAAAAACTTTAGTCAATTTGCAATATAGTAAATCATTATTTTCCTTCCAAAACTTTAGTGTAATATTATATTGTTTTAAAAGAAAGTGTTAAATATATCAAAAATTTTACCAAAAATTTATGTCATCAATATAATTGATGACTTTTTAATAATAGTATGGAATTTTGCATCCAAACATATGTGTTGGAACCAGATTTCTGCCGAATAATTTTTTCATTTGGACCTGCAAAAGAAGAAGAATGCGAGGGTGTTGACCCCCGATTCACCTCCGGCGTAAGAATATGTATTCCGGTTATTTTTGAGAGATATATGTAAAACATAGAGAGATTGTGTTTAGAGAATACTTGAGTTGTTCTCCCCTGCCTTGAATAGCTTCCTCTCTTATTTATAGTGTAGTTGTGAATCATTGGGAGGTGGAAAAGGTGGAATGAAGTGTCCCACATTATGAGGTGTCAACACCCAATTGGACCGTCTTCGGTCGGATGTGTCATGAGATGATTGGACCGTTGTTTTCACTAATCTTATTAGTGGGCTTCACTTTGGGCTCAAATAAGTGGGCTGGATAGATGGACCTCCAACATGTCCCTGGGCTTCAATCGGGCTTAGCTGGAATGAAGGCCACCTTTTTCGGTCCATCTTCGGGAGGCTCCCTTATGTGTTTGTTGCCTTATGCTTCTTTGGTCGTTTTGTTTACCTTAGCCTGATTTCTGTATAGCTTAATGCTTTTTCGTTTTCGGCTTCGTTCGGCTTAGCATGATTCATGCATCTTGGGCTTCGTTCGGCCTAGCATTGTTCATGCATCTTGGGTTGCGTAGCCTAGCATGATTGTGCATCTTCGGCCGGAGCCTAGCTGTTATTGTCCTTAGCATAATTTTTATTTTTATGCGTCTTCGGACTAGTTTTGCATCTTCGGCCGGAGCCTAGCTGTTATTGTCCTTAGCATAATTTTTATTTTTATGCGTCTTCGGACTATTTTTGCATCTTCGGCCGGAGCCTAGCTGTTATTGTCCTTAGCATAATTTTTATTTTTATGCGTCTTCGGACTAGTTTTGCATCTTCGGCCGGAGCCTAGCTGTTATTGTCCTTAGCATAATTTTTATTTTTATGCGTCTTTGGACTATTTTGCATCTTCGGCCCGAGCCTAGCTGTTTGTTGTCCTTAGCATAATTTTTATTTTTATGCGTTTTCGGACTATTTTTCATCTCCGGCCGAAGCCTAGCTGTTTATTGTCCTTAGCATAATTTTTATTTTTATGCGTCTTCGGACTATTTTGCATCTTCGGCTGGAGCCTATCTGTTTGTTGTCCTTAGCATAATTTTTAGTTTTATGCGTCTTCAGACTATTTTTGCATCTTCGGCCTTAGCCTAGCACGATTATGCGTCTTCGGCCGTAGCCTAGCATGACTATGCGTCTTCGGCCGTAGCCTAGCATGATTATGCGTCTTCGGCCGTAGCCTAGCATGATTATGCGTCTTCGGCCGTAGCCTAGCATGTTAATTTTAATTTTATGCATCTTCGACCGTAGCCTAGCTATTATTGTCCTTAGCATAATTTTTCATTTTATGCGTCTTCGGACTATTTTTGCATCTTCGGCCGGAGCCTAGCTGTTTATTGTCCTTAGCATAATTTTTATTTTTATGCGTCTTCGGACTATTTTTGCATCTTCGGCCGGAGCCTAGCTATTATTGTCCTTAGCATAATTTTTCATTTTATGCGTCTTCGGACTCTTTTTGTTAACCTTAGCATAAATTTTCATTTTATGCGTCTTCGGTCAATTATTGCATCTTCAGCCTTAGCCTAGCATGATTATGCATCTTTGGCCGTAGCCTAGCATGATTATGCGTCTTCGGCCGTAGCCTAGCATGACTATGTGTCTTTGGTATTTAATACCTAGCATATTTCCCCCAGTATTTAATGGATGAATTCATCTAAGTGGTTCACCTATTTTAAATTATGAGTGCCTTGAATGCTAAATGCTTAAAAAGGACACATATTTTGTTCGGTCGGCCTCTAATATGGGTCTGTTTAAGCCTCGTACTAGATTGTGAACATTTAATTGTACTTTGGGCGAACTGAAAACACATTTAAATATGAAATTGGGGGCATTCAGTACGCTTACCGGTAGGGTCGCCGAAGCTTGTATGTCCCCAGCTAACTTGATTCGCTAGGAGACTCTTTCTTTTCTCCCCTTTGGATGCTTCATACTCCTTATCTTCGGAGTCGGAGGTGGTAGTAGTTTTCGTCCTAGCTTTTCGGGGGTGTGATTCGGAGCCTCTAGACTCATTTTCATCTTTGTGTAATTTATTTATTTATTATTTTTTTTTCTCTTCGGCCTTCGGCCACAGCCTTCTTCCTTCGGCCTTCGGCCTTCTTCTTTCAGTCAATGTCTTCTTCGTTCGGCCCAAGCCTTCATTCATTCGGCCAAAGCCTTCATTCATTCAGCCAAAGCCTTCTTCATTCGGCCAAATTCCTTCGCTTCGGCCAAATTCCTTCGTTCGGCCAAACTCCTTTGATCAGCCAAATCCCTTCGTTCGGCCGAACTCCTTTGCTTAGACCAAATCCCTTCGTTCGGCCAAACTCCTTCGCTTCGGCCAAATTCCTTCGCTTCGGTCAAATTCCTTCGCTTCGACCAAATTCCTTCGTTCGGCCGAATTCCTTCGCTCGGCCGAATTCCTTCGCTTCGGCCAAATTCCTTCGCTTCGGCCAAATTCCTTCGTTCGGCCAAATTCCTTCGCTTCGGCCAAAGCAGTTGGTAGCTGGTGATTCAACACAAATCGTATCTCTACGTTCCCACAGACGGCGCCAAATGTTGGAACCAGATTTCTGCCGAATAATTTCTTCATTTGGACCTGCAAAAGAAGAATAATGCGAGGGTGTTGACCCCCGATTCACCTCCGGCGTAAGAATAAGTATTCCGGTTATTTTTGAGAGATATAGGTAAAACATAGAGAGATTGTGTTTAAAGAATACTTGAGTTGTTCTCCCCTGCCTTGAATAGCTTCCTCTCTTATTTATAGTGTAGTTGTGAATCATTGGGAGGTGGAAAAGGTGGAATGAAGTGTCCCACATTATGAGGTGTCAACACCCAATTGGACTGTCTTCGGTCGGATGTGTCATGAGATGATTGGACCGTTGTTTCCACTAATCTTATTAGTGGGCTTCACTTTGGGCTCAAATAAGTGGGCTGGATAGATGGACCTCCAACAATATGCGAATTAAAATGTTTAACAGAAAATGAACCTTTAAATTTCTAGGACCTCTAATAATTATGGTGTCGCCTGGGGTCACCCCATTGCCCAGCCAGCGGACAAGATAATGTGGAGGATGAGGATATGAATTTTTTTTAAAAAATATAAATGATGTTGACAAAATATATTATTTAGATTGATATGATTTAAGTGAACCCAACATCAAAAGGCATGAATCACGATTATATATGATCCATTGGTCCCGAATTCCAATAACAGGTGTGTGGCTGTAAAATATCCGGGCTTTAAGTATTCTAAATGTGTTAGGTAAATATACACCGGAAGTACGGTTCTAAAAATCCCTGATTTTATCGATTAATCCTTTGTAAGTTAATCAACCGATTCGATTTTTTAATCGATTCGATTTAATCGATTCGATTTTTGAAATCGAATCCTCTGTAAATTTATTTAAAATGATATGTTTAATTGTAAATTAGATTAATATATTAAATATTATTATAAAATCCGATTAATCCTCCGATTAATCCCCGATTATCCGATTAATCTTAAATTGATATCTCGACCGATTTATACCGATTACCGATTTTTACAACCATGACTGGAAGTTATAATAGTTCATGTACTTGGCGTCTTGTTTAATAAATCAAATCGGCAAAAATTACTATACGTGAAAGCTGCTACTTTTTTGACCATCTTTAACGTTTTGTACGAGTTCAAGTTATACTGAAAGGATTAAAGAAGGACGATGCCTACCCTAAAAAAAGAATGGGTTAATTATCTGATTGGTCATTGAAGTCAGTCTAGATTATCAAATTGGTCAATGAACTCAAAATGGTCTCAATCAGGTCACTTACTCGACATAAATGTATGGTCTGTTAAATAGTCTTCATTTTTTTGACGGAAAAAGACTGCAGATTGATATAAACGCTTATAACTGCAGATTCACTTAACATTTAAAAAATCCGAGACCATATTTGTGTTACCCAGATTATTCTCATCAAAATAGATACAATATTGATAAGTTTTATTTCAGTTTTTGAAGAAGAGCAATTTTAGTTCTTGAATTTTGTTTTTCGATTAATATAAATCTAGAGCTCATAATGAAAATCTAAACCAATTTTATGAGACCCATAACATCTAGATTAACACATTTTAATTTCACAAAATTTGGTGGAGATTTTTCGGATAAAATTTTGCGGACATTAATTTCCGTCAAAAAAATGAACAAATTGATAATCCAGGCTGACTTCAGTGACCTGATTGAGACCGTTTTGAGTTCAGTGACCAACTTGATAATTCAGGCTGACTTCAGTGACCAATTAGATAATTAACCCTAAAAAAAATAAAAGAATAACGGATTTTTTTGAGAAACTAATGTTTTTTAAAATTAATTTAAACAATTTTAATATAAAAAATTACTAATAAGTAAACAAATTAAAAAAAATAAAAAATAAAAAGAAAATAAGTATACTATCTATCTGTACTATTATTTTAGAAGGAAAATAGGATATAATTGGTTGGTTAGTTAAAACCTTTCTAAAAATCTTATTCAAACCTTCTAAAAAAACAAACTAAAATAAATACTATAATTTACTTAAAAAAATTAAACACATATTTTACATAAATAAATACTCTATCCTTTATATTTCAATCGAAATTAAACTACATGCTCTTTTAATACCGGGCATTCCTTTATTCAAGTATTGGATCATATTATTTTTATTGTGTTCAGCTTTGGGTCCGGGATAATTTTATTCGGATCTAAATCGATCGTGAGGTTTGGATCTCAACCAATATGAACTAGTACCGTATTTCCTCTTTTCAAAATGGGTAGTTCGTGATCCATCCAATATGATCAAATATGATCCACTGACATTGGTATCATTTTTGTTGAACTTTACAAATAGTCATTTATTCTAAAATAAATATAACATTACAAAAACATAATAATCAAGAATTGAAAACTTAAATAAATGATCTATTAGGTATTTAATGATAAATAATTGGGTGAATAACTTGTATTTTTTGAAAATTTGAAGTTATAAATGATAGTATGAAATTATAACATGCTATTCAATTAGAAATGTAATGAATTAAAAAAATAATTTATATTTGGATTTGAACCGAATATGGATCATGAATCATATTCGGGTAGGATCATTTTATTAAGAATAATATAAGACTAATCTGAACGAGTATATATTTGCTCATATTTTATCCGAACTTATTTTTCCACCATATTTTTTTTTGAAAACTTTTCCACCGTATTTAAGTAGTTTATAAAACGAATCTTAGGGCGTGTATCATGTTTTCGAATTCAATAGAAACCGAGATATCAAATAGTAGAGCCCTACGTGGCCCTACTATTTTCTAAAATTTTCGAATTTCATACTCTAGTATCGGAATGTATTTTGATGACTCATGACAATGTGTCCAAAAAAGGACCATCACGTAAAATACCCATAAGCCAAAATTGAAACATTGTGAATTCCAGAAAATATGTGCATGAGGGTGTATTTTTTTATGTGTAAATATATTATACATCATTTCTGTCGGATTTCTGTCGGAGTCATACTATGAAGGAGGACATTTTTTTGACAAATAATTAAAAAGAATTCATTAAAATATTAGAGTCACTAAAGCCAAATCGGGACAAATTGCAAATTCGTCAATGCAATCTAATTGGCAATAAAAAATTAAACTAAACAAATACTCCTAATCGTTTTGTTTTTAAATTGGTTAACATAGCAAATATTCAAATTCTTTTAACTAAAAACGATTACAATGACGTCTGAAGCAATCTACCTTCCAGTAATCCTTAAACTATTTACATCATCACAATTGATCTTCACATAAATGTCACATATACTCCAATGTTCAGAATTTTCAATTACATCAGTTCGAGGAACAATGTCCCCAAAATATGAAAAATCTTTTGTTGTAAAAGGTGACATCTTGCTATATTCACCACCATCTCAGATTGGACTCCCAAACACACAAATACATCAAAATTTAACAAACATCCCAAAAAAATGGGTAATCTAACTAATAACAATGCACAATCTTGATAATTATAAGGAATCCAACAAGATTTCATCCCAAAAAGAATTACATATCATCCAAAATGGATGTTTTTTGGAACTTTTTGAACAAAAACTCGATTTTATTGAAGAAAAATTAGCAAATAGAAGAGATAATGGAAGAATGCAGGTAAAAAACAATGAAAAAAATGAAGATCTAAAGAGTGGATAATGAAATGGGCTAAAACCCTAAATATCAATTATACCAAAATCATAAATACCAAAACTGATCTTAATGTAGTAAAATAAAAATATATCAAAATTGATGGCCATCATTTTTGAAATTATATATGATTTGTTTGAGGACTTAAATTTCACTTGAAAGAGAGCTCGTCAATTAATATGTTTAAAAAAGTAAAAGAATTTAGGTCTCATTTGATATTAGTGTTGGAAATAGTTACAGTTGTTTATTTTTGAAAAAATGGTAAAAAAGTATTTAATAAATTTTAAAAACTGTTTTTGTGAAAAGTGATTTTGACTGAAGTATTTTTAACAAAATAATGTCCCCCTATTTTGAGAAAAGATGCTTTTCGGCTTTTGCCGAAAATTTCTACTAATTTCAACATCAAACCTCATCAAAAACATTATTTTTTAATAAATAATATTATTTTATCAAAAACATTATTTTTAATAAATAATATTACCAAAATATGTATATATCAAAAATAGTACTAAACATTTATTTAATTTTCGCAACAGAATTTAATTTAACATTACTTTTTTCAACAATACAACAATTTTTAACAACAATTTTCAATAAAGCCTTAGACTTGAAATCAATTTCATTTAAACCTGAACATTCAAATTGAAAATCATTACGCTATTCATGTGATTGGAATCCCAAGTAAATTATATTAGTATCATATTAAAAATGCATATATTAGAATTATTTAGTCTAATATATGTATTTTTAAATATATAATATATAAAATTAATCATACCTCGAATTAAATATATATTACATTATTTGAAAGGCAAGCGTTATATTAATTATATTCTTATATATAATTAAGATAAATGATATTATATCAGATTTTTTGATAGTATGATAATTATATGGTAGTATGGTCATCGATGACAAATACAGTTGGATGTAATATTAAAAAATTATTTAATTGATAATAGACAATATTGAAATACTAAAAGTTAAATGTTAATAATTTAAACCAACTGTAATTAGGTTTTCTTTCTAAATTAAGTAAATTTCTCAATGTAAAATGTAACTTTTTTATTTTCAAATTATCACGATATTGAAATACTAAAAGTTAAATGTTAATAATTTAATGATCATTAAATTAAAGAGGATTGTTAAAGTTTTGCATGGACCGTAAAATTGTATAAATCTGATTTTTACAACTCAAGATTAAACAAATTATATTAAATTAAACATGTGAGTCTAATTGATAATAATTATTTATTTATTTATACTCAAATTTGGTTTACTTGTTTCTAAATCTTTTAAATTTAAGAATTCTTTATTTTTTCTCATGAAACATTAAAATATATCAGATAAAAATCAAATTTTACATAAACAAATATTAATAAATATAAATGTTAATTAAGAACAATTAATTTGTTAATAAAATTACAAATCAATTTATACTATTATATAAAAAACCGAAACATTAAAGTTTGGTTGGTCTCTGTTGATTTTATTTATTTACCCTTAACTAATTATACATGTTATTTTACTTAACTATCCGTACCTAATTATTCATAATTACTAATAACTAATAAATTTTCATTTTAAGGCAAAATATGTTAGTTTTTTCTATCTTTCAATAACTAATCAATTTCTTTATTTACGTAAAATACAGTATTTTTTTATTTTATCTAATTAAAATTTTTCTTTTCCTGAAAAACACAATGAATTATTCTATTTATAATTTAAAATATTATCATTACTAATAATTAACCAATTACTCTTTTTTATCTAAAATACTTTACCTTTTTTTTATTATTTTTTATTTTTTGCTAATTAAATATTCAGGTAACTTTATTTAAGTAAAATAAAATAATAATATTATAATAACTAATAACTAACAGATTACTTTTTCCAGCTAAAACATTTCATCTTTTCAATATTTTTAAAATTTATCATTTTCTAAAAATATCACGTACAACATATATATATTTATTACGGAATCATATCATTTAAAATTTTTAGCCTACAAAATTCAATTCGTAAATTTTTTAATTCAAATTAAAAAAATCATTATATTAAAAAAAATTGTGCACACGGGTTTTATGGTATCTATACTGTTATACTAAAGTCGAAATATTGAAAGTTTGTCAATTTGATTTTCGGTACGGTTATCCTAATTATAAAAATAAAGCTTGGTTTTCGGCACGAATATCCTAATTATTAAAATAAATAATAAAATATTATAATTAATGTTAATTAGTCGATTGCCTTTTTCATATTTATTTTTAATTGAAAATATTACCTTTTATAAATACCTAAAAACATAATTATAATATTTCTTTACTTATTAAATCATGTTACCTTTTAATTTACATTAATCTTACAATAATTAATATATAAACAAAAATATCACATCATATTTTTCAATCATTAATAAAATATATTAAAAATCCTTATACATTTACTAAAACATTGAAAGTTTGTCGGTTTGATTTTTATTATGATTATCCTAATTATTTAAATAACATAAAAAATAGTTATTAGTCGATTTGTCTTTTTTAACATTTGAAGAAATTACCTTTTATAAACACCTAAAATTGTACCATATCTTAAAAACATTAATATTTGTTTTCTAACTAAAATATGTTACATTTTAATTTAAAACTAATCTTGCAATCACTAATATAAACCCAAAAATATTACAAATAAAATATAATAAAAATCTATATACATCTATACTATTATATCAAAGGCCAAAGATTGATAATTTGTCGGTTTGGTTTACGATTTGATTATCCTAATTATTAAAATATAATATCATAATATATTTAATGGTAATTAGTCGATTGATTTTTTCACATTTACTTTTAGTTACAGATATTACCTTTTATAAACATCTAAAAATATCAATCGTACATATCATTCGATCATTAATATTTCTTTTCTAATTAAAATACGTTACCTTTTTAATTTAAAACTAATCTTGCAATCATTAATTAATATAAACCCAAAAATATCACACCATATTTTCTAATTATTAATAAAATATATTAAAAATCCGTATACGTTGTTTATAATAAGAAATCATTAGTATAATCTGTAAACATGAGTATATTAAATTATATTCAAATAAAATTAAAAAATAATTAAAAATAATGACGATATAAAAACATAATTATAACATTAAATAAAATTTATAGTATACTAAAAGAAACTTGTGCATATCACTGGGATTGAAAGTTTGTCGGTTCGGTTATCGTCACGATCATCCTAATTAATAAAATAAATATAATTAATGATAATTAACCGATCGCCTATGATATGGGCTAAAAGTAAACCCTAAAGACACATTTAATGTTGCATTAATTAGACCCAGCATGGTCCATACCCCTTAGCTCTGCTCCACCTGCCACTTCTTATCCGCTTATCACAACTGAAGAAGGACAATTACCTCCATCAACAGTGGCGATCATTCAACCTCTAGCCTCTCAACCCCCAGGGACGATTCCCCATGTTGAGGGAACTCTACCCGTGGTCGTCCATCAAAACCAAGAAGCTAACCCTCTTCAGATGTTGGTTTCTCCTCTTGGTAACGTTGATCGTACGCTACCCCCGGGGATACAGATCCACACCACGGATCTCCCCTTGAATACCAACCCGATGTATGGACTGCATAATTATCCCCCTCGACAAAGGGAACCTGGACCAAGTGGTCATGCCTTACAGATCCGAGATCGAGAGTACGATCACTACTCCGGCCCCTATACTGATGATTCGACATCTGAGGATGACGATGATGATCGCAACGAAGCCCCAAGGAGGCGACATGCTAGTAGAGAGCCCCGAAGGAGTGCCCAAAGAATCCATGATGGACCTCCACAAACGGCTGAGGAAAGGATTAAGGCTCATGAGGCTGAGATCCAAAGGATGAAGGATGATATTGCTAGGGAGCAAGCAAGGCAAAGTCTGATTCGACCTCTTCCAATTACAGGGAGGATTCCCATTATAAATCTGGAAAGGGCTTCAAGGAGACAGAGAAGGGTCGATGCCCCAACTGAAAAATCGACAAGGGTGGAGACCCCCAGAAGCAACCCCAAGGACCTGATTGTTAGTAGTATTTTTGTTGTTCGTTCGCAGGGAAGGACTGAATGTAATATCAAGTTCAAGTATCTTATCTCTTTACGTCTAGAAGTGTGTGAGAAGAATTTTTGGGTTTGTGTATTAACTAAATTAACCAAGAACTAATTATAAGCACTAAGAATTGATTTTAAACTGAGATTCAAATATGTTGGAAAACAATCTAAGAACTGGGGTTCTTCACTTGGTCTCAATACATGCTCAATATTAATGTGATATATGTGCTCCTACCTTGCTGAAAACAATTCTTCTAATGTTATACTGTACCCTCCCAGGCTACAATATAGTTCTTACAGCTACACCCTAATTGTCACTCCCGTGATACAATCAAAGTATATCTATAAACTGTTAAATGCCAAGAATTATATGTCTCACAATTCTCCTATTAATCTCCCGATCTAATATTCAAATTATGTCTGTTAAATCATGTACTAAGATTGCAACTTCTCTCCCAAGCTTATTACAATCCCTAGAATACAATTAAAGGTTCATGACTCCCCTAATTGTGTTAAGATCTCATTAACAGATCAGCAAAGCAGAAAATCACATAATCAAACATGCATGAATACCAAGGAATACTACCCAATCCTCAGATTAGAGAATTAGTTACGCATATTTAATAAAGAAAACATAATAATAATGATAATGAATGAAAACATAATATTGAAGAAAGAATTGAAGATCGAAAGTACCTTGATACGATTAAAAGCTATGAATTGTTATGATTTACAATGGTAGGATGTGTTTAAATAGGCTCTACAAATCTTGCCCAACAAGAAATTGCCTTCTATTACAATTTGGATTTAAAGAAGGTACCCAAAACTGTCCAGAATACAATTAGAATTAGAAAAAGGGCAAAACAGTAAATTCCTAGCCTTCTTTTACAAGAACACGTGCGCGATTTAATTCAGCATATTTCTTGCACTTGTTTCCTATCTCAGGTTTTAGAAAATCTCTCAAGCTTCGCGTGGACTGCTTACGGGCCTCAAACGGACTTCTAGAACTCCAGATATGGCCAAAACAGTATAAGCTGCGCAGCCTTCCCAGAAAATCCGAATTTTAATTAATTAATTCTCCAAGAACGATAGAAGCATCCACTTTAATCAACATTCTCGTAAATCTGCACAACTAAGCAAAGCACATCAAAACTACAACAACTTGAGTCCAAAACAATCAATTTAAGCCGAACGGAGGAATTCCCAATGGATATAAAATCCACTTATCAAACCCCCAAACTTAAACTGATGCTTGTCCTCAAGCATAAACAATTACAACTACCTGATTAGTACCACTTCCGTAGGTGATCACGGTTGCATTTGGCATATGCAACAAGCCCTTTAAACCCCTAGGCAGCTCCAGTGGACGAGTAAGGTCTCGTGAGGGCCTATAGCAAATGTACCCACAAAATCCATTTAACCTAATGCAATGCAATGCATGAATGCAACTAATATGAAATATGCAGCGATCCCCTTCAAACTAACCAAAACCAACTAACAAGCAAATATCTCAAAGAATGCAACTAAATCCAAATAGAGCTCGACTAAGTCCCCGTATACTAACAATACATGAACAGAAACTTGCGTGTGTGCAATGCTCATCAGAAATACTCCCAAAACTAGGTCAAAAATCATACATATCCTTCGCCAAGACAATCACAGGTTTATAAATAGAATAGACTGTAGACACTTCATAACCTCGGAACACCTCCATCCTCATTCAAGTTAGCCAGGTATTCATGCTTTATTACTACGACACTATATATAATATGCATGCTTATTTAACCGTGCAATGAATGAGACCCCAAAAGGCTTATACAATAATACCCATGTAGCGAGTGTTAGGTCAGTGGATCCCAGACTATAAAAGCCTTAGGTCACTAGGACTAAGTCCCCTCAAACTTAATTACTCGAGTATTAAAGAGCTCACTCTGGTTAATTTTGCATATAAACAATTTATTGACTCTCTTTTTTTCTCTTTTTTTTTTCTTTTTTTTTTTTCTGCGATCTGGAATGAGCCTTTCTCATTTCCAACCCTAGACTACTCATATAAATATGAGCCGGCTACTAGCCATTTGACACCTAACCATTATTTAACAATTGATACAACTAGCATGAAATCCCTGGTTTCCCCCAAACTTAGACTTTAGTGTTACTACGCCATCAAGGGAATAACGAAAATTCTAAATATAATCAAGTGATTAAATCTCAAAACATCCAAACAAGCATGGCCTTAACCTAGCCCAAAAGCACCCAATGAGTTTGTGTAAAAATTTTGTTCCTGAAACACATAAGTCAATTTCATAGAAACTATAAATCAAACCTCTATTCATCATTACCACACTCAATTAGACACCTACCTACCAATCAGAATTAGCTCGTTCTAAGGGATCATGAAAAATGCATGCCATGAAAATGCAACTAAAATGAACTCACATGGTATACAGAAATAAAAACAGAATGTCCTACATGAAACAAACGTAGATAACACGAACATATATGCATGAATTACTACGACTAATATGCAAAGCATGAAATCCTACATGAACACATATTAATACAACAACTACTAATCCCTCAAAACACCCCCAAACTTGAAATATTGAATGTCCTCATTGAATGGAAGTAAATACGAGGGAAAGTAGAAAACATACCTACTCGGCTGAATCATAACCCTCCTCGGAGGAATCAGAATCTGGCGGTGGATACTGCGTACGAGCTCCATAGACTGGCCACTTCAAGAAGACTACAAAACCCACAATTACAAGAACACAAATTCGTAATAAAAATAAGATTAGAGAAAAAGATAAACCAGTTACGAATCAAAGAGGTGAACTTTCAATTAATTCCTCTTTAGAATTGAATTTAAATAAATAGAAGAGGAATTGGATTTGTATGTATAGGTGGGTATATATAATGGAGTGATTGGATGAATAAAAATTAAACGTGAAAGGGAGAAATTTTGAGTGGGTAGAAATTTGAGGTAAGATAGAAAAAGGATTTAATAATTTAGAGAAAAAGAATTTGAATTGATATAGGTTTAGAGATTTGAGGAGAAGATGGGGGTTTTGGAATTGTTATGGAATTAAAATTGGGTGTAGAGATGAGAGAAAAAGAGTAGAAAAGGAATTGGGATTTTTTTGTTTTTGTTTTTTTTTATATATACTACAGCTGAAAAAATCTGGCAGACAAGGCTATCACGCAGGTGCAACCTGCGTCACGCAGGCGCATCCTGCGCGACAAGCAGTAACGCAGGCGCAGCCTGCGTCACTGATCGAATTTTTTTTTTTCCCACAGTTTTTTTTTTCAACACTCTTTTTTTTTTCAACACTCAAATTTTTTTTACACTAATGCGTGGGTTGCCTCCCACGAAGCGCTCCTTTAACGTCAATAGCTTGACGCCGATTATACCTGGAAACTTCAATGAGGATAAAAAGCAAACAGATGCACATATCTACGAATTTCTAATATAAGCATATTGTGCAAATAAACCTTAGATTCATTGAAAGGTACGAAAACTTTCAAGAACCTATCATGCTCAAGAGACTTGGAAACATCAAAATAGCTAGAAAAGTTGTCAGAATAATCATTATAAGTACGACTCATATACTCCTCCCAAATCGGATCCTTATACTCTAAAGCAAGATTTTCAACTTCCTCAATCTTAACTTCATTCTCTTTTATAATTGGACACTCATCAATTTTAATCTCATCTACCAATGTATTAAGCTCAAAATTTTCTAGAACTGGTAGAATTTCAATTGCATCCATATTATCATTAATGCGCATGGGACAATTATCAACTACACTAGTAGACTCATCAGACACAACATTATCATCAATTGCTACACGTTAGAGGAAAATTGACACAAGGAGGAGTTCGATAACAGCCGTCATGCCACACGTTACGAACTTCCAAAATAAAATTATTTAGTTTAGTATTCTCCTCGTACCAAGCTATTGAATCACATGGAATATCATTGTCACTAGCAATCTCTAAAGTTGGTTCATCAAAAACACCCAAAGAAAGTAAGGGAAGATTAGACTGAGTTCCTTGAATCATTTTATTTAGCGCAATCTCCCAATCAGCAAGTAAAGAAGGATTAGACTGAGTTAAACTCGTATCAACATCATTACACAGATATGGATAAACATCATCATGATATTGATCTTCAAACGAATATGAATAATCATTGCTAGGGGCATATGGAGCATAAAATGAGTTCTCAGAATAGAACGAATTCACCTGATACGCATTACGATCCTCATAGAAATTGAATTGTGGGTAAGGATTGAAGTCTTGATATTGTTCCTGACTGTTGTAGAAATTCTGAGTATTGTTCCAACCAAAGTTGTACTCCATCTAGTCTCTCTCCTCAAAACCTGTTTAGATTGTCTACCTAAAAGAACCTGTAGACACACCAAAGAAAGAAAAACAAAAAGAAAGAAAAGAAAAATATATACAAAGATAAAATCCAAACTACAAGAAACAATTAACTCAAACCCACATCACTGCCTTCCCCGGCAGCGGCGCCAATTTGTTAGTAGTATTTTTGTTGTTCGTTCGCAGGGAAGGACTGAATGTAATATCAAGTTCAAGTATCTTATCTCTTTACGTCTAGAAGTGTGTGAGAAGAATTTTTGGGTTTGTGTATTAACTAAATTAACCAAGAACTAATTATAAGCACTAAGAATTGATTTTAAACTGAGATTCAAATATGTTGGAAAACAATCTAAGAACTGGGGTTCTTCACTTGGTCTCAATACATGCTCAATATTAATGTGATATATGTGTTCCTACCTTGCTGAAAACAATTCTTCTAATGTTATACTGTACCCTCCCAGGCTACAATATAGTGCTTACAGCTACACCCTAATTGTCACTCCCGTGATACAATCAAAGTATATCTATAAACTGTTAAATGCCAAGAATTATATGTCTCACAATTCTCCTATTAATCTCCCGATCTAATATTCAAATTATGTCTGTTAAATCATGTACTAAGATTGCAACTTCTCTCCCAAGCTTATTACAATCCCTAGAATACAATTAAAGGTTCATGACTCCCCTAATTGTGTTAAGATCTCATTAACAGATCAGCAAAGCAGAAAATCACATAATCAAACATGCATGAATACCAAGGAATACTACCCAATCCTCAGATTAGAGAATTAGTTACGCATATTTAATAAAGAAAACATAATAATAATGATAATGAATGAAAACATAATATTGAAGAAAGAATTGAAGATCGAAAGTACCTTGATACGATTAAAAGCTATGAATTGTTATGATTTACAATGGTAGGATGTGTTTAAATAGGCTCTACAAATCTTGCCCAACAAGAAATTGCCTTCTATTACAATTTGGATTTAAAGAAGGTACCCAAAACTGCCCAGAATACAATTAGAATTAGAAAAAGGGCAAAACAGTAAATTCCTAGCCTTCTTTTACAAGAACACGTGCGCGATTTAATTCAGCATATTTCTTGCACTTGTTTCCTATCTCAGGTTGTAGAAAATCTCTCAAGCTTCGCGTGGACTGCTTACGGGCCTCAAACGGACTTCTAGAACTCCAGATATGGCCAAAACAGTATAAGCTGCGCAGCCTTCCCAGAAAATCCGAATTTTAATTAATTAATTCTCCAAGAACGATAGAAGCATCCACTTTAATCAACATTCTCGTAAATCTGCACAACTAAGCAAAGCACATCAAAACTACAACAACTTGAGTCCAAAACAATCAATTTAAGCCGAACGGAGGAATTCCCAATGGATATAAAATCCACTTATCACTGATGCCACTTGGGGATCCTGATGATCCCACACCTCCATTTACTGAGGAGGTGATGAATTCCCGCATCTCAAAGAAGTTCAAGATGCCGATAATTAAGGCTTATGATGGAACAGGCGACCCCACAAACCATGTCAGGACATTCTCAAACGCACTGCTGCTGCAGTCTGCGAGTGACGCCTTAAAGTGTAGGGCGTTCCCTCAAACCCTGTCGGGCATGGCTCAAAGGTGGTATAGCCGCCTACCTGCAAACTCGATTGGCTCTTGTAAGGAGTTGAGCGCTGCCTTTGTCAGCCAGTTCATTAGTGGGAGAGTTCATGAAAAATGTTCTGCATCCCTCATGTATGTGGTGCAGGGGAAGAATGAGAATTTAAGGTATTATCTCAAGCGATTCACCAAGGAGACGTTGAATATCACTGATCTGGAAAATAAGGTGGCCATGGTAGCCCTCGAACACGGAACCACTGATCTCTTCTTTAAAAGGCCTTTGGCAAAACATCCTTCTGAAAATATGGCCGAGCTCCAACGAAGGGCCGACAAGTATATCAAGGGTGAGGACAGCATGAAGAAGGAAGCCGCAGGAGGCAACGGTAAAGGTTCCAACGACTCAAAGAAACGAAAGCAAGAGCAAGAGTACGACGCTAGGGACAAGTATCCCCGAACTAGAAAGGACTCCGAGTCACCACCAAAGAAGGGTTTGGGACCGATATTTTCTGATTATACAAGGCTGAACGCTCCTAGGAGTCAGATCTTGTTAGATATTGAGAAGTATAAAGACTTTCGATGGCCGAAGCCACTTTGGGGTGATCCCGCAAAGAGAAACAAGGAGCAGTACTGTAGGTACCACCGTGATATGGGGCATGATACAGATGATTGTAGGCAGTTGAAGGATGAGATTGAGTTCTTGATCCGAAAAGGAAAGCTGAGCAAGTTCACGAAGGGTGATGACCGTGGAACCCAAAGAAGAGACTATGATAGAAGAGACAATGACAGAAGGGATAACGATCGTGATCGTGATCATAATCCACAGCCCCGAGGGCCAGTTATTAACATGATTTGGGGAGGCCCGATAGCGGCCGGTACGACTCGAAACTCTCGAAAGGCGTATGCCAGAGAAGTGATGCAAATCGTGGGAGGAGCCCCGAAACGAGCTAGGACTGAAATAGTAATTGGATTTGATGATTCAGACCTCGAAGGGTTGAAGTTCCCCCATGACGACTCGTTGGTCATAACCCCTGTGATTGGAAACTTGGAGGTGAAGCGAGTCTTGATAGACAATGGAGCTTCTGTTGATATTTTGTTTCATGATGCGTTTGTGAAGATGGGGTACACTGACTCTCAGTTGACCACGACCAACATGCCAATCTACAGATTTAATGGGGTTGAGTCCTAGGTTGAATGAACTATTCAGTTACCCGTGACAATTGGACAAGAACCTAAGGAGGCTACTCAGATGCTGAATTTCCTTGTGATCAAGGCATCCTCGACTTATAACGCAATCCTGGGAAGGACTGGACTTCATGCATTCAAGGCTGTTGCCTCTACATATCACATGAAGATTAAGTTTCTGACCAGGAATGGTGTTGGAGAACAAAAGGGTGATCAGAAGATGGCAAGAAGTTGTTATGTGTCCGCGTTGAGAGCTGATGGAATTGGGGGGCAGGTACTCCCAATTGAAGACATGGATGTCCGTGGTGATGATGAACACCGAGGGAGGCCAGAAGAGGACTTAGTCCCCATCCTTCTAGAGCTAGGCAACCCTGAGAAAGTAACTTATATAGGAGCTTCTTTGAAGGAACCCCTGAAGGGCCAGTTGACAGCGTTCTTACAAGAGAATAGCGATGTGTTTGCTTGGACAACAACTGATATGCCAGGGATTGATCCCCAACTCATAACTCACAAGTTGAATGTTGATCCTGAATGGAAGACAATAAAACAGAAGAAAAGGAATTTTGCTCCTGAAAGGCAAGAGGCCATTAGGCAAGAAGTTGACAAACTCTTAGAAGCTGGGTTTATTAAAGAGATTCAGTTCCCCGAATGGTTGGCTAACCCTGTGATGGTTAAGAAGGCAAATGGGAAGTGGAGGATGTGTATAGACTTCATTGATTTGAATGATGCATGCCCGAAGGATTGTTTTCCCCTGCCAAGGATAGACATGTTGATAGATGCCACAGCTGGACATGAGATGTTGAGCTTTATGGACGGGTTCAGCGGCTACAATCAGATTAAGATGCACAAGGATGACATCCCAAAGGTATCTTTCATAACTGAATTTGGTGTTTTCTGCTATCTTGTTATGGCTTTTGGTCTAAAGAATGCAGGCGCTACTTATCAACGATTAGTGAATAAGATATTCGCTCATCTGATTGGAAAAACCATGGAGGTCTATATTGATGACATGTTAGTCAAGAGCCTATTCAAGGCAGACCACATTAAGCACCTCAGAGAGGCATTCGAAGTGCTGAGGCACCACAAGATGATGTTAAATCCAGCCAAGTGTTCTTTTGGTGTTGGATCTGGAAAATTTTTGGGTTTGATGGTTTCAAAGAGAGGCATAGAGGCCAACCCTGACAAGATCAAGACGATTTTAGATATGGAACTGCCGCGCTCTATAAGAGATGTGTAGAAGTCGACGGGCCGAGTAGCAGCTTTAGGAAGATTCATCTCCAAGTCTGGTGATAAATGCTAGCCTTTCTTTCAAGCATTGAAGAAGGTGAAAATTTTTGAGTGGACACCTGAAAGCCAAGAGGCCTTTGAACAATTGAAGAAATACATGGCAGAAGCCCCGTTGTTGGCCAAGCCTAATCCTGGGGAGACTCTTTACTTATATTTGGCGATATCCGAACAAGAACTGAGTGCCGTCCTCATTTGCGAAGAGAACCACGTTCAGAAACCTGTCTATTATGTGAGCAAGGTGTTGCATGGGGCAGAGTTGAATTACTCTCCCATTGAGAGTAATTCCAGGCACACAAGATTGAAGTCCTGACAGACCAGCAATTGAGGAACATATTGCATAGCCCGAAGGCCAGTGGAAGATTGATTAAATGGGCAATCGAACTTGGAGAATTTGACATCTCATATAAGCCTCGAACAGCCATCAAGGCTCAGGCATTGGCTGACTTCGTGGTTGAATGTACCATTGACAACCAAGAAGTCGGGGGGCAGGAGATAGTGGCCACCCCTAGAAGAAAGGATAAGGATGAGGAACTTGTACCTGACCTGAAGGAGTATTGGGTGCTCTATTTTGATGGAGCATCAAAAATAAAATCTAGTGGTGCAGGTTTAGTCTTGCAAAGCCCCGATGGGTTCACAGTTGAGTACGCTTTAAAGTTGGACTTTCCAACAACTAACAATGAGGCTGAGTATGAAGCCTTGATATCTGGGTTAGGCTTGGCTGGAATCATGAGGGTCCAGAATCTCAAAGTTTGTGGGGATTCAAGACTAGTGGTATCGCAACTGAATGGTGAATTTGAAGCCAAGGATGAAACTATGGCGAAATATTTGAGAATTGTAAAAGCTGTTATGACTCAGTTTGATGAGTGCTACGTGGATCACATTCCTAGAGAAGAGAACGTTAAGGCTAATGCCCTGTCTAAGTTTGTTTCTTCTGAGATTGAGAATTATGCAGGGAGTGTCTACTTCCAGGTCTTGAAGGCCCCAACCTTCAACTCTAAGTTGGTGGCACCAATTGATATAGGAGGCTGCTGGATAGATCCTATCAAGGCTCACCTAGAAACCGGATGGCTCCCTGACAATGCTTTGGAGGCACGAAAGCTATCAGTAAGAGCATTGAGATATGCCTTAATCGAAGGCATCCTTTACAAGAGATCGTTTGTCATCCCACATTTGAGGTGTTTGAGACCCCAAGAGGCAAAAGAAGCATTAGAGGAAGTTCATGAAGGGATCTGTGGGCAACACTTGGGGGACAGAGCCCTAGCTCATAAGATCACTCGACTAGGATTCTATTAGACAGAAATGTTGGCCGATGCACAGAATTATGTCAAGCTGTGCGATAGATGTCAGAAGCACGCTCCGATTGTAAGGCTGCCGCCTGAGATGTTAACCTCGATTAACTCTCCTATTCCGTTTGCAATGTGGGGAATGGATATACTTGTTCCCTTTCCCGTAGCATCTGCACAAAGAAAGTTTCTGATAGTGGTCATCGACTACTTCACCAAGTGGATTGAGGCTAAACCTCTAGCCAAGATAACCACCAAGCAAGTTACCCAGTTCTTTTGGGAGAACATCATTCCCAGATATGGAATCCCACGAATTCTTGTGACGGATAACGGAACGCAGTTCAACAATCAAGAGTTTAAGAAGTACTGCGAAGAAAATGCAATTGAGCTTCGTTTCACTTCAGTAGCACATTCGCAAGAAAATGGACATGTAGAGGTTGCCAATCAAATTATCCTGGATGGACTGAAGAAGAGGGTTGAATGCTCAGGGAACACTTGGGTGGATGAGTTACTGCCTATACTCTGGGCATATCGTACCACCTGTAAGGTGACAACTGGAGCAACCCCGTTTTTGCTGGCTTAAGGAGCCGAGGCAGTTGTTTCCTTGGAAATTATGCATGCATCACCTCGAGTTGAGGCATACGAACAAGAGACTAATGAAGAAGGCATGTGGCTTGCCCTAGACATAATTGATGAGGTTAGGGATGAAGCAAATGCCCGGAATGCAGAGCATCAGAAGAGAGCATCCTTCCACTACAACCGAAGGGTTAAGGAGAGGTTATTTCGACAAGGTAACCTGGTTCTAAGGAAGATAGAGGCTTCTGGAGTTGGTCAAAAGGGAAAGCTAGCCCCTAACTAGGAAGGGCCGTAACGAGTCAAAAAGACAATAGGAAGAAGATCCTACAAGCTGGAAACCTTGGATGGAAGCGAGGTGCCCCGCACTTGGCACGCTGCGAACCTGAAGGTTTATTATGTTTAAGCTATTCTTGTAAAGACTTAGCTTTATATCTATCTATTAGGAAAAGTTGCTATCTATGTAAGGGTTGAACCCATTTTGAGTTATTAATGCAAGTTTGTTTTCCATTCTATGATTCTGTGATTTTAATTACGTACCAAGCACCTGTCGAGTGTAAGTCTAGAATGACCAAGTACCGAAAATAAAGAACATACGGTAAAGGGAAACAACTGCATAGATAAGATGCCCTGAAGGGCCAAGGTTTAGGTTACAGACATATCAAATAAAAGTCTAAGTCCATGAAGGACCCCGAATGAAAATGAACACAGCCACAAGCGGCTAACAAGGCCATGCAAGGCCACTTACTCCTGTGGAGCTTCTTTAGAACTCTCTTCCTCGGTAGAACCCTCCTCGTCCGAATCACCATCAGAGCCGCTATCATCTTCGGCTGCCACTGCTGTCGGTTGTGCCCCAGCCCTCTCGGCCTCTTCCCCTCCTTCTCCCTCTTCTTCTTCTTCGGAGGAGCTGGAAGAAGGGCTTGCTTCAATTCGAAGCCTCCTCCTGCCCGGGATTAGCTAACAAATCATCCCATCCCTCCTCGCTGTTATGGGCTTCTTTCCATGAGAGCCCGAAGAGCTTGAGTCTCGGCTAGCAGCTTGGGTGCCCCCTCTTGAGCCAGAGCCATGACGACGATGGCTTCCCCTAGAGCCAGAACCCGATGCTTGGGCCACTGGGTTGACTCCCGAGCCTGAAGCAACATGACCATAAGGGCTTGGGAAGTCCATTAGGTTAACTACGGTTTGATGCCTCTTGCTCACAGCATTGACAGCCCTGTCCCAACCGATAGACATGATACTCGGGCGTACTTCGTCATCATGCTTGTCTATAAGCTGAAAAAAGTCCTCAGACTCCTGGTAAGCTTTCACCACCAATTTGTAGTCAGCCGCCTTTTTCCTGTACAAGGAGTCATATTGTCTCTGTAAAGAATGTGCATCAGCTTCAGCACGGATGGTCCTGGACTCTAAGTCCTGACATTTCTCGTCAAATATTTCCTTTTCCTTTTTTAAGGCCACGTTTTCATCTCGATATGCTCGGCCTTGACGAGTGATGGCCTGGAAGTAGGCGTTGGCCTGGAACAAAGAATTAGTGAGATATTTACAATGATAAGTCATATGAAGACACTACATCTAAGATAGAGAGTGTGAAACCTGATATAGGGCTTGGTCTCCTAGAGTCTCCGCCTCGTCGATTTTATCCCCGGCAGTCACTGTCAAAAGATCGGGGGGAGTGATGCTAAACTTAGACCAATCCAAGGCCGATTCCGGGCAGCCCAAGACAGAGTCTTGTTCGCAAATACCCCAACCAGGGATGAAAGGGGATTTGACTTTCCCGTCAGCATTCCGGGATCTTTTTGAAGAACATCCTGACAGGAACTATGGAATTTTCTGGCCAGGGGTGAAGCAGCCGCCTCGACTTTCTTGATCATCCTTCTAGTAAACTTCGGCTGGTTCTCGGGACGGCTGTCTATTTCTTCAACAGCTAAAATTGCAACAGAAAAGATATTGGGATAAGAACAAACAGAGTTCATAATATGCAATAAAAAATTACCCTCAATAGAAAGTAAGCTAAGGCCAGCTTCCACAAGTCTCTTCTCATTCAAGAAAACTTTGTAATGAGTTCGACCCTCATCTGCAATTAATCTATCTTGGTCAAGTAGCTCTTCTGGGCTGAGATCACACACGAAGTGCAGACTGTCTTTCACTTCTCCGAACTTCGACACAAAGAAATGGCCCCAGTTGCCACCACTCCATTTCAGAATCACGAACTCATTTCCCCAAGAATGATGGGAATCTGGGAAGGAAAAGGCATTCACAATATGAGGAACATTGGTTCTGTGTTGGATACTGATACATCCTTTTTTAGAGTCAGAAGAATTCTTTATTGCAAATATGCTTCGGAACATTGTGGTGGTCGGATAGATATTTAGATCCCGGCACCTTAACATGAAAATAAGAATAGCACGCCATGCATTAGGATATAGCTGGCAGGGATGAACCTGGATCTCCGCTAGAAGCCTGATAATGAATGGATCAACTGGAAATCGCAAACCTGCTTCAAGGGCACCATTGAAAACACATAGCTTCTCAGGATGCCAATTACAGGTTCTGTCACCTAAGCCAGGAAGGCGGACCTTGACCGAGTCCGGGAAGCCATACGTCTCTCTAATTTTTTCTACATCATGCTCGTTTAACTTACACAGACTATTGTACGAGTCTAATTGGAATTGTTAGGGAATGCATCCCTCATAGTACTCAACAAGTCTAATAAAGAATGAAATCGATGATTAATATAGGAGGGAGGTTGCAATATAGTTTTACCACGAAGAGTTCTTGCCATGGTCCTCTTGGACATTGCTTCGGACATAGAGAATGATGGTGCAGGTACGCGGTTGCCGTCTGACATCTTGAACTCGAACTTGGAACTTGAAACTAGAACTTGGAAGCGTTAGAGATGAAAGAGCTTTTAGAGAGAATTTTAGAAGTGAAGAAGTTAAGGAGTGAAATGAAATGAAAACTACTCCATCTCTTTTATAGGAAAGTGATGACCTGCAACAATAGGTCGAAAGATAGCCCGGTTCGTGTTTGCTGGTCATCTATCGTTTATGAGCGAAAAAAGATGAAATTAATCCGATATATATTGAAAGAATCGTAACAAATTTATACGATTCCGAAGAAAAGAAGCATTTAGGCGAGTATGTTGCGCCAGGCTACGCTTGAACGTTTAACTGAGCATTAAGAGTTAATTACGTTTAAGGAAGATAGATTGCAAGAGATTAGCTTCGCTAATCAAAAGACTAATTATGCTTCGAAAGGTGGTACTCAACAGCCAACGATCAAGGTCATGATTCAAGAATGAGAATTCAGATATTGAGAAAAAGCTCCGAGAGGCACGACAAGGCGCCCGAGGAAAGACCAGGACCTCCTGGCAGCCGACCAGCTGCCCGAGGAGGGGTCTGGCCGACCTCTTGGAAGCCTCAGCCGACCAGGAGCACCTGGTAGAAGACCAGGACCTCCTGGCAGCCGACCAGCTGCCCGAGGAGGGGTCTGGCCGAGCTCCCGTCAGCTCGTTGGCCCGGTTGATGGTTCTGGTGAAGATTTTTTACTTTCCAGAACGAACGTCGACCTTCAAACATTCCTAAAACTTAGCATCGATTAGCACCGTGTATGTGGTGTCTTATGCCATTTAACTTCATTTAACATAGATTAAACGTCGTCTAGGGCTGATTAGCGCCGTTTAGCGTCGATTAGCACCGAGTAGTGCTATCTTATGCCATTTAACGTCGTTTAACATAGATTAAACGTCGTTTAAGCGTCGATCATTGCCGTTCGAGTCAACACGAAGCCCCTGTCAGGCAATCAGCCGACCAGGAGCACCTGGCAGCCAACCAGCTGACCAGGGGGTGGCTGCAACTGTCCCGGGTCTCCTTTCGGCCGATCATTTAAGCACCGATTAGTGTCGATTAGCACCGATTAGTGTTGATTATCATCGATTAGTGTCGTTTAAGCACAGTTTATCGCCTCTTAGCGCTGTTTAGTGCCGTTTAACACCGATTAGTGTCGTTCAAACATCGTCGTAAGCGCGTCGGTCGCTCCACGCTTTGGATTAAAGCGGTATTGTTGAAGAATACTTGCGTATGAGTAATAAACCCTAACCCGAGTCTCGAATAAGGCCGTTATAACTTCAAGGAAAACCTGATTTGTTTTCCTGGAAGTTGGGGGGCAAATGATATGGGCTAAAAGTAAGCCCTAAAGACACATTTAATGTTGCATTAATTAGACCCAGCATGGTCCAAATGTGGGGCCCATTAGTGGGGCCCAAACCCATAATTTCAATATTAATTTCGTAATTAATATTAAGGGATATAAACAGTTCAGCAGTAAGAATCAGATAAGGATACTACTCCTACCAGACTTAGCCTGCAAGGCACCCAATTCGATATGGAAACAGACTCCTACAAGGAAGGAGTCTAGAACCTTCCTCAAGGCGGTGGCTTGCCCACCAAGTATCCGAATCCTACCATAATTCTAAGGCTTCTCAGCCTATATAAAGGGGTTGACCCCTCATTCTCAGAACTACGTCTTGGCTTAATTCTCAATACGAGATACGTAGGCACTCTGTGAGGACCGATTAGTCTCGAACACAGAAACAATCATTAAAGCACGAACCTCCCGAACCCTAGCATTAAATACAAATTCGTAACCTAGTTTTTATTCCACAACAGCCTGTTTTAATTAAAAGACATTTAATTTTAGTTGATGATATTAAATTTTATAAACATCTAAAATATCGTATCTTTCAATCAATAATATTTTTTCCTAATTAAAACACGGTAACTTTTAATTTAAAGCATAATCTTGTAATAAAAAATAAATACCCAAAAATAAGTCACTATATCTTCTAATCAATAACAAAATATAATAGAAATTCGTATACAACGAATAATGACTGTTAGTTTTTTAGTTAAAAATCAGAATCGTTAGATCTAATGATTAGATATCTATATGACTAAATTAATTTACTAAAATTTTAAGGTTCAAATTTTGCCAACGACATATTTATTTTAAAACGTAATATAAATTTAAACCATGCACATCATCAATTAAATTCATATTAAATTATTTAATTTAATAATGAAAATAAATTATTAAAAATAATGATGTATAAAAATACAATTGTAAAATAAAATAAAATTTATTTAATTAAAAGTTTGGTCGGTACGGTACCTATTGATTTTACTTATTTACCCTTACTTAATTACAAATAAAATCCATCATACTAACTAATCAATTTCCTTTTTCAGGTTAAACATATTATATGTTCTATTTTTCAGTAACTAAATAATTTCATTTTTTAGGTAAAATACAATATCTTTTAAAAATTCTCCTTTTTTAAAAACACTAGTAGCAATTTTATTTAATAAAATAACATACTTATATTATAATTACTATTAACTAATCAATTACTTTTTTCAACCAAAACACATTACCTTTTCTTCGTTCTCTACTAAAATCTCTCTTTTTCCAATTATATCACGGACATTTACCTTTTTCAGCAAAAACACGTTAACTTTTCTACTTTCTCTAACTAAAATAAAGGAAAAAAAAAAGTAGTTCTAAGATATAAATAAGATGTACGTTTTAACTGAAAAAGGTAATCAGTCAATACTAAAATTTCAACTTTCCTAATCAATTTCCTTTTTTCGGTTAAACGTAATATCTTTTCTATTTTTCAATAATTAAATAATTTCCTTTTTAGGTAAAACACAATATTATTTATATTTTATCTAATTAAAATTTCTCATTTTTTAAAAACACTACGAACAATTTTTTTAATGAAATAACATAATTATATTATAAATAATAACTAATCATTTAGCTTTTTAAGCCAAAACATGTTACCCTTTTTCATTGTCAATTCTCTAACTAAAATCTCTCTTTTCGATTTATATGGCGGGGTTATCTTTTTCAACCAAAACACTATGACCTTTTCTATTTTTCTATCTAAAATATCTTTTTGTCCAATTATATACGGTTCTATTTAATAAAAATAAAATTGTAATATTATAATCTATACTATATTATAAAGGACGAAACATTAAAAGTTTTGGTACGGTATGATACTTACCTTATTTAATTGTTTTACTTTATAACTTTTAATTATTTTACTTAAGAATAAAAAAACAAAACGTAATCTTTTCTCAAAATATTACACCCAACACTTTCCAACAATTCTCCTAATATTAACTTTTCTAACTAAAATCTGTTCTTTCCAAAGATATGGTCATTCTAATTAATAAATTAAACTAATAATATTATGATTACAAATAACTAACTGATTGCCTTTTATAGCGAAAAGTTAATAACTTTTTTTTATATTTTCTAACTAAAATATCTCATTTTGAAACACTTCATTATTTTACTTAATTATAAAAAACAAAACACAATCTTTTCTCAAAATATTATACCCAGTTCTTCCTAACAATTCTCCTAAATAAAAACTAACCAATTACCTTTTTCAGCTACTATCTTTTTTTAACCTTTCTAACTAAAATATGTTCTTTCCAAAAATATGGTCAATCTAATTAATGAAATAAACTAATAATATTATGAATAATAACTAACCAATCACCTTTTTCAGCTACTAACTTTTCTAACTTTTCTAACTAAAATCTGTTCTTTCCAAAAATAGGGTCGTTCTAATTAATAAAATAAATTAATAATATTATGATTACTATTAATTAACTGATTAAATTTTACAGCTAAAAGGTAAGACTTTTCTATAATTTTTAACTAAAATAACTCATTTTCAAACTCTTAATTGTTTTACTTAATTATAAAAAAAATAAAACACAATCTTTTCTCTTACACGCAGCTCTTCCCAACAATTTTCCTAAATAATAACTAATTAATTATTACCTTTTACAGCTATTAACTTTTCGAGCTTTTCTAATTAAAATATATTCTTTCCAAAAATATGGTCCTTCTAATTAATGAAATAAATTAATAATAGTATAATCTATACTAAATTGTAAAAGTCGAAACATTAAAAGTTTTGGTACGGTACGGTACTTACATTATTATTTTTTTTTTTTGCTAAGTTAAGTATTATATAAAAAAAGGAGGGGTTGACCCTTGCTCTAGACCAAGCTAGAGAGAACTATCTATGACTAATCTAGACAAAGCAGATTAGAAATAGAGAGAACGATGGGGCAGAACAACCCACGAAACAAACATCCCAAGAAACAAAATCAAATAGAGATCCACCTATACAAAACTAAGTTGCCATGTTGCTGAAACCATGCCGTGTTGTGTAGTTTAGTCTTAAGATCCACCATAATTCCTTGAATAAGTTTACTTGGCCCAAATCCACCCTTACCATGATGTCTCGCATTTCTCTCCCTCCAAATGTGATAAGAAAAAAATTGGGCTGTGAGTAGAGCGACATCCCTAAGACTACTATCTTGGACGCATCCCAGAGAGGTCAAAACCTCCAACCATGAAATACCAACAAACCCCACCTTGAGGATTCCGGACAGCTTCGATATTATGAAGCTACTGAATGGGCAAGTTACAAACAAATGAGAATCCGTCTCAATCCCTCCCACACAGAAATGACAAAATGGAGATACCTCCAAGCCAAAGGAAGCGAGACGAGAAAGAGTTGGTAATCTTCCATGACATAAAACCCATTCATGATGTGCATAGCGTAAAATTCTGAACCTATGCCAAACAAAACCATGCCAAGTTACCTGAGGCGTTGCTGTGCGAATAGAGTTCCAAGCATGCCATGCTTTAAGTTTACCAAGTGGCTGATCATCCCAGTAAATTAAATCTGTTGTACTTAGGTCGAAATCTGGGTAGTCGAATTGGTGGAGCCAAGAAACCAGACCTGGATGCAAATGGTGAAAATTGTTCGATGTACGAGGCAAAACCCAGCGACCTGTGGAGATTAGAGAATGAACAGTTGCGTCACAAGTAAGGTTTGTTTGGGAAATGATTAGGTCCGTTCTGTTCGTAGCTAAACAGTTAGACCTCCACCATGGATCGAACCAGAGGGAAGTTCGAAGTCCATTTCCAAGTTTGAAAGAGATGTGTTGAATAGCCAAGTCTCGAAGCTTCAGGACGTTCCTAAAAATCCAAGAACAATCATTAGGCATGGGCATTGTCCAGAAAGAATGTCTCTTTAAGGCAGTAGAATTAACCCAGAGAGACCATAGAGTCTTGCTTTTGTTCACCACTTTACACAGGTGAGCGATAATTTGAGCTTGGTTCCATTCTTTAGAATTCTTGAGACCTAATCCACCTTCCTCAGTAGGAGTACAAACAGTTTCCCAACTAATTTTGCCCCTCCTTTAGCATGTAAATCACCCTTCCAAAGAAATCTAGTGAACAATGTTTGAAGCCTATTGTGAACAGAAGCTGGTAGCAGGAAATGGTTAGTCCAAAATGCTTGAATTGCAAACAAGACAGACCGAATTAATTGAACTCTTCCAGCTAAGGATAAGAAGCCGGATGTCCAAGAAGAAACTCTAGCAACAATTCTATCAAGCAGCGAAATGTAGTGACTATGTCTTAGTTTTGTCGAAATTAAGGGGACACCCAAGAAACGCACTGGCAGTTCCCCATGGGCAATTGCAAAGCTAGCATCAAACCATGTAATAAAATCGGCACTGCAATTTCCAAAGAAAACCGTGCTTTTAGCTAAGCTTGGACATAAGCCACTAACCGCAGAAAATTTGGAGACACAGTCCATAAGATGATTGACAGAGTCTGAGTCGCCATTTGAAAACAGCAAAACGTCATCCGCATAGAAAATGTGGTTGAGCTTCAATTCCTTACATTTCCAGTGATATCTGAAACTAGTAGGAGATTTAGCAAGCATCGAGGACAGGACATTCATAGCAATTGGAAAAATATAAGGTGAAATAGGGTCCCCTTGCCTTAGGCCCTTTTTTCCTTCAAAAAAACCACATAGCGACCCATTGACCTTCACTGAAAAGGTAGGCGTACTTATACAGGAGTAGATCCACTGGATGAAACGATTAGGGAATTGAAGTTTTTGAAGAGCCCCCATAATAAACCCCCAATTAATGGAATCGAATGCTTTGTGAAGATCAAGCTTTAGAGCGCATTTAGGTAACCCCGTGTCGCGATGATAACCACAGAAGAGTTCTTGAGCCATTAGAATATTATCAGAAATTGAGCGCCCCGGAATGAAAGCAGATTGAGAGATATTGATAATATCTGGCATGACTTTTTTGAGCCTTGAAGCAAGGATTTTT
Source organism: Saposhnikovia divaricata (assembly GCA_036435485.1). Classification (NCBI taxonomy): domain Eukaryota; kingdom Viridiplantae; phylum Streptophyta; class Magnoliopsida; order Apiales; family Apiaceae; genus Saposhnikovia; species Saposhnikovia divaricata. The sequence goes on from CM071595.1 coordinate 136,913,095, forward strand.
GCAATGCACTTGTAGGGAATCGAGCACAGGGAAATAGGTCGAAAATCTGACATAGAAACAGGGGTGGGAACCTTTGGGATTAAGGCAATGCTCGTTGCATTCAAAGGTTTGTGCAAGGTGGCTGTTGAGAAGAAACTCTTAACTGCTTCACAGAAGGTGTTTCCAACTATATCCCAAGCAGCTAGGAAGAACTCAACAGTAAAGCCATCTGGGCCAGGCGATTTGTTCTTCCCCATCTTTTTCAGAATTCCTAGAATGAGGTGATCAGTACCGGAGCTTCAAGCAAGGAAGCTTGAGTTTGAGATATTGAGGCACAGTCAAAACTATTAAAATCACAGGAGTCGAGATTCTGTGAATTACCAAGAGTGCTAGAAAAGAAATCCACCGCCACCTTTGAGACATTGTTATGCCCTGTTACCATGTTTCCATCTTTGTCCTCAATAGCTACGAGTTTATTAACATTCCAATTCGCTTTTAGCTTATTGAAGAAGAATCCCGTATTACCATCACCCACACTGAGCCACTTCACCCTTGACTTTTGATGGAGAAAGTGTTCTTCCTCAAGTAAGGCCGTATGTAGTTTAAGACATGCCTGAGATTCTTGCTGAATCAGGTTTGGATTGTCGCAGTCAGCTCTCAAAAGGTCCTGAATTCCTGACAAATCAGAACGGGCCAAAGAGACATTTTGATGGACGTTTCCATGATCCTTATTCAACTTGGTGAGTGCATGTTTAACCTCTTGCATCTTTCGAACTAAGATAGCCATGGGATCTCCATACCAGCGAGCCTCCCATGCTTTAGAAACCACGTCCAAGAAACCCTCCGTTTTTGTCATATAATTATGAAACTGAAAGGACCTGGAGATTTTCTCCAGTTGCATAGGGATAGAACAAAAAAGGGGACAATGATCCATAATACCTCTGTTTTTGACCATGACAAAAGCTTCACTGAAAAGAGTAAACCAATCCTTATTACCCAACATACGGTCCAAGCGTTTCTGAATAGGAGTAGAATCTCTTTTATTTGTCCAAGTGTAGAGAGAACCCAATGTTTTAATGTGGCCCAAAGCAGCGTTCGAAGTGCAGTCAAGAAATGACTGCATGTCCGAAGTCCAACGCTCACGCCCCCCTTTAACTTCATTCAAAGAGAGAATGCAGTTGAAGTCTCCATTTACACACCAAGGCGTATTTATAGACTGACTAAGGCACTGAAGTTCCCTCCATAGCGGCTCCCTTTGGTGAGGTTTATTCAGAGCATACACAAAAGTGATTGCAAAAGAGATTTGTTTTTCTAAGAAGGTAACAAAACAAGTGATTTGCTGAGACGATTTACTGTGAGCATGAACCGACCAAATGGACGGATCCCAACCAACCCAAACACGACCGTAATCATGTTCTTCATATTTAAAAATCCACTTCCATTTTTTACTAATACAATTAGAGATATCTATAGAGTTATGGACTCTAACTTTAGTCTCAACTAGACCCATGAGAGATAAATTATTTTTAGCAATAAAATCGACAACCTCCTTTTAATGAGGGCCCTTATTAATGCCTCTGACATTCCAAACCGCGAAATTCATTTTAAACGTTTAAGGATTGTTGGCAAACCTGCCGACCTGGGGCTTTTCTTGTTCGCAACTTGAGTGAAGCCGTCTGCATCCACATTTTTGGTCTTAGGTGGCTTTCGAATACCAGGGCATTTCTGGACAGTAAGGTTTACCACTAGGTCCACATGGGATTGGCCTTGCTTTCTCTTCGAACCTGGAGAGTGTGCCGAGTACTCCTCTCTTAGGTCTGATAGTAAAGCAAATCCATTATCTGTCGCATTAGACTCTATCTCTTCAACAACAGGGCACACAGTTAGAGTAGTTGTTTTTTGAGCTGCTGAGTTTGGGGTGGCCTTGTCAAATTCTTCCAAATTATCGACTCTCTCAATTTCATTTAGGATCTCATCTTCATCCATAACAACCTTACACCCACAGAATTCTCCAACCACATATGGCACCATCTCCAAATTACTTAGATAGTCCTCCTTAGTTGGGTTAGAAACCAGATTATCAACCGAGTTAGGACCAGTGGCCGAAGTCAATGCTGTTGTAGTTTTAGGATCTTTTCTGGGTCTTTTACTAACGCGTTCAGGATTGTTGATGCATCGAGCAAAAGAATGACCAAAAGCTTTACATAAATTGCAGGAGTAAGGAAGTTGAGGGTATTGAATTTCAATTCTCTCCTTCTCTTCTATACCGTCAGCATTAAGAACATTGACCCAAACGTAGTCCGATCTAGCGGCAGAATAGGCCAATTCAACTTGAATGTTAGCGTATTTCAAAGGTTCAAATCTAGAAGTAGCTGCATCAAATTGAAGGGGGCGTCCGACAGCCTGAGCAATCGATGACAAGCTATCTTTCGACCAAAGGGAGTATGACACATCAACTAGACGAATCCGGCAAGGAATTTTATCCACCATATTTCTTTTGAATTTCGAACCCTCCATCCACGGCATCAAATATAATGTCTTACCACCCATTTGTACCGTGTTTAAATTCAGTGCATCGTTTCTTTCTTCCATCGAACTAAAGCGGAACGTGTAGTACCCTTTAGAGCTGTAGTACACCCCTGTAAGACCTTTATTTTGCCAAAGTTTCTGGGCCTGTTCATGAACGAACTTAAAAGCAAAATTTCCCCCAATGAAATGCCCAATAATGATAGTTTCCCATTGCTTCTGAGCACGAATCAGATAATCTTTCGAGAAATTTACCGAAGCAGTTCCATCCTCATTATAAGTGATAGCAGCTTCTTCATTTTCTTTAGAACATGGATTTGGTGCGATTACATTATTTGTGACAATAGAGCTCCAAGTAACTGATTTCTTAGGAGGGTTTGATGTTACACCATGAATATTTTTTGGCACTTCATTATTAACTTGTAAATGCTCTAGAGAGTGATCAGATATTGGAACATTACCCGTAGTAATAGCAGGGTCAGAGGCTCGGTTGACTTCTAGTAACTCGACACCACTAGTCTGGACCAACAAGGAGTTAACTTCTGGAGGAGAAGCTACTTTATCAAATGTGTCACCATGAGAAGCTCTAGACGAGGCTTCTAGTAATGGACCCGTTTGAGGCTGAACAGAACCATCATTTAGGATCAAATCAATTTGTTCCCTCATGCGATTTTGGGTTCCTGGGGAAAGTGGCTCACCCATTACATCATTGGTGTTGAACGATTCCTGCGCAACTTCAAAGAGATTATGAGCAGGAGCAACATAGTTTAAGCCAACAAAAGCAACAAACTCATCGGAATTCATGGAGCCAGAATTCTCAGAATTTATTGAACCCATCAGATAGAAGAGTGAACAGATCGAGTTTGAAAGGGAAAGAGAGTAAAAGAGGAGGAAGAGAAGATTTCGAAAAGGAAGAGCGTGTGTGTCGTGAGGTTGAAGATGGTGGAGAAAGAGCAAGGTCAACGATGATTTGAGTGGTGGTTTCTGGTATTACTCTTAATTATTTTACTTAAGTATAATAAAACAAAACACAATCTTTTCTCAAAATAATACACTCAACTATTCTCAGCAATTCTCTTAAATAATAACTAACCAATTACCTTTTTCAAGTATTAACTTTTCTAACTAAAATTGGTTTTTTCTAAAAATGTGATCGTTCTAATTATTGAATTAAACTAATAATATTATGATTCATAATAACTAACTAATTATCTTTTACAGCTAAAAGATAATATCTTTTCTATATTTTCTAACTAAAATATCTCATTTTCAAATACTTAATTTTAAAAAAACAAAACACAATCTTTTCTCAAAATATTACACACACCTCTTCCAAACAATACTCCAAAATAATAACTAACCAATTATGACCTTTTTCAGCTTCTAACTAAAATATCTTTTCTCCAAAAATATGGTCGTTCTAATTAATGAAATAAACTAATAATATTATAATTACTAATAACTAACTGATTATCTTTTACAGCTAAAAGATAATATATTTTCTATATTTTCTAACTAAAATATCTCATTTTCAAACTTGATTTTTTTTACTTAATTATTCACAAAATAATAAATAACTAATTATCTTTTTTAGCTATTACCTTTTCAAACTTTTCTAACTAAAATCTTTTCTTTCCAAAAATATAGTCGTTCTTATTAATGAAATAAAGTAATAATATTATAATTATTAATAACTAAATGATTACATTATATATATATATATAATTATTATCAAATTTTATCATTTAAAAGTTTAACTTACAAAATTCATACCATAGAAAACTCATTCAAATTATTGAAAAAATCATTTAATATTAAAGAAAATCCGTGCATGGCACGGGTTTTAAACTAGTATGAATAACTATCCAATTACCTTTTCAGCTAAAACGTATCATCTTTTCTATTTTTTCAAATTAAATTCCATTTTTTTAGAAATATCACGGGAAACATTAATTTCTCATTTTGTAAAAATAATACAAGCAATTTGATTTAGTAAAATAAGATAATTAAATTATAATTACTATAAACTAATGAATTACCATTTTCACCTAAAACAAGTCATCTTTTTAATTTTCATGTTATCATTTCTATTTTCTCTAACTAAAATCTCTATTTTTCCAAAATATCACGGGCGATTTTATATAATGAAATAAAATAATAATATTATAATACTAATTAACCAATTACCTTTTTCAGCTAAAACATATTTTTTTTTATATTTTCTGTTAGTCACAAAGGCATGCCTGAATACATCTAATAACAAGCCTAAGTATGTGTAATGCTATGCATTACCTACATGACCTCTTAACTGAGGGAACCTCTAGTTGTAGAGTTTCTATTTGTTCTGTACTTGTAATAGGCATCAAATTCTAGTTGTGTTACTGTACTTATAAAGTCAAGAATAATGCTTGAAAGAAGTTCCAAGGTTCATGCCTCAAGCAAGGAGATAAAGACTGCCAAATAATCATAGTTGGGATTTGAAGAAAAGAAAAATTTGCCTAAGTACCAATTAGAGAAGTACATTTGTCTATTCGAGAAGTCTAGCATTCGAGAAGTCAGAGATTCGATATCTCTGAAGACACTGTTCGATATCTCTGAATACACTGTTCGATATCTCATTCGATATCTCAGAGATTCGATATGTCTTTTACTCTATTCGAGAACTCATGGAGTCAACAAGTCAATGCTCTATTCGATATCTCAAGGACTAAAGAAGCTATTCGACATCTCAGGGATTCGATATGTCAAAATGCTCTATTCGATATCTCAAGGAGTCCCAGAGAAAAGAGCTATTCGAGAAGTGATTCGATATGTCAAAATAACACTATTCGAGAACTTAGAGTTATCGATTAAGTCAATTCGAGTTCTCGAATCAATCACTTAGCCACTTCTCGAATACATTCTTGGAGACAAAATACTGAAGAATTGTACAAGTCAGAAACCTGCAACAAGCCAAGACGCTTTATTTGACTATGTACTATAAAGCACATTGGAAAGCCTACAAAGAAACTTGGAGAGATAAGACAAAGGGACAAGGAGCTAAAGAAGTGGATCTGAACAGGCTTTGCAAAGTCAAATCTGTAGCCGTTTGGACTCTTACTCAAATAAGATAGACATACTGGAAAGTAGTTTGTTTTACCTACCTTATTTGTAGTAAGTAGGTGTATCCATGTCTATAAGGATACAGCCTCACTTCCTTAGCAGATAAGTTTTTCAAGATACATCACAAGAAATATCTCTCTAAGAAAAACGAAGCTGAGAATACTACCATTTTTATTCACAGATTGTAGCAAAATCTTTATCTAATAAAATATTAGATTAAAGTGATATTGTGTTGTGTTTGTCTTTGTTATCTGTACTTACATATTTCACACATTCAACACATATCTTGTTGCAAAGATTCAAGAACAAAGAAAAGTTCAAGAATCCATTCACCCCCCCTCTGTATTCTTTTACTGTATTCAATACTCAACAAGTGGTATCAAAGCAGGCTGTTTAATCTAAATAGAAAACGATCATGAGCTCGAATACACCAAAGACTACAGGTACGGTGAAGGTCCCTAAGACTCCATGGATATGTCGATGTTTGCCAACATAGCATCATGCACATCAGCCAAGGACATGTGGAACCACATCGAGGTGTTATGTGAAGGGACAGAGGAGGTAAGAGAGAATAGGAAACAGATACTGGTCACACAGTATGAGGCTTTCATGGCACAGTCTAAAGAAAGTATTACTGATATGTTTGAGAGATTTCACAAGCTGGTGACTGAGCTTCAAATGAATGGGAAGGTTTACAGCACTAATGAATTAAACATGAAGTTTCTACTATCTACACCAAACCATCTAGAGCAAAGGGTCATATCTCTAAGAGAAAGAGATTTGAACAAAGTCACATATGATGTGCTCTATGGGGTTTTAAAAACTCATGAGCTTGAGTTGCTTCAGAAGAGGGCTATCCAAGACAACCAAGGCAGAATGATAAACACATCCTGTGCCTTGATTGTCAACAAATCCGTTCAAGACCTGGAAGCATCTACAAGTCAACTGAGAATAGAAGAGATAGTAGATGATGAAGAAACTGAAGAAGAAGTGACTGAACCTGTTGATGAAAAGAAAGAAGATGAGTTCTATACTCTTGAAGAGTTGGATGCCATGGAAAACACTTCATATGCTTTTATGGCTAGAAAATTCCCAAACATCAGATTTAAGAGGAATCAGCCCTTCAAGTCTAGATCTCAAAATCATTCATTCAACAAGAGCAAGGCACCTGTGAAAGAAAACAAAAACAAATTCAAAACCACCTATGTGGATAGGTCATCTGTGAGATGTTATAGATGCAATGACCTAGGGCATTTTTCCAGTGAATGCAAGAAGCCTAAGAAGAAGGATAAGGAGTTTCTTGAGCTTGAAGCTAAGTATGAGGCGCTGCTAAAGAAGCATACACCAGGTAAGGCCTACATAGCTGAAAGGGAAGTGTTGGGATGATTCTGATAGTGATGAAGAAGAACAAGAATTCTGCAACTATGCCTTGATGGCCAACTCTCAGGTACCATCCCTCACTACTATAGACATGCCTATTTCTGAATACAAATCTATGGTTGAACAACTATCTGTTGAGATGTTTAATATTCATACTAGTATGACTGCTGCTAATGAAGAGATTGCTAAACTGTCTACTAAGAATGAACTGTTGAACAAGAGAAATGAGGAACTAGAACTAACTGCTATGCAAGTAGAAAATCTTAAACAAGAAATTGAATATCTAAAGAATAAGGTTCTATGTGCTAGTCAAGTTGAGAAAGCTCTTAGGGATGAACTAGCTGAAAATGAATTTAAATTGAAAACATTCAAGAATTCCTCTAGTCTATTGCAGTCCTACCATGAGAAAAATATAGCTAGACCTAAGGCTGCTATTGGACTTGATTATGACACTCTCAAGCAGAGGAAAGGCTATGCAGTCATTGAAGATGACATTGTTGTTCAAGAGGAAGTGCCTCAGGTTTTGAAAAAGGCTGAGACCCCAATATTTAAAACACCAACACTTGAGATTGATGAGAATGCCTTACTCATTAAGCAAATGTTGGATGATGAAGATAAGGCACAATCAAACGAACAACAAGCATCCTCTAAGAGTGAGAATGTCAAAACCAAAGCCAAGGAGTCAGTAGGAGGTAGACCTAGACTTGAGAAATTTGTGAAGTTTGTTTCAGCTGGGAATAATGAGTTTGAGAAGAAAGTGGCTAAAAAGAAACAAAATAGGAATGGCAAATTAAGGATTAACAAGGACAACAATTATGCTTATGTGCCAAATGCCCCTAGGAAAGTTTGTCAAAATTGTTTTAGCACTAATCATTTAACTCATGCATGCAATAAACCATCTGGTAGTGTTGCTAAACCATTCTATGATTGCTCTGTGCCTTTAAGACATAGAGACTCTACTTTCTGTGATAAATTTGATTGTATGCCATGTAACATGAATGTAATGACTAGTTGCTTTAATTTGAGAAGACAATTCATGGAAGGTAGCATCAGTCACAATGTTCACACACACTACACAAGAACAAAGTCTTCAAGTCCTCCTAAAGTTAGGAAGGTGCCTCTGTCACCTAAGTCTAAGAACCCTGATTCTAAGTCTAACAGTGACAAGAAGACTAACGTCAAGAAAATTGATAAGCATGCTGTTTATGATAAGACTATTGTTAAACCACATGGACCCAAACTTGTTTGGGTACCAAAGGAGAAGTAATACCTTTGCGTTTGCAGGGCAAAGAAAGTGAAAGAAAGGTCATGTGGATTTTGGACAGTGGATGCTCAAACCATATGACTGGTGATATGGCCCTGCTATCACAGTATGAGGAGAAGGCTGGCCCAATGGTTGCTTTTGGAGATGACAGCATTGGCAACACACTGGGATATGGCAAGTTGGAAATTGGAAATGTCATCATTGAAAATGTAGCACTGGTCAAGGGACTCAAGCACAATCTACTGAGTGTTGGTCAATTTACTGACAGAGGCTTCAAAGTGAATTTTGACAAAGACGAATGTTTGATCACCCACAAAAAGACTGGTGACTTTGCTCTATCTGGAGTAAGGAAATGAAGCCTATTTGTAGCCAATATGAACTCTGCAAACAAGGACAAAATCTGTTGCTTTTACTCAAAAGCATCAAATGAAGATAGTTGGCTGTGGCATAAGAAGCTATCACACTTGAACTTCAAAGGCATTAATTCTCTAGTCAAAAGAGAATTAGTGAGAGGCATGCCCACACTTGAATTCTATCAAGAAGGAGTGTGTGAGGCTTGTCAAAAGGGAAAAATGAAAAGATCAAGCCACAAGTCAAAGACAGTGACATCAATAACCAAGCCCCTACAACTAATTCATATGGACTTGTTTGGGCCTGTCAATATTATGTCACTAGGAAGGAAAAAGTATGCTCTGGTGATGGTTGATGATTTCACAAGGTATACATGGGTAGAATTTCTAGCATCAAAGGATGAGGCTCCCTAAGTAATCATTGAGCATAAAGAAAATTGACAAGGAAGCAAAGGCCAACAATGCAAGTGTGATTGCATTAAGAAGTGATAATGGAACAGAGTTCAGAAATGCCATGCTTGAAGCATTCTGCAAAGAAAATGGTATTTCTCAACAATTCTCATCTCCAAGGACTGCACAACAAAATGGAGTTGCTGAAAGAAAGAATAGAACTCTGATTGAGGCTACTAGAACAATGTTACTTGATGCAAAGATGCCTACATGTTTTTGGGCTGAGGCTGTGAGCACTGCATGCTATATCCAAAACAGAACCCTCATCAACAAAAACACTGGAAAGACACCTTACAACTTGATGACTGGAAAGAAGCCCACTCTAAATTATGTTCATACTTTTGGAAGCAAGTGCTTTGTGTTAAAAGACAACTCAGAATATGTTTTAAAGTTTGATGCAAAAGCATTTGAAGGAATTTTTCTTGGCTACTCTATGGAAATAATTGCATACAAAGTTTATGTCATCACTCAAAAGAAAGTTATGGAAAGCACAAATGTGGCATTTGATGACAGTAAACTACATGGATTAGAAGAAGCCAATGATGAAGATAAAGATCCTTTGAAGTTTGACAATCTAGATGATTCTGATGAGGAGATTGAAACTGAATTTGAGCCCACAATCCAACAAACTCAAGTGAATGAAGAACCTGTGTCAACCAACAATGAAGAAACAAGCATCCAAGACACACCTGTGATTAGTGGAAACTTCACAGGGGGAGGAAATGTAAATGATCATGATCTGGATGATGGAGCAACATCAAGGCTGAGAAATCAATCTGAACATACAAGGAAATGGGATAGATCACATACTGCAGATCAGATAATTGGAGATCCAAATACAGGAGTAAGGACAAGGAGAGCAACTCTAAATGAATGTCTCTATGGTTGCTTTCTATCCCAAGTTGAGCCTAAGAAACTTGAAGATGCATTGTTGGATCCTGATTGGATAATTGCTATGCAAGAGGAGCTAAACCAATTTGAAAGAAGCAAAGTATGGGAACTTGTGCCTGCACCAAAGGATAGAACCATTGTTGGAACAAAATGGGTTCTAAAGAATAAGATGGATGAAAATGGTGTAGTCATAAGAAACAAAGCAAGGTTGGTTGCAAAAGGATACTCTCAACAGGAAGGCATTGACTATGATGAGACTTTTGCCCCTTTTGCCAGACTAGAGGCCATCAGAATTTTCTTGGCATTTGCTGTACATTCTAATTTCAAGGTCTATCAAATGGATGTCAAGAGTGCATTTCTGAATGGGGAGTTGGAAGAAGAAGTGTATGTGCAACAGCCACCTGGCTTTGAGGATCCACAATTCCCTCACTTTGTCTACAGATTGCTTAAAGCATTGTATGGACTTAAGCAAGCTCCTAGGGCATGGTATGACACATTGTCACAATTTCTACTTGAGAAACAATTCACTAAAGGCACACTAGACAAGACACTGTTTTACAAGAAACATGGTGATGATATTATCTTAGTTCAAATCTATGTGGATGATATCATATTTGGCTCTGCAAATGAGAAGCTGTGTGAGAAATTCTCTAAGCTCATGTAGAGCAGAAATGAGATGAGTATGATGAGAGAATTAACATTCTTTCTTGGGCTGCAAGTGAGTCAAAGGAAGGATGGCATTTTTATAAGTCAAACCAAATACATCAAGGATCTACTGAAGAAATTTGACTTAGAAGAATGCTCACCTGCAAAGACACCCATGGCCACTGCTACCAAGTTAGATGAAGATGGTAAGGGCAAGAAGGTAGATATCTCAATCTACAGAGGCATGGTTGGTTCTCTACTCTGCCTCACTGCTAGTAGGCCAGACATCATGTTTGTAACATGCTTGTGTGCAAGGTTTCAATCAAATCCAAAGGAATCACATATGATAGCAATAAAGAGGATTTTCAGATATCTGAAGGGTACACCAAACTTGGGGTTATGGTATCCTAAGGACACAGGGTTCAATCTGGTTGGTTATTCTGATGCTGATTATGCTGGATGCAGAGTGGATAGGAAAAGCACCTCAGGTAGCTGCCAGTTTCTTGGACAAAGGTTAGTCTCTTAGTACAGCAAGAAACAACAATCCGTGTCAACTTCCACAGCTGAAGCTGAGTACATAGCTGCTGGAAGTTGCTGTGCTCAAGTGCTTTGGATCAGAAACCAACTTAGAGATTATGGACTTGTGTTGGAAAGAATTCCAATCATGTGTGACAACACAAGTACAATCTCTATAGTTTCCAATCCTGTCAATCATTCTAGGACAAAGCACATTGACATCAGATATCACTTCATAAGGGAGCATGCAACTAATGGAACCATTGAGTTACATTATGTTCCCACAAAGAAACAACTAGCTGACATATTCACTAAGCCATTAGATGAAGCCACCTTCACAAGGTTGGTTAGTGAGATTGGAATGCTGAATTCTTCAAATTCTGGCTGAGTGAATATATCAACTAGATTGTTGCAGCAGTAAATACTTACTTTATCAAATGCTCAATATTTTTAAAGTAAGTATTGGCTGGATTATGATTTATAAATATTCCACAATGCTGCATATGTTGAAAATCATACATCTTTAGCTTGAAATTTCTGTGAAATTTAAAGAGAATCACTATTTAATTTAGTAGAATATTCTTCAGTGAATATTTCTGGTAAATTTTAAAGATAGTGAAAATTGAATTTATGAGTGAAAAGTATAGTTCGATAAGTCAGACTTCTCGAATGGTTCATTGTTTTGTCATGGCTCGAGTTCTCGAATAGGCCTATCAAGAACCCTCCTGAGTTCTCGAATACTGTCTTTTGGAGAAATCGAATAGCACGCTTTGAGTTCTCGAATAGAGTATTTTAGTTCTCTAATGATGGAGTTCTCGAATACTGTATTTGAGTTATCGAATCATTTGAAAAGGCTGATTTCTCGCTGACACTTAATCGCTTTTTGGATTTATATTCAAAATTTCATTTCGCTCATAAAAACAAATTTTATTTAGCTTAGAATTATTTTATGAGTTAAATAACTGCCAGCTGTGAGTTACAAACTGCTTGAGATATCGAATAAGCCTTTCTTGACTTATCGAATAATTGTTTTATACTTCTCGAATGACTGTCTTGTCAATACAAAACTTATATCTAATCGACAACTCAAGTCACTCACCTATATACAATTTCATAACTGTTCAACTCATTTCGTTCGATTTCTCAAGCATCTAAACTCTTAAAACCTCTGAAAACCCTAACTGCGAATTTCTTCTTCAACCTTAATTCTCTTCTCTTCTCTACCCAAATGGCAAACACTCAACTCACCATTCCCAAACCAATATCATCGCAATTACCAGTGATGTGGAAGCACCGAATGCTAATTTCAAGTGCTTTGTTCGATGGTTGTCTGAATCTTACATCAAGGGTGCACTATCAGCCAACCCAACCCTGTACATAGACATATTAGAACAATTCTGGAGGACAGCTACAGTGGAGGTTATCGCCCTTGAGAATGCTATCACCTCATATGTTGTCTACTGCAAGATTCAAGGCGTGGATATTTTTATCACTACCGCAGACATGAATGAAGCCTTGGATTTGCAGCAAGAGGCATATGACTCCCTGGTAACAGATGCTGAGTTGGAAGAATTCTTTGAATTTATCAACTACTCAGAGGCTATTAAACTTGGAAAGCTGAATAGGAAGTACTTGAGAAAGGAATGGAGCTATGTTTTTGCTACACTCCTTCAGGTATTCACTGCCAGGAAATCAAGCTTTGATCAGATTAGTACACCTGTGCAGCAGCTTGCCTATACCTTGGCTCATGGGAGAAAGATAGATGTTGGACATCTCATTATACAAGAGCTATATGGGAGACTTGGTAAGAACACAGCCAAGAGAGGTACTGAAATTTTCTTTCCCCGCTTTATTCAATCAGTAATTAATTTTAAAAATGCTTCATTGATTGAATTGCCTGGATTAGATAAAAGTAAAATAGGCTATCCTAGGTCCATGACCAAACTTATTTTTGGTAACTTGGAGACTAGGAATGATGTGGATGTAAGGCTTAAAATAACTCCCCACATGGAGGGTTTGTTTAGGTCTTACCCCCACAACATGCCAATATTTGAGTCTAAATCTCAGTTAGCACAGCCTAAGCAAGAAGAACACAATGCTAACCCAAGGCTTGCTAACCAACCCTCTCAGAAAAACACTCTACCAAACAGAGAGCCAACTGCATCATCCTCTCAAAAGGGTGATGTTAGTAAAAAGAAGAGAAAACAGGTTGCTTCTGAACCTTTAACTATCTTAACTGAAGCAGCCTTGGCTGTGGAACTAGGTTTAGGAGGTTAGGAAACTGAGTCACCTATCATTAGCCTAGAGAAGAAGAAGAAATCTAAAACCACCTCTTCAGTCACCCAAATGGCTGAAGTTGTAAAATCAGGGGCAAACAACTCACTAGATGTATCCTCTCAACAGGGTGCCTCTATAGAATGAAGCATCCTCCCCAATGCACCTATTTGTACAGAGTCAGCACAAGGGAGTGATAAGGCTGGCACAACACTGAGTGGAGAGCACATCACAATTGAAACTCCCTCTATGTCTCAGGGGGAGTTGCCAAAATCTAATCTACAACACACTTCTCTTCCAGTATCTACCACTCATATTTCTTTGGAGCCTGCAACTCAAGAAATTGAGGAGCAAGGCATTGATCATCAAGAATTCTTTTCTCTTGATGAGCCAATGGATTCAAGTGACTTGGTGCATGACACCTTGCTCACCACCCAGGTACCACATTTAGATGGTCAGGGAATGCATGCTGGGGCATCTCCTAATGACATCATCACAAACACAGAGGATTCACTAGTTTTAACTAGAGACTCTGTGCCTGTGTCAACTACTGTTGTAACTCATCCCACTTCTGTGGAGACAACAGTAGCAGAGTCTTTCCATCCGGTTACAGAAGTTGCATCTGTAACTGAGGAGTCTAGCTTGCCTAGCTCTAGCTCTCACTTTTTGTCCCAATGGCTGAAGCCTGTGCAACATGACAGTGCTTCAGGATCAGGGTCTGCTCCACCACAAATGTCCATTGAAGCTCTCCAAAGCTATGTTGTGGATCAGATTCCTGAGTTTGTAAAAATAGCCCAGAACCTTGTCACCTCCAACATCTCAAATCCAGATTATGAAGCCATCCTACTATGCCATAGGGATGATGTGGAGATGCAGAAGGCCAAGATTATTGATGATGCTGAGAGAGATGGCAATGTAGATGCCTGGATGCACGGAAAGTATGATGTAACTCCCAGTGAAGCACTTCAATATCTTAGAGAGGAATACATCACTTCACTGGGTTCAAATGCAAAATCCCTGTCCCCTAGTGAAGTGTATGAAGCTGTCAATGATTCCTACAAGGGTTTCCTCAAGGCTGCACAATATCTTGGCAAGGGAGTCAAAACTGAAGTCAACAAGGTGAGTGACAAGACAGCCACTTCAGTAGAAGAGATAAAGAGGGCCTTTGATGCCAAATTTCCTCAACTAGACAGTGTGGTCAAAGATCTCAGACACTGCAACACCACCTGCACCAAGATGGATAATAGTCTAGCTCTACTTAAAGATACAGTCACAGGTCTAGGAAGCAAATTTCAAATTCTATCTGACCAGACTACAGACACCAATGCCATGCTTAGGACACTCTTTGTAAATCAATATGGAGACAAGCTGGTCACTGAGGTTCCTGTGCATGAGCTGTCTAGATTTGAAGTGCAGAGACTTAAAGAACAATCCCTGTCTGCCTTCAAATCTAATGCATTATTCAGTAAGGTAGATGCACTTGAAAAGGAGGTAGCTACTCTCACTCAGTCCAATGCTCATCTTACAGACAAGGTACAAACTCTAACTGAGCAATTGAACACTCAAGCCACCACCACAGCTGATGTTCTTCTGCATCAACAATCAATGTTGTCTGCAATGATGAAGCACATGGGTCTCCCTCTACCTGAAGAATCTTCAACCCCGAAGGTCAATACTACAGCCTCTGTGCCTGACAACAAGCCTAAGGGGGAGAAGAGGACATCAAGGAACTCAAATACAAAGGGGGAGAAACCACCAGTAAAGGGCATCAAAATCATTGAAAGTGGTCATCAAAGAACTTCAAAATCTCTAATTCATGTGCCTGGCAAAGGAAAAGACAAAGTTGATGAGCCTCCTACTTCTCTGCCAGTTGTCACTCTACCAACTATGCACATCACTACTTCCAGTGGTCAAAACCAATCTATCACAACCACAGTGGTTGCAGGGAGTATACCATCTGATAAACCTTCACTCTCCATATCTAAAAGTGCCAAGCCTGTAGAAGTGAAGGTGGTCACTGAGGCCAAGCTACAAGAAATTGCAAACTCAAATGTCTATCATGATGATGCATTCTTGGAGTTTTTGAAAGTCTCAAAAGAACAGGCTGGTGACACTCAATTGTATCTAAGGAGCTTGAAGGATCAGATCGATTACTTCACTGTGGTACCTAGAAAAGTTGATAGCTCATGGCTCAAGGAAGTAATGATGGTAGCAAAATCCAGAATCTGGCATCTAACCTACAAAACTCTACATGCCTTGAAACATTCAGAGATAGATGCGCTGATTGAGCTCATAGAGAAGAGGAATGTAAATGAAAACAATAAGAGTCTGTATGATGACTTGAGGAATGGCCAACCTTCAAGGCTGCCAGAAGTGATTAAGAAGCCATGAACAATCATCTATCAGTCTGGCACCAGAGTTGAAGAGATTAAACAATTGGTCATTCCAAATGATCTCACTTCTCGAAATCACAGACTCATTATTGCCATCATTGATCTACTGCAAAAGAAGAAGGGGACAAGTACTGCTGAAGAGATAGAGGCACTGCACATTCTCTGATCATACATTGCAACTGGTGTAATTCTAGAAATGGCCAAGCCAAGGAGGAATAAGGATGATGAAGATGAAGACAAGAGTGATGGGAGGAGAAGTCATCACAGGAGTGATAAGGGGGATGAGGATAAGAAGAAGAAGAAAGACAGCAAGGATAAGAAGGATGATGACCAAGGTAAAGTCTCTGAGAGGAAGAGTGGAAGACAGTAAGCCTTAGGCATTGCTGACAGTAACCTCACCACATCACAAGACTCTAAGTCTAGGGTGAATGCTGTTAGTAGTGACCTACCAAAATCTACATCTATGGCTTCTACAACTATCTTGCCACCTCAAGAAGAGAAGAAGATTCAAGTCAAGAAACCATCTGTATATTTCAAAAAGCATACTGCTAATGGAATACTACAATGGTCCACAAACAAAGGTCACATGCTACTGCCAGGCAACCATGTCAAAAGGATCAAATTCAAACAAGCTGCAAGGAAACCAAAGCTGTCAAAATCAAGGACTCTGACAATCTATCCAGGCTTAAAACTCCAACCACTAGATGAAGATTTTGATGAAGACCAACTGCAATTCTTACAAGCTCAAAGAATCTATCATGTTGCCATTGTTGATAACTGCCTTGAGATCAAATATACTGATGGAAGGGAGAAGAAATTCAAACAAGGAGGATGTCAACACTAGGGCAAACTACATGACATAGAAAGAATCATTGCATTGTTGAGCTCACTACGCCATAAATGCTCATATGCAATGCTTTTAGAAAGTGTTTCACTGAAAGTGTTCTGTTAGGTATGAAATTTTGGCTCTAATGAAACAGAACTTGAACTGGTGTTGCATTACACATAATTAGCGTTGCATTTGATCCACGGTGTTTCACATAATGCAACACTAACAGCTGGCGTTGCATTAGATATTTTTTAATTTTAAAAAGTGCTGATGTGGCAGCAGTGGGGCCCACATTTGCTGACGTGGCATTTGCTGACGCGGCAAGTGTGGGGCCCACAATTGCTGATGTGGCAGATGTGGGGCCCACATTTGCTGACGTGGCATTTGCTGACGTGGCAGAAGCGTTGCATTAGGTGAAAAAGGCATTGCATTCTCTATATAAAAGCGTTGCATTAGTTATTTTTTAATTTTAATAAACGCTGACGTGGCTGTTGTGGGACCCACCTAGGTGACGTGGCAGTGTGGGGCCCATAAGGATGACGTGGCAGGAGGCCAGAGATGCTGACGTGGCAGGTGTGGGGGCCCACAATTGCTGACGTGGCAGGTGTGGGGCCCACATTTGCTGACGTGGCATTCGCTGACGTGGCAGAACGTTGCATTAGGTGAAAAAAGCGTTGCATTTGCTATATAAAAGCGTTGCATTAGCTATTTTTTAATATTAATAAAGTCTGCCGTGGCAGTGTGGGGCCCACTAAGGGTGATGTGGCAGTGTGGGGCCCACAAGGGTGACGTGGCAGGAGGTCCACAGATGCTGACGTGGCAGGTGTGGGGCCCACAATTGCTGACGTTGTAGGTGTGGGGCCCACATTTGATGACGTGGCATTCGCTGACATGGCAGAAGCGTTGCATTAGGTGAAAAAAGCGTTGCATTTGCTATATAAAAGCATTGCATTAGGTATTTTTAATATTAATAAAGTCTGACGTGGCAGCTGTGGGGCCCACTAAGGGTGACGTGGCCGTGTGGGGCCCACAAGGGTGACGTGGCAGGTGGTCCACAGATGTTGACGTGGCAGGTGTGGGGCCCACAATTGCTGACGTGGCAGGTATGGGCCCACATTTGCTGACGTGGCATTCACTGACGTGGCAGAAGCGTTGCATTAGGAGAAAAAAGCGTTGCATTTGCTGTTTTGAAGTGTTGCGTTAACTGCTGCTCTTACCGGAATGATGAAACTATTTTTAAAATTTTTTTTTTCGACATTCCAATCGTACGGATGTCAAGATATAACGGTTTTAGTGAAGTGGTAAATTTTTAAAAAATTTGCTAGATGTATTTGGTTTGGTTTTATAACGGTCAAACCGGTCAATGTAGACTTCCCTTTTAAATAGTCTTGTCCCGAATGACGAAACTATTTTTAAAAATCTTTTTTTCGACGTTCCAATCGTACGGATGTCAAGATATAACGGTTTTAGTGAAGTGGTAAATTTTTAAAAAATTTGCTAGATGTATTTGGTTTGGTTTTATAACGGTCAAACCGGTCAATGTAGACCTCCCTTTTAAATAGTCTTGTCCCGAATGATGAAACTATTTTTTAAAATCTTTTTTTCGACGTTCCAATCGTACGGATGTCAAGATATAACGGTTTTAGTGAAGTGGTAAATTTTTAAAAAATTTGCTAGATGTATTTGGTTTGGTTTTATAACGGTCAAACCGGTCAATGTAGACTTCCCTTTTAAATAGTCTTGTCCTGAATGATGAAACTATTTTTTAAAATCTTTTTTTCGACGTTCCAATCGTACGGATGTCAAGATATAACGGTTTTAGTGAAGTGGTAAATTTTTAAAAAATTTGCTAGATGTATTTGGTTTGGTTTTATAACGGTCAAACCGGTCAATGTAGACTTCCCTTTTAAATAGTCTTGTCCCGAATGATGAAACTATTTTTTAAAATCTTTTTTTCAACGTTCCAATCGTACGGATGTCAAGATATAACGGTTTTGGTGAAGTGGTAAATTTTTAAAAAATTTGCTATATGTATTTTGTTTTGTTTTATAACGGTCAAACCGGTCAAAGTAGACTTCCCTTTTAAATAGTCTTGTCCCGAATGATGAAACTATTTTTTAAAATCTTTTTTTCGACATTCCAATCGTACGGATTTCAAGATATAACAGTTTTAGTGAAGTGGTAAATTTTTAAAAAATTTGCTAGATGTATTTGGTTTGGTTTTATAACGGTCAAACCGGTCAATGTAGACTTCCCTTTTAAATAGTCTTGTCCCGAATGATGAAACTATTTTTTAAAATCTTTTTTTCGACATTCCAATCGTACGGATGTCAAGATATAACGGTTTTAGTGAAGTGGTAAATTTTTAAAAAATTTGCTAGATGTATTTTGTTTGGTTTTATAACGGTCAAACCGGTCAAAGTAGACTTCCCTTTTAAATAGTCTTGTCCCGAATGATGAAACTATTTTTTAAAATCTTTTTTTCGACGTTCCAATCATACAGATGTCAAGATATAACGGTTTTAGTGAAGTGGTAAATTTTTAAAAAATTTGCTAGATGTATTTGGTTTGGTTTTATAACGGTCAAACCGGTCAATGTAGACTTCCCTTTTAACTAGTCTTTTCCCGAATGATGAATCTATTTTTTTAAATTATTTTTTCGACGTTCCCATCGTACGGATGACAAGATATAACGGTTTTAGTGAAGCGGTAAATTTTTTAAAAATTTGGTAGATGTATTTGGTTTGATTTTATGACGGTCAAACCAGTCAAAGTAGGTTTAGGGGTTCCGGTCAAATTACTAGTTGACCGTTCAATTACCCAATCAAATAAATTATTTTTTTCTGAAATTTTGGGAATAACATTAAAAATGATGAATCTTGATGCCCGTATGGTTGGGCCGTCGAGAAATATTTTTTAAAAAATCGAATCCTTAAATCCTTACGAAATCCTGTTTAGGGGTTCCGGTCAAAGTACTAGTTGACCGTTCAATTACCCAATCTAATAAATTTTTTTTTTCTGAAATTTTGGGAATAACATTAAAAATGATGGATATTAATGCCTGTACGATTGGGTGGTCGAGATATATTTTTAAAAAAATTGAAACTTTAAACCATGACGAAACCCTGTTTAGGAGTACCGGTCAAAGTACCAAATCAAATAATTTTTTTAAAAATTTTGGTAATTACAATAAGGAGAATTTAATATATATATATATATATACATACATATATATATATATATATATATATATATATATATATATATATATAATCTAAAATATACTACAAATTTTAACTTATATTTTACATGAACAGATGTTAATTTCTATTATTTATAAATTATGGAGAATTTAATAATTTAATTGATAAATTACAAGAACAGCGCTTTGCCCTTGGTGAAAAATTGGGCGGTATTTTTCCCCCCTAAACGAAACGTAGTCCTAAAACTAAAACTATGTACAGAACAAAACAATCCGCCGCTCTCTACCTCTCTCTCGACTCTCGACTTCCTCTGTCCCGCTACCATTTCACTCCAAAGATACTCTCACTCACACTTTCATTACCCTCTCTAAATCTTAGTTCTCTAATATTCTATTTTAATTGAATCACAGGTACCACTATTATTAGTTTCTAATTAAGGGATTGAATCTATGTTCAATAGTATTCAGGGATTCAATCAATGTTCACTCTCCTTCTCCTTCTCCTTCCCAATCACAGGTACCACTATTATTAGTTTATGTTTTAGGGTTTCTTTTCGTGGTTTTAATTGTGTTTCATGCTTCGATTCAGTTTGGGGCTTTTTTCCCAATCACAGGTACCACTATTATTAGTTTAATTGTGTTTATATCCCTAATTTAGGCTTTTTTCCCTTGATTTAGGGTTTCGTTTTGGGATTTCAGTTTGGGACTTTGATTTAGGGTTTATATTATGAGACTTCTCTCATTCTCTTACATACTTCGCTTTTTAATCTTCCTTACTCATGGAAAATACGAAGGCTTTTCAGTATCTAAACGCAGTTTTTGCCACTACGTTAATTTTATCAATTACTTTTGTCAATGGACAAATTACCACATCATGCACAAATCCAATGATTAGAAGCTTTACCCCTGGTTTGAATTACTTAACTGGAAGTACATGGACTGGGGGTTCACCTACGGGAGATTGTTGTGGGGCATCACGTTCTCTTACGAGTACTTGTCTCATAGTCACGGACAATGTTCCATTTTCACTACCTATTAACCGCACATTAGCAATTTCACTTCCAAAAGCATGTAAAGCTGCTGGTGTCAAAGGTGTTCCAGTACAAAGCAAAGGTCTGTTTGTTTTTCCTAAATGCATTGTTTTCATGATTTGTCGATAGTAGTGCTTTCAGTAATGCAGTTAAATAATATCTCTAACACTTTCTTAATATGTTGCAGCCTCTGGTGTCCTTGTTCTCAACCCAACATCTACTGTACATTTACTGTACAACCTAAAGACAGAGGAAAGAAGTTCCTTTCTAAATATGGTACATAAATTATATTAAAAAACTGATTATTTTTTCATGTAGTTGTAGACAATAAAAAAATTATAAAAGCATTACCATGACTTGTCCAACAGATAGAAATTTGGATTAAATCCAAACATTTGATTAACAGAAGTATAGCTTTCATTACTACATAGCATTCATTACTGTATTTGTAATGTCTTTTGGACAAAATTACAAGGCATATCTATGAAAAAATACCTTATTTTCACCTTTATCCTGTTTAAATCTTTCATGTGGAATGTAAACACCATTCTTTTCCTTTGCTGCTCTGATATCTATTTTTATTCAAATACATAGAATGTCATTTGTGAAACTTATATCACAAAAAAAATAATAATAAGCAAATGCAGGCTTTAATGTCACTCAAACCTTGTCTCATTCTATCAATTTCCATATGCAGATCCCTAAGCAGCACAACCTTGGACACTTTCTGATTTGCCTGTAAAGGTGGATTTCTTTCGGTACAAAGGCAGATAAACAAACAAGGAGAATTTAAAGGAAGCAAAAATAGGAATGTTGACCTCTGGCTTGTTCTCCAGAAGCAACTCCGGGGATTCGACATGTTCTCAACCCAAGCAACAAATGTCTATAATTATATATATTTTTCTTGAATTATTTATATACGTATTGTTCCATGATTTGTGATTTGTGTTAAATATGTGTTCATATTTATACTTTCTAGTATGTATGCCATACACCTCTTTCTTTGCCTGCTTGCATTTTACACACATACACACATTTACTTATTTTTCTTTCTTTGTTTCTTAGCAGAGAAGAGGTGCTTAGTTACTTTAAAGAAGACCCCTCTTTGTTTAACATGGTGTTCTTGTTTACATCTTCTGCAATTACAAACTACTTATGAGAAAAAGTTTTTTCTGTTTAACATGATATTCTTGTTTTTTCTATTTTACTTCTTGTGATTATCACATTGCTTTATTTGACAGGGGATGCTCGCCTTTCTATGAGTGTGAAGAATAAAGTTTGCTCTTTTGATTTTGTAAGTCCTCTAATCCTGTTTCGATGCTTCTGTTCAATGTGTATATGGGACCTGTTCAATGTGTATATGGGACCTTTTCTAGCACATTTATCAAAAGTAGTTGTCCGGAAGCAATTTTTCATATTCATAAAAGAGCAGTGATCACAATGAATGAATGAAATTTTAATGTTATTGTATTTTCAGTTGAACATTTGTGGATCACAATGGAATATGAAAATGAATACAATTCAATATATGACTGCCTCCTATTTGGTGAGCATTTTTTTTAATTTTTATATATATATATATATATAAATGCTGATGTATACAAAATATTTATGTTTCGTTTAATTTGGATTATACAAAATACTGATGTATTTATCTCATATTTAGATGTTGATGATATGTCGTATCCGAATAGTTCTGGATTGTCCATCCAGTGCACCAAAAATATTACAGGCTTGCTTAACATTAAAATATAACTATGTCTTCTTAATTCTTAAAATAAACTGAATGAGAAGCTGAAGATTATCAAATATGTAATTTGTTTAGATGTTGTTTGGTTGATGGTCGAATTATCTTGCTTATGCTGATAGCTGGTCTCCCTGCCCCCTGGTCTATAGTAATAATTTGACATAATTGATCATGATTTTAGTCTTTTGTATAATTCATAAAACTAACTGCAACGTATCATTGTTCGTTGCTTGCTGATTATTTCACAGGTTTAGCATTGCATCGAGGAGCTCTGTGGGTCCTTGTGGGACAAGGATTGTAGCAGGACGCATTGTGAAAGAAAGCTATGGTGCTGCTAAGCAACAACAAACATTTACAGTAAACTTGAACTTATCACACTTAGTTCACATACATACATGCCACTCGTATTTTCGTTTGCTTTGAAAATTCTTGGGCTTGTGAAATTAGTATTTTGTGGTACCATGCACTTAGTTCACAAACATACATGCCACTCGTATTTTCTTTTGGTATGAAAATTCTTGGGCTTGTGAAATTAGTAATTTGTTGTGTTAACCATATTTTTCTTGCAGAAGGTTCAAATTTATATAATTCCATGCCATTTGTATTTTCTTTTCTATTATCAAATTTCTCATAGTTTTTTCTTAAAAGAAATGAGTGCATTAAGCAGATAATAGATCAGTAGAGTAGTACTTTGTATTTCGAAACTATTTATATGGAGCTTGGAGCAGGTTTTGAAAATTACATGCTCTAAGTATCATCATAAGTATCATCAGATAGTAATCCTGGATTGTTTATGTTATAACTTGATATTGTGTTGCAATTCAGCTCGCCTGAATCTGTGGCTTAGCTTATGTTATAACTTGATATTGTGTTGCAATTCAGCTGGCCTGAATCTGTGGCTTAGCTTACGGGAAATATTTGCTGCGAATAGATCAAATGAAAAGTAGGTAATATAGAATTATTTGATGTTTTTGAACATATGCAGATATATTTCAGTAAGTTAGTGTAAACTTAGGGAACAAAGCTGAATACTTGCTTTTATTGATGCACTACTACAGAAAATTAAAGCACTCCTTCAGAATGTTGGTACCTCATTTTGCCCCAACTTTTCTGACTGGTTTTGAAATGGATGAACAGATGCACACTCTACAGATGCGGATGAATCATTTTTTCAAAATTCTTACAAGTTAATCCTTCCGATCTTTCCACTACCAAGTTTCAGGTTTGCGTCTGAATACAGCCGAGTCACAGCCACTTGTTGAAGCGAATGTACCTGAGAAGCAAAGCAAAGAGAAGTTGATTGGCCCTGATACCTAAACAGGGTGATTTTGTACTTTTAAAATTTTGACTTAATCGTATGTTCTTGTTAATCTAGTATGATGTTTGATTCCTTTTGGATGTATTAATAATGGTTTTGGATGGCTCTTTGAATGCCTTGAATGTATTTTGATGTTTTGGATGGGTTTTCTTATGTATCAAACAAGATATTGCATAAATTTTAATTAAAGCGTTGCATTTGATATTTCTAGTGTTGCATTGGATATTTTAGTGTTGCATTTGGTAAGATACTAGTGTTTTAAAAAGCAAAAAAAGCGTTGCATTACATGGTTGTGGGCCCTAGTGCTGACGTGGCATATGAGACCATTGCATACGTGGCATATGGGACCTAATGCTGATGTGGCATGTGGGACCCAGTGCTGACTTGGCATGACAGGCCCCACTTCTGACATGGCAAGTGGGACCCACATGTTGACATGGCAAGTGGGCTCCACATGCTGATGTGGCATGCCAGCTGGACTGTTGCTGACGTGCCATGCCAACTGGACTGTTGCTGACGTGGCATGCCAGCTGGACCCATTGATGACGTGGCAAGCTAGTGGGACCCACTTAGTGACGTGGAATTGTAATTTTATCTAATGTCAAATGCAACGCCTTTTTGGTGTTGCATTTGCATGCTCTGGTGTTGCATTATATGTAAGATGCAACGTTTATTGATGTTGCTTTAGATGCCAAAAAGCGTTGCATTATGGGGTCTAACGAGACGGTCTCGAATGCAACGCCCCCTGGTGTTGCATTTGGTCTAATGCAACGCTTTTTTGGCCTAAAACAACATTAAACATGGCGTTGCATTTGAGCGTTTATGGCGTAGTGGCTCAGAAGATAAAGTGGAAAGAGTATGGAAGCTGGAGCTAATTGATTTTGTGAAGATGAAGAGAGATCATAAGGAGAAAATCAGAAAAAAGTGTCTTGAGAAATGGCTAGCAAGGGAGAAAGAAATTGAGAGACTGGAGATTGAAGCAGAAAAGCTAAGGGCAAAGGGATTGTGTAGAGTTCAGTTTAACCCCTATGTGGTGAAGTATAGGAGGAGAAATGGGGATCAGGTCCACATTAGAATGAATCTACTCAACCACTATCCTGCAAACATTCTGAAACCAGTGCTTGAAGATTTCAAAGACTCAATTTTGCTTGAAGAATTGGATGCTATGGCAGAAATAATAAAAGCTATGGATGAGAATACAAGGAAGGAGAAAGAAAGAAGACAGAAAGCATATGATGATTTTCAAGCCAAAGCTATGGAAAGGAAAACAAATGACAATGGGTGGTACTTCATCATAGGCTGTAAGATTACTCACCCTGTAGTTCTATCCACATTGCTAATCAAAATTCACACATGTACTGTCAAGTTTTATCTTTATGTATGTTAGGCTTGTTATCAGACATGAAATTGTGACTAAGGGTCATACTCATAATTTTGGGGAGATTGTTAGTCACAGAGGCATGCCTGAATACATCTAATAACAAGCCTAAGTATGTGTAATGCTATGCATTACCTACATGACCTCTTAACTGAGGGAACCTCTAGTTGTAGAGTTTCTATTTGTTCTGTACTTGTAATAGGCATCAAATTCTAGTTGTGTTACTGTACTTATAAAGTCAAGAATAATGCTTGAAAGAAGTTCCAAGGTTCATGCCTCAAGCAAGGAGATAAAGACCGCCGAATAATCATAGTTGGGATTTAAAGAAAAGAAGAATTTTCCTAAGTACCAATTCGAGAAGTACATTTGTCTATTCGAGAAGTCTAGCATTCGAGAAGTCAGAGATTCGATATCTCTGAAGACACTGTTCGATATCTCTGAATACACTATTCGATATCTCATTCGATATCTCAGAGATTCGATATGTCTATTACTCTATTCGAGAACTCATGGAGTCAACAAGTCAAAGCATCATTCGAGTTCTCTAAGAGTCAACAAGTCAATGCTCTATTCGATATCTCATGGACTAAAGAAGCTATTCGACATCTCAGGGATTCGATATGTCAAAATGCTCTATTCGATATCTCAAGGAGTCCCAGAGAAAAGAGCTATTCGAGAAGTGATTCGATATGTCAAAATAACACTATTCGAGAACTTAGAGTTATCGATTAAGTCAATTCGAGTTCTCGAATCAATCACTTAGCCACTTCTGGAATACATTCTTGGAGACAAAATACTGAAGAATTGTACAAGTCAGAAACCTGCAACAAGCCAAGACGCTTTACTTGACTATGTACTATAAAGCACATTGGAAAGCCTACAAAGAAACTTGGAGAGATAAGACAAAGGGATAAGGAGCTAAAGAAGTGAATCTGAACAGGCTTTGCAAAGTCAAATCAGTAGCCGTTTGGACTCTTACTCAAATAAGATAGACATACTGGAAAGTAGTTTGGTTTACCTACCTTATTTGTAGTAAGTAGGTGTATCCATGTCTATAAGGATACAGCCTCACTTCCTTAGCAGATAAGTTTTTCAAGATACATCACAAGAAATATCTCTCTAAGAAGAACGAAGCTGAGAATACTACCATTTGTATTCACAAATTGTAGCAAAATCTTTATCTAATAAAATATTAGATTAAAGTGATATTGTGTTGTGTTTGTCTTTGTTATCTGTACTTACATATTTCACACATTCAACACATATCTTGTTGCAAAGATTCAAGAACAAAGAAAAGTTCAAGAATCCATTCACCCCCCTCTGTATTCTTTTACTGTATTCAATACTCAACATTTTCTAACTAAAATCACTTTTTTTCTAAAAATATCACGAGCAGTATTAATTTCTCCTTTTCTAAAGCCATTACCAATAATTTTATTTAGTAAAATAACATAACTAAATTATAATTACAATAAAATAATCAATTACCCTTTTCACATGTTACCTTTTTAATTTTTTCTAACTAAGACCTCTTTTTTTTTTTGAATTACATCACGGACATTCTATTTAATAAAATAAAATAATAATTTTATTAATTAACCGATTATGTTTTTCAACTAAACCTATCATCTGTTCTATATTTTCTAACTAAATCCCTCATTTTCTAAAAATATCATGGATAACATTTATATAATTATTACCAAATCATCTCATTTAAAAATTTAAACCTCCAAAATTCATGTTTTAAAAGAAAACCGTGCATCCGCAAGTTTTAAAAAAAAAAAGCCGTGCTTTAAAACCATGAGCAACCTATAATCTATAACGAGGACGTCAACTACATCTGCAACAGGAACCAAACAAACTAACACAGACATACCAAGACTATATAGCAGAGACATACTTGAAATCAAAAGTTACATGACTCAAACTGATAAATAGCATTCGAATATAATTTAGAAGAAATCAGTGTTCTTATCAATGCATTTCAAACCGCCTTCCAGCACAATATCATGAATCTTCAACCCAATCACCAACTCATTTAGATCAGGCCGGTGATAGGTGCCTGGGTTTTGGATCGAGTTACGGGACCCATTACAATGTAGTCTTGATCGATTCCTTCCCTGAAAGGAGTGTTATTCTTATTCTTCCTACCCCTTCCTATTTTTGTTGTCTGATGGCAAAAATAGAAAAATACTGAGAGTTCAATTAGAGAGAGAGCTCACTGATCTCATTTGATTATTGATAAGGAATATTTTCTCCCCCTTCTTATTTCTCAATGGACCTTTAAATACTTACAAGGATAAGCTAAAAATCAGCAACTACTAGTAATAATTCTGCTACTAACAAATAACCTGAAAATCTGCACCAATTAGCAAGAAATCTGCTAATTTTAAGAAGCTAAAAATCTGCAATCAAACCAACTAAAAATCTGCAATCAAACATAATCTTCTCCCATAACTTTTGCTTTAAGCAGCTATTCCCAATTGCTTGTTTTGACTGCGTCTCTTGTAATAATGATGAAAAGGAACCACCTGGAAGGTTTGTTGTTGACCATGTGTATTACTTGTAACATTACTCCGCTCCTCCAAAAAGCGTTTGACCTCAAGCGCGAATGTTGGATATTGTTTCTCAATATGTTGAGCTGATTCCCATGATGCTTCAGACGGAGATAAACCATCCCAATGAATCAGAACATGATATTCCCCTGCAATAACCTTTTTGTCTAATACAGCTTTTGGACTTGGCAGTACTTCCCCTTGGTGAACAGCCGGATATGTAGGTGTTGTTCATCAATAGATCCATGAAATTTTTTTAAACAGGAGACATGAAATACTGGGTATATTTTGACTACTTGAGGAAGTTAAAGACGATAAGCTACGGTCCCAATTTTTGCTTGTATGGGGAATGGGCCATAATACCGAGGAGAGAGCTTTTTGTTCCTGTTGGAAGCTAAAGACAGTTGTCGATAAGGTTGTTACTTCAATAACACCAGATCACTGACTTCAAAGCGTACTTATCTGTGAGATTTGTTAAAGTTATTCTTCATGATATCTTGGGCTTGTAATAGTCTGTCATGAATTCAAGACACAATGTTGTCTCGAGTTTTGAGTTCCTGCTCTACAGCCTCCACTCGACTTAGCCCAGAATAATAGTTTAAAAGAAGAGGTGGTGCTCTACCATAGACTAATTCAAAGGGAGTTGTTTTAAGAGAAGAATGGTAGCTAGTATTATAGCAATACTCAGCCCAGGAAATCCATTGTATCCACTTACGGGGCTGATCACTGGTGAAACAACGTAAGTAGACTTTAATAGTTCGATTAACGACTTCCGTTTGACCGTAAGTTTGTGGGTGATAGGCTGAGCTAAAAGATAACTTTGTTCCACTCAATCTGAAGAGTTCTGTCCAAAAGGAGCTTGTGAAAGTCACATCTTTATCGCTCACGATGGTTTCCGGCAGGCCATGTAACTTGAATATATGATCAAAGAACATTTTTGCCACTAACATTGCAGAGTATGGATGAGACATGGGAATAAAGTACGTATACTTTGAGAAGCGATCCACCACGACTAGCAAAACTGATTTTCCAAATGAAGGAGGTAAAGCATCAATGAAATCCATTGAAATATCAGCCCAGACTTGCAAAGGAACTTGCAAAGGTTGTAGCAGACCAGCTAGTTGTAAATGCTCTGATTTGTTCTTTTGACAAATTGCACAACACTTTATGAAATCTTGAACAACTTTCTTCATTCCAGGCCAATAAAAGTCGGAGGTTATGCGAAATAGAGTTTTTTGGTATCCCTCATGACCTTGGTTATGCAGAGCTGCAATTACAACTTGGATGAGAGGAGAATTAGAATCCAAATATGCTCTATTTTTGTAGAATATCAATCCATTATCATATGTCCATATTGGTGGTAATTTTCCCAGCTTGATATTGTTGATAATGGACTGCAATGTTTGGAAAGTTTGTACCTCATCCTTCAAGGCTTTGAAAAGTTCTAGTTGTAACCCAGAAATTGCTGCAATTAGTCCTACATTGTCATCTCTACGTGACAAGGCATCTGCAACTCGATTTTCCTTGCCCGCTTTATATTCCACCTGAAAATCGTAGCCTAAGAGTTTGCTGATCCAATGTTGCTGAGGGGATGTACTAATTCGCTGATCAAGTAGATACTTGAGACTAAAATGATCCGTACGAATAATGAATTTTCTGTCCCATAAATAAGGTCTCCATTGTCGAATAACCTGTGAAAGTGCAATGAGTTCCTTTTCTAAGCTGGAAGCTTGATGTGTCGTTGAGCCATTGGTTTGCTGTAAAATGCAACGGGCCTGCCCTCTTGTTATAACACTTCCCCCATTCCAAAATTGGAAGCATCACATTCAACAGAAAGTCCTTTTCAAACTTGGGTAATGTCAATACAAGGGTTATCGTCATGGCACACTTTAAGTGTTCAAATGCAGCCACTGATTCTCGAGTCCAAGTGAATGAGTTCTTGCGCAACATCTTGGTTAGACGAGCTGCAATCATGCCATAGTTCTGTACGAACTTTCTGTAGTAACCGGTGAGGCCGAGGAATCCTCTAAGAGCTCGAATAGTTGTTGGTCTAGGCCATTGAATCATAGCCTCAATTTTTTCAGCATCTGCCATCATCCCCCTCTACGGATATAATATGGCCAAGATAAGAAATCTTAGATTGAGCCAATGAACATTTAGATTCCTTCAGAAACAACTTATTTCGCTGTAAGATAGAAAAAACCATCCTCAAATGTTTTAAATGGTCAGCCCATGTGCTGCTATAGACGAGTATATCGTCAAAGAAAACAAGAACAAATTTACAAAGGTAAGGCTGAAATACTTCATTCATTAAAGCCTGAAATGTAGAGGGCGCATTGGTAAGTCCAAATGGCAACACTAGAAATTAAAAATGGCAATGATGCATCCAAAATGCTGTTTTCTCCACATCAGGTAGGTGCATTCGAACTTGGTGGTATCCAGATCTTAAATCCAGCTTTGAGAAGTATGTTGAGCCGTGTAATTCTTCAAGAAGTTCATCAATGACCGGAATTGGGAATTTATCCTTAATTGTTTGAGCATTTAAGGCACGATAATCGACAAAAAATCGCCATGAATTGTCTGCCTTCTTAACAAGCAAAAATGAAGATGAATAAGGAGAATTGCTTGATCTGATTATTCCCTGTTTTAACATCTCTCTGCACTGCACTTCAATTTCATCTTTCTGCATATGTAGGTAACGATAGGGCCTCACAACTACGGGGCCTGATCCAGGTTCCAACGTTATTATGTGATCACAAGCACGAGGAGGGGGTAGGCCAACTGGTGTTTTAAATATGCCCTGAAATTCTGAGCACAATTGCTTCAAATTGAACTCTCGTTCCGCTTCTAATTTCATAGCTGAGAGAGATGGTTCTGACTTTTGAGCGGGATCCATGATGCCATGTAACTCTACTTGTGTACCGTTCCAAGTAAATTTCATCTTCATTGTTGCAAAATCCCAACATATAGGTCCAAGTGTCTTGAGCCAATTGACACCTAATACTGCACCAAACCCACATAAAGGAAGCAAAAATAAATCAAAAGAAAATTTTTGATTACCCACTTGTATCGGAAGCTTTCTACCAAATCCTAGACTGCTCAATTTGTCTCCATTTGCTACCATGACTCGGAGATTATCCTTACGTTCCACTTTGATTTGAAGCTGATGCATTAGAGATTCGTTCACAAAACTATGAGTAGATCCAGAATCAATGAGGACCACCAAGGGGTGCCCATTTATGCTTCCCTCTACTTGCATTGTCTGATTGTTCTGCATTCCTGAAATTGCATGGAATGAGATTTCTGGGTCAGTTTCTGGTACGCCTTCCTCGTCAAAGCCTTCTAACCAAAATAGCCGTTTACATTTGTGTCCAACTTCATAGTGTTCATCACAGTTATAACACAATCCTTTAGACCTGCGTTCCTCCATTTCTACTCGTGAGAGCCTTTTAATAAAAGGAGTTTTGGGACCCCCTGTACTAGCAAAATTGCCATGGCTTTTACGAGGTGGGTTAACATCTTCCTTCCCCTTTTCACTGCGTCATTCATAAAGTCCTGCCAGGCTCATGGCTGTGGTCAAATCTGGTGGATTGTGAAGCTCCACTTCAACTGGTTTGGCCTCTCTCAGACCGCTAATGAATATCTATTTCTCCTATTCAGTGGTTAGAGATGTAGTTTGCGCAGAAAGTCTTTCAAATTGCTTCTAATATGCCTCAACCGTTCCTGTTTGCTTTAGTTTGGATAGCTCTCCCAGCTTACTACTTCTGATTGGAGGCCCAAACCTTAAGTGGCATTGGTTTTTAAAATCAGACCAAGATATATCGGGTCGATCCCTTTTTAGCTTCAAATACCACAACTGTGCATCTCCTTCGAGGTGGAATGAAGCCAGCACTACCTTATCATCCTCTATTGTCCGCTGATGGTGAAAGAAGTTGTCGCAGCAGCTTAGCCAAACCAACGGATCAACAGTGCCATTATAGCGTGGAAAATCAAGTTTTATATATCGAGGCACAAAGTTGTTTCCATCTGTGTTGGCCTTGTCAAACTGATTTCTAGGCTCTCGAGGCTCCTTCTGCTGATTCTCTCTCGTTTCTATAAGAATGTACGGTCTTCGTTAGTTGTTCCAATTGAGCGGTCATGTGCTGATGTCTTGCGTGGTTGGCTGCTTGCTCTGATTTGTAGACATTAAGGAATTCCTCAAATTGCAGCTGCAAAGTGCGTTGTTCCCCCATAACTACTGTCTCTGATACCAATTTGATAGGTGCATGGGTTTTGGATCGAGTTACGGGACCCTTTACAATGTAGTCTTGATCGATTCCTTCCCTGAAAGGAGTGTTATTCTTATTCTTCGTTTGATAGGTGCCTGGGTTTTGGATCGAGTTATGGGACCCTTTACAATGTAGTCTTGATCGATTCCTTCCCTGAAAGGAGTGTTATTCTTATTCTTCCTACCCCTCCCTATTTTTGTTATCTGATGGCGAGAATAGGAAAATACTGAGAGCTCAATCAGAGAGAGAGCTCACTGATCTCATTTGATTATTGATAAGGAATATTTTCTCCCCCTTCTTATTTCTGAATGGACCTTTAAATACTTACAAGGATAAGTTAAAAATCGGCAACTACTAGTAATAATTCTGCTACTAACAAATAGCCTGAAAATCTGCACCAATTAGCAAGAAATCTGCTAATATTAAGAAGCTAAAAATCTGCAGTCAAACCAACTAAAAATCTGTAATAAAACATAATCTTCTCCCATAACTTTTGCTTTAAGCAGCTGTTCCCAATTTCTTGTTTTGACTGCGTCTCTTGTAATAATGACGAAAAGGAACCACCTGGAAGCTTTGTTGTTGACCATGTGTATTACTTATAACAACCGGCAAGCCAAGATTCAAGAGCATTTCCGGAGCAATACCACATGAAGGCGAACACTACAAGAAAAAAGGCCAAAACTGACCAAGTAAATCTGACCAAAAAAATTTGTTTGAAAATGAGTAAACAAAACCGACCAAGCACGAGTTTGGTCGGAAATGGTGTGTGTGGGGCCCAAGATCTGTACACGTAAGCATCAATCCCTACCAATTCTTGGTCGGAAATCAAAACCTACCAATGTTGCTCGGTTTTGATCAACTCTTGGTCAGTTTTGACTGCAAACTGGTCCCACAATCCACATCGATTTCCGCCAAAAAATTGGTCAAAAAAGTTGAATTTCCCGCTCACATCAAAACCGACCAATATTGGTCGGAATTGATCAGCAGATTTCCGCCAAAAATTTCGTGAAAAAGTTGAATTTCCCGCTCAATCAAAACCTACCAATATTGGTCGGTTTTGGTTGCATTTTGACCACGAATGGACCCCATCTTCCACGTCGTAATCCCTCATATTTTAAAAGAAAAATATTTTTATTTTTCCAGGGACATTTCTTACCAATATTGGTCGGAAATGAGGCGGATACAAATGTCGGCCTTCCATGTCATCAGACTAAACGGGCATATTTTAGATTAATAAACAATTTCTTAAAAGAAAAATAAATTTATTTTTCCATGGGCATTTCCTACCAATCTTGGTAGGAAATGAGGCGGATGTAAATGTTGTCCTTCCACGTCATCAGACTAAACGGTCATATTTTTAGATTAATAAACAATTTCTTAAAAGAAAAATAAATTTATTTATCCAGGGGCATTTCCTACCAATCTTGGTAGGAAATGATGGTGGATTAAAATTACACCATCCAGTGTCATCAGACGTCAGACGTATCCTTTTGAGCGATTGTTGAAGCATATGAAAGATAAGGTCGGAAGTAGAGCACGAGTGGAAGATTCAATCGCGGAGAGATATGTCGAGGAGGAAATGATCAACTTTTCTTCATTTTACTTTCGCTCTTCCACCAAGACGGTTCAAAATACCGCACGTCGTAATGAAGTTGTGGTTGGAGCACAAAATGAAAATGTTTTAGAAGTTTTTAGATATCCTCTTGAAACTATTGGAAAGCATGTTACTCGGTATTTAAATGATAGTGATTTGAAGATTGCCGAATATTATGTGCTACTAAACATGCCGGAAGTTCAACCATATATTCGGTAATATACATATTGTGTCTTATGTAATTTAATGCTAATTCATTATATATATTTTGTCATATGTAATTTACCATCTATTCGTGTGTTTCAGGGAGTTTGATGCCGACATGCGTGCTAATTATCCACACATATCAAATGAAACATTAGAATTGCTCCAAAAGTCCGAATTTAAGTCTTAGTTTAGGAAAAAGGTACTTTAATTAGTCGTACATTCATAGAATATATTTAGTATGAAATGTTTTTCTAATGCATTAAACACTTTCGTGTCATATAGGTTGAGAATGATGTTGTCAAATACGAGCTATTGAAACACTTGATTGATGGATCGGTATGCAACGTTTTCACATTTGAAGGTTGTAAGGTTAATGGATATAAGTTTCATGTTAATTATGGAGTTTTTGTTAGAGGAACTTTTCATAATAATGTTCTTGTTAATTACTATGGTCGATTGGAACAAATTGTTAAACTTATCTATGGAGGAGGAAATTTTGTTTATTTGTTTAGATGTCATTGGTTTGATAGTGTTGGAAACGGTGTTCGGATTGATAAGAATGGTGTTGTAACTATTGATGTAAAATCAAGATTAAGGTCGAATGAAGTATTCATTTTGGCTAGTCAAGCTATTCAAGTATACTATGCTCCTAGTGTATTGAATCCTAGGAGCAATTTGTATGCGATTGTGACTTGCAAAAATCGTCCAATTGATGAAACAACCAATGCACCAAATGAAGATGCCTTTCAAGAAAATGTATCAAATGCGTCTTCATCCTCTTTTTTCATTGATTTTACTCAATATGATCCCATTCGAATTATTAGAACTCAAGATATTGATGAAGAAGAGGAAGCATATGAAGAGGATGAAGAAGTAGAAGAAGAAGACAATGAAAATGAGGAAGATGAAGAAAGAGACGAAGAAGATGGTGAAGAAACCAGTGGTTTTGAAGATATTGATTGATATGTAATTCTAAATTTGAATGTTGTACTCATACTTTGGATTTAATTTTGTACTAGTAATTTGAATTTCGATGGTGAATTTTCGTATTTATAATTGCTAGTCATTGGTTTGATGGTGAATTTCCTAATTTTTTCTATTAATAATTGTTAGTTAATTTTTCAAAAAGGAAAGGCATCAATTCCTACCAATCTGCACACATTTCCTACCATCTTGGTAGGTTTTAGCTAGATTTGGTCGGAAATAGGTGGTAGGAAATATTTCTTGGCCATGGTAGGAATTGATTGGTAGGAAATGACAATTTACATGCCTTCTGTTATAAAACCTACCAATATTGACATCCCTTTCTTTGGTCGGAAATAGTTCTTGACTAAAGTCAAAATGACCTATTTCCGACCAGTGTTGGTCGGTTTTGATCAAAATGTTTCCGTCAAAAAAATTCGTGAAAAAGTTGAATTTCCCACTCACATCAAAACCGACCAATATTGGAAGGTTTTGATCAGAAAATAAAACAAAAAATAAATAAATAATATCGAAATATATGAATAAAGTATAGGTTTTTTGTGAAATATTTTTACTTTTGTGTGAGGAAGCATAGAAAAAAAATGGATGAAAAATAATTTATAAAAAATCAAAATCGTTTAGAATTTGATTGAAGTTTGAGTTAGGATTTTTACTTGTGATTTAGGGATAGTTTAGGGTTAGACATTTTTAATTTATAAAAAATAATTCCCGACGATCCAACCGTACAGATGTCAAGATCCTTTATTTTTAATGTTATTGCCAAAATTTCAAAAAAAAAAATTTATTTGATTTGGTAATTTAACGGTCAACTAGTTGTTTGACTATAACCCCTAAACTCGGTTTCGTCCGGGTTCGTGTTTCGAATTTATAAAAAATAATTCCCAACAATAAAAGAGTACGGATGTCAAGATCCATTGTTTTTAATGTTATTTCCAAAATTTCAAAAAGAAAAAAATTATTTGATTTGGTAATTTAACGGTCAACTAGTAGTTTGACTATAACCCCTAAACACGGTTTCGTTAGGGTTAGACATTTTGAATTTATAAAAAATAATTCCCGAAGATCCAACCGTACGGATGTCAAGATCAATTGTTTTTAATGTTATTGCCAAAATTTCAAAAAAAAAATTTGATTTGGGAATTTAACGGTCAACTAGTTGTTTGACTATAACCCTTAAACACGGTTTCGTCCAGGTTCGCGTTTCGAATTTATAAAAAATAATTCCTAACGATACAAGAGTACGGATGTCAAGATCCATTGTTTTTAATGTTATTGCCAAAATTTCAAAAAAAAATTATTTGATTTGGTAATTTAACGGTCAACTAGTAGTTTGACTATAACCCCTAAACACGGTTTCGTTAGGGTTAGACATTTTGAATTTATAAAAAATAATTCCCGACGATCCAACCGTACGGATGTCAAGATCCATTGTTTTTAATGTTATTGCCAAAATTTCAAAAAAAAAATTATTTGATTTGGTAATTTAACGGTCAACTAGTTGTCTGACTATAACCGCTAAACAAGGTTTCGTCCGGGTTCGTGTTTTGCATTTATAAAAAATAATTCCCAACGATACAAGAGTACGGATGTCAAGATCCATTGTTTTTAATGTTATTGCCAAAATTTCAAAAAAAAATTATTTGATTTGGTAATCTAACTAGTTCATAAAATAAATTAAAAAATTAAATAAAAATTAAGTAGCTAAAACCGACCAATATTGGTAGGAAGGGGACCGAACAAAGAAAGTATTGCATAGAATATATCATTTACATCTCCAAACTTAGCAGTTGCCCAAGTGGTTTGGTACTTTGTCAATTTTGGTGAGGTCTTGGGATCGATTCCGTACATCTCCAATTTTTTGACAATTTCCACCAAAAATTTCACGAAAAACTTGAATATGTTGCGGAGATCAAAATCGACCAAATTTGGTAGCTTTTAATCATTAAATAAAAAAATAAAAAATAAAGTTATGGTATATCACATCATTTTCCCCACCAACCACACTTTACTTTCATTTTCCTTTCTTTACTAAGTTGTTGCCCTTTTTGTTTTTCTCTACCCTACCAAGATCTTCTCTACCCTACCATCACTTTACTTTGATTACTCCTTTCTTTTAGTAAGTATATCATTGATTATCCTTTACTCTTCAATCACTCCTTCGTACTTGTAACTATGTGCTTTAAAACCCCTTTTTTGCTTCGTTTTAGTATGAATATGTGTTTATATCATCATACGTGAGCATATTTTGTGTATGGGTAGCATCAATTTAATGTATATGCATCGATATATGTAATATGTTGTGTGTATGCTTCGATTTAATGTAATCTTTTGTAAAAACCCTGTTTTATTTCGCTTTTTCTTGATTTGCATGTTTTAACACTATGGGTTTTGATTGATATGCATG
Source organism: Saposhnikovia divaricata (assembly GCA_036435485.1). NCBI lineage: Eukaryota > Viridiplantae > Streptophyta > Magnoliopsida > Apiales > Apiaceae > Saposhnikovia > Saposhnikovia divaricata. The sequence continues at coordinate 136,950,382 of CM071595.1, forward strand.
TTATAACTATGGGTTTTGATTGATATGTTGTTTCCATCATTTTAAGTTCAAAAAATTCGAGTATTGGAACTGTAAGTGTTTATAGCATCATTTGGATGTGTTTTTTTAAATCATATCGATCTGTGTTTGATTAAAATGTAAGTGTTTTGGTTTACGTAAAAGTGCGTATATGATACATGTATGCGCAATGATAATTTAGAGGACAATCTAGCTATTCGTTGCATCCTTGATACATAAATTGTGTAAAATTATGCATTTATAGGTTTTCTGAAGGGGGTTTTATTTGTAATATATATATATATATATATATATATATATATGAGTTGCTCTGTTTTATGACCATATTTTATTTCCTATGTCTGCTCAGGGTGGGGGTTTTATCCTTTTTAGGGTTTGTGAAGGTTACTACTCAGAGCTTTTTAAAATTATAGGACAACATTTATGCCTGTACCTGCAAATTTATTGATTATGCTCTGTTTATAAATTTATTGATTGATTTATTAATTATGCTCTGTTTGTAAATTTATTGATTTGTTTATAGGGTCTTAATGGCGAAAGTTAGAAATGGAAAAGGTAAAGGAAAAGCTATTGAAGCTGAACTTGTAAATAAAGGCAGGAAAAGCAAGGCAATTCCGGTGAATAAAAATGGAAAGATCAGTAAAACAAAGAAAGTCCAAGCTCGCAAAGGGAAAGCAAAAACAACTGCATCTCGTGCTAAGGACAAAGCTTTGGCGATAAAGCTATCCTATCCCCGAGGTATGACAAGATAAGAGCTTGTTAACTCGAATAACTTGTAGAAGGGGGGGGGGGGTTGAATACAAGTTATATAATCGTGTCTGATTTTTGCTTGATTAGATGAACAAGAACAAACGAATGAATCAAACTTTGTTTGTATTAAATAAATCAAATACAAACTCTACCAAAGGTGTACAATACCTTTAGCAGCTGCTGACAATACAAATCTCTCTCTCTCTCTCTCTCTGTTTGTTTCGAACTCTCAAATACAAACCTTATACAGAGCTTCACACGATATGCACTCTAAAATTCATAATTCGCTCTTTTTACAATGATATTGAGAGAGTATTTATAATGCTACCTATCAACTAATAACAGAATTATAATCTATCTATGACAATGTTCTGCCGTCCAGTTGATAGCTTTCATCAATAGAGAATTCGTTTCCTTCACAATATCTTCTTACTTGTCCTCCAAACAAAGATCCTGTTTTATAGCACTTGCAAGTTTCTGTAGCATCCATAATGTCATCATCAGTAACATGACTAATATCAGGATTTCTCATTGCATCCGGATCTGATCATCCCATCAGTATTTGATCAGGATACGACTTGCTGTATCAGGATCTGCTCTTAGTTCCCGAAATGTAGTCTCTGACGCACTGTTCCTAACTAAACTCTACAGATTACTATCTAACACATATATCCTATACAAAGTGCTAAATCCTTTATAAGATCAGGATTTACAAGAAGTATAAGCAAAATTCTATTCTCAACATCACAACTTATGAATTATTCCTAACAATCTCCCCTTATTTATGCTTTAGAATCTAAAGCATAAATCTAAGTTGTAGATGTCAAAACATATAACAATATAACCAGAATAGAATTTATGAATTTAAGATCATGAAGTTAAGTACCTCCTTCTTCAGATGTAGATATGTATCTAGTACTTAGAAGAAAGAAGTCAACTATTTGATGCTTCTTTTCCTTTACCACTCCCATGATGAAATTTACCAACTCTGTCATACTTAGTTCTGCTCCCAGTCTGTTTATCTCCCCCAATCTGTTGTTGTTGTCTCTGAATTGTCTTTATCTCCCCCTTTTTGACATCAGCAACATTAATTCCAAGAGATTCAATAACAGAACAAATGAGATTCATCAGAACTGCTTGATTTTCCATAATAGTGACTTGGTTATTTTCAAGAATTTTAAGTCTCGATTGAATATCACTTTGAGATTTCTGAATGTCCTTAAGAATTTCAGAATTGACTTCAATGTTGGAAGTGCTTGTTGTATCTTCAGAGTCAGATTCAGAAAGAACCCCATCTTCAATCCTTGTAGAAGAAGTTGCCTGTATAGAATGATATTCAAGTAATAATACTTGAGTAGAAGTACAAACATCTTCATCTTTCTGATCTGGAGCTGAAGTATGATCATCCTGTCCTTCACCAGTATTCTGTGTACCAACATCTACATAACCTGACTCCTCCTTAGATTGATTAGATACTGTTCATGTCTTAATTCTAGCTGATATTGGAAGTACATACAAAGGAATACTAGGATCATTAGGAATATCTTCTGGTACTGGTTGAGTAGAAGTTTGTCTTAGCCTTTCACCTCTTCTGTTGATGATTCCTGCAAGCCTTTCTTTCTGTTTCTGAGCTTTAACTTCTGGCTTTGCATTGTGATGTGCTAAGTCATTCTTCTCATACATCCTGATAAAATAATAAGCACCAGCATCCATATCAAGATTTTCAGACCAAGATTCAGGAAAAACCTGATCCCAGAAATCAAACGGTGGTGGTTTCCTAATTTTCTTTCCCTCACTATGGAGTTGATCATCCATACTCTCATTCTCACTTTGACTATCTAAAGTCAACACTCTATCTACCTCTCCTTTTGCCTGGTCAGGAGCCAGCCTCTCTATGTGTGGATCTATGTCCATCTTTTCAAGTGTATCACTCAAATTTGGATAAGTGCTCTCATGACCTACAAAAAAATAGGGGTTAGAAGAAGTTTTTATACCTGAACTCACATGGAGAGAGGGTTCCTCATATGGCATGGAGCTTGAGGTTTTCTCGAAGGAGTGAGCTGCTATAGTCTCTGAGCCCTTACAAACATCTACTTTCTTTCCAGAAACTACAGGCTCCAGTATACCACTTTCAGGTTTTACACCAGACTCTGATGTCTTCAGTAATACTTCATTAGACACCATAGCTAGTATGTCACTGTCTTTAAGTGTTGGTTGCTGAGACACACCCTCAAGGTGGATAGACTCTGAAAGAACGATATTGGTTTGAACTTCAGGAAAATCAATCAAAGTCATTTCCCATATCATAGGGTTTCTCACTTGCAATTTCAGTCATCACAGAAGACCTTCCATCATCAGCCATCACAGTTCCTGAGTCATCCAACCTCTGACTAGATGGTTCTTGTGTTGTAGTGACTGTGATCTGATCTATTCTACTATTCACCACTGGTGCAATAGTATCTTCTGTTGACTGCTTCACTCTATCAACTACCTCCTCTTGTTCACCATGAGCTGAAGCATCTTCAAAAATGACATCCTTGTCAAATAGATATGCATGAAGTGATTGAAGTGCAACATGCTTAGGAAGTCCAAATTTCTTAAACAATTCCTTTCTGACTGATACATAGAAGTACGTCTTCATTAAATCAAGTCTTTGATGTAGCAGTCCATATTCTTCAGGAAATGAAAGTTTGGGAACTCTTTCAGTTAGAAAATCTAGAACAGGCATGGAAAGCTTCACTTTTAGAGAAATAAGTTCCATAGCCAGTCTGTATGTTAATGTTGTTTCCCATGAAGAATCAAGATCTAGATCTCTCTTGTCAGATACTGACATGGATATAGCCTTATTTGTAGAGACCTGCATAATTTTAGTTGGACTTGACACTGTGTGTGTAGGTGATAAATGAATCTTTCTCCTTGTTCTCCTAGTATAGTGAGCAACAGATTTATCTTGAGAAGACTCAAGAGGTGTAGACACATAAGTGATCTTGGGATGAGATCCTTTTTCTATAGACACAGTCTTTTGAGAGATAGTATCCAGTAACTGTTCTCCCTTTTTAAGAACTACAGCCTTTTGAGAGACTACAGCCTGGCTGTGACTAGGTGTTCCATCTCTTTGTCCTAGCTTAGAAAGTTGAATTGCAGCATTCAATTCTGCTCTCTCAGCAAGAGATATATTATCATCATCTTCACTAGAACTACTACTTGAAATGACAAATCTTCTCTTCCTTACAACTGATGTCTTTTGAGAAACACCAGAGGTTGGCTTCTTTGAAACAATAGGCTGTGGATCAAAATTTGGTTCTAGAATTATTTCAGAGACTGTAATGTTTTTGGCTACTTTGGTAGACACAGGGGGGTTCTCCTCCAATTGAGATTCCTGAGTCATTTCACCACCAAAGAAAGAAGAATTATAGATAGTAGGAAGATGAGTTCTTAGAAGTACCTGAACATGATTTGGATAGTGTAATGCAGGTATTTCATCTAGATTCTGTTCACTGTCCTTCTTGTAATGTCAGAGAAAATTCTCTTTTGCTATACATAAGAATAAACAAAATATTTTCTACCAAATCTAGCTTCAACATCAGGAATGAAATGGTTAATAAAAAGTTGCATGAATCTGTGATAATAAACCATATTCCTGTCATGATCTCTTGACCCGAGCTTAATACACATCTGACTTAAGATAATGCTACCCAAATTAATTACTCCGTTATAAAGCAAGCTATATGAAATATGTGATGTAACAGCAGTAATTTATTGAAAAGAACTACATTTCCAGTAAAACATTTAGCAATTTGATCAAAGAAGAAAGACCATTCTTTCCTAAGAAAGGATCTATTTAACTGGCTTATGTTATTTAGAGGTCCATTATAACCTAATTCAGATAACATAGTTCTAACATCATCATCAGATGCTACATTCTAAAAATTTGTACTAACAGGTAAGTGAAGTACTGAATTAATAACCGATTCAGTAATATCAAATGAGTCTTGTCCTAAGTGTAGAACAATCTTACCTGATTGACTCTGAGTAGAATCAATTACCTCAGCATTCTCCCAAGCTTGTGAAATAGCTACGTGATTAATTTGTGGAGATGCTATCAAGGCATAACTTAATGGTCCTTTCGCCATAAAGTCCATAATTGGGTGAAAATCAGTTGACACCCCTTCCTTGTTGGTGATAGCTGCAACATGATTGTTCATCATAAAATCAAAGTCACCAAACTTGAAAGCTACTGATTTGGGTAGTCTTCTTTGAGTTGCCATCTTGATCTTAAAAGAACTTAAGAAATCTTTGAAATTGATAAGTGATTTTGAGAACTCGAGAGTGTTTTTGCTTTAGAGAATATGAATTTAGAGAAAGCAATTACACGATTAGAGTGTCAAAATTATTATATTTCAAAAATCCTTCAGACCTATTATCCCACGTTGACACGTAGATGACAGGTGTCAGTCCCTGAAAAATACAGTTACCCACGACTTTTTGAAAATAAAATTCAAAATTAATTTCAAGTAAATAAGTCAAGGTAAAATCAAGATAAAAATCAATACTGATCAGCTTCCTTTTCCTGATGTGATCTTCTCATCAAGATAATCACACAATTCAATGTGATTTCTGAATAAAAAGAATTACTAATCCTGATGTGAACACACTTGTATTCCTGATCAATATCATCCTGATTCCAGAGACTAAATGAAGTTTCCAAGTGGCATTTTCTTTTACCTGTAAAAGAAATAAATAAATTCTGAACAAAATCAATTGGTTAAATTCTTTCAATATTTCTTGAAAATACAAGAAAGACAGTCACACATAATTATGACTGACTACATTGATATCTCCCAAACGACTGTTCAGCTTCTCACGTCTTTCTATAAAAGAAACCGAAGTCTTATGCCATTCTTCAAAACCTTTTCATTCTTTTCTCTTTCCATCATGGCTTTCAACCCAAATCTTCATATGAACCTTAGCTTTTGGTTCATTACCTCTGAGAAGTTCTTTACTCTTGATGATCAGGAGCAAGTAAACTATGTTAAATATAATTGATATGGTTAATATCAGTATTTAAGTTTTACAGGGAAAAACAGAGTTTAACTTGAAACTGGAAGCAGTTAGAGTTTAATTAAACTCTGACAGTTGGAAGCTCGATAAACTCTGTCTGGAGAAGCGTTTGCTGGTCAGTAACAGAATTATTGAAGATAATTATGGAAGCGAATATCTTTGAAGATTGGATAGTTGTCAAAGGAAGTCGTGCTGACTAGAAAGACGTGTAGCAATCATAATTGATAATATTTGTATAGCTGATTTATAGGAGAATCAATTATCGTTTGTATAGCAGTTGTATATTTTATAAATACATTTAGGTTAACCCTAGAAGGGTATCAATCGTGTAACACAATATCATTTCATTGTAACCTAAGCAACTCTCTGTGATATTTTACATCACTGAGAGAGGAGTTAATTCCAGAACAGTTTTTAAAGTCTTTTAAGAACTTATTGTTATTCGCTCATACTTAGTTGATTATAATTGTGTATTCGGCCTAACAATTGGTATCAGAGCTTAATCTGTAATTTAATACAGTTTAAGATCCACATACACACACAACTATAATCAATGGCAGAAATTCCTCCTTCAACAACAGGCACTTGTGCTGAGAAGGCTCAACCTACAACTGTGAGCCGATATGAGACAATCAGGGTTCCTATTCTCAAGCCAGCAGAATACTCAGCCAGCAGAATACTGAACCTGGAAGGTGAAAATGGTTATGTTTCTGGAGGCTACACATCCAAAATATCTTGACAGAATTTATGAAGGCCCTCATAAGCCTACAAAATTATCTGTCGTTACTTCTGGACAGGAAACTAAATCTATTCCAAAGGAGAAGAAAGATTTGACTCCTGAGGACATTTCATCCATTGCTAAGGATGCAAAGGTTAGACATCTGCTTCATAGTTCATTGGATATTGTTATGTCTAACAAAGTGATCAATTGTAAAACTGCAAAAGAGATCTGGGAACTGTTGCAATCAAGAAGAATAGAAGGAACATACTCACACAGGAGTATGAACACTTTGAGGCTAGATCTGAAGAATCAATGACAGAAACCTTTGACAGATTCTGTAAGCTACTCAATGATTTGTCACTGGTTAATAAAGAATATGATCTAGAAGATTCAAATCTCAAGTTTTTTCTTTCTCTACCTGAAAAGTGGGATTTTAAGACAACCACTATTAGAGACAACTATGATTTGGCTGACACTGATATTGATGAGATCTATGGGTTGCTCAAGACTCATGAACTGGAAATGGAACAGAGAAGCAGAAGATCAGGCAGGAAGTCAAAGTCTATTGCTCTAAGAGTTGAAGAAAGACCCTCAAAGAAGGAAGCATCAAGGAAGAAAGCAAAAGGAAAAGCTTTGGTCATTCATTCTGAAAATGAGTCATCAAACTCTGATGTTGACTCAAACACAGATGGATCATCTGATTCTGAAGATGATGAGGAAATGATGCAAATGGCTGCTTTGATGGTAAAGACCTTCAAGAAGATGGGATTCAAGAACTTCAAGAAGGGAAAGAGATTCTCCAAGAATGATTCAAAGTCTGACAGGAAGAATTTCAGCAAATCTGAGAGAAAGGATACCAAATCTGGGAAGAGAGACAAGTATGAGATTCAATGCTACAAGAGTAAGGAGATGGGCCACTATGCTCCTGAGTGGAAGAAGGGTAAAACTGAGAAGGCATTCTTCACTAAAGGCAGAGATTTGGCAGACACCTCTGACTTAGATGAGGATGTGAACTATGCTCTCATGGCTACTACTGTTGATGAAGCTGAAGATTCTGAAAACAAGGTACCTCTAACTACCTATGCTTATAATACTGATGATATAACTGAATTGATAATCTATCTCAAGGCTTAATTATATCTTGAGGTATAATTAAGTAAGAGTTGTTAAGTAAGTATAAACAACTAGAATCTTAATTGGAGAAGGGAAATCACATTATTAAAACTTGGACTCACTCTGGAAAAGACACTCAAGAAGTTTTTCAATCTTACACTGTAGGTCTAGGTTATTCTGAGAAAGATGAACTTAGGTTTCAGAATACAGTCAAGATTAGACCACCTCTTCCACCTAAGAAATTTGGAACATTTGTTAATGGAATAAGTGAACCTAGGTTTGAATGTGGAAAAGAAGCTGTTAAGAAAGAACCAGTAAAAACTAGTGTTAAATAGGTTAATATTGGTTTAATGACAGATAAACAACTCAAGCATATTCTTAAGGAGTTAAAATCTTTTAAGAAACAGAAAGTGTCTAGAAAGAACAGAAATGGTAAAGTGGGCATCACTCAAGGTAATTATCCAATGCTTGCTACTTTAGCTCCAAGAAAGACATGTCATAACTGTGGTAGCACTAACCATCTTGCTAGTTTTTTCAGGAATAACAAAAACATTAATTATTTACCTTTCAAGTCTGAAGTAAAGAAAGATAATGTAAGAACTAGACCACAAACTTTATGCAAACATTGTGGAAGCACTTGGCATTCTATTTATACTTGCAGAGATTATCATGCTATTTATCATAATTACTATGAACTGAAACCTAATCTGAAATGGGTTAAGGTTAATTCTGCATGTGTAAACTCTGAGAAAGTTAGCTTAAACTCTGATAACGTAAATTCCGCTGCTAAAGCTAACAAAATTAAGAAAGCCAAAGGATCCAAGCAAGTCTGGATCCTTAAATCTAATCTTCATTAATTGTTTGTGATTGTAGGGCATCAAGGAGAGTATCCTAGTCGTGGACAGTGGATGTTCAGGACACAGGACTGGAAATAAAGCCCTGCTATTAGAGTATGAGGAGAAGGCTGGCCCAAAAGTTTCCTATGGAGATGGCAACATAGGACATACTCTGGGATATGGCAATATCAATCTTGGAAGTGTCATCATCACAAATGTAGCTCTGGTTCCAGGACTCAAGTATGATCTGCTATTTGTGAGTCAAATCTGTGACAGAGGTTTTCATGTAGATTTTCAACCTGAATACTGCGAGATTATCAGCAAAACCACGGGCAAAGTTGTTTTAGTTGGACAAAGGCGCAGCGATATCTATGAAGCAAGTTTGTTGACAAACTCTAATGGAAAAACTATGCGCCTGTTAACAAGAATGTCCAATGAAGAGAGTTGGAAGTGGCATAAGAAACTCTCTCATTTGAATCTGAACAACATCAATGAGCTGATAAGAAAGGATCTTGTTAGAGGACTTCCAAAGTCTTTGTTAAATGTTGATGGTCTGTGTGATTCATGTCAAAAGGCCAAACAGAGGAAGACTTCTTTCAAGAGCAAGTCTGAATCTTCAATTTTTGATCCTTATCATCTTCTTCATGTTGATCTTTTTGGACCAGTAAACGTTATGTCTCTTGGAAGGAAGAAATATGCTCTAGTCATTGTTGATGAATATACCAGATACACTTGGGTGTATTTTCTAGCAAAGAAGGATGAAACTGCATTAACTCTGATGGAGCATATAATGTTGCTGGACAAATGGTCAAAGAATCAAGTGAAGATAATCAGAAGTGATAATGGAACTGAATTCAGGAATGGAACAATGGAAGAATTCTGCAAGAACAGAGGATTGAAGCAAGAGTTTTCTACACCTGGCACTCCACAGCAAAATGGTGTAGTTGAGAGGAAGAACAGAACCTTGATAGAAGCTGCCAGAACTATGCTTGATGAAGCAAAATTGCCAACCTATTTCTGGGCAGAAGCAGTTCAAACAACATGTTTTACTCAAAATGCCACACTAATCAACAAGCATGGAAAAACACTATATGAGATGATGAAGGAATTTTTGTCGGCTATCCAGTGTCAACCAAGGCATTCAGAGTTTATAATCTGAGGACAAAGGTGATTATGGAATCTATTCATGTGTCATTTGATGACAAGAAAATAACTGGACTTGAAGATGTTGATGAACATGATCAGTTGCACTTCGAAAATGAAGATCTAATCTCTGATGAAATAAACTCTAATGAAACCAGTCCAACAAACTCTGTTGATGCAAACTGTGAACCTCTACTGGTACACACAGAAGAAACCGTACAACCAGAACAAAGGGGAGAACCAGTTGAGGGGGAGCATGATCAAAATGATGACTCAAATTCTGATAGTGAGTCAACTGAAAAATCTGGATCAATCTCTAATGACTCAAACTCTGATAGTTCAAAATCTGACAACTTAAACTCTGAGCTATCAAATTCAGGGGGAGCCTCAGAGAATGAAGAAAGGCAACAAGATGATCAGGAGAACATTGATCAAGGGGGAGGATCAACTGTTGACAGAAGTCATTTACCTTCGGCTAGGAAATGGACAAAATCACATACACCTGATCTAATAATTAGAGATCCAAATGCAAAAATCAGGACAAGAAGTGCTACAACAAATGAATGTCTGTTTCATGCATTCTTGTCTAAGAATGAACCAAAGAAGGTAGAAGAAGCTCTTCAAGATGCTAATTGGATAACAGCAATGCAGGAGGAGTTAAATGAATTTGAGAGAAATGAAGTATGGACCCTTGTACCTAGACCAAAGAATAGATCTGTTGTTGGTACTAGATGGGTTTTCAGAAACAAAACTGACAGTGATGGGGTTGTTACAAGAAACAAGTCCAGACTTCTGGCCAAAGGCTATTCACAGCAAGAAGGCATAGACTATGATGAAACTTTTGCTCCAGTTGCAAGGTTGGAGGCAATAAGAATCTTTCTAGTATATGCTTCTCACAAGAAATTCAAGGTTTTTCAGATGGATGTGAAAAGTACTTTTCTGAATGGAAAACTTGAAGAAGAAGTGTTTGTTGAACAACCACCAGGATTTGTAGATCCCAAGTATCCAGATTATGTCTACAGGCTTGACAAGGCACTGTATGGACTTAAGCGGGCACCAAGAGCATGGTATGAGACTTTGGCTCAATTTCTTTTGGAGAGTGGGTTCAACAGAGGTACAATTGATAAAACCTTGTTCTTCTTCAAACTTGGTACTGATCTGTTATTAGTTCAAATATATGTAGATGACATAATCTTTGGATCTACTAATGATAAACTCTATAAGAAGTTTGCCAAGCTCATGCAGTCCAGATATCAAATGAGCATGATGGGAGAGCTTAGTTATTTTCTAGGCCTACAGGTGAAGCAAACAGATGATGGAATCTTTATCAATCAAGCAAAATATACCAGAAATATTCTTAAGAAATTTGGCTTGCTTGACTGTTCATCTGCAACAACTCCCATGGCAAAAGCAACAAAGTTGGACAAAGACACAGGTTCACCAGTGGATATGACAAGCTATAGAGGGATGATTGGGTCTCTTCTTTATCTAACAGCAAGCAGACCTGACATCATGTATGCAATATGTCTTTGTGCAAGATTTCAGGCAGATCCAAGAGAACCACATCTAACAGTTGTGAAGAGAATTTTCAAATATCTTAAGGGCACCATAACTTTAGGTCTGTGGTATCCAAGAGAATCAGACTTCAAGCTACTTGGTTACTCTAATGCAGACTTTGCAGGCTGTAAGATAGACAGAAAAAGTACCAGTGGAAGTTGTCAATTTCTTGGTGAAAGACTTGTTTCCTGGTACAGCAAGAAACAGAAATCAATCTCTACATCTACAGCTGAAGCAGAGTATATTGCTGCTGGTAGCTGTTGTACACAGATTCTGTGGATGAAGAATCAATTACTGGATTATGGATTGAGGTACAGTAAAATACCTATTTACTGTGATAATCAAAGTGCTATTACTATGACAGGTAATCCAGTACAGCATTCAATGACCAAGCACATCAGCATAAGGTACCATTTTATCAGAGAACATGTAGAGGAAGGGAATATTGAGCTTCATTTTGTGTCTACAGAACAACAGCTTGCAGATATCTTCACCAAGCCATTGAGTGAAGCTGTATTTACAAGGCTGGTAAATGAACTAGGGATGGTCTCTGGTTTTGACTAGAGATATTGGTTAGGCTCAAAATTTTACTTATGTAATGTGTTGCTCATATTTCTGTGGTATGTTAAACTCTGCTATGTAAACTCTGCTCGATGACTGTTAAACTCTGTTATCATGCTCTGTAAGTCTTACACTGTTGACATGTTGGATAAACTCTAAAAAACTCTGATAATGTTTTTGTCTGAATTGTAATACCAATGAAGAAATTTGTATGAAGCATGATTCTCAGTAATTAATCATGAATCCTTCTAAGTTATTTGTGATCTAATCTTAGATTATGCAGAAAATTAACACAGCATGATACTGTTTCATATTTATAACATCTCTTAGTTTATTTATCCTAAACTCTGAGTCTGTAAATACTATGTGCATTGCCTCTCATGAATAATTTCTGATGTTGATGAGCTCTAAACTCTGTTAGTTATACACTGATAAATTAGATTCTGTTATTAGAATACCCCCAAAGCTTATGTATATAGACTGTTAGAACTCCTTTGAGATCATGTTTGTAACTAGGACGACCCAGGAACTTACTGGTATATAGTAATGGCTAAAACTCTCTAATTTTTGGTGACTAGTCGAAGACTAGGAAGATCCAGGAACTTATCAAACTGATAAGGGCTAAAATTATAGGATTTTTGGTGACTAGTTCCAACCTCTGATTACTAGAGAAATTAAAAATATTAAAAAAGGGGATTATAAATTAATTAAATATTACTGTATATAAATTGTTTACTACAGAGTTTAGCATTCATCATACATTCAGTGTTTAAAATGAGAGTTTGTGCATCCAGTGTTTACTGATTTACTTTATGGATTTTATGAAATATTAGATGCTCTAAATATTGATTTAGTAAACTCTGCTATACACACACACACTCATATTCACAACTGTGCAGTGTTTGAAAGGATTACAGTAATAAAGTTGGAGAATTGATAAACACTGTTCGATTCTGTTGAGTACTCTAAGGTAATATTTTATTTCAGACAAAGTATATACTTGGAGTACAAAAAGAGTTTTTGAAATTTGCATGTGATATGTGCCAACTATTTATTGGTGTCAGACAGTTAAAGCGTATTGGTAATGGGAGAGAGAATAGCAGTAATAATAGACATTATTACTACGCGTGTAAACGGCTGTTCCACTATTTACGTGACACGTGTCCCACTCACACACTTAACAAGAAATTGGTTGCGTGTTTAATGTCTAAAATGATTGGGTTATTAATTTTCAATTACAGATCTAATCAAACTCGGTTCATTATTCACTTTTTCACTTTTACATCCACGAACACACAACTTTACACACAATTTCTCCATTATTTTCACTTAAGCATTTTCACAAACACTTTTCTACACATTCTCTTTTCTCAAAATTTCTAAACTGTTCTAATGGCATCCAAGCCTTTTGTTGCTCAGGGATTATTGTTTGTTCCCAACAACTATGCAGCACCACTAAACACTGATAAAGCTCCAGAACCGTTTCATCTGATTCAGAACTTCCTAAGGGATTCTGAAATAGGTCAAGCTCTTATCGAACCAACAAAACTCTCTGCCACACAGATTGCTACCTTTTGGAATAACTCTGTCTATGATGATGGTGGAGAAACTGGGAATCCATCAATTATTTTTACTTATGAGGAGACAGAGTTTGTGATTACCTCGGCAACTGTTAGAGATACTATGGGCTTTGATACTCACACCTCATACGCTGTTGCTGGTGAAAATGAATTGAAGGAGATGTTACAGCAGCTACGGTTTTCTAGCCCTTTGGACAAGCTCGGTAACGTAAAAAGGCCAGGGCTCAGGAAGGAATGGAGCTTTTTCTTTGACTGCATCACTAGAGCGTTCGGGAAGAAAGTCACCAACTGGGATGCCATTCCCACTGATAGTCTTTAAATCGGGTATTCTCTTCTCAATGGAAGTAATTTCGATTTTGGTAGACTAGTTCTTATGAATCTAGGTGAAAACCTAGCAGAGTCTAATATAACTATCTATTTCTCACGTTTTTGTCAAAGTCTATTCTCTGCTTGTTTGCCTAATGTGGAAATTTCTGATGAGGATGTAATCCAACCCTTCCAAGTCCATAAGAGAATGTTCTTTGACTTGACCAACAAAGATGCAAACAAGGATCAAGTTCTAGAGTTTATTTTTCCACTTGCCCTCAGAAATTTTCTCAATCAACCACAGGAACCACAAGCACAAGCACCTGAACCTGCACTTGAACCTCCACAGCCAAATCCTGAACCTACAAACACTAAACGTCATATAACCCTAAACACTGAACCACCCTCTAAACTTACATCTACATCCACTCCATCCACTGTTGCTACTACTTCACAACCTCAACCTCAATCCCAAACACAAACTTAACCTCCATCTCAATCACAACCTTCATCTCAACCTCAACCTCAACCACAATCCAAACAAATTCCTAAGTCCAAGAAACACAGGGCTATAAAACCACCAAGAAAGCAAAGAGCCAACAGGCCAAAAGATGATGAGGCTGACCTAGGCCCAAGAGAAGAAGGGTATTAATTGATGAATCTGATGATGAGATAGAAGCTCAAATTGAAGCTCCAGTGGATATCTCTAAGGAGACTCCTGCTGTTGAGACAGAGGTTATCTTAGAACCTACTGTAGCAGAATCTGAACATGAACCTGTACTTGCTGAGGTTCAAATTGAAAAAGATGCTAGAACTGAGTTACCTGAATGGAAGAGTTTGATAAAAATTTCATGTCATTTTCTGTTGAAGTTGAAGATCCTATTCCAACACCCATGGCTGCAAACTCTGCTGAAACTGGTGTTGCTGATCAACCTACTGTGGTGCTAGAAGAAACAGAGGTTGCATCTCACACAGAGTTATTCTCTGATGCATATCAAGTCTCTGATCATGGTGAGGAAATAGATCAGCCTGCCAAATTTCTCTCTTCAGAGATTGTCAAGATAAACTCTGCTAATCAAGAAGAACAAGTTCCTCAAGAAGAACTTGTTCCTGAACTTAATGAAGAAACTGCCTCAGTTGCAGATGCAGATGATTCTGAAAATGATCCTTCTAAAGAAATGAGTACAGAAGCTGGATCTGCTCCAAATGTTGAAGTTCAGACTGATGGACTGAAAACAGGGGAGAAGACAGACTTTGCTGGACCTTCTGCAAGAGAAATTGAAAATGATTATATGGCAAAACAAACTGCAGAGTGGTACAAAGAAGATTGCATATTTCCTACCGGAAGAGCAGCTGATTTTCTCAGGGATAATTCTAAGAAGATTTCAAATCCAGACATTCTGACATGCTTGCAAGGCACAGTGATTCAGGTTAAGGCCTTGAATCACAGATTTAATGAAAATCAGAAGTCAATTGTAGATCTGAGAAATGAAGTTGTACAAAGAGAGATGAGTCCACAGAGAGACAACAACAAGTTGTTTCAAACCTTCTCAAAGACTCAGGAGACTCTGATTCAAAGATTGGGCAAAGTTGAAGAAAATCAGACTTTGTTAACTGACAAGATCGAATCCATTGCAAACTCTCTTGAGTTAATTACTTCAATCTTGATCCCTGATGATGTCAAAAAGGGGGAGAGAGTTGCTAGATCCAAGTGTAAGCAGCAGCCTCAAACTCAGTCAAAGAAAGCTGATCTTGATGATGAAGGAACTAATTCAGAGAGGAGGCTGAGATCAAAGTCTGGTGTTAATTTGAAAGCTGGCAAGTTTACAAGATCAAATACAGTAGTGGATACAAATGTACAGAGTACTTCAAGGCAAAGGGATTTGTTATTCTCTGACAATCCATAAACTGATGAAGAGCTTGCTGCTAAGATTTTCTTGGAAGAGAATGCTGAGGGAGCTACCTTAGAAGATGTTCATGCTGAAGAATTACTCTTACAAGAAGAACATTTGAAAGCTATGAAATCTGGAAAGGCCAAGAAAAGTGGTAAAGCCCCAAGGCCTGTTCTAAAAGGGATAGTGATTAAAGAAAATCTTGCTGGTAGTCAAGAAGAAGAAGAAGGAAAATTGATAAGAAAATCATCACTTGATGCCAAGCTGAAGCTTAAAGGTATAATGGGTCAAGAAGACAAAGGGAAAAAGGTAGATACAACCTCTGTTGCCACACATGTTGTGAGTGAATCTATACCTGTTCAAAATAATCCATTGTCTGCTCAAATGCTAAGATTTTTCTCCAATCCTACAATTCCTGTTCAAGCGCAGAAGAAAGGAGTTGGTACTTTTCACCATGATAGAGCTTTCTTAGGAAAACCTCCTGGTAAGAACACATCTGGTTTAGGTTCTCACAAAGAAGTCAGAATAAGCAACAGTCATAGAAATCCTTCATCACTTATTTCTCCTGGAGCTGGTATGATTCAAGAAAATTTAGACAAACTGGAGTCAGTTCAGCTGGTTCGTCAGAAGAGTTTGGATAAATACTTTTTAATGTACTTCATGGAGGATGGAACAGTGTATAGGGTGAATGAAGATGACATCAAGCTGAAGCTGTGTGAAGAACTTCAATATGTTCTGTACTTATTCAGGGTTACAAATCGAAGAACAGAACTTATTGCTGATTCTATAAGAGAATATATGAAGAAAGCCAAAGTACTTACAGGTTCAAAGACTACAGAAGAGTATGTTCCTAAGTACAGAGACTATCATGGAAATCTTGTTGAAATGATGAGGAATAGTGCTCGACTGAAGACTGACTTGGGTATAACTGTGCTGGACTTCAATTCTGAATCAGAGAAAACATATTTTATCAGGCTTGGAAACGGAATGAGGAAAAACAAAATTTATTCACTGAGAGCTGCTATCTACCAAACTGGAGAAGATGATCTTAAGTTGAAAGAGATCAAGGAGATAATGCAGAGAGAGCTCGAGAATGCAGAAAGAAAACTGCTTATAAACTACCTTAGAACAACACCAGATATTGAGGAGGTTAGGCAGAAAAAGTCTGTAAGTAATTCTTATATTCTGTAAATTGTGTTAAGTCAAGATTAAACTCTGCTTATTTGAATAAACACTGTGTTTGTATAAATTTTTTTTGACATCATCAATTACTTTTAACTTGTGCATTTTTACTAATGAACAAGTTAAGGGAGATTGTTAAATATAATTGATATGGTTAATATCAGTGTTTAAGTTTTACAGGGAAAAACAGAGTTTAACTTGAAACTGGAAGTAGTTAGAGTTTAATTAAACTCTGACAGTTGGAAGCTCGACATAGTTTGTTAAACTCTGTCTGGAGAAGCGTTTGCTGGTCAGTAACAGAATTATTGAAGATAATTATGGAAGTGAATATCTTTGAAGATTGGATAGCTGTCAAAGGAAGTCGTGCTGACTAGAAAGACGTGTAGCAATCGTAATTGATAATATTTGTATAGCTGATTTATAGGAGAATCAATTATCGATTTTATAGCAGCTGTATATTTTATAAATATAGTTAGGTTAACCCTAGAAGGGTATCAATCGTGTAACGCAATATCATTTCATTGTAACCTAAGCAGCTCTCTGTGATATTTTACATCACTGAGAGAGGAGTTAATTCCAAAACAGTTTTTAAAGTCTTTTAAGAGCTTATTGTTATTCGCTCATACTTAGTTGATTATAATTGTGTAATCGGCCTAACAAACTATCTCTTAGAAGAGATGACTTTTTTCATCGAGTCAGATATGATTGGTCTTAATTCTGATGATTTCCACGAATCTCTTCTAAAACATCTACCAGTCGGATACAATCCTCGTCTAATCTCTTCACACCTTGAGGATGAAGAATTTGGCGAAGAGTCTGAGGTTGATCTTGATGGAGATGCTATTCATCTTTTTCAATAAACATGAAGATGAGTCAGCTGCTTTCATTCAAGTCGCCCAGACAAGGAATCCAATCTTGAGATGCTCCTTGTCCTGAAGTCGATCGCTGAGGATTGAAGAAGTAACAACTTTAGACAAGAATAGAATTATCAGAAGTAGTTAGACAAAAAGAAGAATTGTATTTCATTTCCATGTATGTAATGCTTTTGATTAATGAAAATACAAGTTTTCTTATTATCTACTTGTCTATTGTTGTTTATTGACTGACCTTAATAATTATATAAATTATCAGTATGCATGTGATAAAACTTGCTAACATAGACTTTAAAAAAACTCAGTATTGAACCACTGAATAACATGAACTTCAGAATTTGAAACAGTAAGTCACACAAATTTCACAATCCTGATACTGACGATACAATCCTGATGTCAATACTGATGATGTTAGAATACTGATAGCAATCCTGATCCTGATATTTTATTAATAAGTCTATCATACTGAAATTTATTAAAGTAAAATGTTACAGCTTAAGCATTTAACAATCAAGTATAGATCCTGACAAATATATCAAGTCTATAAGCTGAAACAACATACCTTGCTACTTGTGCAGATGTTAAAGATCTAAATATTTAACATTCCTAACTCACTAACCAATCTAATGAATGTAGCCTCATCAAGTGGTTTCGTTAGAATATCTGCAAGCTGTTTGTTAGTAGGAACAAAATGAAGTTCCACAATACCATTTTCAATATGTTCTCTAATAAAATGATACCTGACATCAATGTGCTTAGTCCTTGAATGTTGAACTGGATTTTCTGTAATTTTGATAGCACTAGTATTATCACAAAACATAGGAATATTACTAAGTGTCATACCATAGTCCATCAACTGATTTCTTACCCAAAAGGAGTTGAGCACAACAACTGCCTGCTGCAATGTATTCAGCTTCTGCAGTTGAGGTTAAAACTGATTGCTGCTTCTTGCTTGCCCAAGAAATCAGTCTGTTTCCCAAGAATTGACATGTACCTGTAGTGCTTTTCATGTCTATTTTACACCCTGCATAATCAGAGTCTGAATAGCCAATTAGGGAGAAATCAGATTCTCTTGGATACCACAAACCAAGATTTGGAGTTCCCTTGAGATATCTAACAATTCTCTTCACAGCAATTAAATGAGATTCTTTAGGATCACTTTGGAATCTAGCACATAAACAGGTAGAGAACATTATATATGGTCTACTTGCAGTTAGATATAACAGTGAACCTATCATGCCTCTATAGCTAGTGTTATCAACACTCTTTCCCTTAGGATCAGAGTTTAGCTTAGTGGCTGTTGCCATGGGTGTCTTTGCAATTGCACAATTTTGAAAGTCAAACCTTTTTAAAAGATCTTTGATATACTTTGACTGATTAATGAAAATACCATTCTCAGTCTGTTTGACCTGCAAGCCTAAAAAGTAATTTAGTTCACCCATCATGCTCATCTGATACTTAGACTGCATGAGCTTGCTAAACTTAGCACATAACTTTTCATTAGTAGAACCAAATATAATGTCATAAACATAAACTTGAACTAAAAGCAAATCACCTTTTATCTTTCTAAAGAATAGAGTTTTGTCAATTGTACCTCTTGTGAAGCCATTTTCAAGAAGAAATTTAGACAAAGTTTAATACCATGCTCTTGGTGCCTATTTTAGTCCATAGAGTGCCTTGTCAAGCTTGTAGACATGATTTGGAAACTTTGGATCAACAAAACCAGGTGGTTGTTCCACATACACTTCCTCATCAAGCTTGCCATTAAGAAAAGCACTCTTTACATCCATCTGGTATACCTTGAATTTTGAATGAGCTGAAAATGCAAGAAACATTCTGATTGCTTCCAATCTTGCTACAAGTGCAAAGGTTTCATCATAGTCAATTCCTTCTTCCTGAGAATAACCCTTGGCCACCAGTCTTGCTTTGTTTCTTACAATCATACCAGATTCATCCAACTTGTTTTTGAAAACCCATTTAGCACCAACAATAGATCTATCTTTAGGTCTTGGTACCAGTTTCAAAACTTTGTTCCTCTCAAACTAATTCAATTCTTCCTGCATTGCTATTACCCAATCAGGATCCTGTAAGGCTTCTTCAACCTTCTTAGGTTCATTCTTTGAGAGAAAACAACTGTACAAGCATTCATTTTGAATTGATCTTCTAGTTCGAACACCACTATTTGGATCACCAATTATCAAATTCTCAGTATGATCCCTTGTCCATTTTCTAACAGGTGGTAATTACTCCTGCTAGATTCTCCCCCTAATTTAGTGGTATTTCTTGTAGAAGAGTGTTCATTTCCTTCAAAAGCTCCCCCTCGATCATTAGAATCAGTGGATTCAATACTGCTGCTAGTTTCTGATCTTCCTTCATTAAACTCTGAAGGATCAGTTCCTGAAGAAGTAGACTCTGAAAGACTAGTCTGATCCTGACCAGTACTGTGTTCTCCTTGATTGAATTTCTCCCCCTCAACAATAGCATTCCTTTGAGAAGCAATAGAGATTTCGGAGAACCTTCATCATCACTGGAGAGAATCTCAGAATACTTAAGATTTTCAAATTCCAGATTGTCATGGCTTTCATCAGTTTGCAAAATTCCAAACTTCTTATCATCAAATGCAACATGAATTGATTCCATAACAATGTGAGTTATGAGATTGTAAACTTTGAAGGCCTTTGATGCTGAATATCCTAGAAAGATTGCTTCATCCGATTTGGCTTCAAATTTTGCAAGTTGTTCTTGATGAACTTTTAGGACATAGCATTTGCATCCAAAGATGTGAAAGTATTTCACACTTGGTTTCTTTCCTTTGATCATCTCATAGGGAGTCTTACCATGAGCATTTACCGAGGTACAGTTTTGAGTGAAACATGCAGTGTTTATAGCTTCTCCCTAGAAATAGGTTGGAAGCTTTGCATCTGCAAGCATGGTT
The DNA here is from genome assembly GCA_036435485.1 of Saposhnikovia divaricata. Lineage (NCBI taxonomy): Eukaryota > Viridiplantae > Streptophyta > Magnoliopsida > Apiales > Apiaceae > Saposhnikovia > Saposhnikovia divaricata. The sequence goes on from CM071595.1 coordinate 136,970,909, forward strand.
CTTGCTGTCTCTATGAGAGTTCTGTTCTTTCTTTCTATTACACCATTCCGCTGAGGTGTTCCAGGTGCAGAAAATTGTTGAGTAATTCCATTGTCTGCATAATACTCCTCCATTGTAGAATTCTTAAATTCTGTACCATTGTCACTTTTGAGCACTTTGACCTTGTACATAGAGCTATTTTGAATATTCTTGACAAGTACAATGATTTGCTGAGGAGCTTCATCCTTGTTGTGTAGAAAGAATACCCATGTGAACCTTGTGTAATCATCCACTATAACTAGAGCTTATCTTTTCTTGTTGATAGACATAATGTTTAGTGGACCAAATAAATCAAGATGCAGCATGTGAAATGGTTCAGTAATTGAATTTTCTATCTTGCTCTTGAACGTGGTTCTTCTTTGTTTTCCAAGCTGACAAGCATCACAAAGTCCATCTTGCACATAATTTGCCTGAGGTAGGCCTCTAACCAGATGGTGCTTAACAAGTTGATTAAGCGTCTTGAAGTGGATATGTGAGAGCTTCTTGTGCCAGTTCCAGCTTTCATCATTTGATGCCTTGCTGTAAAGACATCTGATAGTTCATTTAGATATGTCACTCAAGCTGGCTTCATATATGTTACCATGTCTCCTACCAGTCAGAACAATGTCTCCATTCATCATATTCAAGATTTTGCATCCTTCACTGTCAAAGATTGATTGATAACCCTTATCACCCAGTTGAATTATGCTTAAAAGTGTATGTTTCAAGCCTTCAACCAGTGCTACGTTTTCTATGATGACATTACCCAAAATAATTGAGCCATATCCCAGAGTTTCTCCTTTGTTGCCATCTCCAAAGGATATAACTGAGCCAGCTTTCCTCTCAAACTTTGTAAGCAGGGACTTCTTTCCAGTCATATGTCCAGAGCATCCACTGTCTAGGATAATTGAATGCTTCTTTCCAGTGCCCTGCAAACAAAAAGTAGCTAGTTAGAATTTTTTAGGACCCAACTTTGATTGGATCCTTTCTTAATAACTTTTGAACCAACAGGTTTTGAAGATTTTGCTTTTGATTTACCTGTTGCAGAGTCAACCTTAGACTTTGATTTCAAAAACTGTTTGTGACTAGGAGTTTCAGATTTCAGAAAATAATAGTCATAATACAGTTCATGATATTCCTTACACATATAAATGGAATGAAGTAAACTACCACAATGATAACAGGGTGCTTGTGGTTGGTATTGAATTCTCTGAGTCTTGGGGAATCTGGACTCAGTTTTCCAAGAAGGTTTTTGATTGCAGTCTAGGGCCAAATGATTATGATTTCCACATTTATAGCATTTCTTCCGAGGTGCATCAGGTACATTCTTGTAATTATTCTCTTTGTTAATACCTTCTTTTCCATTCTTATTTCTTCTGATCTTGCTAGACTCTGAAATACTTTCTAGTCTCTGTTTCAACTGAGACTTAGACAGAAAACCTATGTTGACATTCTTAGGTTTTTCTAACACTTTTTCATCTTAATTGCTATTGTTAATTCTTTTGTGCACAACTGAGGTACTTTCAGAATCAACAAATTTAACATGTTTAGGTTCAGAAACTATCTTCTTACCTTCAGACTTAGATGTGCTAGCTTCAATTTTACTATTATCATTGACAATAGCTATAGTATCTTCTTGCCTAGCCTTATCAAAACCTAAACCATTAACTTTACCAAGAATTTGATTTTCAATGATTTCTTGAGTCTTTTTACCAGAATTGTTAATGGTTTTTATCACATCTCTTTCTTCCTCTAGTTCTTTTCTGACATAGTCATATGCCTCAAGAATAACACTATAATCATGCTTAGCTTTATCAGAACTTAATCTATATTCTTCCATTTGAATTAACTCAGATTCAAGAAAATTATTTCTACTAACTAATTCATCATTCTTAGCCTTGAGTTCATCTTTTTCACTAGCAAGAATTTTGAAATTATTCATAAGATTCTTAAACTTAACATGAATAGATTTAATATCATCAGAATCTAAGCTATCAAATGAATCAAGAGAGTGAAGTGATACCTTAATAGAAGATGAAGAAGTTTTTGTTGGAGATCCAGGGTTGTCTGAAGCACTTGCCATCAATGCAATGTTGTCATCGTCCAATTCATCTTCAGAATCACTGGAGTCTGCCCAATCCTTCTGTGTGACCATGAGTGCATTACCCTTCCCTGAATTCCTAGGCTTCTTGCACTCACTAGCAAAGTGTCTAAGCTCATTGCAGTTAAAGCACTTGATCTTGGCTTTATCAAGCTTGATAATTGTACTCTTGCCTTTGTCACTCTTCTTCTCCTCTTTCTTCTGAAAAGAGCCTTTGCTAAATCTTCTCCTGTTGAATCTTCCTTTCTTGAAAGCTTTAGCAAACATAGCAAAGAGTTTTTGCATCTCTAATTCAGAATCATTATCTTCAGAGTCTACATCTGCAATCTCTGACTCAGAACTTTTTTTGCTCTTCTTCTTCCTCAAGTCTCTTTCAGTAAATTCAGACTTTTCTTCTGGAAGCTTCTTTGATTCAGATTGAGTAGTGAGTGCAACAGGTTTCATCTTTCCTTCACTCCTGCTCTTTTTCTACTGCCTGTCAAGTTCATAAGCTCTCAATTTTCCATAAACTGCTTCTAATGATATTTCATCCAGATCATTAGCTTCCTCAATTGCAGATATCTTCTCATTGCAGAAATCAGGAAGAGCTTTCCTGAACTTAGTATTCATATCCTCCAAGTCATAATATTTACCATGCATGGCCATCTCATTGATGAGTTTAGTAAACCTATCAAAGGTGTCAGTAAGTGACTCACCAGACTTGGATTCAAAGTACTCATACTGTTGTATTAGAAGTGTCCTCATATTCTTCCTGACAGGTTTTGTTCCTTCACAGTGAACCTTTAGATTGTCTCATATCTCCTTAGCAGTTTTACAAGAGAGAACATAGTTAGTGAGAACAAAATCAAGACTGTTGAATAGTATGTTTCTCACTTTAGCATCCTTAAGAACGTTCTCCTTTTCCTTATCTGGCCATTCAGATTTATGCTTCTCTGCTATATGTTCTGGAACAACTTTTCCTTCGATAGTTGCTTGAGGAGCAAGCCTTGTTGGAACAAAAGGCCCATCTCTGATTCTGTCATGATAATCAGGATCTGTTGCTTCCAGGTGATGCAACATCTTCACTTCCCATAGAGTATATTCGTTTCTCTTGAGCATAGGGATCTTAGTATTACCATCCTTGTAACCAGACATGATTGCAGATCTTTATGATTATTCGAAATCAACCTGCTCTGATACCAATTGTTAACTCGAATAACTTGTAGAAGGGGGGGTTCAATACAAGTTATATAATCGTGTCTGATTTTTTCTTGATTAGATGAACAAGAACAAACGAATGAATCAAACTTTGTTTGTATTAAACAAATCAAATACAAACTCTACCAAAGGGGTACAATACCTTTAGCAGCTGCTGACAATACAAATCTCTCTCTCTCTGTTTGTTTCTAACTGTTGAATACAAACCTTATACAGAGCTTCACACGATATGCAATCTAAAATTCACAATTCGGTCTTTTTAAAATGATATTGAGAGAGTATTTATAATGCTACCTATCAACTAATAATAGAATTATAATCTATCTATGACAATGTTCTGCCGTCTAGTTGATAGTTTCCATCAATAGAGAATTCGTTTCCTTCACAATATCTTCTTGCTTGTTCTCCAAACAAAGATCCTGTTTTATAGCACTTACCAGTTTCTGTAGCATCCATAATGTCATCATCAGTAACATGACTGATATCAGGATTTCCCATTGCATCAGGATCTGATCATCACATCAGTATTTGATCAGGATCTGACTTGCTGTATCAGGATCTGCTCTTAGTTCCCGAAATGTAGTCTCTGACGCACTGTTCCTGACTAAACTCTACAGATTACTGTCTAACACATATATCCTATACAAAGTGCTAAATCCTTTATAAGATCAGGATTTACAAGATGTATAAGCAAAATTCTATTCTCAACATCACAACTTATGAATTATTCCTAACAGAGCTGGCTGAATGGATGGGGCCAAAAAAGCGTCAAAACTCGACTGGACTTTTTGGTTCCACTCCCCCGACAGTTGTAGATAGTTGTAGTTTTTTCATTACTTGACATTTGTGGAAGATTATTTAGTAACAATAATTTTATATGTATCGTAGCATCATGGATAATAAAGCAAAAACGACTATTCTGGGCATTGTTCGTGGGTTCTGGCCAGTTGGAGCTTCACATGGACCAATATTGCTGATAAGTATCCTAATTGGCTGAAGGAGACCGTCATTAAAGAATTCTACGTATGTATTATTATGCATTGATAAATATGTTGTATGATAAATATGTTGTATTTTCTGCTTGATGATTCTCTAATTTTGTTTTAACTTTGTACTATTTATGAATTGTAGAAATTTTATCGCCATAGAAAGGGTCAAAGCCGCAAGGAATCTGAAATGACTATAGCCGGGCATGTCAAGGCCTTGATCAAGCGAACAATGAATGAAGAGAAAAAGGGCTTTTAAGAAGTCCAAGGAGTTAAAAAAGTCGTTGTTGGAATTGAGACCTAGCTACTTCAATGATTCGGTTTGGGCAGGGGTCGTTGCATACTGGAACACAGAAGAGCACGTGCACCGATCTGAAGTTGGTGCAGAAAATCGGAACTTGGTGACCTCTTTACACAGCTCGGGAGCAAAATCTTTTCAGGAACAGGAGATGGTAATTTTGACTGATCATTCTTGTAAATTATTACTAAGCTTTTATGTTCTTGTTTGTGAATTGTGTACTAATTATAATTACTTGTTAGATATTAACTAAGGAGAAGAACATCGACCACTTTACACAACTGCAAAAGCAAAGGAAATTGCGGTATTAATTTATATACTTTGTGATTTCTATTTATTCATTTATCTACATGAAGGGAGTAAAATCTATGCCCGTGAGTACATGTTCTGTACTATTTGTGGATAATTTATATTTACAATAATAATTATATATATATATGCTAAATTATTCACTAAGACTAATAAATATAGCATTATCCTCAACTAGTTTCAACTCTTGAGTATTTTTTCATTTTAATGTATGTACTTCTTTATAATGCATTTAGACTTTTGGGTTACTAATTTTGATGTTTAGTAGTTTATAAATAAAAAAATGATGAATGTTGAATACTTGTAGTACTAGAATGGCTTGCAGCTAGGAAAGGTGCCTGCCTTTGAGCAGGGAGAATATCCTTGTGATTTATTTATAATTTGTAATAATTGATGTATATAATTTAATACAGTTGAGGTATGCGAAGATATTGGAGGAGAATAATTTTGATTCTACTCAAACCGAGAAAGCCATGGAGCCTTTTCAGTGGTGGTTGATGGCCATAGAACCAAACTCAAACAAGCCGAAGAATAATCAGCTTCTTGGCTATCCAAGGATTCCAGCCTGCCAACTAATCAAAGACTTGTCTTTCCAGTATGACGATGAAGCGGAGAACATGGCTGAGACTTTAGCAGCAGGTGCTGCTCGTGGTAAACGTCTCCCGAGCACCATTTTTGCCGATGTTGTCGGTGGAGTCATTGAGATACTGAAAACTGAGCCAACCACCTATCAACGACAACTTAATCAAGAGGAAGTTGAAGATCTTGCTCGAGCTGCAATGAAACTTGGTCAACCGGCCAATCGTAGTCAATTCTCTTCCTTCGTTACGAAGGAAGTGCTTCATCTTGTGACTGACCTTGTGAACGATATGTTCATTTGTAATAAGGCTAAGTTAAAAGAGGTAAATATATTCCAAGTGTTTCTGCATTGTTAGTTTTGTTTCATTGTTCCTTGTTTTACCTTGAGCCAATTAGTTATGTCTCTTCTGTGTTTTTTTTATTAATTCAATTATAGGTCTTGAATGACAATTCTGATGATGATGAGGATGACGTGATGGATATATCTGATGATGAAGGCGATCTCGAGGCTGATAGTGAAGGTGATGAAGAAGTTGAATCCGATGGTGAAGGATCAAATGGTGAAGGATCAAATGGTGAATGATCAGATGGTGAAGGCAACCATGAAGGCTCTGGTAGTAAGGACTAATAACCCTTGCTATTACTTTGTCAGAACTTTATACTTAAGTATTTTAAATTGTGGTTAATGTTGAAAGTTTGTTTTGGTTACGGATTGGGTATATTTTGGTTGTGGATTGGTTAAATCGTGGTTCATGTTGAAACTTTGTTTAGATTGTAAGTTTTTGGTGTAAATGATGCGTTGGTCATCTGTGTTGATAGCTAGATGATATTAAATTGTCGGAGAACTAGTAATAGCTACTTTTGTTGGGTATTTGATATGTTTGTCGGATATGTAATGAACTAATACTACTTTTACGAATGTGATTGGATGTTTTTGGCATTTTTTCGATGTTTTTGTCACATATGTAATGTATTTATAGTATTATAACAGTTTTAGATTGATTTTAATGATACTGGATTGTGAATTGTACAATTGTTTGTACAGGTTTTCGACCAAAACAAAATGAATTTTTCAAAAAGAAAAGCTATCAATTCCTACCAATCTGCACACATTTCCAACCACAGTTACCATTCTAAACCGAGAAAAATGATGAATGTGGTAGGAAAATAGATGCATTTGGTAGGAAATAGATGGTAGGAAAAAGACAACAATGGTAGGAATTGATTGGTAGGAAATACCAATTTACATGGCTTCTGTTATAGAACCTACCAAATTGGCATGCCTTCAATTGGGAGGAAATAGTCATTGACTTTGGTCAATGGACTATTTCCTACCAATGTTGGTTGGAAATGGGTCATTGACCAAAGTCAAAAATGACCTATTTCCTACCAATTTTGGTCAGAAATGGTCATTGACTAAAGTTAAAAATGATGTGGCAGAAATGACGTGGATGGGTCCCACTTGACACGTGGATGACACGTCAACATTTGGGGTCCATTTTCAGATGACGTGGCATGTGACGTGTCCTGTGACGTGTCTTGGTCCCACGCCATGTGGCATCCCATGTGGCGAGCCACATGGGCAGCCACATGGCATGTGGTGCCTTTTGAAAAAAACTAGCAATTCCGACCAATTAGCAATTGCGACTGGAGCAATTCCTACCATTCTAGTTGGTAGGAATTGATGGCAATTCCGACCAAAAAAGGGCCAAAACTGACCAATCGCGTGGTCGGTTTTGGCCTTTTTTCTTGTAGTGGAACCCCAACCCTCCTCAAGCAACATTTCCTTGTAATTCTAGCTAGCAAAGAGTTTTGGATGAAGGATATAGGAAATCAGAATTTTATGGTTAGAAAGGTGTGAGTATATATGAAAAATGATACTGGGTTTATACGGTTGGAAACTAGAGGACGCAAGCAATTTTTCTCAAATTGTCCATGCAAAAAAGGTGAAAGTGCACACCTAGAGGGGGTGAATAGGTGTAAATGGCTAACTATGTCCAATTTTACTAATTACCAGAAACAACTTACTGATTTCAATTGTAACAGATGCAAACGGTGCGCTAAATGTAAATGGTAAGCTGAATGCACAAGTAGTAAGTAAAGTGCATGAAAAATAAAGAACCCCACGTCCAGGTCCCTTACTAACCTGGTAAGAGAATATATTATTGATTAATAATGAAATAATTACAAGAGACAATAATATATCACCTTCTAAACCAGCTGCTGACAAAAATGGCTTGCTGAATAGACCTGAAACAGAATCTGCTCTCTAAGCTATACTACCCTAATATACTTCTCTAGCACAACTCTCGAATCCTTAATATTCCAAGCCAAGTGTCCAACAACTAAACACTTAAAATCAGAACAATACAATTAATAAATGATACAACTCAAACTATAGATTATCTAAATAAACAATACGAAAGATATATAAATGAGCTCGAGAGAATCAAGGTGAAAGATTTTGCAAAGTATAAACTGAGTCGTTTTGTTCTTGATGTCCTTAGATTTTTCAGCAACCGAAATTCAAACATGAACAAGTATATAAAGATGTTACATAAACGGTCATAAACTAATCCAACAAATTAGCAATGTTTGGATCCAATCCAACGTTCAAGTTATTATAATTATTTATAAACTTTATGTGAACATTTGACAGAAAAAATGAAAGATACAGAGATGTATGACCTGTTCTTCTGAAAATAATACGAGAGAAAAGCGTATAAGAAATTTTGAATAAAGATAAGAGTTTTAATCGAAAACAAGTTCCTATAGTTTAGAAAATCAATTTTGAGGATACGAAAGAGTTTAAATAGAGCCCATATATATATATATATATATAATATACGTATTCTATATTTAAACAATCCTTACAACTGGTTAGGAGTCAATACCTATAAAATCTCCACGATTTTTGCACTTCTACACTTTCTAGATTATTGACAAATGGCATGTTGTTTGTAATCTGTCTCTGTGCAAATGGCTTGCCAAACTGTATCAAAACTATGACTTTGGTTTGTTGAAAGTGGATACTGATTTAACAATCAGTAAGCTGACTTACCCTGCAAAACCAAGTTAGTACAAGCAAAAGTAGTATACTATTTTATATCTAATATTAAGCCTTTTGGCTCATTGTTTGTGATCATAAAAACCATAGGAGTATCAAACGGATCCAGCTTAAGGGGGCCATTTTTCTTTTCTTAGTAACTAATTTATACATAATTTTTGTTTACAAAAATTATAATAGAAAAAATGGTTATTTCATTTATAATTGATTACATAGATTTTCATACCAATATGTAATTATAACTTTAAAAACATGTATAAGTAACAACTTTACTATATTTTTGTATTGATTTGATAATCAGTATGCCCTTTATATTTGGTGATAACTTGTTGTTACTCTTTATATCTGGTGACAACTTGAAGTTATAATTTTAAATTTCTAAGAATTGATTGTTGGTGGATTATCTAAAAATGATGTATGGTAAAAATTTAATCCAGAATAGCTTGTATTGTATGTAGAAGGTTCTGTGTATTACTTTACAAATTTGCACATAAAATTTAGAAAAAAGTATCATCTTTCAAATCTTGCTAATTTTTAACCTGTGTTGTGAAATGAAAATTTGGGTATATTTTACGCGTATTAACTACTAGGATTTGAGAGTTTCGAGTTTTAATGATTGCTCTGGTGTTTCTTTACTCAAATCATCCTCACAAAAATGCCTACTTATCTCAATTAATGCTGAGAAACAAGTCGAAAAATGTAATTTGTAATAACACTAATTTTTGGTACTTGAGAATTTTTTTTATGGATGAATAGTGATTTGCATGGATGAATAGTGATTTTGAGGATTAAAATTTTTTTCATGTCACCCTATCTAGGGGATAGAAAATGGATATTTCGGAGTTATATTATTAATCAACGAGGTAAATGAGTGTATGTAACGCGATTCGAATTCAAAGAATCCAAACTTTTTTATTTTATGGATTATTTGACAGGGCAGTGAAGATGTTATTTCCCAGTTATGCACCATGAGATTGTAGAGAGGGGGGGTTGAATACAATCTTGACTAAATTCTTTCGAATTGGTGTGGTCTAAACAGATTGTTATTAGAACACAAAGAAAACAAGATAAACAAATTACCTAACACACATACAACACACGATATAAAAATCTTAGGTGGGTTTGCTTGGTCCACCTGATGGTTGTATTTGAAGATAATTCTCTGCGTAAGAATACACAACTGCGGGTTATAATGTTTTAGTGTTTACAGGAAAACCTAATGCAATAAGCGTTATGCTCAGTGTTTTCTTCTCTCCTAAAACTATGCTGCTCATACAGCTTATATAAACTATATGAAGACATGTGTAATACGTAAAATGTAGAAGTACATTTTTGGTATCTCTTGTCGCACACACAATCTTGAAGTGATAGTCATTTCTGGAAATGTCTTGAAAGTCTTCTCTCCTTGATTTGGACAATCCCAGCATGCTTCAAGACAGTGTATGTTTCTTTCTTCATACGTTACTAAGTTCTTGAAATGACTTAGCATCCAAGCCCACGTGATGCTTTATGAAAAAGATCTTTTTGCTTTTAAACTTCATCTCTGGAAAGTAGCTTTAATCGAAAAGATAATCTTTTCGAAAGTCAATAAGCTTTTCTGCTTATTGAGCTGTGCTTGAACTTCCCAGATAAAATAGCTGATCCCTATGCATTTATCAAGATATCCTTTGAATTCTTCAGTAGTAGTGTAATCATGTTGGAGGTTGCTTCCACTCTTATTGTTGCCCTTGATATCAAATAAACAATGACTGATTTCACCTTTCACTTGAAAGAGTTTGAGCCTTCAAATATTTATAATTTGACTCCCTACTCGTAACATCCTCTGTGTAATTGATCACTGCCTATAAGACACGGGTTGCAAAGTAATTCTAGGTTTGATCTCCATTCGATATATTCCATTAGAGAACTCTTGCATTATTAAGAAACTAGGCTGAGTTCTTGAACAGATGAATCTTGAGTTCTTGAATGTTGACTTCTCAAATAATTCCTTTTTGTGAGTTCTCGAGTGACTTCTCGAACAGCCTATTGTGTAGACTTCTCGATTAGTGTATGTTAGGCTGAATACACAATTATAATCAAGATTGTATGAGAGATTAACATGAAAACACACGTTTAAACATTTAAAAACTGTTTGGAATTAATAACTCATCTCTCAGTGATGTAAAATATCACCGAGAGCTGCTTAGGTTACAATGAATAATATTGCGTTGCACGATACCCTTCTAGGGTTAACCTAACTGTATTTATAAGATATACAGCTGCTATACAATCAATAATTGATACTCCTATAAATTAGCTATACAATTGATATCAATTACGATTTCTACACGTCTCCTTAGTCAACTCAATCTCCTTGACAGCTATCCAATCTTCAAAACCTAAACTTAATTTTGCTGCCTTCCCCGGCAGCAGCGCCAATTTGTTGAAGTAATTTTCTGTGAAGTTCGTTCGTAGGGAAGGACTAATTATATTAATTTGAGTTCAGGTTGTTACCTCTTAAAATCTAGAAGTGAGAAGAATAATTGGGTGTGTTTGTTACTAACTAAAATAGACTAATTATAAGCAAGTAAAACTAAGATTTGTTGATTAAGAAAAACAACCCGAGAACTAGGGCTCTTCAATTGGTTCAATGATGTTGATGTAATGCGATATCTACTTCTCGTATTTTGATAAAAACAATCCTTCTAAATTTTATAATGTTCTCTCCCAAGACACAATATTTTGTATTCTTTTCATAGTCCTCTTATTAATCTCCCGATTCAATAATCAAACTATGTCTACCAAATCATGAACAAGAATTATGACTCATCTCCCAATTCATCATAATCCCTATGAATACAATTAAAGGTTAGCTACTTCCTTAATTGGGTTATGCCCTCAATGATAGATTAGAAAAGTAGAGATTTCGCACATAATCAAACAAACATATATCACCAATGAATACTACCTAATCCTTGGATTAGAGAATTAGTTACCCATGCTAGATGAAGAAAACAAATATATATTAATGGGTAAAATCATTGTTACAAGAGAATAGAGTGCAGAAAATACAACTTGAAGAATCTCTTATAGCTTGGATGGAATCCCTTCAATCCTTGCTCTCAACTCCTCTCTCTAAAAGTGTTTCTCTCTCTCTCTCTCTCTTGTCGTACAATACCAATAAAAACCCTAATAACAACCTATATAGCTGAATGGGCTATTTTAAGTGCTTTAAAAGATGTAAAAATATGTTACAAGACCAATAAAGAAAGCCTTAAAATTCCAATTTCCGTCAGAGCTCAAGGCCTTGAGGTTTAGAGTAAAGGCCTTGAGTTTCCATGCGGTTCATGTAAAGGCCTTGAGTTTCCAATGTAAAGGCCTTGAGATTGCCTCTGTTTAGCTAAAGGCCTTGATTTCTTGAGTAAAGGCCTTGACTTCTTCACTGAAAATTTCTAAACATCTTCTTGTCTCTAACCAAAACAATCCTTCTTCGTTGCATCTCTTCCAACGATCATTTCCATCGTCTAATTCCTACAACCACCAAGAAAAATGTAGATTAGCCCCATTCAAGTAAACGACCACTACTATTATTAATCAAGGACAATTTCTTTACAAAATAAGCACAAATGAGGTTATATTTGATATAAAAACTTGTATATATCTAACATGTATCAACATAGTTTAACAAACTCTGTCGAGCTTCCATCTGTTAGCGTTTAACTAAACTCTGAATGCTTCCAGCTAAACTCTGATATGTCACTGTAACACTTAAACATTGATTATTATTCACATCAATTATATCTAACAATCTCCCCCAACTTGTTCATCACCAAAAATGCACAAGTTTACAATAATTGATGATGTCAACACAAATAAACAAATACAGTGTTTAATATACAAACAGAGTTTAAACTTCTACTTAACAAAATCTAAAAAAAAACAAGAAAATTCTTACAGAGCTTTATTCTTTAATTTCCTTAACATCTGGTGTTGATCTGAGATAGTCTATAAGTAATCTTCTTTCTGCATTTTCAAGTTCTGTCTGCATAACTTCCTTGATCTCTTTCAGCTTAGGATAATCTTCACCAGTTTGGTAGATAGCAGATCTCAGAGAATAGATTTTTTTTCTTCTCATTTCATTACTCAGTCTGATGAATTGTGCTTTCTCTGACTCTGAGTTAAAATCAAGAACTGTTATACCCAGATCTGTCTTCAGTTTAGCACTATTATTCTTCATCTCAACAATATTCCCATGATAATCTCTGTACTTTGGGACATACTGACTGTTGTATTTTATACCTCTAACTGCCAAATTAGTCAGCATATTCTTTCTTAGCACATTTACAGCTAGCTGATTCCTTTGATTTTTCACTTTGAAGATATATTGAACATATTCTAATTCCTCCCATAGCTTCAAATCAAGATCAAACTCACCAATTTTATACATAGTTCCATCTGCCATGAAATACAGCAGAAAATCTTTGTTCAAACTCCTTTGATGAATCAACTGTACTGATTCCAGTCTATCTAAACTCTCCTGAGTAATACCTTGACCTAGAACAGCCAGTGATGAAGGATCTCGAGGACCAGTATTCATTCTAACTTCTCTATGTGAGCCCAAGCCAGCTTTATCTCTTCCTAGCGTACCCATTAAGGCTCTGCCATGTAGAAAATCAGTAGTACCTCCAGTCATCAGAGTTGGATCATGAAGTGTTGGTTTTCCAAAAACAGTTTGCATTTGGGTAGACAAAGGTTTCAGTACAACTTGTATAACAACAAAGGTTGTATTCACTTTCTTTGAAACCTTCCCTTCTTCAACAATGCCTTTCAGCTTTTGTTTAGCCTCTGCTTCTGTTGGTTTCCTAGACACTTGTGACCTTTGATCAGCACCAACATTTTCCTTAATAACAATGCCTTTAAGAACAGGCCTAGGAGCTTTTTCTTGCTTCTTGAATTTTCCAGACTTCAAAGCTTTCTGATGTTCTTCTTGTAGATTCTTTTCTTCAGCTTGAATATCTTCAATGGTAACTCCTTCTTCATTTTCTTCCAGAAACAATCTGGCAGCCAATTCTTCATCAGTCTATGGATTTTCAGTGAATAACAAACTCCTGGTTTTTGAAGTACCCTGAGTATCAGTGTATATTCCATCAAACTTTGATTTAGAAGACTTGCCAGATCTCAGATTTAGATTTTGATCAGGTCTTAATCTCTTGCCTTTGTCATTTGCTCCTCCATCTTCAGTATCATCCTTCTTAGTCAGAGTTTGAGATTGCCTGTATTTAGATTAACAACTCTCTCCCCCTTTTTGACATCATCAGGAATCAATATAGATGTAATCAGCTCCAAAGAGGTAGCAATGGAATCAATCTTACTAGACAATACTGTCTGATTCTGTTCAACTTGACTTAGCCTTTGAAACAGAGTTTCTTGAGCTTTAGAAAAGGTCTGAAACTTTGTTTGATTAACTCTCTGCATGTTCATGTCTCGAGCAACAACATCAGCTCTCAGATCAGTAATTGCCTTTTGAGACTCATCAAACCTTTCATTCAGTGTCTTGACTTGAACAATAGTTGCTTGCAGACTTGAGAGAATGTCTGGATTTGAAATCATGTTAGCAGTCTGATGCACAAACTTAGTTGCTCTTCCAGTAGGAAAAATGCAATCTGCTTTATACCAATCTTTTGAATACTTGGCAAACTATTCTGCTTCAATGTCATGTGCATGTGAAGGTTGAGAAAAAGGTGTGTGCTTTGCATCAGTTTGTACTGGTATACTCTGAGAAGAGTTAGACTCTGCACTACCTTCATCTTCAGCATCAGTAGTTGTATCTTCAACTGGATCAATAGGCTCTGTAACATTTTCAGCAACAGTTTCTACAACATTCTCTGCAGTTTCAACATCAACTTTCTCGGCAGGTTGCTCTGCAGACTCAACAGTCTTATCAACAAACTTTGCAACTTCAAGAACTGCATCCATAGGCTCCGAAAGTATAGCCTTGGTTGATTTCTCAACTTCATCACCTTTTTCAAAAACCTGGTGAGCATCAGAGAATAGCTCAGTGTGTGATGATACTGTTTCATCAAGTACTACAGTAGGCTGATCAACTGTACCAGTTTTTCCAGAATTAGCAGCAATAGGTGAAGTAGGAATATCAATGTGATCAGAGAATGGCATGAATGTCTCAACAAAATCATCTATTGCAGCAGAACCATCTCTGTTATCCATATCCATCTGTACATTTTCAGATGTTTGTACAGCTTCTTCTGCAACATTTATCTCAACAGCAGGTATCTCTTTACAAATCACCTCTAGAGCTTCAATGTTCATCTCCTCATCAGACTCATCAAGTATCAACTTTCTCCTCTTAGCTTGAGGCATCTCAACTGCTTCTTCTTCTTCAGTAGAATCTTCTTCTATAATAGAAGGTGATGAAGGTCTGTTTGCTCTTTCCTTTCTTACCTTTCTAGGCCTGACAGACTCCTTTTTAGCTTTAGCAGATTCCTTTTTAGCTCTAGCAGATCTATGCTGTGTATTTTCTACTGTGTGCTTTGTTCTACCTCCACGTTTTGATTTGGTCTGTGTAGGTGGTGGTTGTTATTCAGGTTGAGGTTGAGCTTGTGGTTGAGTTTGTGGTTGAGTTTGAGTGTGAGTGTTTGTAGGTTGTTGTGGTGCAGTGTTTGGATTTTGTTCAGTATTTACAGGTTGTTGAGGTTCAGTGTTTGTAGGTGATTGTGGTTCAGGCTGTTGTGGTTCTTGAGGTTGATTTAAGAAATTTTGAAGAGCAAGAGGCAAAACCAAGTCAGGTAATTGCTCCTTGTTGGTATCCTTGTTAGTCAAATCAGAGAATATTCTCTTATTGACTTTAAAAGGCTGAATAACATCATCCTCAGCAATTGCAATACCAGGCACACAAGCAGTAAACAATAATTGACAGAATCTAGCAAAGTAGTGAAGGGTTTCGAGCATCAAACGCAGCGGAAACCAAAAATTAAAAAAACAATAAAATCGAAACCCAATCGCAGGATCCATGCAAAACAAGACATTTAATTCGTAGGTATGAACGTTTACCTTAAAACGAAGCCTTAACAATTGATGAAAGATGGAGGTCCAACGATGCAATCACCACACACAGCCCTTGTAGCAAGATCTGCGTCTCCAAAGAAGTCCACACGAACGTCCGATCGTCCAACGATCAAGGGAGCCGGTACTAGCCGATCGATGCCTCTCTCTCTCTCTAGGCTCTCAAAGAATAGAGCAGCTAGGGTTTTGCTAAAAACGATTTTTGCAAAGTTATAACAATAAACCTATACATCTCTATGTATTTATAAGAGAGAATGAGCTGGGCTTAACCCTAATCGGTTTGGGCTTCTACTAAAACCAAACTGATTTGGGTTTTAATGATTGAAATTCGAAATCTAATTAACTAAGTACAACTTAATTAATTAAATAACCAATTTCGAATTTTATCATCAATTAATTTAAATTCGAAATTTAAATTAAAACTCCTTTTAAACGTTCTTATTGTGTAACCCTTTAGGTTATCATTACGTTGGCAATAATTTTAATATCCAATAATAAAATTATAAACAATGAGCGGCATCTAGTAATACATCATTGCTACCCAAGTAATAATAATTGGTGATCCAATTAAACCTTTCGTGATTAATGTATCCGAGTAATATAATCCCTTTAACCATATATTATAGATTAAACTCGAGGCATGTAATTAGTCATCCTCATCAATGTTTAATCCGGGCTTCCTTGATCAATGAGTAGACTATTAAAAACAAATCAATATTTGAGCATGGCCATGCATTTTCATAGTCTCACTCAATCAAGAGGCCAATAATATCTCTCCTAAGAATAGGAGGGTTAAATCCTTTATCTATCATTCATATTTCTCATACGTCTCATAATATACCCGATGTACATTTTTATCATCACCCGGTCAAAGGTAACTTTTAATGTAGTCAAAGTATATTAATCCTCGTATAGAAATATAATGATCTCAAGTCTAAGGATCATTACACCATTATCACTGTGAGTCTTTCTAATGACATTATCAACATGTAGAAATTCATTGTGGGTCAATCCAGTGCCATGTAGAATATTACATGCACCTATGTTCTTGACTTTAGTATCACTATACCTATGACCAATGAGATGTGGTCATCAGTCAACAAACATACTAATCTTTATGCATTATAATTGTCCCATATTAATAATGCTCGATTAGGGATATTTAGGAATATTAACACTATTCTTATAATCTCATTTTTAAGTCACATACTTAAAGATATAGAATACATGTTACACATTCCAAGGACATTTATTGTTCTAATATTTATATCGCAGTAAATAAAGACATAATAAATTTATTGTTGAATAATCGATATAACATAATCACTGAATAACAAAATAGTCTATCCTAGAATTACATTATCTCTAGGGCACTAACACTATCAATCTCCCACTTGCACTAGAGCCAATCGCCCATGTATCTAATACCCATGGAACTAGTGTGACCTTCGTGCTTCTGCTGCGACAAAGTTTTGGTCAGTGGGTCCGCAACATTATCATTAGTATGCACTTTACATATATGTATATCTCCTCTCTCGTTTATCTCTCGAAGAAGGTGATATCTCCTAAGTATATGCTTTTCTTTGGAATGGGACCTTGGTTCCTTTGCCTGCGCAATAGCTCCATTGTTATCGCAATACAGATCAACTGGATCTGCGATCGACGGAACCACACCAAGTCCCGAAATAAATTTCCGAATCCAAACAACCTCTTTGGCTGCTTCACTGGCAGCAATATACTCAGCTTCCATTGTAGAATCAGCTACTGTCTCTTGCTTCGAACTTTTCCAGCTAACAGCACCTCCATTTAGACAAAACACGAATCCATACTGGGACACAGAATCGTCCCTATCTGTCTGGAAACTAGCATCAGTGTAACCTTTTATAACCAGCTTCTCATCTCCTCCGTATATCAAGAACGAATCTTTAGTCCGTTTAAGGTACTTAAGAATATTCTTGATAGCTGTCCAGTGACCCTCACCTGGATTAGACTGGTACCTGCTCGTCATGCTTAAAGCATACGAGACATCAGGACGAGTACATATCATCGCATACATTATAGAACCAATTGCCGAAGCATATGGTACTTTACTCATACGGTCTTTATCATCTGATGATTTAGGATACTTTTCCTTTGAGATCACTATCCCATGAGACACCGGGGCAAAGCCTCTCTTTGCCTCTTGCATTCCAAAACGATGCAATACTTTGTCAATGTATGTACTCTGACTTAGGCCGATTAATCTTTTAGATCTATCTCTATAGATCCTGATCCCTAAGATATAGGTAGCATCGCCTAAGTCTTTCATCGAGAAACTTTTTCCCAACCAAATCTTCACAGCCTGCAGAGAAGGAATGTCATTCCCTATTAGTAATATGTCATCCACATATAATACTAGGAATGCCACATTGCTCCCACTAACCTTCTTGTAAACACACGGTTCATCCTCATTTTGTATGAAACCAAAATCTTTGACTGTTTCATAAAAATGGATGTTCCACCTCCTTGAGGCCTGCTTCAATCCATAAATAGATCGTAGCAACTTACAAACCATTCTAGCAAACTTTGGATCGACAAAACCCTCAGGTTGTGTCATGTACACATCCTCTTCTAAGCTTCCATTTAAGAAAGCAGTCTTGACATCCATTTGCCAGATTTCATAGTCATAATAAGCCGCTATCGCAAGCAAAATCCTGATGGACTTGACCATAGCTACCGGTGAGAAAGTTTCATCATAGTCAATACCATGAATTTGCTTGAAACCTTTCGCCACCAGTCTTGCTTTGTAGGTCTGTAAATTTCCATCCATGTCAATTTTCTTCTTGAAAACCCACTTGCACTCTATGGGTTTAACCCCATCAGGTGGTGCAACCAAAGTCCATACTTTGTTTTCATACATGGAATCCATCTCAGAGTTCATGGCTTCCAGCCATCTCTCAGAATCTGGACTATTCATAGCATCCTTGTAGGTGGGAGGCTCATCATTATCTACAAGCATCACATCGCCACCTTGAGTCAGGAAAAATCCATAATATCTCTCTGGCTCATGGCGAATCCTACTTGATCTACGAACGACCTGTGTTTCTTGAGTAGTATTGTTCTCAACATCTTGAGTCTCATTCTGCTCATGTTCCAACTCTGGTTCAACAATATCTTGTAGTTCTAGATCCTCATCGAGATCTATTGTCCTCCCACTGTTTTTCTTAGAAAGCAGTTCTCTCTCTAGAAATACAGCGGTTCGAGCAATAATACCCTGTGCAGAAGGTTTATAGAAATAATACCCTTTAGTTTCCAACGAGTATCCTACAAAATTACATTTGTCTGATTTCGGTCCTAGCTTATCAGAGATCAAACGTTTCACAAACGCTTCACATCCCCAAACTTTCATAAATGAAACGCTATTACGTTTTTCAGTCCATAACTCATATGGTGTCTTTTGAACCGATTTTGAAGGAACTCGGTTTAGTGTTTGTGCAGCCGTCTCTAGGGCATAACCCCAGAAACTAATTGGAAGATCCGCATGACTCATCATCGATCGCACCATGTCCAACAAGGTACAATTTCTCCTTCAGACACCCCATTCCATTGTGGTGTTCCAGGAGGAGTGAGTTGTGATACGATACCACACTCCTTTAAGAAATTCTTAAATTCTAAGCTTAAGTATTCTCCCCCACGATTAGATCGTAGAGTTTTAATACTTTCGCTCTTTTGCTTCTCTACTTCAGCCTTATACTCTTTGAATTTTTTAAATGATTCGGATTTGTTCTTCAAAAGATACACATATCCGTATCTACTAAAATCATCAGTAAAGGTTATGAAATAGTAATAGCCACCTCTTGCCATCGTACGCATTGGACCACATACATCACTATGTATCAGTTCCAATCGTTTGGTGGCCCTCTCACCTTGTCCGGTAAAAGGAGCTTTAGTCATTTTGCCAATGAGACATGATTCACATTCCTCGTATGATTCGAAATCAAACTTATCCAAGTATCCATCCTTATATAACTTGGAAATGTGATTCTCATTTTTATGGCCTAAACAATTGTGCCAGAGGTATGTTTGATTTGAGTCATTTGTCTTAAGACGTTTATTATTTATGTTATAGAAGGAGTATCAAGATCAAGAACATATAAACCATTATACAAACGTGCAACCCCACAGGTAACATTATTTAATGAAAATGAACAACCATTGTTCTGAATCAAAAAACGAAAGTCCAATCTTGTCCAAACAAAAATGGAATTAATGTTTCTGCAAATCGCAGGCACGTAAAACAGTTCTCAAGTTCTAAAATAAGCCCAGTGGGAAATGATCAATAATAAGTCCCTATAGCTAAGGCAGCAACCTTTGCTCCATTGCCAACACGTAGGTCGAATTCTCCTTCGCCAAAGTTCTACTCCTTTGAAGTTCCTTCACATTTATACGAATGTGAGAACCACATCCAGTATCTAATACCCATGATGTAGAAGTAGACAAATTGACTTCTATAATATAAATACATGAATCAGAAATCTGAACATCATTCAGTTTCTTTAGATCCTCCAAATTATTTTGACAGTTTCTCTTCCTTTCATCCTGTTTACTCGCATACAAGACCTTGCTTGTATCAAATCTCTCTTGACGAGCCTGTCCTTCAAACATACGTTTAAGGTGCTCGATCATGATATAAGAATCAAAATTCTCATGTTGTTTCTGCAGCTCAGGACTCATAGTCGCAAGCATCAAACAGGTGACATCGGTGTCATAATCCAAATGCTTCTGACAAGCATTTCGTTGAGTCTCCGTTGCACCTTCAGAGAGAGGTCCAGGGTGAGGAATATTAATGACATAGAGCTTTCGCTCTTGCCTGAGGACAATCCTCAAATTCCTTTGCCAATCTAGGAAGTTAGTTCGTGTCAACTTGTCCTTCTCAAGGACTGATCGTACAGAGAAGTTATTTGAGTTGTTTGCCATTTCGAATTTTTACAATGTTAAAATGCATAAAATAATTAGTCTACGGAATTATTAAATTGTGTTCAAGTGATTATTCATATATATTCAAAATATATATATCTCCCACTATTTTTATCAAATTAATAGCCCTACTTATCAATTTGGAAAAGTTTCTCTAAACCTTTATAGTGAGCCACGATCCATATTTCATCACTTTTAAGGTCAGCTTTGGCTTTTCTCCTTAAAATGATTATTTAGGTAGACAACATTTGTCAATCATATCACATATAACTCTTGGATAGTTTGGTAGAACAACATTTGTTCAAATAACAACATTTTCTCCTATTTATCCAATAAATCTTACCAAACTCTATGCCTCTAAGTTCACAATCCTATTGTGGTCGCTTAGTTAAGTCGAACCCAATGGTCTAACAGTTGAGTATCACTAACTTACTCGATCGCGCCTTACCACGATAAACGAGGGTACACCGCTTTGGCGCACCTACCCTTTGTCGATCTAGGTCTTGACGAGTGTTTCCCATTGGAAGGCATCTTAAACTTAATACTTTTCTTAGGGATTTGTTAATTAAAACGAACATGATCCCATCATAAAGAGATTCCCAATTTTTCCTTGAATTAAATACTTCAAAT
The DNA here is from genome assembly GCA_036435485.1 of Saposhnikovia divaricata. Lineage (NCBI taxonomy): Eukaryota > Viridiplantae > Streptophyta > Magnoliopsida > Apiales > Apiaceae > Saposhnikovia > Saposhnikovia divaricata. The sequence continues at coordinate 136,992,109 of CM071595.1, forward strand.
CAATATTCACCAATGGTTTGATTTCCAGGTTGTTGGAGGAGTCACAAACGGCCTCACTTAATACCTAACTTCCTTATAGGTATGACCCGTTTTTGACAAAATCTCCCCATAACGAAATAATTGAAAATTCTTATTTAATTCCGTGTTTCATAAACACAGAAATCTCATAGTCGTTATGTTTAATTTAAAAATCTCGAGTCGTTACAGATTTTATCTTCTTTAAGCAGGCATGGCATGGGTGATGTATCTAATACATTCATTCATACATGATTAATCTAATTAAAGCATGCATCATAATGTATCCTACACATACATTCATATATCAATATGTAAAGTGCAGTATGTAAACTTGCTTGGTTATGACCTTGATCCTATGAGATCCTTCCAAGTTAATGGAAGGATCAATGGTCAATTTAAGGTTTAAAATAAATACAACATTACAAGTCTTGCTTTCTTCTTGTTTTGCTCCTTGCTCCTTCTTGATTGGTCATCCTTCATTCTCCAAGTACAATTACAAAGGATAATAGAAATACAACCTATATTAATCAACTTACATAAGTAAACTCTAGTTACATTCGAGATAGAACAATTACAAGAAAAGAAGACGACATGCAAGTCGTATTTATCAAAACCATAATTACATATCAAAACCACTAACCTATGGGTCATTAAGGCCATAACCAATTACCATGCTCAAGTAACAATTAAAGAACATGTCATGTTATCTAATCATATTAAAAAATATCATATTTCATATGATCCAATCAAAGAAATCATATAACGCAAAAACCAGAAAATCAGAATCAAATTCTGAAAACAATAAATCGCCGTGTTCAGGTACTAAACGGCGTCAAACGCCTTAAAGATGAGTCGATGATAGCTTTGCTATCAGTTTTGCTCAGACGCTCGTTTCCAGTCAGAAAACACATATCGTTTGCGTAAATCAGACACTGGACACAGATTTTACCAAATCTTAACAGCGTATACAGAAATCGTATCGTATACAATCTCCATAGCAAGAACAAACATAAATTATATATATATATATATATATATATATATATATAGATTATATGAACATCATCAACATATCATATCCAATATGATCATATAAGTTATAACTCCAAAACAATTTTCAGAAAATTCGAATTTAAATCAGAAAACCATAAATCGCTGTTTACAAGTAGTAAACTACGTCAAACGGCTTACAGATTAGAACCTGACTTTGTCAGTCTTGCTCAGTGGCCCGATTCCAGTCAGAAAGCATATCTCTTTTGCATAAATCGGACACAGTACGCTCAATTTTTCGGAAATCGTATCGTATACAATCTCCAAAATAAAGAACAAGCATGTATCATATACACTCAGCAATTTATACAATCCACTATATATCATATGTTCAAAACATATACATACACATCTAGTATAACCACAAAAACATGGCAAATCACATACATGCTTATATACACCAAAACTGTTAAACACATAACTGAATTAAAAGCGTTTTGCAAGTAGCTCTGATGCCATTGAAGGGTTTCGAGCATCAAACGCAGGGGAAAGCAAAAATTAAAAAAACAATAAAATCGAAACCCAATCGCAGGATCCACGCACTACGCCATAGATGGCCTATACCAACCTTTTGGCATGGGTGTTACCACTATGGGTGTTACCATAGCTATGAAGTTTTTGAGCTATCACAACCTTGTAATTGTGGGTGTTACCATAGGCACAAAAGTATGTTACTATAGTTATAAAAGGTGTTACAGTGGCTAACACCATGAGGTATGTTACCATACAGTGGCTAACAAGACATTTAATTCATAGTTATGAACGTTTACCTTAAAACGAAGCTTTAACAATTGATGAAAGATGGAGGTCCAACGATGCAATCACCACACATAGTACTTGTAGCAAGATCGCGTCTCCAAAGAAGTCCACACGAACGTCCGATCGTCCAACGATCAAGGGAGCCGGTACTAGCCGATCGATGCCTCTCTCTCTCTCTAGGCTCTCAAAGAACAGAACAGCTAGGGTTTTGCTAAAAACGATTTTTGCAAAGTTGTAACACTAAACCTATACATCTCTATGTATTTATAGGAGAGAATGAGCTGGGCTTAACCCTAATCGGTTTGGGCTTCTTCTAAAACCAAACTGATTTGGGTTTTAATGATTTAAATTCGAAATCTAATTAACTAAGTCCAACTTAATTAATTAAATAACCAATTTCGAATTTTATCATCAATTAATTTAAATTCGAAATTTAAATTAAAACTCCTTTTAAACGTTCTTATTGTGTAACCCTTTAGGTTATTATTACGTTGGCAATAATTTTAATATCCAATAATAAAATTATAAACAATGAGCGGCATCTAGTAATACATCATTGCTACCCAAGTAATAATAATTGGTGATCCAATTAAACCTTTCGTGATTAATGTTTCCGAGTAATATAATCCCTTTCACCATATATTATAGATTAAACTCGAGGCATGTAATTAGTCATCCTCATCAATGTTTAATCCGGGTTTCCTTGATCAATGAGTAGACTATTAAAAACAAATCAATATTTGAGCATGGCCATGCATTTTCATAGTCTCACTCAATCAAGAGGCTAATAATATCTCTCCTAAGAATAGGAGGGTTAAATCCTTTATCTATCATTCATATTTCTCATACGTCTCATAATATACCCGATGTACATTTTTATCATCACCCGGTCAAAGGTAACTTTTAATGTAGTCAAAGTATATTAATCCTCGTATAGAAATATAATGATCTCAAGTCTAAGGATCATTACACCATTATCACTGTGAGTCTTTCTAATGACATTATCAACATGTAGAAACTCACTGTGGGTCAATCCAGTGCCATGTAGAATATTACATGCACCTATGTTCTTGACTTTAGTATCACTATACCTATGACCAATGAGATGTGGTCATCAGTCAACAAACATACTAATCTTTATGCATTATAATTGTCCCATATTAATAATGCTCGATTAGGGATATTTAGGAATATTAACACTATTCTTATAATCTCATTTTTAAGTCACATACTTAAAGATATAGAATACATGTTACATATTCCAAGGACATTTATTGTTCTAATATTTATATCGCAGTAAATAAAGACATAATAAATTTATTGTTGAATAATCGATATAACATAATCACTGAATAACAAAATAGTCTATCCTAGAATTACATTGTCTCTAGGGCACTAACACTATCAAGTAGACAGTAGTAGACTCTGACAATCTATCACCTATGTTCATTAAAACAAGTCTACCAAAATCGAAATTACTTCCATAGAGAAGAGAATACCAAATTTGTAGACTATCAGTAGGGATAGCATCCCAGTTTGTGACTTTCTTTCCAAAGGCCCTTGTTATACAATTGAAGAAGAAACTTCACTCCTTCCTCAGAAATGGCCTTTTCACTTGACCAAGTTTCTCTAAAGGACCTGAATACCCAATTTTCTGCAACATCTCCTTGAGATATCTTTCACCAACAACACTGTATGTAGAATGTGTTTCAAAAACAAAAATTTCTCGAACCGTCGTAGGAGTAATAACATACTCTGTGTCCTCATATGTGAAAATGATTGAAGGAATCCCATCCTCTCCTTTATCGTCATAAGTACAGTTCTCTCAGAAAGTAGCAATCTGCGTGGCAGAAAGCGTTGGTGGTTCGACTAGGGCTTGACTTATCTCTGAATCTCTCAAGAAATTTTGAATCAAATGAAACGCCTCTAGAACGTTTGCATTGTTCAATGGGGCTGCATAATTATTAGGAACAAACAATGACCCTTGAGCAGTAAATGCTTTGGTAGCCATTAGAATCGATGTGAGAAGAAAATAGTAGTTAAAAGTGATATGTATGCAAGGTGTATGCAAAAATGCCCAAGTGAAAGAACGAAGTAACTGGGTGGTTGTGTGAAAAGTAACTGTGAGTGGATGTGTGTAAATATGAATCGTGTATGTAAAATGATTAGAGATGTAATTAAAAATTAAAACTCAATCATTTTAAGCATTAATACACGCAACAGTTTCTTGATTAATGTGTGAGTGGGACACATCAATGGGTGAGTGGGACACGTGGCACACATGCAATGAAACAATTATGCACGCTCAGTAATTATAGCAATAATTACCTCTACTTTCTCTCTCTCATTAACAGTTGGCAAAACTCTTTTTACCCCAAGTATGTAAATTATCTGAAAGAAAATATACCTTAGAGTATTAGACAAAATTCGTCAGCATTTGTCAATTCTCCAACTTCATTACCATAATCCTTTCAAAAACTGCACAGGTGTGAATATATGTGTGTGTATAGCAGAGTTTACCAACTCAATTTTTAGAGCATCTATTTTTTCATAAAATCCATAAAGTAAATCAGTAAACACTGGATGCACAAACTCTTATAGTAAACACTGAATGTATGATGAATGCTAAACTCTGTAGTAAACAATTTATATACAGTAACATTTAATTAATTTATACCCCCCTTTTAACTAATCTATATATATATATAATATCTATATATATTTATATATTTATTTATTTATTTATTTATTTTTATTCTATTCATTCTAGTAATCAGAGGTTGGAACTAGTCACCAAAAATCCTATAATTTTAGTCCTTATCATTGTGATAAGTTCCTGGGTCTTCATAGTCTTTGACTAGTCACCAAAAATTAGAGAATTTTAGCCCTTACTATATACCAGCAAGTTCCTGGGTCGTCTTAGACACCAACATAATCTCAAAGGAGTTTTAGCAACCTATATACATTTTCTTTGGGGGTAGTCTAATAATAGCATTTAAATTAACAGTCTATAACTAACAGAGTTTAGAGCTGATCAACATCAGAAGTTATTCATGAGAGGCAATGCACACAGTACTTATAGACTCAGAGTTTAGGATAAATAAACTAAGAGATGCTATAAATATGAAACTGTATCATTCTGCGTTAATTTTCTGCACAGTCTAAGATTAGATCACAAATAACTTAGAAGGATTCATGATTATTTACTGAGAATCATGCTTCATACATATTTCTTCATTGGTGTTTACATTCAGACAATAATAATATCAGAGTTTCTCAGAGTTTATCCAACATGTCAACAGTGTATGACCTACAGAGCATGCTAACAGAGTTTAACAGTTAACGAACAGAGTTTGCATAGCAGAGTTTAGCAACAGAGTTCACATAGCAGTTAACATATCACAGAAATATGAGCAACACATTACATAACACTACGCCAAAACTGCTAATAGACATCACCCCTTTAACATCGGTTGCATTGGTGACCTATGTTAAATGAGTGTTTTACATCAGTTTTACTAGAACCGATGTTAAAGTAGTTTCTAGACATCGGTTGTAATTAAAACCGATGTCTGAACCACTTTTTAGAAAAATAAAAAAACACGGGATGTTTCTTTCCCCCACCTTCCCCCTTTACTTGAAAACATTTCCCCCGTTTATTTTTTTCATTTCCCCCCTTTGACATTTTATTTTCCCCGCTCCTCAAACCCACTCACCATATACTTTCTATTTCCTCAAACTAATTTCAAATCCCTAATTCACTCACTCACAAACTCACTTAAGAACCCTATTTGGAACCCCTAAATTCAAATCCTAGCTTACAAACCCCCAAATTTAAACCCTAGATTTCAAAACCCCCATTGTCGAATCCCAATTAGGTTGAACCCTAACTTTCTATCTTTGTTAATTGGTTGCAGAAGAGGCTTTAGATTGGCGGGTTGGTTGCAATGGAGGCTTTATCTATCTCGAATTCACTCAAATTAGTAAGTATTTTTCTAATTCTCGTTTCAAAATTCAATTTTTAGTTTTTAATTGAACTTTTTTTAACAGATTGGTTGATTCTTCGGTTTGGGCATCTCCAAAGTAATTGATTCTTCAGATTTAATGTTATAGATGTATGCATGTCTATTTTCCTTATAATTTTTGTTTGTATATGTTTGTTTTTTGTTTCAGCTTTGGATATATTTTTTAATTTAAATATCGGTGGCTTCAAATTTAGAGATCTTGTTGTGGGTGAGATTGCTGTGGGAGTGTTGAGTCCATTGAAGAAAGCAGTTGAGGAATTTAAAAGTAGTTATAAAAAGATGGTGCTAGCCCAGGCAACAGTTGATGGAGTCAAAGTTGATGGCATCGATACCAATATGGCTGTGATGCAGGTGATTGTTAACATGATTTACGTTTAGTTTTTGTCTATTTTTAGGTGATTGATTTTTTGCACTGTGCAAGTTCAATTTTTTTTACAAATCTTGTATTAGGAATCTGCAGAATCTTAATCATTCATAAGGAGCACAAATATGATGTTTAACAAAGATACAACCAATGACGAGCCCAACTGACTATTGCCTTGAATATGTACATGTTTAAAAGAGAGAAATATGTTAGAAGTCAGTTGTTTTCAGCTTCTATTTTTGTAGCTTATACAAGGGATGAAGGGCAGTTTGCAGCATGCCTTCTATGCCTATGCTGCTGCCATTATTACATATGCAAACCAGTAAACTTCTTCTTTCTTTCACTTTTTTCATGTAAATTTTATTTTATATGTTAGTGCAGGAGTTACTTTTTCCTGTGACCGAAGTTGGTAACTGGCTATTGTCTCTCGCATATTGGGAACATCCTCAGAAGTCTGCAGTATTCTGTTTAGTTACTTGAGTTTGTAATTTTTATATCATTTTATTTTGGGCTTATTTATTGCGCTCCATCCCAATATGCAAATCTGCGTTGGCTTTCTGTGCTTATTATGGAAGAAGATGAAATGAAAGTTTCAGCTTGTTTGTCTATTTTCCCAATGCTGATTAATACAATATCAGGGTGCGACGTGGGAGAGATCTCTTGTCGAACGAGCCTGCTGATAGTATGTTCTATCTTTAGGGTATATCTGTGTAAAGCCTATCTTAAAGATGCAAAGTGGTTTCACTCAGGATATAAGCCCACATTAAAGGAATATTTGGAAAATGTTGCAGTTTCAATTGGAGCGCAGATGCTATTATTTTGTGCTTACTTCCTAACTGCAGAGAAGATAAATGTTGAGGATTTAGATTACATAGACAAGGTTCCAAGTATCATGTGGTCGTCCTGCATGATTGTTCGGCTTACTAATGATTTGGGAACATCATCAATACGTAAACTTACCTTTAACATAATCATATAATTAATCTGATTATCACACATATACATTAAATTTGACTTGCATGTATTAATTAATTTCAGGATGAGAAGACCACATGATACTTGAAAATAATAAGCCCTTTGCTTCCATATCTTGCATAATATTGTTTTTTAGGTTTTTGTAAGGTTCAATAGATTAGGTATTAGGCGAAAGCATTTTTGAAAATTTTATGTGTTCTTATTCAATGGGAATGGTTTCTTTGCAGTTTGCTTTTCCAGATGCTATATATCTTGTTGATGCTATTCAGGGAGGAGAGGTGCTTATTATAGCTTGTAAGCATGCACTTGAGTCTTTATAGCACTGAATTATTTTACCGATTGTTTTTTTAGCTCATGCTTCACAGAACTTAGCCAGTTCAAGTGACTTTTACAGAAGTAGGATGTTGGAGTAACATTATTTCTCGATATGTAAATTTTCGTCAGGTCCTAGGAAATCATATCTTCTTTTCTCTATAATTCATTTCATTTGTATTCTTATTTTCATGAGTTATAGGTCCTGAAAGCTGATGTCATATTTGCAGGATTGATGCATGTTCACTTCAAAAACGTGCAGATATCTTAAAATTACAGGGAAAATCTTTAAGTTGCTGCAAAATGCAAATTACAGGGATAATAACTTAACTTCTGTTCTGTTCGGTAGATGATAATAACTTAAATTCTGTTCTGTTTTATAACTTCCTAGATACTTTTGATGTGGTTTCAATGCGAGAGACCGTAGGGACCGGAGCAACTGATGATTAAGCACTTGAAGGGATCATTGCGAAAGACTGCTAGTTTTAGTTTGGTTTTTCGGTAATGTAATGGAAGCTTGTGTTTTGTATATAGGCTCATGTAGAGTAGGCCAATTTAGTTTTACTCAATGATGTAAGAATGTTGTATTTCTTTCGTTAATGAAAAAATTAGTTTTACTTACCTTCTGGTGTGATATAGTTTTGGTAATTTTAGTGTGTTACTTTCTAGTGTGATTTAAATTTAGTATTTATAGTGTGTAAATTTATGGAGCTATTTGACATCGGTTAAAAACCGATGTAGTATACAGTTTATTTTGGCAATTTTTTGGGAGCTATTTTACATCGGTTAAAAATCGATGTAGTATACAGTTTACAACATCGGTTCTATCTAAAACCGATGTAGTACAGGGGTTGAGACATTGGTTTTGTTTTGAAAACTGATGTTGTTGATAAGTATTTACATCGGTTTATAACCGATGTAATAAGTCTTTTTTAACATCGACCCAGAATCGATGTAAAACACATGGACTTTTAACAACACCCACCTAGACATCGGTTTTGAAACTTCTTTACATCGGCTCAGAACCGATGTAAAATCCAGTTTTTCTAGTAGTGTAAGTAAAATTTTGAGTCTAACCAGTATCTCTAGTCAAAACCAGAGACCATTCCTAGTTCATTTATCAGCCTTGTAAATATAGCTTCACTCAATGGCTTGGTGCAGATATCTGCAAGCTGTTGTTCTGTAGACACAAAATGAAGCTCAATATTCCCTTCCTCTACATGTTCTCTGATAAAGTGGTACTTTATGCTGATGTGCTTGATCATTGAATGCTGTACTGGATTACCTGTCATAGCAATAGCATTTTGATTATCACAGAAAATAGGTATTTTACTGTACCTCAATCCATAATCCAGCAATTGATCATTCAACCATAGAATCTGTGCACAACAGCTACCAGCAGCAATATACTCTGCTTCAGCTGTAGATGTAGAAATTGATTTCTGTTTCTTGCTGTACCAAGAAACAAGTCTATCACGCAGAAATTGACAACTTCCACTGGTGCTTTTTTTGTCTATCTTACAGCCTGCAAAGTCTGCATCAGAGTATCCATGTAGCTTGAAATCTGATTCTCTTGGATACCATAGACCTAAGGTTATGGTCCCCTTGAGATACTTAAAAATCCTCTTCACAGCTGTTAGATGTGGTTCTCTGGGGTCTGCCTGAAACCTTGCACAGAGACAAGTTGCATACATGATATCAGATCTGCTTGCTGTTAGATAAAGAAGAGATCCTATCATGCCTCTGTAGCTTGTCATATCTACTGGAGCTCCTGTGTCTTTGTCCAACTTTGTTGTTGTTGCCATGGGGGTTGTTGCAGATGAACAGTCAAGCATACCAAATTTCTTGAGAAGATTTCTGGTATATTTTTCTTGATTTATAAAAATTCCATCATCTGTTTGCTTCACTTGTAGACCTAGAAAATAACTAAGCTCTCCCATCATGCTCATTTGATATCTGGACTGCATGAGCTTGGCAAACTTCTTACAGAGTTTATCATTAGTAGACCCAAAAATTATGTCATCAACATATATCTGAACTAAAAGCAAGTCACTACCAGATTTAAAATAAAATAGGGTTTTATCAATTGTACCTCTGTTGAACCCACTTTCTAAAAGAAATTGAGCCAGAGTTTCATACCATGCTCTTGGTGCCTACTTAAGTCCATAGAGAGCTTTATCCAGCCTGTAGACATAGTCTGGATATTTGGGGTCCACAAATCCTGGTGGTTGTTCAACAAACACTTCTTCTTCAATCTTCCCATTTAGAAAAGCACTTTTTATATCCATCTGAAAAACCTTGAATTTCTTATGAGAGGCATATGCTAGAAAAATCCTTATTGCCTCCAATCTTGCAACTGGAGCAAAAGTTTCATCATAGTCTATTCCTTCCAGCTATGAATAGCCTTTTGCCACAAGTCTGGCCTTGTTCCTTGTAACAATTCCCTCACTATCAGTTTTATTTCTGAAAACCCATCTAGTATCAACAACAGATCTATTCTTTGGTCTAGGTACAAGGGTCCATACTTCATATCTTTCAAATTCATTTAACTCCTCCTGCATTGCTATTATCCAGTCAACATCTTGAAGAGCTTCTTCTACCTTCTTTGGTTCTGATTTCGACAAGAATGCATGAAACAGACATTCATTTCTTGTAGCACTCCTTGTCCTTACTTTCGCATCTGGATCTCCAATAATTAGATCAGGTGTATGAGATTTTGTCCATTTCCTAGCTGAAGGTAAATGACTTCTATCAGTATTTGATCCTCCCTCTTTATCCATGTTCTCCTGATTTTCTCATTGTCTTTCTTCATTTTTTGAGACTCCCCCTGAATTTTACTGCTCAGAGTTTGAGTCATCAGAGTTTGATCCAGATTTTTCAGTTGACTCACTATCAGAATTTTAGTCATCATTTTGATCATGCTCCCCCTCAACTGGTTCTCCCCTTTGTTCTGGCTGAGAAGTTTCTTCAGTGTTTACCAGTAGAGGTTCAGAGTATGCTTCAACAGAGTTTGTCAGATTAGTTTCATCAGAGTTTACTTCATTAGAGATTAAGTCTTCATTTTCATTGTGCAGTTGATCATGTTCATTTACATCTTCAAGTCCAGTTATTTTCTTGTCATCAAATGACATATGAATTGACTCCATGATCACCTTAGTTCTCAGATTATAAACTCTGAATGCCTTAGTTGATAGCGGATAGCCAACAAAAATTCCTTCATCAGCTTTTAACTCAAATTTGGTCAACTGTTCAGGATGAGTTTTCAACACAAAGCATTTGCACCCAAAAATATGAAAATATTTCAGGTTTAGCTTCTTTTCCTTCACCATCTCATATGGTGTTTTCCCATGCTTGTTGATCAGTGTGGCATTTTGAGTAAAATAGGCTGTTTGAACTGCTTCTGCCCAGAAATAGGTTGGTAATTTTGCTTCATCAAGCATAGTTCTGGCAGCTTCTATCAAAGTTCTGTTCTTCCTCTCAACTACACCATTTTGTTGTGGTGTACCAGGTGCAGAAAACTCTTGCTTCACTCCTCTGTTCTTGTAGAATTCTTCCATTGTTGCATTCTTAAATTCAGTTCCATTATCACTCCTGAATATCTTGACTTTGTGTTTTGATCCTTTGTCCAGCAGCTTTACATGCTCCATCAGAGTTAATGCAGTTTCATCCTTCTTTGCTAGAAAATACACCCAAGTGTATCTGGTGTGCTCATCAACAATGACTAGAGCATATTTCTTTCTTCCAATTGACAAGACATTCACTGGTCCAAAAAGATCAACATGTAGAAGATGATAAGGATCAATAATTGAAGATTCAGACTTGCTCTTGAAAGATGACTTCCTTTATTTGGCCTTTTTACAGGAATCACACAGGCCTTCAACATTTAATAAAGACTTTGGAAGTCCTCTAACAAGATCCATTCTTATCAACTCATTAATGTTGTTCAGATTCAGATGAGAGAGTTTCTTATGCCACTTCCAACTCTCTTCACTAGACATTCTTGTGGACAGGCACATAGCTTTTCCATCAGAGTTTGTCAACAAACTTGCTTCATAGATATTATTGCGCCTGTGTTCAACTAGAACAACTTTCCCTGTAGATTTACTGATGATTTCACAGTATTCAGGCTGAAAATCTACATGATATCCTCTGTCACAGGTTTCACTCACAGATAGCAGATCATGCTTGAGTCCTGGAACCAGAGCTACATTTGTTATGATGACACTTCCAAGATTGATATTGCCATATCCTAGAGTACGTCCTATGTTGCCATCTCCATAGGAAACTTTTGGGCCAGCCTTTCCCACATACTCTGATAGCAGGGCTTTATTTCCAGTCATGTGTCCTGAACATCCACTGTCCACGACTAGGGTACTCTCCCTGATGCCCTGCAATCACAAACATTCACTGAAGGTCAGATTTAAGGATCCAGACTTGCTTGGATCCTTTGGCTTTCTTTACTTTGTTAGCTTTAGCAGCGGAATTCTTATTATCAGAGTTTAAGCTAACATTTTCAGAGTTTACACTTGCAAAATTATCCTTAACCCATTTCAAATTGGGCTTCAGTTCATAATAATTATGATAGATAGCATGACAATCCCTGCAAGTATAGATAGAATGCCAAGTACTTTCACAATGTTTGCATAAAGTCTGTGGTTTAGTTCTAACATAATCTTTCTTTACTTCAGACTTGGAAGGTAAAGAATTAATGTTTTTATATTTCCTGCAAAAACTAGCAAGATGGTTAGTGCTACCACAGTTATGACATGTCTTTCTTGGAGCGAAAGTAGCAAGCATTGGATAATTACCTTGAGTAATTCCTACTTTACCATTTCTATTCTTCCTAGACACTTTCTGTTTCTTAACAGATCTTAACTCCTTAAGCTTATGCTTGAGTTTATTATCTGTCATTGAACCAATATTAACCTGTTTAACACTAGTTTTTACTGGTTCTTTCTTAACAGCTCCTTTTTCAGCTTCAGACTTAGGTTCATTTATTCCATGAACAAATTTTGTAGATGGAAGATGTGTTCTAACTTTGACTTTATTTTGAAACCTAAGTTCATCTTCCACACGGTAACCTAAACCAACTGTGTCTGACTGAAAAACCTCTTGAGTGTCTTTTCCAGAATGAGTCCAAGTTTTAATTATGTGATTTGCATTCTCCAATTCAGATTCTAGTTGCTAATATCTACCTAGCAAATCCTGTTCTAGATAAACAACATCATCTCTTTCTTTTTGAACTTGTTGCATGTTTTCAAGTTTCTCTTCAACAATTTTATTTCTCTCTTTAAGTTCAGAATTCTCAGATTTGATTATCTCATTCTCTAAAGTCTGATCCCTATAACTGATATGTAAAGCAACTGATATGTAATGCTTTAAGATAAATTCTCAATTCAGATATATTATCAGTATTATAAGCATAGGTAGTTAGGGGTACTTGTTTTCAGAATCTTCAGATTCATTCTCATTAGTAGCCATGAGAGCATAGTTAACATCCTCATCTGAGTCTGAAGTGTCTGCCCAGTCTCTGCCTTTTGTGAAGAGTGCTTTTTCAGTTTTACCCTTCTTGCACTCAGGAGCATAGTGACCCATCTCCTTACACTTGTAGCATTGAATCTCAGACTTGTCTTTCTTCCCAGATTTGGTATCCTTTCTCTCAGACTTTCTGAAACTCTTTCTGCCAGAATTTGAATCTTTCTTAGAGAACCTTTTTCCCTCCTTGAAGTTCTTGAAACCCATCTTCTTGAAAGTGTTCACCATCAAGACGGCCATTTTCCTCATTTCTTCTTCATCATCATCAGAATCAAATGATTCATCAGTGTTTGAATCAACATCAGAGTTTGATGACTCACTTTCACAATGTATGACTAAAGCCTTTCCCTTAGCTTTCTTTTTCAAGGGTTTCATTTCAACCTTAAGTGCAACAGACTTTATCTTCTTGCTTGATCTCCTGTTTCCCTGCTCCATTTCCAATTCATGAGTTTTGAGCAGCCCATAGATTTCATCAATCTCATTATCAGCAAGATCATAGTTATCTCTTATGGTGGTTGTCTTCACATCCCACTTTTCAGGTAAGGCAAGAAGAAATTTGAGATTTGAGTCTTCTAGATCATACTCTTTATTAACCAGTGACAAATCATTGAGTAGTTTACAGAATCTGTCAAATGCTTCTGTCATGGTTTCTTCAGATTTAGCCTCAAAGTGCTCATACTCCTGTGTGAGTATGTTCCTTCTATTCTGCTTGATAGCAGCAGTTCCTTGACATCTAACCTCAAGGGCATCCCAGATTTCTTTGGCAGTAGTGCAGTCAATCACTTTATTAGACATAACATTGTCTAAGGCACTATGAAGTAGATGCCTAACTTTTGCATCCTTAGCAATAGATGAAAGATCTTCAGGAGTCAGATCTTTCTTCTCCTTTGGAACTGTTTTAGCTTCTTGACCAGCAGTAGCAACAGATAGCTTTGTAGGTTTATGAGGACCTTCATAAATTCTGTCAAGATATTTTGGATCTGTAGCTTCCAGAAACATAGTCATCTTCACCTTCCAAATTGCATAGTCTGCCGGCCTGAGAATAGGAACCCTAATTGTCTCATAACGACTCACTGTGGTAGGAGTCTTCTCAGAACTTGAACCTGTTGGAGGAGGTATCTCTGCCATTGATTATAGTTGTGTGTGGATCTTAAACTGTATTAACGTAACAGATCGGCTCTGATACCACTTGTTAGGCTGAATACACAATTATAATCAAGATTGTATGAGAGATTAACAAGAAAACACACGTTTAAACAATTAAAAACTGTTTGGATTTAATAACTCCTCTCTCAGTGATGTAAAATATCACAGAGAGCTGCTTAGGTCATAGAGAGTTGCACGACACCCTTCTAGGGTTAACCTAACTGTATTTATAAGATATACAGCTGCTATACAATCGATAATTGATACTCCTATAAATTAGCTATACAATTGATATCAATTACGATTGCTACACGTCTCCTTAGTCAACTCAATCTGTTTGACAGCTATCCAATATTCAAAGATATTGCTTCCATAATTATCTGCAATAATTCTTCAAACACTGTTGACAAGTAGACGCTTCCTCCAAACAGAGTTTAACAAACTCTGTCGAGCTTCCATCTGTCAGCGGTTAATTAAACTCTGACTGCTTCCAGCTAAACTCAGATATTTCACTGTAAGACTTAAACACTGATTATTATTCACATCAATTATATCTAACAGTGTATGTTATAGACTTCTCGAACATTGGAGCAGCCTGACTTCTCGAACTAGGACTTCTCGAATAAACCCTTTTTGTTAGAGTTCTCGAATGACTTCTCAAACTCATCTTTTCTTGACTTCTCGAACTTACTTTCATGGTTATAACAAACCATCTTCTGATTACAGATATCTGACTGTAGCATAACATGGCTCATTACAGAAATAACTCCTAACTGTTTGCAGAGTTCCATTCTTAAAGTATTGCTTTAGTTGACCTACATTTCAGTTAGCTTCCTGATCTAATTGTCATCTTCGATTACTTGATTCATTTTCTTCCTTGTGGTATTTGTTATCATCATCTATAGACATATATTTCTCAACAATCTCCCCTATTAATGTCTTTGAGAAAAGGACATAAATCCAGAGAGTGAAGATAACAAAAACAACTCTTCATATTTTTCTTTCATTAGGACAGAAAATACTGATCAAGCTTCCTTGACACAGTTTCTGGATTGAACTACTCACTTCACTTAATTACTACGAACTGCTCTCCCTATGTATAGCATCCAATTCTAAGAGTCTGTTCTGTTCCTTCACTTGCTGGTTGGTCTGAAGGTCTCTTCTCCCCGTTTGATTTTGATATTTGAAATTACTGAACCTTCTCCCCCTTCGTTGAAACATGAAGAGAGGGTTTTTGATGTTTGAAGAGAATCTGACCCTTCAAACTTCTTAGGAAGAAAATATGAATCCCCTCAAACTTCTCCCCTTTTTTTGTTATCAGCAAGATGAGAAGCTGGAATAGTTAGGATGAGAACCAGACGGATGAGAAGCTAGAATCTACAAAAAAAAATATTCTCTCTTAATCGCTCTATTTTTGCATCAGGATCTCATCCTGGCTCACTTCACATAGCTCACCTTCCCTTCCTAAAGGGGTACTCAACCTCTCCTTTTGCTCTCGTGGAAGAAATAGGAGACCACTCTTATACACAACTCACCTTTTTGCCCTGGAGTAACCAGGCCTCTCCTGTTTTTCACTCCCTTCCCTCAGTCCTAAAGTGAAATCATAAGATTCCATGGAGATGGTAGAAGTATGGACATAAAGTATTGATGTACCAGAAAACAAGATAAGAATTCAATAAACTGCTCTGGAAAGAGCTTAGAGAATTCACGATCGAGTGTTGGCTTCTTCATGAAATAAGATGAAGAATAAAGAGTGTTTGGTGTGTGTGTTGAAGTGCTTCATTGTCACAAATTAGGTATCCATGAGTTTGAGTCTAAGATCGAGTTCATTTAGCTTTGAGTGACTTGGTGAACAAGTCTTCAAGTAGAAGTGATATTCTAGATTCTTCTTGGTAGGGAGCTGATTCCTTTTATGTCTTGGTGTCTTAGGAGCTACTCCTTATAGGAGTACAAATTAAGGGCCTAATTTTGAGAATTTGCTCTCAAAACTTTTTTTCAAGCTCTTAGATATACAATAAAATTATTAAATCACTACTAGTTCTATCTGTCACCTCCCAATTTAAATTTTTGTAAAACCTAATTTTTTAGCCAATATGTATTGATAAATGTTCATCAATTCAAGTAAGAGTCCATGTCTCTATGAAGTGAGTTCCATTCCATATGTATCCCACTGTGTTTTGAAAGAAAGGTCAAGCATGAAATGGAAGTTAAGCTGGGTGGGTCAATCGGAAGTCTGTAATCACTATCTAATTTGTTAATGTAGTTCCCGAAGTTATGTCATGTTATTAACTTATGCAGTGTATTTTGTTTCATGTTTTTAGTCAGGGGAGCTTTTGGCGGTGTTAATCGCGGTTGGAGTTTTTGCTATTGATTTTTTTGTGTTTAATTTAGCAATTTTGACTGATGTATAAGTTGTCATCCATGATGCATCTTTCGGATTCATTAATAGATTTGCTTCGAGTTCATCAATATATTTGCTTGCAAATAAACAAAGATATATGATTTGTAATGGATTTTTTTTTCTAAAAAGGGCCATACCCGCATGAAGCTCAACCAATCGATAGGCCTAAAATAAGCTTTACATTCTCCAAAATGATTTGGTACGACCTGGATTTCGGAAAAGATCAAGCCCAAGTTATCTTTCAAAAAGTTTGGGGCTTTTGAGGCCCAAATAAAACCCGACTTATTAGACTTTTTGTTCATTGCTTCCAATATTTCGATTTTCCTTAACTATCGACATTGCTATCATATTCTTCGTTACAATGCCAGTGAATTGGATTAGGTGCTTTTAAGCCGAGTGCAGCAATCGACTTCACTCAATAAATTAAAAAGGCTTGAAATGGTCCATTAATCAGTTAACTAATACAGTTAGAGATGCATAACAGATTTATTATTAGGATTTCAAAAAACAAGATAAAACAAACATTTTCTTAGAAATACAAACATGGTTTTAACTAATATCCATTTTCTTCCATTCAAATATATATATATATATATATATATATATATATATATATATATATATATTAGAGGAAGCAATTAAAAATGGTGGGGTCGAAATTGTTGATTCAATTCTAATAGCTTCAAGATAAATTTTCATTGTTTTTAGTTTATTCCGATTAAAGATCTATTGAAATTTTGGTTGGTTAGTGATGATGCAATTTGTTGATTCTTGATGATTCTAGTAAGTTTTTACTTTATTATTGTTTTTGTCTAGTACACCAATCGTTTGTTAAATTGTTGTAGAGAAATTTTTTTAAAAAAATTTTGGTTGATTATAAAGTTAAATTTTGACTTATTTTGTTGGTTTAGGCCTTTGTACTCCTTCATGAATTTCCTTTTAGATTATGTTTTGTTCAATTATTTATTTTAAAAAAAAAATTATGTGGATCTAGCTATTTCTTTTTCTTCTTTACATTCCTATATTATTGATAGAATTATTTCAAGAGAATATATAAATAAAAAATTTAGTTTTATTGGGTACAATAACTCATAATATACTTCTAATCCATTACTTTTAAGCTAATGATTTCCTAGGAACTAATGGCCTTATAGGTAACTTGCCCACTCCATCGGGCTACACGATTCCATTGCTGAAATGATGTAGTTAATTAGTGAATGTGGCAGTCATGCCCATTTTCGATCTAATTTCGTGATTTGCAAGAGAAATTAATAGAGACAATACATCACCACACTTCATCATTCTGAACAAAAAATCGCAGGAACAAAAAATCGCAACACAAATGAGCTAGAACATAGAATAGCATGGAACCATATAATTACATCTATTTTGAGAAAAATGAATATTATAACAAGACTCTACCATAAAAAAAAGAGAGAGAAAAAGATTCATTCTAAAATTTATCAATAATATGAGAATCTATATATGTCAAAAAAGTAACTATATATATATATATATATATATATATATATATATATATATATATATATATATATTCTAAGTTTTAGTTGCATATCACAAATAAAGAAATTAGAAGGAGGACGTATATGAATAAGTATTTTAAAACTTTTTTATTTCACAGAAAGTATGAATTTTCCTTTTAGAAAATATGAAAACATGTATGTAGAGTGAAAGAAAATCAATAATTTAATGCGCGAGGAAAAAATTGTGGCTAGGTGAATCTCAACGAGCATATAATTAAAAGAATATTATATTCATAAAAATATAATATAAGTTTACTGCTTATTCCAAACGCTACTTCTCTAATTCACTTTGCCAATCAAGGTGGCATACATGTACAATATGAGATCAATCACCTTATCATCGGACTTACAAACTTAAAATAAATTTAATACAATCGTTACAGCCGTAAAAGCACAGGTAAATTTTTGAAATGATAAGACTCCCATTTCTGATTGTCAAAATAAGAAAGAATAAGGATATCATATATATATAATTATACATTTTAGATATCATATTTTTATATGTTTCAAATATAAGATTATTACCACAAAAGTAAATACATTTTAATGCATCGGTAACAAATTCATGGTATCCGAATATTTATATTCTCTTAAAATAAAAACAAATAATAAGATGAAGTATTTCATAATGGTTATAAACCTCTTAATATTTACATTATAATAAAATAAATGTGGATATAAAATTTGCCTCCTCACTCCTAAACTAAGTCATACAATAGTACTGTAAATAAAATTACTCAACTATATAATTAGCTAACACAACAATTGACAAGAATATATACAAATCAACACGAATTAAGCATAAAAAATTGAACAAATCATTTGAGTGTTTCAAGCACTCGATTAAATATAACAAATTCCATTGATATACCATAGTCTGAGCAAAATTGAACCATGAAAAACCAACAAAACATAAATATAACATATATGCATTTATGTAATGAATGGAAAAGGCCTAAACATAAGGTGAAATTCCGGTGGAAGACCTTGGAAACCATTTAATATCTCTTTTGCTATGTTTGTTTTGAAGATATATATGATTTACAAGTTTCTAATTTAATTTAAAATAATCTATGTAACTTAACCACATTAATATATATATATATATATATATATATATATATATATATATATATAGGCAAGTGCTCAAATGAGACCCTCCCTTAAAATGAGAACTGAGACTCAATCTCAACCCTCCATTTTATTAAAATCTCTTTTAATATACACCACATATTTTCTCTCCTATTCACCTTCTTGTTGTCAGGTCGTCACCTCTTATCTTCTCATTTAAATTTTCTCTCTCCTCATTCTCAATCTCTATCTTTCGATACTTGTTTTATCTCTCTTTTTTTTTCCTTCTCTCTCTATTTAACTCTAGAATCAATGCATTAATTTACCAGAACTTTATTTTTTTGTAAGCTCGACTTTCAAACATCGCACTCAGTTCAAATCTCCTAAAGGTTTGTAATCATTCTTCGTCCTAGACAATCATTTCTTCAACGCCAATGATTGGTCAGTGTTTTCAATAAATTTTTGAAGGTATCAAACAATCAGATGATAATGATTGAATTGAAGATTTAAATCACAACGACGAGGACTAATAATATCTGAGGAAGGCAATAGTGGTTGTATATGTAGGAAAATGACGATGGTAACTCATATCTGATGACTTTAATTCCATTACACTCTGGGACTAATTGGTGAATCGACATTCAGATTCTTTTGGTGATTCAGGTACAAAATTTGGTGATTCATCTTTAAATTTTGGTGATTTTGATTCTAATTTAGTGACTTTGTACGTGTTCATGAGAAGTGTGATTTAAGTATTGGTGATTTGATTTTGAAGAATATGTAAGTGATGGTGATGTGATTATGGTGATGGTTTAATTTTGATAATTTTAATTTTAGTTTAGTGATTTTGGTGATGTATTGGCGATGCGATGGTGGTGGTTATGGTGGTGGTGCGATGCGGTGGTGGTAGTGATCATGGTGGTGTTTGTGATAATGATGGTGGTGGTACGGTGATAGTGCGATGATGGTAGTTACGATGACGGTGACAGCGTAGGAACAAATAGTGGTTGTGCTGAAACAGGCAGGGATATATATCGATATATTTGAATCATTGAAGGGCTCTGTCTAATTTGAAAAACGAATTCCTATTGTGTCTGTAGGTGTCGTAAGCGTGTCTGGTTATTGGGTGTCTGGTTATTGGGCCTAATTATGGCCCAATGTGCAATTCCCATAATAAAAGGGTCTCACTAGAATAGCCCTCTATATATATATATATGAGTTACACTCCATAACAAACACCTTATATAACAAACAATAAACACCTCATATCTAATCTGATATAAGAGTTCCTTCATGGCACCCAATGCAAAAAGTTGTTATTTTTTTACCCTATATCCATCCAGCAAAAAAAAATAAAAAATTTTTTTTTTTAAAAAATTACTGTTCATGATGACGTTACTGATGACGTGACGTCATCATGAACCGTAAATTTTAAAAAAAAATTATAATTTTTTTTGCTCGATGGATAGAGGGTAAAAAAATAACAACTTTTTGTACTGGGTGCCCCTGGCGGGGCCATTGGATCTATTAGATCTAAGGTGTTCTTTATTGTTTGTTATGTAAGGGTGTTATATCTTCTTTTAAATTCTTCAATAAGTATATATATATATATATATATACTTATTGAAGAATTTAAAAGAAGATATCGAACCTGTTAAGCAATCAAAATCAGATAAAGTTCTTTGAAAGATCAAAGCCAGTGGATATATCTTAGGAAGGTGAAGATCTGGATCTCTACAGCTAATGAAAATTCAGAATATTAGAGATGGTGTTGTGTGAAACAAATACCAGCCCTAATAACACTATATAGCCATGACTGAGATATATAATATATGTTCTGTATATGTAGAGATAGAATGACCAGATACAATGTATTGAAGATTAAACATTAGAAAGTCCATGTGTTCCACCCAATTAAAAACGGCCATGTCACCATTTCTTATCCCTAACTGCTGTCATTGTTTTCAAACCCTAGTTAAATTTTAAAATGTGGCCCCACAAGCAGAGTTCACAAGTTCCACTTTCTGATTTCGGCCGTCATTCTCATTCCGCCAGTTTTCCAAAACTGAAATACTCAGCATAGGGTTAGGTTTTTTACTTGTCTCTTACTAAATCCTACCACTTACCACAGTATTTAAGTTACCAATCAACAAATTAATGCTAATCAACTTATTTGGATGGTACAAATTTAGGGGCAATATTTATGTACTTTGTAAATAACCATGTATATAGCAACTAGTTGAGAAAGTTTTAGTTCCATTAAATGAAACTATATTTTAAGTAAATATATTAATGTTGTTATTACTTATGTTTTGAGGTTTTTTTTTTTTTTTGTCAAGACTTATGTTTTGAGGCTTGAACTAAAGTATTATGGATTTTACAAGTGAGATGTTAATGTATGCATGTGGGTGGGAAGGCTAGCTAAGTTGGTTGGTAACAATTATTTCCAAAAAAAGGCAAGTTGGTTAGAATTTTTTTCAGCTTTATTAAATTTTAACATAATTCTTGAATATTAATTTGCCATGTTAATGTTAATATAATATTATAAATTTTGGTAGGTCTCTAACTAAAGAAACAAATATGAAATTACAAAAATAGCCATTTGGATGCCTAAGCATAAGTCTTCCTAATCTGGCATTAGATTTTGCCAACCTGGATACATGATTTGTCATATGCTTTAAAATCTTGGTAGAGTAATTAATCATTTTTTCCTGGGTAAGAAATCATCCTAGATTGGTGATTTCTTGAAGATAGCACCTACAACAAGTATCATTTGAAATTCCTAATAAATAACCACAACAACATACGTTGTCCCTCGAACTACCTGTACCAAATATGCATTCCAAATTGACCCTAAGAAGCCCATAGGAAGTAGGGCAACTTTCGGCATGATGGTTAAGTTACATAGTAAGACATCAAGTATTCTCAGATAAATCATGATGAAGGCTTATCCAGAGTGCAAGAAAATCTTTCAAGAAATAACCAACAATGGACCCAAGAGAGAAATACTTTAAAAAAAATCATTTATGCCCCAATGTAAACCCCAGTTTTGAACACGTATAAGCAAGATTCTCCAACACAAGAGTCAAAATTCAATTTTAGTATGATATAAATAAACAAAAGTAACGATCAGAATTGATAATTTAAAATTCACATTTGTGAGTATTCAAATTGAAACTTCTTTAGGAACCTAACAACATGGATCAGAAACTAGAACGAAAAGCAATATATTATAACATTATAAACAAAACCATCTAGTTTTCAACTGAGGATAAAATAATATCTATATTCGTAGGATGACTCTAGTTGTCATTTATCAATTATGAGGCCTTCTTCCGAAAGGAATATCCAATCTCCGATCATTGAAAATGGTTAGTAGCATATGAATTGGTAGAATTCATTGGTATAGGTCTTCCAAACGTTCCCCAATACATATAGAACAAAGTACCAAAACAATTCGATTATCTCCCATTTTTAATTTCGTAAAACCTAATTTTCCATCCAATATATATTGATTAATTCATCAATTAAGAGTCCATGTCTCTATGAAGTGAGTTCCACTACAGATATATCACATTGTCATTTGTGAGGAAGGTGAAACATGAAATAAAACTAATTTAATTGGGTGGGTCAATTGCAAGTCTGCAGTCTGCTATTTAATTTGATAATGTAATTCCCGGTAGTACTTATGTCATGTGGTTAACTTACGCATTGTAGCTTGTTTAATTTTTGGTGGTGTTAATGATCATGCGTGGTTTGTATTTTTGCTCGTGTTATTCACGATGGGAGTTTCTGCTGATGAGGATTTTGTGTGCTTGATTGAGCAATTTTGACAAATGTATAAGTTGTCATGGATCGTATGCTGCATCTTTCATACTCGTAAATAGATTTGATTACGAAAAAATAAAGACATTTGATGAGCCATAGATTTTTTCTGAAATGGGCCATGCCCAGATAAAACTCGATGGCCCATATGTGTGAAATAAGTCTTACAATTTACAAAATGATTAGGCATAGGCCACGTGTAAGAAAAATCCAGCCCATATTTTCTTCCAAAAAATTCGGGGTCCTAGGTTTCGGACTATTAGACTTTTTGTGCACCTCTGCTTTTAATATTTTGATTTTCCTAAACTGTGGATGTTGTTATCATATTGTTTGTTACAAATATAAACTAACTGGATTAATTGCTTTCTAGTCGAATGCATCGATAGACTTAACTCGATAAAATAAAAAAGGCCATTTTAATATAAATATAATATTAATATATGAGGGTTATAATTATTTTCAGCATTATTAGATTTGAACATAGTTCTTGGATATTAATATACCATGTAAATATATGTATTTGGAAGGCTAGGTTGGTTGGTAACGTTTATCTCCAAGAAAAGGCTAGTTGGTTAGAATTATTTTCAAATTTATTGGATTTGAACATAGTTCTTGGATATTAATATGCCATGTTAATATTACTTTAATATTACAAATTTTGGCAGGTCTCTAACTAAAGAAGTAAATAAGAAATTACAAATATAGCTATTTGGATGCTTAAGCATACATCTTTCTAATCTGGCTTCACATTCAGCCAGCTTGGATTGTCCTGTGCTTTAAAATCTTGGTAGAGTAATCATTTTTCCCTGGGTAAGACATCATCCTAGCTTGGTGATTTTCTTGAAGGTAACTGTAACATCCCACATCAATTAGATTAAGAGTATTCGGGTCCTTTATATCGATAAGTCAATAGATAATGTATACCGATTTACTAGCACTTTTGGACTGATCTATGGTGATTTTTGGGTCCGGTATGCATTCGATTGTGGGCTTGGACGTTATAAATGATATCAGAGTTCTGCCGGACCGGAAGTGCAGAGGCATTGCTCGGATTTAGTTAGTTTGTTTATGGGCTCAACGAGGACGTCGACCCAATAAGTGTGTAGGACAAACTATCAAAACAATTGAATTTTTTTGTCACACATGACACATTATACAATTATTGAATCACAACTACCACATCTATCGAGTATCCCCCAATTATAATTTCGTAAAACATGATTTTCCATCAAATATATGTCGATCAAAGTTCATCAATTCAATTATGAGTACATGTATCTCTAAGAAGTGAGTTCCATTCCAGAAGTATCACATTGTCATTTGCGAGGAAGGTCAATCATGGAATTGAAACTAAGTTTATTGGGCCAATTAGAAGTCTGCAGTCCTTTTTCTGATTTGATAATGTAGTTCTTAGTAATAGTTATGTCATGTTCTTAACTTATGCATTGTACGTAGTTTATTTCCTTGTTTTAGTCGGGGGAGCTTTTGGTGGCGTTAATCGTGGTTGGAGTTTTTCTTTGTGGTGGGAGTTTTTGTTGTTGGATTTGGTGTGTTTGACTGAGGAATAGTGACTCATGTAAAAAATTTTATGTTCACTACATCTTTTGTACTCATAATAGATTTGCTTACGAAAAAATCAAAGACATTTGATGAGGCAAAGATTTTTCTAAAAAGGGTCATGCCTAGAAAAAGCAACGGCCCATGTGCCTAAAACAAGCCTTACATTTTCTAAAATGATTTTTCACGGACTAGGTGTTAGAAAATTAATCCAGCCCATATTTTATTTTGAAAATTTCGAGGACTTTAAGGCCTAGATGAAACCCGGCTTATTAGACTTTTTGTACATCTCTGCTTCTAATCTTTTCGTTTCCTAAACTATATCAACGAATTGGATTATTTGTTTTTTTAAGTCGAGCACAACGTTGACTTAACTCGATATATAATAAATACTAGAATAGCCTATTAATCAATTAACTATTACAACTAGAGATGCATAACGAATTCGTTATATCGAGTTTTATGGGAACTTCAAAAAACTAAATCAATTTTCTTTTCTTACATGCCACATTGTGGAAAATGGGCCAAGTTAGGCTGAAATTATTAAAAAATGCTTGGCCTTTGAAAGAGTAACATTATTTTAATAAAAATAATAATAACCATGATCATATTAAAATAACTTAATTTATTTTTTAATCACAATATAAATCACCAATGTTAATATACATATCTAAAATGTATAAAAACTCGATCTAAGTGACATCAATGTCCAAATTCGAGTATGGTAAATTCCATTTCCTAAGTGATCGCAAAATCTTAGTACCATAAAATCCATCCAATTAAATAACTTTAAACCCATATAAAATTTATAATTTTATGTATATTTTTTTTATGATATTTTTAATTTATTTAACTTAGGAAAAAAAATATTTAAATTTATATAAAAGTACAAATTAAAGGCCTGATTTTGAAAATTCGCAAAGGAACTCGAAATTTTTGTCAGGGATTATACTGTTATTAGGTCACTACTACATATATCAATTACCTCCCAATTTTAATTTTCGTAGAACAAAATTTTCCATCCAATAAATATATGGGAAATTCTCAGTGGTACACTTGTAGAATTGGCTTTTTCTGATGGTAACCAAAATGTTTTTGGCTTCTCAGTGGTACAATCGTAGTACACCTGGCTCCCATTCATGACACTACCGTCAAACAATGTTAGTCAAACGTTATGTTATAACAGTCAAACACATTAAAATAATATTGTCCTTATATTTTTTAAAAAAGAAACAAATAATTAGAGAGTGAAGTCGGGTTATTATTGTATCTAATTGTATCTAAGCGTGGGTTAGGTCAAACATCGAAGAAAGCGATTGGGGACGATTGTTGGATTTCAATAATCCAAACAATAACACTTCAATTCTCCGATCGATTCCAGTCATACTCACTCCTCCTTCAATCAATTCATCTTCATCCTGCAGCAAAGGCAACAACAAATGCATCACAAGCTTCTGATGGTATCCTTGGTAACAAATTCATGGTATCCGAATATTTATATTCTCTTAAAATAAAAACAAATAATAAGATGAAATATTTCATAATGGTTATAAATCTTTTAATATTTACATTATAATAAAATAAAATGTGGATATAAAATTTGCCTCCTCACTCCTAAACTAAGTCAGACAATATTGTAACTAAAATTACTGAACCATATAATTAGCTAACACAATTATCTCCAAAAAAAGGCAAGTTGGTTAGAATTTTTTTCAGCTTTATTAAATTTTAACATAATTCTTGAATATTAATTTGCCATGTTAATGTTAATATAATATTACATATTGTGGCAGGTCTCTAACTAAAGAAATAAATATGAAATTACAAAAATAGCAATTTGGATGCCTAAGCAAAAGTCTTCCTAATCTGGCATTAGATTAGGCCACCTTGGATACATGATTTGTCATATGCTTTAAAATCTTGGTAGAGTAATTAATCATTTTTCCCTTGGTAAGACATCATCCTAGCTTGGTGATTTCTTGAAGATAGTACCTACATGTTGAACAACAAGCATCATTTGAAATTTTTGAGAAATAACCACAACAACATACGTTGTTCCTCCAACTACCTGTACCAAATATGCATTCCAAATTGACCCTAAGAAACCCATAGGAAATAGGGTAACTTTGGGCATGATGGTTAAGTTACATAGTAAGACATCAAGTATTCTCGGATAAACCATGATGAAGGCTTATCCACAGCGCAAGAAAATCATTCAAGAAAGAACCAACAACGGACCCAAGAGAAAACTACTTTAAAAAAAATCATTTATGCCCCAATGTAAACCCCAGTTTTGAACACGTATAAGCAAGATTCTCCAACACAAGAGTCAAGATTCAATTTTAGCATGGTATAAATAAACAAAAGTAACAATCATAATTGATAATTTAAAATTTACATTTGTGAGTATTTAAAATGAAACTTCTTTAGGAACCTAACAACATGGATCAGCAACTAGAACCAAAAGCAATATATTATAACATTATAAACAAAACCATCTAGTTTCCAACTGAGGATAAAATAATATCTATAATCGTAGGACGACTCTAGTTGTCATTTATCAATTATGGGGGCCTTCTTCCCAAAGGAATATGCAATCTCCGATCATTGAAAATGGTTAGTAGCATATGAATTGGTAGAATTCATCAGTGGTATAGTCTTCTAAAACGTTCCCCAATACATATAGAACAAAGTATCAAAACAATTCGATTATCTCCCATTTTTAATTTCGTAAAACCTAATTTTCCATCCAATATGTATTTTGATTACTTCGTCAGTTAAGAGTCCATGTCTCTATGAAGTGCTTCCACTACAGATATATCACATTGTACAAAATTGACTTTTTACGTCGCACATATAAAAAGGCGACGTATATGATGATATTATATGTTGGTTGAGGAAAAGGCGACGTATATGATGCTATTATATACGTCGGTTGAATAAAAGGTGACGTATATAATGCTACTATATACGTCGGTTGAAGAAAATGCGACGTATATAAGGCTATAATATACGTAGATTGAGGAAAAATCGACGTATATAATGCTATTATATATGTCGGTTCTTTTTTGTCGACGTATAAAATTCAATTTTACGTCGGATTAGGAAAAAACCGACATATAAAGTTTCATTTTTTATGTCACTCTTTATGTAATCGACATATAAAATTATTCTTCCCCAATTAAATCATTTTCCCCAATTCACTAATCAAACACCACCCGCTCTATTCTTCCCCAATTCCCCAATTCTCTTTCTCTCCCTCACCCCTCTCTCCCTCACTCCCTCTCCCTCTCTCCCTCGCTCCCTCTCCATCCCTCAGTCTCCCTCTCCCTCTCTCTCTATGTGTTTGTAGATACATTTAATCTATAGTTTATATTGCAGATATATACACCCACATATATACGCTTTTAAAAATATGACCTGTATGTATATTGCAGATAGTGCCCAACTCCAACCCCTTCTTCTCCACCCCACCCCACCCCACTTCCATAACCACCGCCACATCACCGACCAACCCGCGAAATGTGGGATGGTTGTGGTGGATAATAGCTCCGTATTTCAGATGGATGAGAATGTGCCTTTGGTGATCCCCGAAGTTAATCCGGAAGCAATGAGGGGTATTCAGTTGGGGAAAGAAGCAATTATCGCCAATCCGAATTGTTCGACTATTATTTGCTTGATGGCTGTTACACCTCTTCATAAAAGAGCTAAGGTGAATTACTCCAAATGGTACTCTAGTACATTGTGTGTGTATTTTTTGATATTTTACAGATATTATTAGTAATTGTGTAATTGTTGATGTACAAATAAATTATTGGTTTGATGATTTAGTTATTTGTTAAAATGTGGTATGTAATGTTTGTATGTTGAGGTTAATTGTGTTATGGGGCTTTAGTGAGCTTCACTTGAATAGATGTTTTAGGTAGGGAAGGGAGTTGGAGTTTGGCGGATTAAGTGATAGGGTTAGTTTAGTTATCAAATAGGTTAGTGAACTAGTGCCCTTGTCTCTAAATCTACAGTCAACTTGCAGCAGTGCCAAGTTAGTTACTGAGCTCACCTGAGCTGAATTATCTGTACTTTTTGTTGACTTCCGCCGCTGATATCTTCCTTATGAACAATGTTGATGTTACGATTGAGATATATAATAGAACAGAATGAATTGAAATCCTAGGAGACAAGCTCGATCTGTAATTCTGATCTTTATATGCCTTTTTTAGTACAATACACAGAGAAAATAAATGTAGGAAACATGAAGACCCGTAATTGTTAAGGAAGAAGGGAAATTTAAGGAAACATGCTCTCTTTAAAACTGTTATTGCAATTTCTTACTTATATGTCCTCCGTTCGTTTCATTTTAATTTAATCTTTTTCATTTAAAATGTGTTTCAACTTTCTACCCAGTACATTGAATGTTTCAAACATTAGTACTACTCATGACATGAGAATATTGTAGGTAGTACGTATGGTTTTTAGCATATACCAGGCAACTAGTGGTGCTGGTGCGGCAGCAATGGAAGAACTTGTGCAGAGACTCGTGAGGTTTCCCATTTATCCAAACTTTTGTGTTTTTGAAATTTCATGTTGGATTAAGCCTGTATTGAATGATTTTAATTTCCTTTATTTGTCGATGATAGGTCCTTGAAGGAAAACCTCCAACTTGTAATATATTTAAGTGACAGGTTTGTTTATCTTTTAAAAGTTTTCTTACATTTGGTGGTGAATTAACTTTGTGATGACCTATGGTGTGGTCTTGTCTACTTGCGTAACTTGTTTTATATATTTTCAACATGCAGTATGCTTTTAATCTCTTCTCACACAATGCACCTGTTCTTTCGAATGGTTAGCTGAATATGGATTTATTTGTTTCCTGGAATGTAATGTGAGACTTATGTGTTCATTTATTTGGTTTAGCTGAATTTGGCGTGTGTTTTTATGTGATTTGTGCTTTGAGATTGCTTTTGCTTTTATATATCGATGCTTGGTGCTTTAAGACTATAACTTAATAGCCTTATAGGATATTATAGTTGTGTCGTAAAGAAGTGGATAACACTACAAGAATTCCTGATTTTAGTAACAGAAATTGCCAACGGATATCTGTCCGTTAGTGATTGCTAACGGATTTACAATGGAAATCAAGTTCTTTAAACGCCAACCCTTTAACAACGAATACCCAATGAATTACTAACAAACATCAATTTCCATTGGGAAAAATGTTTTCAGCCTAAGAAAAAAATGAGCGCTTCAAATGCCGCCCAACAAATAAGGAAAAAAAATGGGCGCCAAAAACTCTGCTAAAATGCCGCGCATTTCTAACTATGAAATGCTGATGGACTGCCAATGGAATGAGTACTAATAGAATAGCAATACTTCACCAAGGAATTAACAATGCTTTACCAACGCTAAATTCCGTTGGGAATTTTAGTTTGGTCATGTTATTTCCGTTACTAATCTGTTGGTAGTTTTAGATCGGTTATATATATTCCGTTACTAATCCGTTACAATTTAAAATATTTCTATTACTAGTCTGTTACTAGCCCGTTGCAGTTTAACTACTACAATTAATACGACACCTACCTTCATTTATTCACAGCTTTACTAACTTCCATTTCCTCCTCTTAATTTTACTCACTGAAACAAATTGAACAGATACTCCGGCTTCTCCTTTCTACTACCGGCTACGTCTCTACTACCGACAATTCAAATCTATACAAGTACAACTTCTTAATTAAGGTATTAACCTTACTTCCGTATGTATTTAATTAATTTTTGTTTTGAGTACATGCAATTTTTAATTGTAATTATGAATATTTTTTTTTGTATATATGAGTTGATTCTTTTAGATCTTATTCTAGAATTCGTAAATTTGTGTTAATTTTTGTGGGCTTTGTCTTGTGATTAATTGTCTAAATTTCATTTTCTAATTTTGATAGATATTCTTTAAAAAAATTGTTAATTTATATAATTTAATCTTTCATTAATTAGAGTGTTGTTGATGCATTGCTTAGTTAATTAAGTAGATAAACTTGCATATCACAGCTGGGTGTCCACCGGAAGATATTATAATTTTCGCTCTTGTACGTGGGTGGTGGGCTTTTAAATTGAAAAAATAGAAATAATAGGGAGGGTATTGTGTTGGTATTTATGTGATGAAAATATTAATAGATAAATAATTAAATGAAAATGGTTTAATAGTCGGGTGTTTTTCCTCTAGTAGATAAAGTTGTGTTGGAACGTAGTGCTATTCCATTTTTTACTGTTCGAGTATGTAATCTGAACTTCTATTAATGCTTATGTTATTTAATCCAATTATAGTTGTATGCTAGATTTTTTGTGAATGTTTTATTTTTTATAGGTAATAAAAAAGTTCAACATGAATAATGATCGAGCTTGAATGTATCAAAGAAAGGATAATAAAGGATATTTAAATCCCATTTTCCTAAAGGGGTTGGATAACTTTATGCAATATGTTATATGTCGGCCTTCATCCTTGAATGGGACAAACATTCAATGTCCATGTTCGAAGTGTCAGAATCATGGTGGATTTTGGGATGTAGAGACAGTAAAATTGCACCTAATGAAGAATGGGTTCGTAAGTGATTATTATGTATGGAATCGACATGGAGAGCCATATATTGTTGGACAAAGTTGTGGACAATCCTCCACACATAAATCTGATATCCCGGCCAACCTAATGTACAATATGGTGATGGATGCTGCTGGTCCAAGTTTTAATCCGGAGATGCCTAATGCAGAAACACAAAAGCTGTATGATACTTTAAAATTATCTGAGAGAGAGTTATATGAAGGTTGTGAAACTTCCCAGTTGTCTACCATGGCTCAGATGTTGAGTTTGAAATAGGACCATCATTGGTCAGAGGCATGTTATGATCAGACATCTCAATTCTTCAAAGGCATCTTGCCTCAAGATAATGCATTTCTTGACAGCTTTTATAGTACGAAGAAGTATATGGAAGAATTGGGGCTTCCTTCCGAGCAAATTGATTGTTGTGTCAACGGATGTATGTTATATTGGGGAGAAGACATCAACTTGGAGGAATGTAAATTTTGTTCACAGGGGAGATACAAAGTAAGAACTGGCAGATCCAGAAAGGAGAAAAATAAAGTGCTTTTTAAAAGGATGATCTATTTTCCATTGACACCAAGATTGCAAAGACTGTATGCTTCACCGACTACTGCAGCCCATATGAGATGGCATGCCGAACATTATCAAAAAGAAGATGTGATGCGTCATTGTTCAGATTCAGAGGAGTGGAAACAATTTGATAGAGCACACCCTTCATTTTCCTCAGAGATAAGAAATGTTAGACTCGGATTTTCGGCTGATAGCGACAAGGGTGTCTCTGCACAGGTAAGATATGCACTTGTCTTTTCCATGTATTATACTTTCCTTCTTTTTCTACAATGTAAAAAGTTTGTATGTACAATGGTTGCAGTCACTGGTTAAAAAAAAAATCTCTTCAAGGTGCAAGTGATAACGACAAGGGTGTCTCTGCTCAGGTGAGATATGCACTTGGCTTTTCCATGTATTATACTTTCCTTCTTTTTCTAAAATGTAAAAAGTTTGTATGTACACTGGTTGCAGTCATTGGTTAAAAAAAATCTCTTCAAGGCGTAAGTGATAGCGACAAGGGTGTCTCTGCTCAGATGAGATATGCACTTGGCTTTTCTATGTATTATACTTTCCTTCTTTTTCTACAATGTAAAAAGTTTGTATGTACACTGGTTGCAGTCACTGGTTAAATAAAAAACTCTTCAAGGCGCAAGTGATCGCGACAAGGGTGTCTCTGCTCAGGTGAGAGAGACACTTGGCTTTTTCTTGTATTATGCTTTCCTGCTTTTTCTATAATTTAAAAAGCTCATATATTTGAAATTGACTTGTACCATAAAGCAACCAAACACATGAATCAACCAGTACGATAATAATTTGAACGTTTAGGTTACAAAGCACACAATAAATAATATGTCTAGAGCATGAATCAAATTTTATTAGTCAAAGATAACAGTGCATGAATCAACTGTCCTGCTGCCAGACTTGTTGTATTTCATATAGACCAGAATTTACACGCACTACAAAATGTTTCATAGCAAAAACCCTTAATTGGTTGATGCATTGGTTGATGCAGTAATTAAAAATAAGTATGAAATTGCCCTGATTATCATTAAAAATTATCTCCTCTACAATACATATTATAGAGCAAACATTGACACTTTTTCTGTTTTTGCTATTATATTAATAAAAGTAGAAGTGAGAAATTTAGTAGATTAAGAAGGACGCATGAACACATTCACAATATTGGTGCACAATACATTACTGTACAATACAACAGTGACAATACATTGCTGTACAATACAACAAATGTGGTATATATACATCATACCACAACTGTTGCTCAAAGCCTCAAATATATTTAAACACCATGCCCATTTCAAAAAATCAAAAGGTATTAACGGAATGCTACTTGGAAAGGTGAGGTCTTTGTACAAAATGTTGGCATGTCTGGTAGCCAGACAGTTAATTCAAGTAATCTCTATTATTAATCAAAGACAACATTTTATTTCGGGACAAAAAAAATTATTCCCTATGCAAATGTTGTTGGTGTTAATATTCCATGTTGTACAAATATCAAATCTATCTTATTGTACATGCATTATGCTGGCATTGTAGATGTTGATCCCGAATGCTAGTTTCTGCTAGTAACATGTCAATTGATTTTATTGTACTACATAATAAATAATTATATGTCTCTATAGTGCATTATTACAGGAAAAAATCAGGAGATTCAGGAAACCTACTGAAAGCATTCCAGCCAAATCTGCAGAGCCCGTACCAATAAAACCTGCAAGTGCTGGTGATGAGGATGGTTATGCTCCTAATAGTCAGGTCAGGAAAATAACTTTGATAAATTAAGGCACACCTGACTATTGAATTCAGGCCTAGTGAGCAACTTGAGGTGAGCAAATTGAGGCACATAATAGGATTGAGGTTATCATATGTGTCTAATTAGCACGAGTGCCGTGTTCAAAGGATTCAGGTTAAACTTTAGAATTAGCTCCAGTATACCTACATACCATACAGGATTAAGTCATGTGCCATGTTATTTTGATTTTCTAATCCATGTTGCTCTTACATAATCACTTATATGTGTCTGATGTGCATTATTACAGGCAAAAATGAGGAGAATTAGGAGCCCTACTGAATGCATCCCAACCAAATATGCAGAGCGCGTACCAATAATACCTGGACAACATAATAAAACTCAATCTGTAGAGCGTGTATCAACAAACCCTGTACATGAAAATTCAACTCAATCTGGAGATAGAATTCCAGCTCAATCAGAACATCAAAATGCAAATTGATCAGGAGAGATCACACCAACAGATCAATTGAAGATATGTGCACAATTTCAGTCACAACAACACTCACCCATTCAATCAAGACAGCATACATCACATTCAGGACAAAGTACACCAAATCAGTCACAGGAATCACGACAGCTCACTCCTCTGTCACAATCACGCCAAGGCACACCTAATGTATCGTCTTCTGCTGCCAATAATTATATATATTGGAACATTGGATCTACAGATAATAATGGACGGACTCGAGTAGAAGTCATCAAGAAAGTGTAAGTTTAGAGTTAATAATTGTTTTAGCTGCGAAACTTGTTCTTTTTTCTAATTCAAGTAATAGAATAACAGTGCCTTACGTAATTTTTAATTTTTTTTAAGGTTGGAACCTTCGCATGAATGTTCTTCTAAGATCAGACATATCATGTATGAAAAACTTGAGCCTACTGATATAACTGGAAGTCAATTTCAAAGGAGACTCGAGATTTTTATTTTGAAGAATTTAAGGTAATTGCATTATTGTGCTTATCTAATAAGTGATAAGATTATGAGGTCCTGCCCTAGTGCTCTAACTGTAGTTTGCATTATTCTGCTTATACTGTTTCGATCAGATGCAACCTTACCTTTTTTACTAACTTTTTTTTATTATTGTAGAAATATTTTGTGTGGAGGCAATCAGATGCCGTGATATATTAGGGCTGGTTAGCGAACGTTCGAAGGAAGTATTCTGAGCTTTGTAGTGTAGCTCATTCTGCTTGGGAAAAATGCAAACAACTAGATAAGAGAATTAGCATGGATGTATTCTCGAGTTGGACTAAATTTTGGGAAACCCCAAAATTTCAAAAGAAGTCTGAGATTCAGAAAAATAATCGTTCTAGTGGGGTTGATGGCAACCTTTCTACACACACAAGTGGTTCTGCTTCTCATAGGACCGTTACAGCTCGTGCGGTAAGCATGTCATTGTAGTGATAGATTCATAAATATATTCGTCATAATTATTCTGCCATGCTCTAAAATTTCCAATATATAAATTTTGTAGCAAATGAAGTACCAATGTGAACCAACTGCCGATCAAATATTTTTGATCACACACCTTAAAAATCCAAATATAAAGAAAATCATGTGTGGCGAGAATGACCAGGATGAAGAGAATGGCGAGAATTGCAATGACGAAAGGATATGGGTTGACAAAAAAAGCCAACTAACATATGTGAGTGTTATTTTAATTCTGTTAAATATTTTTTATTAAGTACATTATATGTTGTCATTGGGTTAGAGTTCCATTGATTCTCCTCTGTCTTTCTTATAATGTAAGGTTTCTGGTTTTAATGATATTATGGTATCATAAGATATAGTATCCATAACATATAGTATCCCTAAGATATTAGGTTTGATGTATATCTGATTCCAAGCCAGTCTTATTCTGAATAATCTGAACTTTGAATGAATAAGATTGTTTAGAACAAAATTTTTAGAGCATCTGAATGATTTTTTTTTAACATCATCCGTATAATTAAATATAATCATTTAATAAATATCAATAGTATCACGCAATAAAATACATCTTTCACATTTAAAAAAAAGAAAAAAAAATCATATTAGAACAAATAAACTATTCATAATTTAATTATATAATATCTAAATCTTGATTTAGACCTGATAGTTTTGATTTGTATTTAATTATGCACTTATTAAAAATTATTACTCCTACAGATTCGTTATTTTAAATAATTACAATACAATTAAAAATTTTATTGTTTTTATCAAGCATAAATGCTAAGATAAAAATATTACGAAAGTATATCACAGTAAAACAATAAAGTTTACAGGAAAATAATGTTTAAAAAAAATAAAACAAGTAAATAAATGTCAAAAGCCTACACGTGCCTGTAAAATTATTTGTATATAACACTTTTCACTTATAATGCAGAAAAAAATAAAATTAATATCATTCAGAAACTTTAGTAATTTTTTTACCAAACCGTATTATTAATTCAAAATTCAGATTATTAATCATTAAGAATTGTAATCATTTAGAACTAAATTATTCAGAATTGCCAAATGACCCTTAGATGTATAAGTAGTAAAATGATTCTGTATGTTCAGGGCCGAAGTCAGATTTCCTTCCCTGAATATGAAGCATTGATGTCGTTCATTGTACTATGGAGATTTAGCTTATAATATGATAAGTTCATTTTTCTTTTAAGGAGTCCTTATTAAATTTTGGCCGGATGGTAGCAATGTTGTTGTCGAGTAATGTAGCAAATGTTTAATCACATTTCGCCACCCAAACAACACCATATGCCCTGAACCAAAAGAAGATGTTTGTAGTGACGAAGTTGTTATTGGTTCAGACACTCTTCATGTTATAGATTCCAACTAGTACAGATATATACATGAACTCTTTTTTCATTCATATATATAGTTCATATTATAAGATTAATTTTTTGTGAAATTCCAGGATTTAATTTTATTCCAGTTGTTATCCATACTTTAATTTTAGAGATGTACGTAATATGGACATACAGTTGGTATCATGAACTTAAGTTGATTAACTTTTGTTGTATTCAGGAAAAATTTGAAAGACTTTGTGAGGAGCAGGTGAAAGCTGTTGATAAAAATGCTTTGTTTCTCGAGGCAGCGGGTGGATTTGACAAGAAAAAGAGGGTGTATGGATTAGGTTCATCACCAGAGCTCTTTTATAAGCTGGAGACTGTTCCTTGCAGTTCATCGTTTGCAAATTTGGAAAATCACAAGCTACGTGAAGAATTAAAAGCGGTGAAGCATAAGGTGAACACTTTGGAGAATCAAATAGCCAAAATTCTTAAGATTAATTCTTTCCGTGTTCAGTCCCCTACCACTGATGACGATGGTGATGAGTAACTAGTTTACTTTGTTGATGGTGAATTTAGCATGTTTATGAATTTATGTTGTATCTATTTCACGTTATTAGTTTATGCTTACTATTGTTGGGTTATAGACTCTATTGTAATTCTTTATCCCCATTTTGTTGATAGTAGAATGAATGATGTCTAAGGGGATATTAGAATGAATGATGGTATGAGACGTTTATTTTGTAATGACAGCTTAAGCTTATTAATGAATTGCTAGTTTATTTTGGAATTTTGTTACTATTTGAAAATTTGATTTTTGTTGGCAAAATGTTATTAAATTTAATAACGGAAATTTATGTTACCAAATTTAACATAATTCGTTACTAGGTTGTTGCTAGAATTACCAACGGAATATTCTGTTGGTTTTTTTTTTTTAACTTTGAGATGTGTTATTAGTTTATTGCTATTCCATTGGTAAAATTAATAACGAAAAGAATTCGGTTGGCAAGCCCTTTCCCAACGATGTTTGTACCAACCCTTCTCTTCGGTTGGCATTCCTTTGGTAAATTGTTGCCTAGAATTACCAACGGAATATTCTGTTGGCAAGGTGCTTTTTTTGGTATCTTTGAAATCAGTTATTAGTTTATTCCTATTCCGTTGGTAAAATTAATAACGGAAATATTTCGGTTGGCAAGCCCCTTCCCAACGACGTTTGTACCAACCCTTCGATTGGGTTGGCATTCCGTTGGCAAACTATTTTTCCAACAGATTTCCTTGCTTTGCCAACGGAATTTTCTGTTATTAAAACTGCAAATTCTTGTAGTGTAAAATACTTGCAGAATTATGTGTTGTTGACTTCTGTTGACCAAAAGGTGCGGTTTAGTTGGTGTAGATTATGTAGATTAATTTTATTATCTTATAAATTAATCATTTATTTTGATTATTATGATTTTTGTTTCGTGTATATATATTAAATTGTGTAAGTGAATGTATGTATCTATTGGTGTGTGTATGTGTAATTGTTTATCCTTATACTGTGTTTGTTGAAATGTCTAGCTGAACTCGTGTTTTGAGTCTGGCTGTTGTTTATGCTCTGGCTGTTCACTTATAATCATATGAAGTAACATGAAGATGATTATGTTTGTTATTTTATATATGCTCTGATTGTAGATATTAATATTCTAAATATATATAGTAGTTAGTGAGAGTTTTTAGAGAAAAGAACATGCTTAATCTCTCTTGTATAATAAATAGATTAACAAGAAAGGAACTATAACCGATGACAATTTCATTTCCTGGACTGCTTGGCTCCATTTGGTACAGAGTTGGATTCAACCTTTGCAGTCCAGATTTACAAAAAAAACTCCTGAATAGTTTAGCTAGGAACCTATGAGCTCATAAACTTTCAGCGAACCATCTGGACTAAATTTCAACTAAGTGTCGGAATACAAATCATGTACCAGATAGCATCACCACTCAATATAACTAGAAATTTCATTAATTGTCAATAAACAAAGGCATATACAAAATATATGGCTAAGAGGCTAACCAAAATAATAATAAGCCTAATGTAATGCAGTTAAGAAAAAATAATAAACCTTTCTTTTTAATATTCTCTTATATAACACTTGACCAGTGTTCGTGCCATGATTTAGCGCAATTGCAGACAGCTGTTCACTTTCACTTGGAATTTGGAAATATAATCGAGTTCGTAAAACCCAGAACCTTTTGTGTATGTTTGTTACTGTAGTTATAGTTTAATATTTTTGCATAATTCTGTACTATTTCTACTTTCTGGTTTTGCTTTTATGCAATCTACATTAAAACTGCACTCCTTTTTTGCAATCTGCATTAAAAGTGCTTTATTTTTCTACAATCTGCATTAACTGCTCTATTTTCTGCAATCTGCATAAAACTGTTATAATTTTCTGCAATGTGCGTTAAAATTGCTCTGTTTTTCTGCAATCTGCGTTACAAGTACTCTGTTTTCTGCAATGTATTCTATTTTTTTCCATTAAACATGATTCTAATTCCTGCATTAAATTTTAGTTATTTACTTATTTTTTGCACTCTGCATTATAATAATTTTTTTAAGTACTTGCATTAAAAAATAAACAAGACCTGATTTATGTTAGAGTCATGAATGTATCATTAGGAAATTCTGAAATTCCTATGCATAATTCGATAGAAACCAAAAAGTGAGTACTGAAAATAGGAAAAGATCAATTACAAAAATGTTTAAATTTAAATACTTAGGTGCTTCCAAATGATTTATTCTTGCATTGAGTGAGATATGGATTTGTAATTCTGATCTTCTCAATTGTTTATGGTTTCTTGACCATAATTATCACGAGGCAATGTTTTCTATGTTCAAGAGAATAAATGGTACTACATCCTCATGCTATTACTCTGTCTATTATTGTAAAATACAAGGAAATTGAGGCAGATGAAGAAAATGTGAGGAAAGTGAGTTTGTACTTTAGAGATGTGATGCTTCCGAAATTCAGTAAAGATCGGTGCTCACTTGAGGTTTCACCAATGTATGATCAGACATTAACTGATGCACTTGATGCTCAGGGAATTAATGTTCGCTTGGAAAAGTTAGTTGAATTCTTTATTCTTAGTTTATTTTTAGACTTAAGTTTATACTTGTTTAGACAAGTAGACATGTTTAAGTACTTGAGTTTCGTAATACCCGTGGACGAAATTAATCAGCTTGTGATTGAGAATTCTAAGCATTGTAAATGTATTTTTTCATGTGTAAGTACTGACGGTTATGTAATTAAATCATGATGGTGTTCATATTGAATTTGAAAGTTAGGAAATTTGGTTTGTTATTGATTCTTGGTTGTACAAAAGTTTGGTTAGAGCAGGTTTTTGATTGTTCAACAGCTTTTCAGATATAGATATAGAGAAACAATAAATTTTTTTTATTTGGCAATATACGTCGGTTGTTTAAATGAATCGACATAAAATGATAAACAATATACGTCGGCTTTTTGAACATTATACGTCACCCTTCTTGGACATTATACGTCGCCCTTTTTCAACTTTATACGTTGTCTTTTTAAACGACATATATTAAACTTTATACGTCGCCTTTCTGACCGACCTAAAAAACTCGTGACTTTATACGTCGCCCCTCTATACGTCGCCATTTAACCGACGTAAAAAGCCAGTTTTGTACTAGTGTAAGTCATGTAGGTCAATTGCAAGTCTACAGTCTGCAATGTAATTTGCTAAAGAAATTCCCGGTAGTACTTATGTCATGTGGTTAACTATGCATTGTAGTTTGTTTCTTTTTTGGTGGTGTTAATGATCATGCGTGGTTTGAGTTTTTGCTGGTGTTATTCACGGTGGGAGTTTCTGCTGATGAGGATTTTGTGTGCTTGATTGAGCAATTTTGACGAATGTATAAGTTGTCATGGATCGTATGCTCCATCTTTCATACTCGTAAATAGATTTTCTTACGAAAAAATAATGACATTTGATGAGCCATAGATTTTTTCTGAAAAGGGCCATGCCCGGATAAAACTCGATGGCCCATATGCGTAAAATAAGCCTTACAATTTCCAAAATGATTTGGCATATCCTGCGTGTCAGAAAAATCCAGCCCATATTTTCTTCCAAAAATTCGGGGTTCTAGGTTTCGGACTATTAGACTTTTTGTTCACATCTGCTTTTAATATTTCGATTTTCCTAAACTATGGACGTTGTTATCATATTATTTGTTACAATATCAACTAATTGGATTAATTGCTTTCTAGTCTAATGCATCGATAGACTTAGCTCGATAAAATGAAAAAGGCAATTTTAATATTAATATAATATTAATATATGTGGGTTAGTATTATTTCAGCTTTATTAGATTTGAACATAGTTCTTGGATATTAATATAGTACCATATTAATGTATGTATTTGGGAAGGCTAGATTGGTTGGTAACATTTATCTCCAAAAAAAGGCTAGTTGGTTAGAATTATTTTCAAATTTATTAGATTTGAACATAGTTCTTGGATATTAATATGCCATGTTAATATTAATATAATATTAAAAATTTTGGCAGGTCTCTAACTAAAGAAATAAATATGAAATTACAAAAATAACTATTTGGATGCCTAAGCATACTTCTTTCTAATCTGGCTTCAGATTCAGCCAGCTTAGATTGTCCTCTGCTTTAAAATCTTGGTAGAGTAATCATTTTTCCCTGGGTAAGACATCATCCTAGCTTGGTGATTTTCTTGACGGTAACTATAACATCCCACATCAATTAGATTAAGAGTATTCGGGTCCTTTATATCGATAAATCAATAGATAATATATACCAACACTACTACAAAAATAGATTGAGAGACCACCTCAAAACCTATTTAGAGACCACCTTACAAGGTGGTCTCCTAGGATAACAGACCGCTCAATTGGAGTGGTTTAAAAAATTAGGAAAAGAGACCACTTATGGAATATTAATGGTTACCTTGGTACAAGGATAAGAAATCACTTATCTAAATTAAATGGTCCCTTTGGTCGTCCAACAATATCATTTATTCAAAAAAAGTGATCTCTTTGATTTTATTAAGTAATCACATATTTTCAAAAGGTGATCTCTTTAACTTCATTTATAAAATCACATATCTCTGAAAGGTAGTCTCTTTGATTCCATTTAACAAAACCACTTTCACCTAAAAAGTGATCTTTTTTCTACGTTTTTTATAAACTACTTATCTCTAAAATGTGGTGTCTTTCCTATTCATTAAAAATATATACCTGTGCAATAGTTACTACACACACAAATATATGATTTATATATCCACATGCCAAATACACTATAGTAAAATATTGGACAATATTGGACAAATCATTCATTCATTTGAAAAGAAAAATCAATTGTAATATAATATCATTGTTTTAAAAGTGCACAAAGTTTCAACATATAAATTAAATGTTTACTAGTGAAAGCATATTAAGGTTCTAAACAAAGCAAAAAATGTAGAATATTAGCCCTCCTCCTCTAATTTGTACTCCTGCACAAATTTAATCCACATGTCCCTCAACTCGTCAATCTTCATTTGAGAATAGGCCGTTGGAGCTCCACCAAAGTACTACAAATATTAAAAAATATGCAATTAAAATTTCCACATAATTAACTAGAAAATGCAATACACACACACAAAAATCAGATAGAATACAAACACACATATCTATGTATCGCGTATAGATGTATACTGTTACCTAATACTACCTACACTCTACACAGCCCTGCTCTCCGTTCCAGCTACACCCTCGCCTTTATTTAATAAATTTTATGCTAAAACCAGATTTTAGTGATCAATATTTAAAGTAGACTTTATGCAGATTTTTTTAAAAAAATCTAGAATATTTTACAGCAAACTAGTGCATTATCTAAGTAAAAACTACTCTGCTCGGGGAAATACCATTGTGGTGGGGGAGTAATTACTATTTAGAATATCTGACAACATCACTACACCTGTAAGAAACAGAAATATACTTAATACTTAGCTAATGAGTAACCATAATATTCACTAACTTAAGTGAAAGTAATTACATGCCTGTGATGTTCACACTTTGAGAAATAGCCACTGCCATTCTTAAAATAACCGATGACATATACCATAACTAGAAGCTTGAAGCTTTCAGCAGTATATTGGTATTAGGCATTGATCATAAAAAGCGAAATTTGATTATCAATTAGCATAATAACATAATTTCATACGAAATCAGGGTATACAAGTTGACAACTGTGAGTACAGAGACAAGTAGACAACTCAATACTCAACTTCTCAGACCTGTCATGTTCCTTTGATTTTCCTATAAAGCATTTCCTAAACATAGTTTTTGATTTTTTTTATATACTTTTCATGTAATATTGATCAAATCTTTCTGCATAGCTTCTTTATAGCCAAGCTTTGCTAAATTGACCAGGGTAAATCCTAAATCATCAATGGCAACACCGGTCTGGTTGTCCACCCATTTACATTTAAAGAGAGGTATCGAAAAACCATGATAGTGCAGCTCATATATCTCTTCAATGAAACCATAATACTGCATTTTACAATACACAGGATTGTTATCTTTAGCACTAGAAAAATGAATAGCTTCTGCTTCCAAAGTTTGCCCACTATTTTGCATAGTACTATGTTCATCTTGGTCCCTTGTGTAGAATGTGCAACCATTAATGGCATATGCAGAATACAAGGAGGCATTGTAGTTGGGTCCATAGGCTAAACTCTTAAGTCGATCGGAGATAGATCGGGAAGAATTCTGAAGTTCTCTTGTTACCTGTTCTTTTAACCAAATACTGAATGTATTCTTATGTTCATTTGCTACTGATTTCTCATTTGCCTTTGGATGTAACCTTCTCAAATAAGTCTTATGCTCATTGATATAAGGTAAAACTTCTTCCTCGTTGTTAAGGATATATGTGTGGGCCATAATCCACACATCACGGGATAAATCAACTTGTTTGTGACCAATTGTTCCCTTCCCATTCATTCTTTCATTGTGGCGAGGTATGGGAAGTCCTGTCATCTTCACATTTCCAAGGAACTCACTGCAAAATGCAACAACCTCCTCATAATTGACTCGTTCAGCTATACAACCTTCACTTCACATATCCTTTGTAGGTTTTCATTTTCCTTTCAAAAGGGTACTGATTCCTTAAATATACCGGCCCACAATATCTAACCTCTCTTACCAAGTGTACAGTCAAGTGACTTTGTATAAAATTTCTAACTGGCATAAAATTTCAATAATTTCACTTTCTAAATCATCTAAGTCTTTAGGATCAATGACTTTGCTGTACATTGATTTAAAAAAAGAACACAATCTGGTTATGGCTACTCGAACATTTTTAGGCAGAACACCGCGAATTGCCACCGGTAGTAATTGTTGCATTAGGACATGGCAATCATGAGACTTTAGACCTACGAGTTTCAAGTTCTCCATTGACACAAGACTACTGATATTTGAAGAATAACCCTCAGGCACTTTCAATCCAGCCAAACATTCACAAAGTTGAACATTTTCTTTTTTTGAAAGTGTATAAGCAGCAGGAGGTAAAAACTTTCTCTTCTTAGGTCCTTTCTCAACAGGGTGAAGTTCAGCTCTTATTTCCATTTGTTGTAAGTCAGCTCTAGCATTAGCTCAATCTTTTGTTTTACCTTTGATATTTAGTAATGTACCAATGATACTATCACACACATTCTTTTCGATATGCATTATATCTAAAGAATGTCGAACAAATAAGTGTCTCCAATAAGGTAATCGCCAAAAAATAGAACACTTTTTATAACCCTATTTTGGAAGATCTTTTTTATTATTCTTTCCAAATGTA
The DNA here is from genome assembly GCA_036435485.1 of Saposhnikovia divaricata. Classification (NCBI taxonomy): domain Eukaryota; kingdom Viridiplantae; phylum Streptophyta; class Magnoliopsida; order Apiales; family Apiaceae; genus Saposhnikovia; species Saposhnikovia divaricata. The sequence continues at coordinate 137,036,244 of CM071595.1, forward strand.
ATCTGAATATCTTTAGTCTTTCCAAACACCTCGGCACTACTTGAAATCTTTGGTCGAGTTTCAAACATTTGTTTTCCATCAAAAGTTTTCTTTCTCTTACGATAAGTATGTTCAGTTGGTAAGAAGCTACGATGTCCAATAAAAACATTCTTTTTAGATGCTTTCAACCACGTTCCCTTGAATCCATCCTCACATAAAGGACAAGCAGCCTTCCCTTTCACAGTATACCCCGAAAGATTGCCATATGCTGGATAATCTTGAATTGTGCAAAACAACATTGCCTTCAAATTGAACATTTCTTTACGATGAGCATCAAATACTTCCACACCTCTTTCCCACAAAATCTTCAAATCATCAATAAGTGGTTCCAAGTATACATCAATATCATTTCCGGGCTGTTTTGGTCCAGAAATTAACAACCATAGCATCATGTACTTTCTTTTCATGCACAAGGAAGGAGATAAATTATAGATAACCAAAATTACTGGCCAAGTACTATAAGTGCTACTGAGGGAGCTGAACGGGTTCATACCATCAGTAGATAATGCAAGGCGTAGATTACGTTCTTCTCCATTGCGGGGAGTCAGCAGGGTGTCTAAGTAAATTATCCTTCGTACGACCATTATGATGCCACGTCAACTTCTCTGCATCTCCTGGATTCGAAAACAAACGTCTAAATCTTGGTATTATTGGGAAATACCATAAAACCTTAGCTGGTATTCCTACTTTTTTCTTGTACCGCGAGGCATGGCACACAGGACAATTTTCTAAAGATTCAAATTCATTACGAAATAAAATACAATCATTCGGAAATGAATGGATTTTGTCATAGCCTAATCCCATTGTGGACAATATCTTTTTAGCCTCATAAGTACCCGCTAGGAAGAACATTATCTTCAGGTAGCATGTCTTTCACCACTTCAAGTAACGCAGTAAAACTTGCATCAGTCCAACCATGGCCAGCCTTCAAGTTATACAACTTAAGTACACTAGACAATTTTGTGTACTTTGTGCAACCAGCATATAAAGGTTTCTCAGAATCACTTAACAAAGTCTCAGCTACTGACGGATTACTATCAAAATTTTCTCCAACTGCCTGCAACATGTCCTCTAACCTATCAGACTCATTAACAGGACCATCACCTGTACCATCCATGAAAGTACCACTACATGTTTTTCCCTTACCTTCTCCATGAAAAGTACAGTAAGTATATGTTCTATCAAATGCCCATTTACTCAAATGATTGAGTACTTCATCAACTCTTCTGTGCAATAAATTATGGCACATGAAACAAGGACAAGGCATCCTGTTACTGTCATTACTATTTTTGAGGGCAAAATTGATAAAATCTTTCACACCAGCCATATATTGTGGGTCACCGGGCTTCGTGTTTGTTATCCAACTTCGATCCATTTCTACACATCAGAATTTTACACTAAAAATATATATTAAAGTAATCATAAAAATGGAGTTGAAGGTGTAAACCTATAAATGGTGATAAAGTTGGATAAGCTAGAAGAACACCATACACTCCCAAATAATATAATACATATAATATTAATGTTATGGTCTATTACAAACATGAAAGAATTATCACCAAAATTACCAAACTATAAATTACATCAAATAGGGAGCATTAGAGTTCGACAGGGCATTATTAAAAATATAACTGAAACTAGTCATGATCAAAGGCCTTTTGCATGATCTATTTTGTTCTAAATTTCAGTTATCTACCAGTGATGTTCTATTAAAGCAGACCATACCAGTTGCACCACCACACAACCAACTATCCACATATAAATAAAGTCAGAAGCAGGTTTTAAAATGAATAATTTTAATTTGTACATTAGCTTAATGTTTTCTCAGTATTACTAATAGAATAGACCCTACTTTTGTGCTTCAGTAAGATCAAAATAAGGAGTTTAAATTATTTCCGTTGCTCAAGCTTTACTAGGAGAAGAAAAGAGAGCTAATTGTAGCTGGAAGTCAAGAACTGAAAATCTGCTTGGGAATTGCTCGAGGACTTGCACACATTCATGGCGATGGAGCTTGCCATTTCTGGTAAAGAGTATCAAAAGCTAGTTTTGTATGATGATTGATTCGGAGCTAATATGTTTGCGTATTAGACTTCTTGCTTTACAACATTTTTCTTGAAATGACTTATTTGGTTTTTTATTAGTAAGAAATTGAACAGGTTTTCTGATAACTAGGCAGCTATTTTTCATATCAGGTTTTCTTCCGAAAGATTAAGATATGTATACATGCATTGATGTATTATTTCCTAGAATTTCGAACGATGTATATGGTTTTCTGTGACACTATGAACTGGTTAGATTTGCAATAAAAGTCATAAGATAAATTATTAGAGTAATAAAACAGGATTATTGTTGTTTTATTCTTAAAACATGACATGAATAGAAATCCGAAATATAGTTTAAAACCTCAAAGGGTTATTGAAGCTTACCCAGCTTTTCCAGTTTATTAGCTTTTCTCTTATATAGAAGGGGGAGCCTTGGTCTCTTGATAATATGTCCAAACTCACTCCCTTTCGAATTGGTTTATAATAAAACCAGCTGCTCAACTCAAAACTTCTTCGATTTATCAAACACTATGTTATAGTGTTGGGCCTGATTCTTTGCTGCCTATGAGTCCTATTTATCACTCTACCACTAGTTCACCCTGTGTATACATAATAGACTCTGCCCTGGGAATTAAGGTAGATATGAGTGACATAAATTAGACAGGCAGCCAGGCAGGTGAGTGCTAATATCTAGTGATTACCTGATTGTTGAAAAATCATGTCTTCTATTCCATGTCAAGTCACACACTCACACCCCTAAACCAGATGAACAAGAAGAAAGCCTAATGCAGTTCCCGTGTTGTTTTTTTTGACATTTTGGTGCTTTTGTTTTCTCTGGAATCTGTTATCTTATATTTGTTAATCGGCTTTTGGTAGTACTTGCAATAATATCTGTATTAGCTGAAATATTATGTCATCAGCATTGCTTTTTGATCTAATAAAAAGCATTGAGTATGTTGCCCATGTAAAAAGGTTTAACAAGTGAAATGTAACTGGTAGAAGTCTAATTGCTACACGAGTGATAGCCAAACAAAATGGCGTAGCCAAGCCTTGTAATGGAGCTTACCATGAATGATAATTTAGAGTATGAGAAACTACCCTTTTATGATGATTGATGAACATTATCTTGTCGAAAAGGTGAATTGCCACATTTGATTCACTTGTCTATAGGTTTAAACATATAAAACATATACCATGGTATAAAACACTCTAATTCTATCTAGGAACGCCTTAATAACTGCTAACTTAACAAAACTCTTTTCTTACTCGTTGCTAATAGAACGCCTGAATGTACTTGAGTTCTGTTCTATCAGAAGATTTCCGTTTGGACTCAATCACTAAATTCTCAGTTAATCCTTCTCTAGGGTGAACATATACACAATACACACACACCACAAAACACCAGAAAACACAATACACACACCACGAAACACATGGATTATACTAAAAGCATATACGAGTACGTACACTATATACACATATACATACACAAAATAAAACTCTCGTAACAACCACAACTAAACACATACCTGAGACTGAATTGAAGATCGAAAATAGAGCTTCAAAAATCAATACGCTCACGGCTTCCCCCAATATACGAATTACAGCTTCAATTAGTGCTTGGAGATGAGGTGATTTACGGGTATATTAACTGCATGTATCAGGTTTTGTAATGGGTAGTGGAGATAGATTACAATTAAAAATGGGTACTGGGCTAATTAGCGATATATCGATGCTTTGTAATTATGTATATTAATTTTTTTGTTTTTTAATTAGTAATCATTCATTTAAATAAGGTGGTCTCTTTTCTTTTAATCTAAGTGACCTCTTTTAAATGAAGAGAGGTTTCTTAATTAAAGTAATCATTTATTTAAATAAAGAGATCTGTTTTCTTCTATTATAAAAGAGACCTCTTCTGAAAGTAGAGAGGATACTTTATAAAAAAATCATTTATTTAAATAAAGAGGTTTCTTTTCTTTCATTATAAGAGACCATGTCTCATAAAAATGACATTTCTTTGATTAAGTAACCACTAATTCAAATTAGGAGATTTTTTATCAGTGGTTCCTTTTCCCATATTTCTAGTAGTGCAATTTACTAGCACTTTTGGACTGATCTGTGGTGATTTGTTGGGTCCGGTATGATTGTGGGGTTGGATGTTATAAATGATATCAGAGATTTGTTCGACCGGAAGTGCAGAGACCTTGCTCGGATTTAGTCAATTTGTTTGTGGGCTCGACGAGGACGTCGACCCAATAAGTGTGTAGAACAAACTATCAAAACAATTGGAATTTTTTGTCACGCATGATATATTATACAATTGTTGAATCACAACTACCACATCTATCGACTATCCCCCAATTATAATTTTTGTAAAACATGATTTTCCATCAAATATATGTTGATCAAAGTTCATCAAATCAATTAAGAGTCCATGTCTCTAAGAAGTGAGTTTGATAACGTGTATTTTATACACGTTTTGTCTTTTTTCTCTTACATTTTTGTTAATTCCGAATGTTGTTTTATCAAATATTAATTATGTTTTTCATCTTTCAGTGCCTCATGTTTAATTGTTGAAAATATGGCTTATTTCGGGCATGAAAGCAAAGATTATTCAAGAGGGAAGTTAGAAGATGAAAGCTCGCAATGCCGGGAGGTGTTTAATGTATTATTTTGAAGATTTTTTCTCGAACGGGCTGCGGTACGGCCGTTCGACAGGCCATTCAAAGGAGCAGTTTTTCTGTACGGGTTGCTGTACGGCCGTTCAACAGGCCGTACAAGTCCTGCTGTGTATTAAATGAGAAGTAAACATAACATCTCACATATCCTAACCTACATCTAACTTCTTCATTTAACCTAGCCTCTTCAAGGTCCATTCAATTAGGGTTAGTAGAGTATAGAAAAACATTAATTACTCATAATCTAGCATTGATTATGAGTAACTAATTCTATATATTTGGCTCAAGGAGGAATTCTTGTACTAAACCCATTTCAATTTAAGTACGATTTTTCACTCTATCTTGAATACTTGTGATGTATTGTTTATGATTTTGCTTGAAGATTTGTAAGTTGCTTCATCTTGCACTTCTTGTAATTTCAATTGCTAATTGTTTGTGCTAATCCGTAATTGTTAGTACATTCATTGTAGTAGCACAAGGTTTGGTGTGCCTAAACTTTAATATTCAAGTACAAATACCTAGGTTGAGCTTCTCATCCTTGAGTTTGTCCTAGCCTCTCTTTGTTTAAATTCCTTGACTTGGTTAAATTGATAGTGCTTCATTATTGGTTGTCAAGAGAGCTAATTTATGTGCTTCACTAAATTAGTGTTTATGGAAGAGAAATAAGTGATTGTGTGCTTCGCCAATTATCTTGGTTAGGTAGAGTTGGATATATTTGCTTGTTGTTGGGTTGAAGTGCTTGAGTTTCCATTATCATTGGGTCAAATGTCTCTTATCTTTCTAAATTGCTCATTGTGTTGTTGTGTTGGCAAATTTGGATATTAGCCATTAACTTATTTATGTTTTTGTATTTTTGTAGCAATTTATTTATCGTATGCAAGGTGTTTGATAAAACACCTCAACCAAACTCAAAACCCCCCCCATTTACACACTTCTAGATTGTAAGAGATAATTTACTTGAAATCAATATTGATAGTCCTTCCCTGTGAACGAACTACGAAAAACACTACCTTCAGAGTTCCATTCCAGAAGTATCACATTGTCATTTGCGAGGAAGGTCAAGCATGGAATTGAAACTAAGTTTAGTGGGTCAATTAGAAGACTGCAGTCCACTTTCTGATTTGATAATGTAGTTTTTAGTAATAGTTATGTCATGTTCTTAACTTATGCATTGTACGTAGTTTATTTCCTTGTTTTAGTCGGGGGAGATTTTGGTGGTGTTAATCGTGGTTGGAGTTTTTTCTAGTGTTATTTGTGGTGGGAGTTTTTGTTGTTGGATTTGGTGTGTTTGACTGAGGAATTGTGACTCATGTAAAAATTGTTATGTTTGCTACATCTTTCGCACTCATTAATAGATTTGCTTACGAAAAAATCAAAGACATTTGATGATGCGCAAATTTTTCTAAAAAGGGTCATGCCTAGATAAAGCAACGACCCATGTGCCTAAAACAAGCCTTACTAAAATGACTTTTCACGAACTAAGTATTGGAAAAATAATCGAGCCCATATTTTATTTTGAAAATTTCGAGGACTTTAAGGCCAAGATGAAACCCGGCTCATTAGAGTTTTTGTACACCTCTGCTTCTAATCTTTTCGTTTCCTAAACTATATCAACGAATTAGATTATTTGTTTTTTTAAGTCGAGCACAACGTTGACTTAACTCGATATATAATAAATCCTAGAATAGCCTATTAATCAATTAACTATTACAACTAGAGATGCATAACAAATTCGTTATATCGAGTTTTATAGGAACTTCAAAAAACTAAATCATTTTTCTTTTCTTACAGGTCACATTGTGAAAAATGGGCCAAGTTAGGCTGAAATTATTAAAAAATGCTTGGCATTTGAAAGAGTAACATTATTTTAATAAAAATAATAATAACCATGATCGTATTAAAATAACATAATCTATTTTTTAATCACAATATAAATCAACAATGTTCAAATACATATCTAAAATGTATAAAAACTCGATCTAAGTGACATCAATGTCCAAATTCGAGTATGGTAAATTCCAACTCCTAAGTGATCGTAAAATCTTAGTACTATAAAATCCATCCAATTAAATAACTTTAAACCCATATAAATCCGTAACTTTATGTATATTTTTTATGATATTTTTAATTTATTTAACTTAAGAAAAAATATTTAAATTTATATAAAAGTACAAATTAAAGGCCTGATTTTGAAAATTCGCAAAGGAATTCGAAATTTTTGTCAGGGAAATATTATATTGTTATTAGGTCACTACTACATATATCAATTACCTCCCAATTTCAATTTTCGTAGAACAAAATTTTCCATCCAATAAATATATTTATCAAAGTTCTTTAATTCAGTTAAGAGTCCATATGTCTCTATGACACAAGTTCTACTCGAGATATATCACATATCTCACGATATATCACAGTGTCATTTGCGATCAAAGCCAAGCATGTAACTGAAACTAAGCTAGATAGGTCAATATGAAATCTATAGTCTGCTACCTAATATATTAATGTATAGTACTCGATAGTAGTTATGTCACATTCTTAACTTATGCAATGTAGTTTGTTTTCTTTCGTTGCATCTTTCCTACTCATTAAAGATTTTCTTACAAAAAAAAAAAAACATTTGATGAGACGAAATTTTTTTCTGAAAAAAACCATGTCCCTCGACCGGTCATGGCCTAAACCAAGCTTTACATTTTCTTAAATGATTTGGCACGGCCGGGGTTTCAAAAATATTCATCCCATACTTTCTTTCAAAAAGTTCGGGACTTTGGAAACCCCGATAAAATCTGGATTATTATACTTTTTGTGTACCTCTGGTTCTAATATTTCAATTTTTCTAAACTATCGACGTTGTTATCATATTATTTTTTACAACATCAACGAATTGGATTATGTAAAGTAGATCGATTGAATTAACTCGATAAATTAAAAAGGAATCAAAGAGTCCATTAATCAAATAACTATTACAGTATTGTAAAAATTAAATTAAATTTCTTTCTCTTACAAGCCACGTATTGTAAAAATGGCCGAGTAAGGCTTAAATTGCTAAAATAATGCTTGGAATTTGAAAGATAAACAACTATTTTAATAAAGAAAAGAATTACAACCATGACGATATTAAAAATAATAACCTATTTAATATTTATTCATATTATAAATCAATAATGTTAAAAAATATAACAAAACTTTTATTAAAAAAACACGATATAAGGAAAATCAATGTCCAAATTCGAGTAATTAAGGTGTACAAAATCCAATATTTAAAGAGATCACAACTAAGATTTTTCACCTTAAAATCCATCTAATTGTTTAATCTTCAAATCTTTTAACATCCATAATATTATGTATATTTATTATTACAATCACATTACAAATCAATGATGTTCATATACATACTTAAATTACATAAAAACTAGACATAAGCAAAATTAAAGTCCAAATTTGAATGTGATAAATGGGGTGTTTGGCTCAGCTTCTTTTGAGGGCTTATGGACTTATTTTCGGGTTAAAATTTTATATTTTGATAATTTTTTTTATAAAAATATTTAATGTATGTTTGAGATTGAATAAGTTACAAAAATAAGTTGGAAAATAAGTTGGAAAGTTAGGAATCTCTAACTTTATCTTAAAATAAGTTGACTTATTCTGAAAATAAGTTCCCCCATACACCCCCAAAATTCAAATACTAAGATCACAATTAAGTTTTTTGTACCATCAAATTCAGTCAATGAATTAACCTTAAAACATTGTAAAATCTGTAATACTACGTACATTTTGTTATGACATTTTAAATTTATATAATTTAGGAAAAAATAAATAAGTGTATAGTAGAGTACAATTTATGGGTCTGATTTTGAAATTTGGTAAAGGAACTTGAAATTTTTTGTCACGCTCTTTGGTATATTATACAGTTAATAAATCATCGTTACATCTGTTGATTATCTCCCAATTTCAGTTTTCGTAAATCTTATTTTCCATCCAATACATATTGATCAAAGTTCATCAATTCAATTAAGAGTCCATATCTCTATGAAATGATGTATCACACTTGCAAGAAAGGCCAAGCATGAAATGTAAAACCAAGCTGGGTGGGTTAATTGGAAGTGCAGTTTGCTATCTTATTTGTTAATGTAGTTCCCGGTAGTACTTATGTCATTTAGTTAACTTATGCATTGTAGTTTGTTTCCTTGTATTAGCTAGTTATATAACTTATGCATTGTGGTGTTAATGGTGCTTGGAGTTTTTTCTCGTGTTATTTGTGGTGGAGTATTTGCTACTGATTTTCGTGTGTTCGATTGAGTAATTGTGATTCAAGTACAAGTTGTTACGTATGCATCTTTTGTACTTATTAATAGATTTGCTTACAAAAAAACAAAGACATTTGATGAGAGGAAAATTTATTTGAAAAGGCCCGGATGAACCTCAACCGGTCCATAGGCCTAAAACAACCATTACATTTTCCACAATAATTTGGCACGACCTAGGTTTCAGAATAAATCAAGCCCATCTCTTCTTTCAAAAAGTTTAGGGAATTTGAGGCCCAAATAAAACTCAATTTATTAGACCTTTTGTGCACCCGCTTTTGATATTTCAATTTTCCTAAACTAATGACATTGTTATCATATTCTTTGTTACAATATCAACAAAATTGGATTAATCGCTTTTAAGTCGAGTGCATAAATTAAAACGCATGAAATTATCCATTAATCAATTAACAATTAAAGTCAAAAATGCATAATATATTCACTAGATTAAGTTTTATACGGACTTTAAAAAAAACTGTATCACTTTTCTTTCTCTTATAAGCTACATATTCTGACAACGGACCAAGTTAAGCGGATGTATTAAAAAATTCGTGGTCTTTGAAAGAGAAACAATTATTTTAATAACAAAAATTACAATCATGATTATATTAAAATAATAATATTATTTATATTTTAATCCTATAACAAATGAACGATATTCAAATACTGATATGGGCTAAAAATAAACCGTAAAGTCACATTTAGTGTTGCATTAATTAGACCCGGTATGGTCCAAATGTGGGGCCCACCAACAGGGTCCAAAACCCTATTTTAAATTTTAATTTCGTAATTAATATTGGAGGTGAAAAACAGCTCATCAATAAGAGTCAAACAAGGATATTACTCCTGCCTGACTTAGCCTCCAAGGCACCTAATTCAACATGGAAACTGACTCCTACAAGGAAGGAGTCTAGAACCTTCCTAGATGAGGTGACTTGTCCGCCAAGTCACCTAACCCTACTACGATTCTAAGGCTTCTCACCCTATATAAGGGCCTGACCCCTCATTCTCAGAACTGTGTTTGCTTGATTCTCTAGCAATACAGAGATACGTACGCATCTTGTGAGGACCGACCAGTCTCGAACGCATGAACAACCATTAAAGCTCGAAGCTCACCATCCCTTGTATTTAATACATACAAAAACAAACCCTCGATTTTATTCCACAACATTTGGCGCTGTCTGTGGGAAGACAACGTCAACCATAGTTCAAACACGAAGAACAACACCAGTAGTAACTGAGGCCATGCCGCTCAGCTCTGCTCCACCCCTCACCGAATAGGCTCCCCCAGCATCAGGGGCGATCATCCAACAGGCTGCCCCAGCATCAGGAGCGATCATCCAACAGGCTCCCCCAGCATCAGGGGTGATCACCCAGTCTCAAGTTTCTCAACAATCAGGGGCGATTCCCCACGTTGAGAGTACGCTGCCTCTGATCGACCAAGCATGACGAGGAACCAAGCCTCTTCAGATGGTGGTCTCTCCTCTTTTTAATCCTGAAAACCACCACCAGGGGTACAGATCCACACCACGGATCTCCCCTTAAATACTAACCCGAGGTATGGTCTGCCTAACCACCCTCCAGCTGCTCGGGGAGCAGGGCCAAGCGGACATGCCATGCAAACACAAGATCCACCCTATATTAGAGGATTGAGTCCTTATCAGGAGGACTAATCTGGCCCCTTTCTGATGATTCGTCATCTGAGGATGGTGATCGTGATGAACATCCAAGGAGGTGACGTATTAGTAGAGAACCTCGGGTGAGGACCCAAGGAATCCATGATGGACCTCCACAAATGACTGAGGAGAGGATTAAGGCTCATGAGGCTGAGATCCAAAGGCTAAAGGATGACATAGCAAGGGAACAGGCAAGACAGAGTCTGATTCGACCCCCTCAAATCTCAGGAAGGATTCCCGTTATAGATTTGGAGAGGTCCTCAAGAAGACAGAAGATGGCTGATGTCCCAACAAGAGAGCCTTTGAAGGTGGAAACCCCCAGGAGTAACCCCAAGGATCTGATGCCACTTGGAGATCCTGATGATCCCATACCACTGTTTACTGAGGAGGTGATGAATGCTCGTATCTCTAAGAGGTTCAAGATGCCGACGATCAAGGCTTATGATGGAACGGGTGATATCGCAAATCATGTTAGGACGTTTTCGAATGCACTGCTGCTGCAGCCTGCAAGTGATGCCCTGAATTGCAGGGCGTTCCCTCAAACCCTGTCGGTTATGGCTCAAAGGTGGTACAGCCGTTTGCCTGCAAACTCGATTTGGTCTTTTAAGGAATTGAGCGCTGCTTTCGTCAGCCAATTCATTAGTGGAAGAGTTCATGAGAAGAGCTCTGTATCCCTTATGAACGTGGTACAAGGGAAAAACAAAAATCTGAGAGATTACCTCAAGCGATTCAATAAGGAGACATTGAATATCACTGACTTGGAGAATAAGGTGGCCATGGTAGCCCTGGAGCACGGAACTACTGACCTCTTCTTTAAAAGGTCATCAGCAAAGCATCCCCCTGAAAATATGGCTGAGCTCCAACAAAGGACTGATAAGTATGTTAAAGCTGAGGATAGCATGAAGAAAGAAACCACCGTAGGTGGAGGAGGAGGTAACAATGACTCCAAGAAGTGAAAGAAAGACCAGGACTATGATGATCAAGAGTATGATGCTAGGGACAAGTACCCCCGAACTAGGGAGGACTCCGACTCTGCCCCTAAGAAGAACCAAGGGTCAAGTTTCACTGAGTATGCAAGGTTGAATACTCCTAGGAGTCGAATCTTGTTGGACATTGAGAATGATAAGGATTTCCGATGGCCGAAGCCACTCAGGGGTGATCCCGCAAAGAGAAAACAGAATCAGTATTGCAGATTCCATAGAGAGGTGGGGCATGACATTGATGATTGAAAGCAACTCAAAGATGAGATCGAGCTTTTGACACGTAGAGGGAAATTGAGCCACTTCACTAAGGGGAATACCGTGGTAATCAGAGAAGAGAGTATAATAGAAGGGATGACGATCAAGATCGTAACCCACAGCCCCGAGGGCCAGTAATCAACATGATCTCAGGAGGCTCGATTGCGGTTGGGACAACTAGGAACTCTCGAAAGGCTTATGCCCGAGAGATGTTGCACATCGTGGGAGAGGCCCCGAATCGTGCAAAAACTGAGGTAGTGGTTAGTTTTGATGACTCAGACTTGGAAGGGGTGAAGTTCCCCCATGACGACCCATTGGTCATAACTCCTGTGATTGGAAACTCGAAGATGAAGTGAGTCTTGATAGACAATGGAGCTTCCGTTGACATTCTGTTTCATGACGCGTTTGTGAAGATGGGATACACTGATTCTCAGTTGACCCCCAATAACATGCCTATATATGGATTTAATGGAGTAGAATCCAAAGTTGAAGGGACTATTCAGCTGCCTGTAACTATTAGGTAGGAGCCCAGGGAGGCCACTCAGATGTTGAACTTCATAGTAATTAAGGCGGTTTCAACATACAGCGCTATCCTCGGAAGGACTGCACTTCATGCATTCAAGGCTGTTGCCTCAACTTATCATATGAAGATCAAGTTCCCAACCAGGAATGGTGTTGGAGAACATAAAGGTGATCAGAAGATGGTACGAAGCTGTTATGTAGCCTCGTTAAGGCCTGATGGAGTCGGGGGGCAGGTCCTTCCGATTGAAGACATTGATGTTCGCAGTGGTAAGGAACACCAAGAAAGGTCAGCAGAAGACATCACACAGAAGCCTCGGACAGCCATTGAGGGTAAGGCGTTCACTAACTTTGTGGTTGAATGTACCATTGGCAACCAAGAAGTCGGGGGGCAGGAGGTAGTACCCCGAGCAGGAAGTGAACTTCAGAATAAGAATGAGGAGACCAGAAGGAGTGGTGGGTGCTCTATTTTGATGGAGCATCAAAAACAAAATCAAGTGGTGCAGACCTAGTCTTGCAAAGCCCTGATTGAGCTTAAGTTATCCTAGTAGGACTTAGCTTCATATTTATCAAGTAGAAGTAGAAATAAGGTTCATTAAAACCATTGCAGAGCATGTTGCTCCGAGTAGGATAGTAGTACTCTATGTAAGGGTTGAACCCATTTCAAGTTATTAATGCAAGTTTGTTTTCCATTCATTGATTGTGTATGTGCCAAGCACCTGATGTGTGAGTCAAATATGACTAAGTACCGAAAATAAAAGAATACACGAATGGAAACAAACAAATGCATACCCCGAAGGGTAGAGTTAGGTTACAGCAGAAAAGAGTTTAAGTCCTTGAAGGACCCTGGATAAAAGACAAACGTTGAAGTCCTGATGGAACACCCGCTGAAGAAACATATTACATAGCCCGAAAGCCAATGGAAGGATCATCAAGTGGGGAATCAAACTAGGAAAATTTGATGTTAAGTACAAGCATAGGACGACCATCGAAGCCCAAGCTCTAGCTGACTTCGTGGTTGAATATACCATTGACAACCAAGAAGTCGGGGGGCAGGAGGTAATAGACTAGGAAGGTCAGCAAGGTGAGAAACCCCTGGAAGAGAAGAAGGAGTATTGGATTCTCTATTTTAATGGGGCATCAAAAACAAAAAGCTCTATTTTCATGGGGCATCAAAAACAAAAACCACTGGTGCAGGTTAAGTTCTGCAAAGCCCCGATGAGTTCACACTCGAGTATGCCTTGAAGTTGGACTTCCAAAAAACCTACAACGAGGAGGAGTATAAAGCTCTGATAGCCGACCTTAGACTGACAAGAGCCCTGAGGGTCAAGAACCTGAAAGTCTATGGAGACTCAAAGTTGGTAGTCTCACAAGTCAATGGAGAGTTTGAGGTTAGAGAAAAGAATATGGCCAAATACTTGAGGATTGTGAAAGCTACGATAGCCCAGTTAGAAGAGTGCCAGGTATATCCCAAGGGAGGAGTATACAAAGGTCGATGCCTTATCTCAATTCAAGGGTCGAGACCCATTCTAGGAGCGTCTACTTCCAAGTTCTGAGAACCCTTACAACTGATTCTAAGCTTATTGCTTCTATCAGAATAGGAGGATGCTGGATAGATCCTATCAAAGCACACCTTGATAATGGCTGGTTGCCAAACGATGCCACGGGGGCACGGAAGCTAGCTGTAAGGAGCTAAAGGCTCGGAGAGGCCATACGTCATCCAAATAATGGCCCTTATTTCGATCAGAATCCTGGTCGAAGGGGTCAGGATTCCTGATCGAAAATCCTTTCGACCAAAAAGCTGGGAAGGCCCTTATTTCGATCAGAATCCTGATCTAAGGGTCAGCATTCCTGATCGAAAATCCTGATCTGAGGGTCACGGTTCCTGATCGAAAATCCTGATCTCAGGGTCAGGGTTCCTGATCGAAAATCCTTTCGACCAAAAAGCTGGGAAGGCCCATATTTCGATCAGAATCCTAGTCTAAGGGTCAGGATTCCTGATCCAAAATCCTTTCGACCAAGAGGTAGGGAAGGCCCTTATTTTGATCAGAATCATGATCTAAGGGTCAGGGTTCCTGATCTAAAATCCTGATCTAAGGGTCAAGGTTCCTGATCGAAAATCCTTTTGACCAAGATGCTGGGTTGGCCCTTATTTCGATCAGAATCCTGATCTAAGGGTCAGGGTTCCTGATCGAAAATCCTGACATAAGGGTCAGGGTTCCTAATCGAAAATCCTTTCGACCAAGAGGCCGGGAAGGCCCTTATTTTGATCGAAAATCCTGATCTAAGGGTCATCATTCCTGATCGAAAATCCTGATCTAAGGGTCAGCATTCCTGATTGAAAATCCTGATCTAAAATACCACAAATCCTGGTACAAAAAAAAGAACTATATAATGAAAATTTTTATGTGCCTAGAGTCATGAATGACCTCAATTCAAGATGAATTTCGAGCCAATGAGGCCAAAAATACGATCGTAAATTACGAAAATATTTGGGCTGAGGACCCCTCTAAAATTACAAAAATTATTATTATTAAAAATAATAATAATAAAATCCGGGTCAGATTTTATTCGAATGAAATTTTATCCGGGTAGGACACCTCCGATTTGGGGATCGAAATTATCCGAGATTTGGACAAAAGAAATATTATTATTGAATAATAATATTTTTCAAAAGAAAAAAAAAAGAGGAGAAGAAAATAAAAAGAAAAAAGAAATCATTCGACCAAAATCCTGGTCGAAAAAGACCAGGATACTGCTCGAGAAAACCTTCGACCAGACAAAAAATGAGTCCTTATTTCGACAACAAACCTGGTCGATTTCGACCAGGTGAATACTTTTGGCAAAAGTGCAATTTGGTACCACAAGTTCTACAACATTTACAGAAAGAATACTGCAGTTTATAATTTGGTGAAAAGACCCCTGTTGTTTATATTTTTACAGAAAGGTCCCTGCACTTCACATTTTGACAAAAAAAATACCTTTGGGTACATAAAAATTTCCTAAATTATTTGGAAAACTTACGGAAAATATCCGTGGGTACATAAAAATTCCTAAATTATTAGGAATAATTAAGGAAAATACCTGTGGGTACAAAAAATTTCATAAATTATTAGGAAAAATTGCGAAAATATCTGTGGGTACATAAAAAAATCCTAAATTATTAGGAATAATTAAGGAAAATACCTATGCGTACATAAAAATTCATAAATTATTAGGAATAATCAACGAAAATACCTGTGGGTAAATAAAAATGTCCTAAATTATTAGGAATAATTAAGGAAAATACATGTGGGTACATAAAAATTCCTAAATTATTAGAAATAATTAAGGAAAATACTTGTGGGTACAAAAAATTTCCTAAATTATTAGTAAAAATTACGAAAATACCTGTGGGTACATAAAAAATTCGTAAATTATTAGGAAAAATTAAGGAAAATACCTGTGGATAAAAAAAATTTCCTAAATTATTAGGAAAGATTACGAAAATACCTGTGGGTACATAAAAAATTCCTAAATTATTAGGAATAATGAAGGAAAATACTTGTGGGTACATAAAAATTCTTAAATTATTAGAAATAATTAAGGAAAATACCTTTGGGTACAAAAAATTTCCTAAATTATTAGGAAAAATTACGAAAATACCTGTGGGTACATAAAAAATTCCTAAATTATTAGGAATAATTAAGGAAAATACCTGTGGGTACAAAAAATTTCCTAAATTATTAGGAAAAATTACGAAAATACCTGTGGGTACATAAAAAATTCCTAAATTATTAGGAATAATTAAGGAAAATACCTGTATGTACAAGAAAATTCCTAAAATATTAGGAATAATTGAAATAAATACCTGTGGGTAAATGGAAATTCGTCAAATATTAGGAAATGTACAGAAAATACGAAGAAAATTATAGAAATATTTTGTTGACAAATGGGGAGATAATTTATGCTAATAATGCATAAAAGCTCTATGAAAGTGCGAAATTGCTAAAAGCAAGCACAAATTAAAGCCTCGAATAAGGCCAATCATCGTAAATGTGTAGGTCGCTCCACACTTTACAATAATGCGATATATGTGAAACACTAGTGTAAACCAAAATCCCCATACGAGGGTAGGAAAGTAATGAAGTCCCAGGTAAGGGATAAAAACGACCCCGGGTCTCGATTAAGGCAAATATAACTTCTATGAACACCTGATCAATTTTCCTAGAAGTTGGGGGGCAAATGATATGGGCTAAAAATAAGCCCTAAAGACACATTTAGTGTTGCACTAATTAGACCCGGTATGGTTCAAACGTGGGGCCCACCAACAGGGTCCAAAACCCTATTTTAAATATTAATATTGGAGGTGAAAAATAGCTCATCAATAAGAGTCAAACAAGGATATTACTCCTGCCTGACTTAGCCTCCAAGGCACCTAATTCAACATGAAAACTGACTCCTACAAGGAAGGAGTCTAGAACCTTCCTAGAGGAGGTGACTTGTCCGCCAAGTCACCTAACCCTACTACGATTCTAAGGCTTCTAAGCCTATATAAGGACCTGACCCCTCATTCTCATAACTACATTGGCTTGATTCTCTAGCAATACAGAGATATGTAGGCATCTTGTGAGGACCGATCAGTCTCGAACGCAAGAACATCAATTAAAGCTTGAAGCTCACCATCCCTTGTATTTAAAACATACAAACCCTAGCCGCAATTTACAAACCCTCGATTTTATTTCACAACAAATACATATCTAAATTATATTAAAACTCAGACATAAGTAAATGAATGTCCAAATTTGAGTTAGATAAAATCCAAATCCTAACAGATCACAATTAAGATTTTTTGTACCATAAAATCCATTTATTTAATTAACCATCTGATCCTTATAAAATCCATAATATTACGTATGTTTTGTTATGATATTTTACTAAATATATCAATAACTTATATTTAATAGCTAAGTAGAGATATTATAACTTAAGATTTAGTTATGCATGTTCTGTATAATTAAATAGTTAATTCAATCAAAGTAAATTTTGTTCAATTGATCTTTAATATTTGATTTACAAAGAAGTTATTGGCGTCAATTGCTGAACTATGAAAGTATCATCCGAATTAGTTGAAAACAGCTAATTAACCTAACAGGTTAAAAGATAAACATTCAATTATGAAGGTGGTTGGTTGATTGCCAAATAATCCCGTTTCCAAAATTATATTAGTAGTAGAGTATAGATAATTCCTAATTTATGAACTTACAAGTAGTAGTTAATTATTAAAGTTCATAAAAGCGTCATGCTAAAGTACGTAATAACACATATATACTAGAGATTTTCCGCACAGCATTTAAGTTGATTTGCCTTAAATGATGATGAAAGGTCCATTTGCCTTCAACTTTTATGCTTTAGAGTTGATTTGGTTGTTAAATCAGTTTATTTACTAGTTATGCTTTAAGTTGATTTATATATAAAGTGATTTTCTTAGAGAAGAAGTTATATTATTTCTATTAATTTTTCAATGTGTTTGATTCAAGGGTGGGGCTTATACATCGTAGATTGTGGTGTTAATTTTCATTGCAACCTCATTTCTCATTTGCAACTTTAGATAGTATTTTTGAAAATATTTTCAGTTAGGTATTTTTGTAAATATTTCTTAATTAATTTTTATTTGTTTACTTTCTCTTATCACCTTGACTAATTATCATGACCAATTTATTGGCGATTGGTCGAGCAGAAATTGGATGGGTTTATTAAAATTATGCGCTCTAAATTTATATGCTGAAAATGCAATTGCCTGATTATTTTGTTTCAATTTTATATATTGCAAATTTATGTACTTTGATTTTTAAAAATAAGTGTATGCTTTGTATGGATATATAATTCAAATCATTCATTTTAATTATTCATCTTTAAATTTGGCTTTAGGGTTTATTATTGTAAGAGATAATATAGTTAGGTTTATGATATTATTACAAAATAACTTTTTAAGATTTAAATCTTATTTTATTTCTCTATTAGTAAAGCAAAAGAATCAATTTTTCTTTTTTGATAGGAGAATCTTATACACTTCAGTATCTTTGGAAGATTGATATCTATTATGTATTTTGCAAGATTAAAATTCAGGTGTAGTTACATACATGTATCTGGCCAGTCTTTGTGTGTGCTAGGTGTATATATATACTCGCTCAACTAGGTATATAGAGAACACATTATATTTCTCTTGCAGTCTTGCTCCTGCCGGCCGTGTCTTTCTAATGTTTCTAGGGCTTCTGTCTCAAACCCTAACCATCTCCACTCTTCTGTGTTTGCTGCACCAAGAAACACTACTACAGAAATCAGCTTGCATAGCGCTCATTTTTGAGCTTACATAGCGTTTTTAAGCGCTATGGAAGTCAGAGCTATGCAAGTTCAACGAGCTTCTATAGCGCTTAATTTCGGCGCTCTCTAAGTAACTACTTCAATAGCGCATCTATAAGTGCTATGGAAGTAACCGTCGCTCTCTAAGTAACTACTTCAATAGCGCATCTATAAGTGCTATGGAAGTAACCGTCGTGTACCTTGCATAGCCCCTTAGGAAACGCTGTGCTAGTGGAAAAAATCATATGTAACTACTTAATTACAGAGCACTTATAAGAGCGCTATTGAAGCCATTTTTCAGAATATAATTTTTTAAAATTTATTTTGCCCATTTTATTTAAATTGTAATATTCCAGAAAGGTTACAAATACAATAATAAAAATAAAAACACCCCAATCAACAATAATAAAAATAGAAACACCCCAATCAAAAATGGAAATACAATAATAAAAATAAAAACACCCCAATCAAAAATGAAATTAATTCAAAAAAAGTACGATTTTCATTAGTCTTAATATCATCGTACAAGTCAAATATTCCAAATTTCTGCTTAGATAGCTACCACCACTGATCACTACAATACAACTCAAACTAGACTAATAACTTGTCCTTGAGAAACCGATTATACAAGTAGCCTGCCCAATTTTTCTGGAAACGGATCATTTTGTCACGTGAATAGGACTTCGAACCCGAGGAATATGAGAACTGTACACCAACAAAATTGTTATTAAAATTAAGATCATATAAAAAAGTACACCTGTAATTTAAAGACTAGCAGTAATTTCAAAATTATGGAATATACTTACGTTAACATTCATATTTGTTTCACCGGTAAACAATATGTCCTCAATGAAGCATCCAACATAATATCCACAAAAGATGCCATCATTCAACGCTTGCTTGGGGCACTAAAATTTTTAAAACATACAATCAGTCTTACCAAAAGAGCAGGCAATCGGTCTTGCTGCATTTCAGGCTGACGTAGATGGAACACAATTGACTACCTAGAGTTTATTACTGCTACTATGCACAGACACAAGCTTGAAAGCTATGAGCATCTATACAAAGCATTTCAGTATTTTGACAAGGATAATAGTGGGTAAGTTTAGTCCTCATAATGTCCTGGATGTTTTATAATTTCTTCTTGATTTAGTTAGCAACTTTTTCTAAAAATCCAGAGGGAAATTTTTCTAAAAATATCTACTGAGCGTAAGAAAAACAAGCTCAATTCAATTGGGAGTTAAGACAGAGGTAGTATATCATGACAGCAGTGTGCAGTTGTCATTTGAAAAGAGTGTTGGATGTTTCATGAGATCACTGCTTTTTGTCTCAACAAAGATATGTATTATGCCATTATGGGAGTAACCACTTGACAATTTATGACTAGAAATGTTTGGTCAAAGAAGCTCATGTACGCAGGGGAGTTGCGTCAGCAGTTGTACACTCTAAAGTTGCAGCGCTCACTAGAAGAGAAATGTAGGCCTGGTGTGCGACCTCATTTTGGTCTTAAGAAAAGTACGAGGTCTACCTAATACCCACAAAACAGGATGACATCAGATTACACTGCAATTGCATTATCTTCTCCAGCATAGTTTACTTCAATATTTTCATTAACACGCAAAACCCCAAAATTAATTTACATAGTGCAGTTCTGTTATAAGATAATCTGCCCTAGATTGTTCTTCTGAAGTATATTTCCTTTACTACTTTACATCTTTATGTGCCTTTGTATGATTAGGTAAACGGACTTCAGGTGCACATTGGACTAAAGCTTTTCTGTTAATAAAGCTATTCAGTGATGGTCAAGTATCAGAGTTTTGTGCGCCTTTCGGTCTAATATATAACAAGGACATATTTTGGATGTTTCTCAGTATGCACTTAATATCATAGATTCCTTAAAATAGTTTCAGGAATTTACTAATTAAGTTACGAATTTAAAACATCCAGAGGGAACTTTAAGCTCATCTTGGAGGTATTGTAATTTTTGTTGTCTCACTTCCTGTGCTAAGGTCCACAAATGAAAGGAAAAAAAAGAAATATGATCACCTGCACATTTGTCCATTTGAAAACAGGAAATGCAGTCATTGTGTAGTACTTCTTATTGTGAGTTCGAAAAGTCTTCATAGCCCTGCAAATCGATTACAACCCATATGTCAAAGAACACATTATCGGTCAGATGTATCATACATTCAACATATAGAGAGCATGTTAAAAATACACTAACGTTTCTATAAGCGCTTTCACATTCTTGTAATCCACATGGCTGGTCTTTTGAGCTGGATCAATATAATAAATCGTTTCTAATAGCCGTGAGCATTTCTGTGAAGAACACATCAGAAACTTGATGTCCAGCTTTTAAGTTATACAAAGTCAACACCGCTGATAATTTAGAAAATTTGGTGCAACCAGGCCACAATGGTAAAGAAGCATCGTCCTTTAACTTATCACTCATATCAGGATGGTCACGTAACTCTTCATTCATCACGTGAGGGATATCATTTTTTTCACTAGAATTGATACCATCAATGTCTGCCATATTATCCACTCTATCTGCAAATTGATAATTTGAATGAACATTGCTTGAACTATGTTCTCCTTTCTTCTCACCATGATATGTCCAACATGTATAAGTTTTATCTATACCGTGAATTCTTAGGTGTTCCTTCAACTTATCCAGGCCATCAACTTCAACGATATTCAAACATTTTTGACATGGACATAAGATGAACCTAATATCCTTCACAGTTTTTGCAACAAAATTACAGAACTCTGTCACACCTTTTTTATATTCTTCTGACATCCGATCGGCTTTTACCCATTTACGATCCATTACAACACCAAGAACTATGTAACCTGAAGGAGCGTAACTAAATAACCACGATATAATTTTTAAAAATGTACAAAACAAAAAGGTGTTCAAAAATTAAGCTAAGTACCTTAAAAAAACATGTATATTGCAGATATTGGTTTCTTTACACATTCTCAAGTAGTTGCTATTACTGCTATTGTTAAATTTTATTTATAAATTAAACAACAGGGTAAAAAATCAAGCAGCCAACAAAGATTAACATAGACCACAAACTTATAAGCAACATTTCAAACATTAAATTTATTTATTAGTAAATAAAGACAAATAGCATAGTCCACTATAGCATATTAGTATAAAACTGATCTTCAAGATCCACGAAGTCCTCAAGCTTTTTAAGTGCTGTCAAAGGGTTTATGAACACCGTGGCAGCATATTCCACTGGTGTTCCCTTATCAACTTTATGCCATACACTCTGCTCTTTTACCACATATGTCTGCCATGTACCTGAGAAATACAAACTTGCAGGTACTCTTTTATATAACTATTGTTAAAAACGAGAAACTTACATATGTTTTTGTGGTACAGACACACGCTTTTATTCAGAATAGATTCTTCACTCTTATTAGGCAAGAACAATTAAAGGCATTTACACTGGACTTCTAAAGCTTAGAAAAATTAAAATACAGGTTTTATATATGATTTGTGGGGCCATTGGCAGATGTGAACTTCAGTAGTGACTACTTGTATATTATAGACAGAATATGCTACAACAAACCCTTAACATTTATAAAACTTGTTGCAACTGTCTTTGAGTTTGACCACCACGGAAAATTCAACTAACATAACTGAAATAACGAAAAAATACGCTCAACTGGAAACAAGAACTTAACGTAATTTATATAACAAGTTATAGAACTGATCTTGCTACTAAAGTATATTAGTAAATAAAGACAAATATCATAGTAGTAGTATTAGTTTATTGACTAACCTCTTCTTTTGAAAAGGCTGTTGGAAAAAATGGTTAGTGGAGCACATGAATGTGACCCTTGTGCTCGAATTTCAACCCCATGTTTATGCATATAAAACGGTTCGAAACTCTTTGGTCTTCTGTTGTAATATCAGTTCTAAATTTAACATTCAACAACATTTTGTTGGTTTTTTCTAAAATAAAAGAAACAAAAAAAATAACACTCTGAACTTTTATTGATAATATGTACTATTGTATTGCAGGTTCTACTGTTCTAGTTCAATGGCGGTTTGCAAACTAGTAGTGCATCTGAGTAGAAGGTTGATCTTGCAGTTACATGTAGTATTGACACTGTGGTAATTCTGGTTTTATTCCTGGGATATGTGACTGGAAATTATTACAATTGCCCTCTTCTTGTTAACTTGAAATTTACCTTGCATTTGTTTTCGGAATATATCTATCGTTCGAAATTATATTTTTGGGCACACAAATGCAGCCATTCTAACTGTCTGCGTCCCTTGGGAAAAAAAACCATATAATGTCATTGTCCCCTAATAAAGATTTGGTGACTAGTTGGAAGATTCTATAGCAGGTATGAAGGATCAACAACACAATCAAATAAAATGATTAATTAACAACTTTATATCATGACAATAGATGAGTATGCTAACAGACGCAATGTCACAATCAAATGATATTCCACATACAACCCAATATTATAAATACAAGACAATATAATACAGTTCAACAAACATATATACAGTTCTTAAGTGTTAGCAACAACATATACATACATATTTGTATATATGCAGTTCTTAGGTCCTAAGAATTTGTATAAGATATTGCAAGTAATACGACTCAATTGTATTCAGTAAACACCCATAAAATCGATCGATGAACCCCAGCAAGTAAAAACCCCCAATTAAAAACCCTAAAATTAACCCCAATTGACAAGAGATACTCACTAGTAACAGAGAGATGACCCCAGAGAACAGATAGATGTGGATATCCAGATGAAGAACAAATAGATGAGGACCAACAGAGAGATGTCGCGAGCGATCGAGAGATGTCGGTGAGAGTGACGATACTTACTCGAACAGATGGATGTGTGTATCTCAGTATCTCACTCGATTAATTAGTTAAACACGATTAATATTTTTTAAGAATACATATACTTCCATAGCGTTTCTAAAAACGTTACAGTAGTATTTAAATAAATAAGAAAAACAACTTAATTACTTAAAATATGGTTTCTTCCATAGCGCTTGTATAAACGCTAACCGCATATTAACTTCCATAGCGTTCGACTAGGAAACGCTATTCTAGTATTTTTTTAGAATTTCTATTTATTTTCCATTTTATTTTTTATAGCTTGCATAGCGTGTTTTATAAGAACGCTATGTAAGTAGGATCCTTCCATAGCACATGATACAAGCGCTATGTAAGCAGCGTATTCTAAGATTAAATTTGTAGTAGTGAAAGGTCCAATTGCTTCCTTCATAACTTCACATTCTGTATGATTTAGATTTGACTAAAATTTCTTGATATTAGCTATATTTAGTCGATTTGATTTGAAATTGATTGTTTAGCTAGATAAGTCATACTATTTATTTATTTTATCCGGTTTGAGTCATGTTATATGACGGTGCAGAACAATAACTTAAGTTGTATATGTGAATTTTCTATGATTGTTTCAATTAACTATAGATAATAGGTGGAGTTTGGTACACAAAGCTAATGTATCCGCTTATTTTAAAATTAAACTAATTTGTGTTTGATTTATGTTTAGATTATGTATTGTAAACGGTGGTGTGAATTATTTATATAATTTGTTACTTGGTTCTTTCTTTCATTTTGTATCGGTTGATTTTGAAAAATCAGGGATTGGTGAGATGGAAGCGGATGAACAAATACATTAAAATTATATGTTCTAATCTTATGTTTCAACCATGTGATTGGTCAATTATGATTTACGTCGATTTTTGTATACTATTTCAATTTTATGTATTTTCTTATACATATGGCACGATTTCAAATTTTCTTATCTAGACCATAAAATCATTCAATTTAATTATTTATTTAAGGATTTGAATTAGCGGTTATTATTCAAGAAAAGAATACATTTCTGATTTTGTTAACAGAAATTTTTTTTAGGATTTGAATTTTATGTCATTTGTGATAGTAATATATTTCATGTTGCCTTTTTCTGATAGTAGAATTTAAATATATACTTCCAAGATTGTTTGGTTAATTTGACTATTGAAAATTCGAAAGTTTATTTTGGCGTGTACGTAGTTTGCAGAACAATATGAAGAAGTGCAGTTCAACAACCACCTCCTCTAAAGATATGGACCGACTTGTTGATACCATCAATACATTGTCGTTAGATACCATTATCCCGGTTGTGGAGAAAACTGCAACGAATGGATGTAAGCAATTTTCGATGCGGTAATGGATGGTGTTTCCGATCCTTTGCCTATACTTTTAATTGTAACACATATATTGCACATTTAATTTGAATAGAACTATTAATGATGTTACAGCATAACTACATATAAGCTTTATCCTCTGGTTCTGTACGTTGCATTCATTTCCTAAGTTAACTACATATAAGCTTTATCCTCTGGTTCTGTACGTTGCATTCATTTCCTAAGTTTCTTTTGTTTTTTTTGTGAATTTCAATTTTGACAAATACTATCTGATGTGTGTGGTCAGTCAATATGTGGCTGACAGTAGGAAAAGAGACCCGAAGGCATGCAATGCCTTTGGGGAAAAAATTATCGAAAATGGGAGCAGCTAAAAGCACCAGATAATATTCCTCAATTTGTGGCGCTGCAATAACTGCGTAGGTGACGTTGCTACCCTGCAGTTATGTGCTTCAAGCCTTCAACAGAAGACAGAGCTTGTGGAGGTAGATGCACTTCTACCCTGTTTTAGAATTATATATATATGATAGCTTGCGCCATTTCAGTATTTCTTTTTTTTTTTTGACATCGTATTTCTGAATTGTATTCAGATCAAGAAAGCTATAAATGGAACAGAAAAAATTTAATTGGTTGGGAACATTATAAAGTTTTAAAATAACCTCAATTTTTTGTCTTAATAGTTTTTAATTTCTGACACTTTTCTATTATAATTTACTACTGAAGGAGAGGGTAGCAAGGTTCCTATTGAGGTCATAAACTTAGATGAGAGTGAAAAGGATACACTGTTGAAAGAAAAGAATCTGCTGAAGAAGGTGTCGGGACTCATACTCTGCAATTACCAGAGAAAAGATCTAGTCCTCTCTCGCCTAATACAGATCTCATCTCAAGAAAACGTTCCAAAGCTACAGGTGAGTCAGATTTCCCTTATCAAGACAAAGAGAAGGGAATTTCCAAAAGATCCGGTACTGGATCAAATCCAGTGGTTCAAAAAATGTACGAAAACCTGGAAGCTCGGTACACAAGTGAACCTTTTCCTCCTCCCTCTGTAGACTGCATAACCAACAAAACCCTGCAGATATTAGTGTACTAGGTCCCAAAAACGAGTACATGATCCGAGGCAAAGACCTAAAGCTGAGAAAGAATGGTGGGAAAAGACACCGCGACACAACTTAGCAGTTGATTTTATGTACCTTCTTAGAATACAGTTCTTAGAGAGGGTAAAGTAGCAGAGTTGATTGAGACTATAGATTATTTGAGGGTACCTTCATTTTTGAATGTGACAATCCCTTATAAACCTTTCTCTTTATTATCTCTTAAGTTTTTATTAATTTTTTCCGTATGTATCATGTAGGTATGTAATGTATCTCATTACTCTGCCATCCTTTCTCTGTTTCCTTTTCTTAACAAGCATTCTTCAGTCGGTGTATCTGTATAATAGATATCACATATACCTTGTCTCCTAATATAGTTCTCAAATTCTCTAAGTTCTTACTACAGAGAACATCCTTCTAATCACTTGTAATTTTTTTTAAAAAAACAAAAAACAATTCAACAAAAGAAATGGGAATTAGTGTGTTAAACTAATTCCCCTTTTGTTTCCTTTTCAACAAAGAAATAGATTCACCAAGTCTTGTCTTCTGCTAGCTTCTGAATTACAACATTAAATTGTGATATCCGTAAGAAGTTACAGATCGATAACTAAATGGTGAAAAGTTTTTGGCTGGCTGACATATATACATAGCCTGATCACCTCCACTTCACTTGCATTTCCTTTTTATCTGTTAAAATCTATGTCATGATAGAGATTTCCATGCCACAAATGTGAATCATAAGTTCCTGAAGGTACAAGTCGGGTAAGGAAGAGATGTACGCCATAAGAAAACATTAGAGTGGTGGATTTCATCTGCTACATCAAGAATGCGACTGCTCTTCACTGCATGGCCATGTAGAGTTCTATTACGCTCTTCGACTGAGTACCAGTAATGTTTGTAAATTCACTTTTGAAATATTCAACTGCCTTAGGAGTTTGAGGGTATAACTGATCAGCATGCTTTGCATCATCAGTCACTAAGTGGAGTAAGTGCACGGTTTAGACGTCTTTCCTTCGAATTAATATATGGCAATGCTATAACTTGTTAGATATGGGTCCCACCCATATACTTTCCAAACCCACTACTTCCACTTTACTCACCTTCCTACCACTTCCCTCTTATACATCTACCCCTATTTTTCTCATTAATTACCCTAACATGCCACTAGCTCATTCTATAAATACCCACCCATTCCTTCATTACCAAACACACCAAAACATCTTACTCTCTCTTCTCTCCTTCATAGCTGCTAGATAGTCCGTCTAGTAGGAAACTTACCTTGTAGTAGTTTCAGGCAGGTTAGAATATGGGGCCCTCGTGCTTCTCTCTTCTTTCGTTTCAGGTGAGTTAGTGTGAGAGTTTGGTCGGGCTGTAGCCATCTGGGTCTACAGCATTAGGAGTTCATCCAGCCATTGCATCCGCAACAAGAGGAGTTCTCCAGGTTATCCGGTCAAGTACCGAAGGGACAGTTATGTCCAAGTTATCTGGTCCAGTACCGAAGGAATAGTTAATCGTTATATTACTATTCAGGTGTACCTCAAGTGTTACTTCGTAAACTTGAGAGAGAATATTGTAACCATTATTATCATTATAGTGGAAACATTCGGAGTTAGTCTCGTGGTTTTTACCTCTTTGGCTTAAGGGGGTTTTCCACATATAAATCTTGGTGTTCATCTGTCAATATCTGTTATTATTATTGACTGTTATAATCTCCGTATTTAATTTATGCAAAGACAGGAAAAGGGAATTCCTAACAGTTGGTATCAGAGCTGGGGCCCACGTTGTTGGTGTCTAGGAAAGTGCTTTGTGCGCAATGGTTACTTGATAACGCACCGTACTAATACGGAAGGCTCCCCAAACACATCCACTTTCCTGGCCAACTTGTGTGGTTCTAAGTGAGATTCCCATAGTCTTTGGCAAATCAAAAATGGATGATTCTTCCAATGTAATGGTAAGCCTAACAGCTTCAAATTATCCGATGTGGAAAAGCAAATAAAGGATTTGCTTTATAGTAAGGACTTGTTTGATCCGGTGGAGCTAAAAGGAGTCAAACCTACAACAAAATCTGATGCTGACTGGAAGAAGATGAACATGAAAACTATCAGTCTCATTCGTCGATGGATTGATAATTCGGAGTATCATCATGTCTCTGAAGAAGAAGACGTTATACGCTTTGGACGACATTAGAGTCTACGTTCCAAGAGAAAAGTTCACAAAATGTAACTTTTCTAGTTCGTCAGCTGGTGAACATGAGGTACCAGGATGGGAACCACATGTCAGAGCATATGAGCGAATTTCAAGGGTTGTTAAATCAACTATCAAATATGAAGATGGAGTTTGAACAGAAATTCCAAGCAATATTTCTTCTAAACACTTTACCATCCAGCTGGGATACGCTAGTGGTGATAGTAACTAATGCCGTACCAATTGAGCAACTAACGTTGCGATCAATTAAGCAGAGTATCCTTAGTGAATCCATGAGAAGAAATGTACAAGGAGTCAACCACGATTCCCAGGCTCTTGTTATTGAGAACAGGGGTAGAAGAAACTACAGGGAGACAAACCGAGGACATAGTAAAAGTAGGAATTTTGGTAATTCTAGTGGAAAGTCTAAAGCCAATGTTGAATGCTACTATTGTAAGAAGAAGGGTCATTACAAGAAGGATTGTAGGGCCTTGCTCAAGCAACAAAATAACGGTGAACAAGGGAAACATGCCGAGAAGAACACAACAGCTGCTATGACAGAAGATATTGTGATCCTTTAGTTTGGGGAAGATGAAAGCTTACATGTTGATGATCAGAAGGTCGAATGGGTGATAGATACTGGAGCAACGTATCATGCAACACCCACTCAGGAATTCTTTACGACGTACAAGTTAGGGGACTTTGGTACTGTAAGAATGGGTAACTCGGACCAATCAAAGATTGCAAGCATTGGTGACATTTGTATTAAGACTAACACAGGTTGTTCAATGACTTTGAAAGATGTCAGGCATGTTCCGAATTTACGGCTCAACTTGATTTCTGGCATGGCGCTAGACAAGCAGGGGTACATAAATACCTTCGGTGGTGGAAGGTGGAAGGTGGAAGCTTACTACGGGTTCGTTGGTGGTTGCAAGAGGTTCCACTTGTGGCTCTTTGTACAAGACACAAGTGACGATGTGTTCAAATGAGTTGAATACAGTTGAAGATGAAGCTTCAGCAAGTGTGTGGCACAAGAGGCTTGGCCACATGAGCGAGAAAGGGTTGCAGATTCTAGCAAAGAAATCCTTCATTCCATTTGCTAAAGGAACTGCATTGCAGCCATGCGAATATTGTTTATTTGGGAAAAACATATAGTATCTTTTAGCAGTCCACTGAAGAAAATGTCGATGGTGCTAGAAAGAGTTTACTCTAACGTTTGTGGTCCGTTCTCGAAAAATGTGGGATGAGATACTCAAATCCAACGATCAAGTATTTGAGTACTTCCAGAAGTTTCATGCCATGGTTGAAAGATCAACAGGGAAACAACTGAAGTGCCTTCGTAGTGACAATGGGGGGGAGTACACTTCAAAAGAGTTTCAAAAGTACTTTACAAAGCATGGTATCTGGCATGAAAGAACAGTTCTAGGCACTCCACAACAGAATGGCTTTGTAGAAAGAATGAACCGCACCATTGATGAACGAGTCAGATGCATGTTGTAAGTGGCTAAATTGCCGAAGTCATTTTGGGAGAAGCTGTAAGAACAGCTTGCTACTTGATCAATCGATCTCCATCGGCACCTCTGAATTTTGAGATTTCAGAGAAGATCTGGTTAGGAAAGGATGTTTCCTATTCCTACTTGCGGGTGTTTGGATGCAAGGCTTTTGCACACATCCCAAAAGAGCATAGAACAAAGCTTGAAGATAAAAGAACTCCGTGTATTCTCGTTGGCTACCGGGATCCAGAGTTCGGGTATCGGTTGTGGAATCCTGAATCGAAGAAAATATTCAGGAGCAGAGATGTGGTTTTCCACGAGTCTCAAAATTATGAGAATTTTGGGAGCACTCAACAACCAATGCAAGTTATAAATCTAGATACATTAGAAGATGATGGAGAGGATATGGCAGCTGATGAGCCTAATGAGCAGGGGGAGCTACCGCCTCAGCCTGAAGCTGAAGAAACTCAGCCACGACATTCTACGAGAGAACGGAGACCATCAGGAAGATATCTTTCATCCGAGTATATCTTAATTGCTGATGAGGGGGGAGCCCGAGACCGTTTTGGAAGTAAAGACTCATAAAGAGAGTAGTTGCTTGTTGAAAGCAATGCAAGAGGAGATAGATTCTTTAAACAAAAGGAACAAATGGGTCTTCAAAGTAAAAAGGAATGATGAAAAGCTTGTAAAGTATAAATCACGCTTGGTGGTTAATGGCTTTGCACAGAAGGAAGGCATTGATTTTGATGAAATCTTTTCTCCTGTTGTAAAGATGACATCAATCTGAACAGTTTTCGGATTAGCGGCTAGCATGGATCTTGAGCTCGAGCAGTTAGATGTGAAAACTGCATTCCTTCTTGGAGATTTGAAGGAAGAGATCTGCATGCACCAGCCAGAAGGATTTGAAGTGAAATGGAAGGAGCACATGGTTTGTAAACTCAAGAAGAGTTTATACGGGCTTAAGCAAGCGCCAAGACAGTGGTACAAAAAGTTTGATTCATTCATGAGGAATCATAAGTTCAAGAGAAGTACATCCGATCACTGTGCTTATGTGCAAAGGTTTCCTAACGGTAACTTCATTATCCTACTGCTTCATGTTGATGATATGTTAGTGGTCGACCAAGATGCTAACATGATCCGCAAGCTGAAAGAAGATTTGTCCAAGTTCTTTGATATGAAAGACTTGGGTCCAGCAAAACAAATCCTAGGGATGAAGATTGTTCGTGATAGAACAACCAGGGAGTTATGGTTGTCACAAAGGGATACATTGAACGGGTACTGAAGAGGTTCAATATGAGTGATGCTAAACCAGTTAGCATACCATTGGCGGGGCATTTCAAGCTGGACAAGAAAATGTGTCCGTCAATAGATAAAGAAAAGAAGGAGATAGAGAAAGTTCCTTATTCATCAGTGGTAGGGAGTCTTATGTATGCATTGGTTTGTACAAGGCCAGATATTGCTCAAGCAGTTGGAGTTGTGAGTGGATATTTGTCAAATCCGGGAAAGAAGCATTGGGAAGCAGTTAAGTGGATTCTCAGATATTTAAAGGGTACTTCCGGGTTATGCTTGAAGTATGGAACTGGTGAACCAATCTTGTAAGGTTTTACAGATGCTGATATGGCAGAACATCCAGATGAGATGAAATCCATGTCAGGGATGCTTTTCACTTTTGCGGGGGGAGCTGTATCATGGCAGTCCAAGTTGCAAAAGTGTGTTGCTTTATCGACAACCGAGTCAGAGTATATTGCAGCTTGTGAAGCAGGCAAGGAGCTGGTTTGGTTAAAGCGATTTCTCCAAGAATTGGGTCTGAAATAGGACAAGTTTAAGCTGTATTGTGATAGCCAAAGTGCTATTGACTTGAGTAAGAATGCTACTTGTCACAGTCGTACCAAGCATATTAATGTACGCTACCATTGGCTAAGGGATGAAGTTGAAAATGGGGTAATACAAATAGAGAATATACACACGGATAAAAATCTAGCCGATATGATGATGAAGGTCATTTCACGGGAAAAGTTGGAGCTGTGCAAACGGGGTGCGGGTATGAAGTGTCATGAGTTCGGAAAGGGGGGAGATTGTTAGATATGGGTCCCACTTATATACTTTCCAAACCCACTAATTCCACTTTACTCACCTTCCTACCACTTTCCTCTTATACATCTACCCCTATTTTTCTCATTAATTACCCTAACATGCACTAGTTCATTCTATAAATACCCACCCATTCCTTCATTACCAAACACACCAAAACATCTTACTCTCTTCTCTCCTTCATAACTGCTAGATAGTCCGTCTAGTAGGAAACTTACCTTGTGGTAGTTTCAAGCAGGTCAGAATAGGGGGCCCTCGTGCTTCTCTCTTCTTTTGTTTCAGGTGAGTTAGTGTGAGAGTTTGGTCGGGCTGTAGCCATCTGGGTCTACAGCATTAGGAGTTCGTCCAGCCATTGCAGCCGTAACAAGAGGAGTTCTCCAGGTTATCCAGTCAAGTACCGAAGGGACAGTTCTGTCCAAGTTATCCGGTTCAGTACTGAAGGAATATTTAATCGTTATATTACTATTCAGGTGTACCTCAAGTGTTACTTCGTAAACTTGAGAGAGAATATTTTAACCATTATTATCATTATAGTGGATACATTCGGAGTTGGTCCCGTGGTTTTTACCTCTTTGGCTTAAGGGGGTTTTCCACGTATAAATCTTGGTGTTCATTTGTCAATATCTGTTATTATTATTGACTGTAAAAATCTCCGTATTTAATTTACGCAAAGACAGGAAACGGGAATTCCTAACATAACTTGCACCATGCAATTAATGTAACAGAAACTGGTAATCTCTTTCCCCTTGTATACATCAACAAGAGAAAGAACACAGCGGGCCTCTGATGTAACTCCACATTGGCCAGTGACAGTATCTGAATGAAAATAAAAAAAAAAGAGTAAAGTACATTTTGTGCACTCGCACTTTGGTGTAAGATCACTTAAGATACCAGCCTTCTAGAACTACCACTTATTATAATGGACTTTTAACTATTTTACAAGTACTAACATCAAGTCTGGTTAACATTGTTAAGAAATTCATGATTAAATTCGTCTTTTATCAATCATTTTCTTCTTCAAACTCAATTTCACCATTAACAATATTTGTGAGAACTTAAAACTCGAATATATCATCTGTTTCATAACTTTATAACGAAATAGACACATTCAAATTTCATTAAAATTGTTTCTTTCTTCTCCATAATGGGATATCAATTATAACCTTCAAATATTTACTTTTAAAAATTTTTATATTTAACAAACTTCAAATGATGTATAATTTTTTGAGTTATGTCCTTTTGAATTGTTCTCATCAAATTAAAAAATTAGAAGGGAAAATGAAGATGTGATTTTGTTGTAATTTGATTGACTTGATTTCGTTAAGAAAATGAATGAGATATTTAAATTTTAATTCCTCAAAAATTTTAACAATGGTGGAAATGGGTTTGAGGAAGAAGATGATGAGAAAAAATTGAAATGCCATTGAAAATATTAGCGGAGCTAATTAGTAAACTTGATGGTAGTACACCCATTGAAAAAAGTTAGAATTCCAGTGAAGTAAGTGATAGTTTTAGATATCTAAGTACTTAAAGTGGTCTGACACCGCGAGAACACAAATTAAACTTTACTCATAAAAAATTAATATCAACATCCGTACCTTTAGAATTTTACATTTTCATTAAATTAAATATGAATGTAAACTTCAGCCGCGTAAATTATTATATTTTCATCAAGTAAATTTAAAATTAGAGTTTTGTGAAGCACATTTTTGCATCTAACCAACTCCAAAATTAATACTCAATCTAAAAATAGCGAACCCGAGATTGATCTACTACACTAAAATCAAATAACAACATTATTGAACAACTCCTAAATTTATAATAAGACTAATAATACACCCTCTGGTCTACCTTTTAATTTATTAAACGGTTGAACAAGTTCTATCAATTATGTATATTTTGTTGGGTATATTTAAACTACAGCAACAATGAGGCAGTGATATATATTAAACAAGAACAGGAAATTAACCAATTAACAAAACAAATCACGAAGGGATAAACAACATATAATCAGTAACTGTAATTAACGAGAGAAACAAGAAAGACTTATCACTCACAGCTGAGTCACCAAGCCCTTCAAGAAGACTAGGCTATTCTTGAAGAGATTATTGCCCCACTTACATTGTGATTGCGTTGCAGCAATATCGCTTCCAGGATAAAACAGCAACAGATCAAAGTGTTTCACAAATACACCAGTGATCATCAGCGACCAGCACCTCAGTTTGCCTGAGAATTAGGTATTATATCTATACGTATTGAGGGAGAGCAAGAATAAAGCAGCTAGGGTTTTCTGTCCTTAGAAGCATATCTATCAACGTTCTATTCTGTATGTATATAATCCAAAAATAAAACGTAACTGATACTCCTTAAAAGGAAAGTAAATATTCTGATTTAATTTCATTAACTGCATCAGGATTTATTTTTCAGTTACAGTAGCATCAGGATTTGGTCATCAGTAGTGTCAGGATTTGATGTCCATCAGGATCAGGATTCAATGCTCGTCAGGAACTGATATCCATCAGGATTTGCTCCAAGTACTGATCCAGTCCATCAGGAATTAATTTAAATACTGATCTAATCCTTTCCAGTACTGCTGTAACAAATAAATCTGAAACCTGTTAAAATAAATCAATATTCCAGGTAATAAAATTCCTCACCCAGGTCGCCTCGCGTACGCGAGACGCCGAGACATTCGCCCAAATCACCCTTCGACCCGACCCGGCCCATGTCGTGTCGTGTCGTGTATGCGTGTGCGCGAGGCCCACACTACAACCATGCACACCCACATGCCTTAGTAGTTGTGCACTACATTTGCACATGGAGCTATATAAAGCCACAAACCTGTCATTACCAATTCAATGTGGGACTCAAGTTATTTCAACTAAATAACCCACATAACCCATTTCAAGCAAGCAACTTCAACTCAATTTAATTACGGATTCCACTAAGAAAATGCCTTAGATCCACACATAAAAGTTTAAGTCCTCATTACAAGGAACAACCTCCACTTTTTAATTTCCGGAAATTACATCAAGAACATATTATAAATATGCCTCAAACTTTCCATTTTCTAATAGTCCCCCACGAATCCATACAGAAATGCATATCTATCCTCATCATGACTTGTTTTTTAGAGTAGGTACCCTTCCGGGTTTGAATCCTCCTAAGTCTTCTACTTCGATGGCTACCGGATTCAGATGGAATGTTTCACCTTGAATCTATATCCATTTGGTGTAACCACACACCATAGATGACGACAAGCCAAAGGCTATGGTGCTAATCTACGGCTTCGAGATGTTAATGGTCATGTCTCGATCTTATTCGCTGAATGCTTCAAGGAATAACCCTTTCCTCTAATTGCGACCACACAATTACATTCGCTTAGCTGGGCATCTCCAGAGATGTACTGCTAGCATCTCATCATATGACTTGACCCCATTCAGAGTTCAAATAACTCTTGCTATTCTGGTAGTGACAGTACCTTATAGGTTTACAGGGGATAGACTCCAGATACATGAGTATTAATCTATGTAGTTAAAGGTACAACCAATTCACCCTTACAACTTGTTATTACCATATTGAATACACTTTCGAGGGATCTTCTCTCATGTGCATTGGGTTCCCGCTATAGATGAATCATTACGGGCTATCAGTCCCATCCCCAACCTAGACTTAAGGACAACAGCATGCTCAAGTCCCTTAGTCAGAGGATCAGCTAGGATATCTTGAGTTCCAATAAACTCAATAGCAATAATCCTTTCAGACATTAGACCCCTTATAGACTTCAGTTTAACTTGGATATGTCTCTTTGTTTTCGCATTATAATTCTTGCTGTTAATCTTATCGATAGTTGTACGGCTATCACAATGAACAACAAAAGCAGGAAGTGGTCGGCTTACTACAGGTAATACTGACATAAGTCCATGTAACCATTCAGCCTCTGACCCCGTGGCATCTAATGCACACAACTCAGCCTCAAAAGTAGACCGAGTTATAATAGTCTGTCTAGAAGACTTCCAAGACACTGCTCCACCCACAAGGGTAAACAAGTATCCAGTCACTCCATTGGATCCAGACTTCTTAGCTATCCAACTTGCATCACTATGTCCCTCTAGTACTCCAGGAAACCTCCTGTAATGCAAGCCAAGATAGATTGTGCCTTTTAGATATCTAAGTACTCTATCAAGAGCATCCCAATGAGTCTTGTTCGGACAGCTTGTATATCTTGCTAACTTAGACAATTATTATGAAATATCCGGCCTAGTATCATTAGCAAGATAATGCAAACTCCCAATAATCTGAGAGTACCTTAACTGAGACACAGGAATTCCTGAACTATTCTTGACAAGGGCAACTTTAGGATCATACGGAGTACTCGCGATTCTACAATTTGAATAACCATACTTCTCAGGTATAGATTTCTCTATATAATGAGATTGTGACAAGGTTATTCCATCAATTGACTGAGTCAACTTGATACCAAGAACCACACTAGCCTCTCCCATATCCTTCATATCAAAGTGCCTTTTCAAGAACACTTTTGTCTCGTTAATAATCCCACTATTTGTTCCAAACAATAAAATGTCATCCACATATAGGCACAAAATAATACATTCACTTCCTTTAACCATGTAATAGACACACTTGTCACTTTCATTAACTACAAATTTTGATTCTAAAAGAGTTTCATCAAACTTTTTATACCAGTCTCTAGGAACTTGTTTTAAGCCATATATAGACTTGATTAACTTACATACTTTCCTTTCATTACCAGAGGCAACAAATCCCACAGGCTGATCCATATAAATCTCCTCTTCAAGTTCACCATGAAGAAAAGCTGTCTTTAAATCCATTTGATGGATGATTAGACCATGTATAGAAGCCAATGCTACAAGCATTCAGATTGTTATCATTCTAGCAACTAGAGAGTATGTATCAAAGTAATCAATGCCTTCCTTTTGCTTAAAGCCCTTAGCTACTAGCCTAGCCTTATACTTATCTATTGAGCCATCCGGGTTCATCTTTCTTTTGAAGACCCATTTACATCCTATAGTAGAACACTCGGGAGGTAGATCAACCAACTCCCATGTTCCATTAGAAACAATAGAGTCAATTTCACTCTTTACAGCACCCTTCCAGTACATAGATTCTGAAGAATCCATGGCCTGCCGAAAAGTTAAAGGTTCATCCTTGA
This sequence comes from Saposhnikovia divaricata, assembly GCA_036435485.1. Classification (NCBI taxonomy): domain Eukaryota; kingdom Viridiplantae; phylum Streptophyta; class Magnoliopsida; order Apiales; family Apiaceae; genus Saposhnikovia; species Saposhnikovia divaricata. Next base: position 137,073,334 of record CM071595.1, read on the forward strand.
TATTGTAAGTGATAAAATCACTTTCAAAATCCTTGACTACCTTTGCACGCTTACTCCTTCTAGGTTCCTCTACTTCATCAGGAGTAGAGCTACTACTAAGATTTGCCCCCACATTTGTCATCCTTTCCACATGATCAGGAATGGAACTCGATGTGTGAGTGAGATCATCATCAGAAATACTCTGAGGTATACCGGTCTTCATAAGGAACACATCCTCAAAGAATGTTGCATCACGAAATTCAACTATAGTGTTAGCCACTATTCCGTCTATGTCAGATTTTAACACTAAAAATCTCATAACCGTAGTGGTTTCAATATAGCCGAGAAAGATGCAATCAACAGTTTTCGGCCCTAGTTTCTTTCTCTTGTGTTCAGGGACAAGTACCTTTGGAAGGCACCCCCATACACAAAGATACTTTAGACTAGTCCTTTTCTCTATCCATAATTCATAAGGTGTCTTGTCCATATGTTTCAGAGGAACTCTATTCAGAATATGGAAAGCCGTATTCAGACCCTCCCCCCATATGTACTTAGGCAACCCTGAATTAATCAACATACTATTGATCATATCTTTAAATGTTCTGTTCTTTCGTTCTGCCACTCCATTAGACTCAGGTGTGTATGGTGGAGTTACCTCATGAACTATACCATTGCTTTTGCAAAAATCATTAAACGAGGTACTCGTATACTCACCACCTCTATCAGATCTCAAACGTTTAAGTACTTTACCAGTTTGTGTTTCAGCTTCAGTTTTGAACATAATGAATTTTTCTAGTGCTTCATCTTTATGTTTAAGCAAATAAACATAACAATATCTACTACAATCATCTATAAAGGTAATGAAATATCCATTATGTTCCTTGGTCAAAACACCACCAAATTCACATATGTTCGTGTGCACTAAATCTAACACATTCAAATCCCTAACCACATTATGAAAGGGTTTCTTAGTTTGTTTAGCTATCACATATACTGGACATTTAGATTTATTATCAATGGCATATTTTGCAATCAACTCTAAATTCATCATATTCTTTATAGCACCAAAATTCAAGTGACCAAGACGTGTGTGCCACAAATCAGATGATTCAACACAATTAACAGAAGGAGCGACATTATCATTAATAAAACTGCCCAAAACAGGCTCAACATTTATTAAAAACAATCCATTCGACAAGTAACCTTTGCCAAAAAATACACCAGTATGTGTAATAACTACTTTATTACATTTCAGAGAAAGTTCAAAACCGTTCTTTACTAAACAACTTCCACTTATTATATTTCTACGAATATCAGGAACATGATGCACTCTAGTGAGGGATAGAACACGCCCAAAAGCAAACTTTAGGTCCACGTTTCCTATTCCAAGAACTTGAGCTGCACTCGTATTCCCCATTGTCACCGTCATTCCATGAGTCTGTTGAGAAGATACAAACAGATTAATATCAGTACAAATATTTACATTAGCTCCAGTATCAATCAACCATTCATGAGACGAATAAGTGGAAAGAAGTACAGGGTTGTAGGTTACATACCCTTTGTCAGTTTCAGAAGCAATAGCCTCACTAACAACCATGTTAACCATAGGCCCACTAGTGGTTCCAAGCACAGTTTTAGCTTGTGCTCCCACAACAGATTCCTTAGCTTTCTTTACAGGACAGTCCTTGCTCCAATGACCAACCTATCCACAAGACCAACAAGGTTTGTTTGCCTTTGGTTTCTTAGCCTTGTTCTTGTTTTTATTAGACTTAGTGTTTTCCTTCTTAGTGACATTCTTTCTTTTTTGTCCTATAGTCAATAAATTCACCTTCGAACTCCCAGCATGTTCAACATGCATCACATGTCCCTGTTTGGACTTGTGTTGTTCCTGCACAGAGATGTCCAACATCAGGTTTGTCCAAGTGATATCTCTTTTCTGTCTTTTCAGGGAAAGAGCAAAATCTTCCCAAGACTTAAGGAGCTTTTCAATCACAGACATAACCTGAAACTTTTCAGGAAGGTCCATACCGGACTCCTTCAAAGCATGCACCAACGTCTCAAACTCATGCACCTGCTCAGTCATGGATTTAGTATCCACCAGTTTAAAGTTAAGGAACCTAGCCACAAAATACTTTTCCAACCCTTGCGAGTCAGTATTATGTGTCTAGTCAAGCTTCTCTCATAAGAGCTTAGCAGTGTAGGAGTCCGATGAATAAACATCGAATAGAGTGTTCGCTAAAGCTGCCAGAATTGCAGCCCTAGCCACCCCATCCTTCTCCTCCCACATGGCATAAGCCTTAACAGTTTCAGCATTTTCCTTAACCACAACTAGTTTCTCATACCGTACCACCGGCCATAGACCCTTAACCATAAGCCACAATTTCATCTTTTTCTGCCAACGAGAAAAACCAACACCCCCACCGAATTTATCAAGCATACCTGACATATCGATAGGCTGTATGAAAAGGTACGGGGTCCAATCAATGGTAGGTACAGTAACAGTAGACCCAGAGCCAGTCTGAACAACAGGAGATTCAATTTCATTAACCATCTTGTAAAATAACAATATATAACACAGATAATCTCTTCAAGATTGTTGGGTATATTTAAACTATAGCAACAATGTGGCAGTGATATATATTAAACAAGAACGAGCAATTAACAAATTAACAAAACAAATCACGAAGGGATAAACAACGTATAATTAGTAACTGTAATTGACGAGAGAAACATGAAAGACTTATCTCTCACAGCTGAGTCACCAAGCCCTTCAAGAAGACTTGGCTGTTCTTGAGAAGATTATTGCCCCACTTACGTTATGATTGGGTTGCAGTAATATCGCTTCCAGGATAAAACAGCAACATATCAAAGTGTTTCAAATACACCAGTGATCAACAGCGACCAACACCTCAGTTCGCCTGAGAATTATGTATTATACCCGTACGTATTGAGAGCAAGAAGAAAGCAGCTAGGGTTTTCTGTCCTTAGAAGCATATCTATCAACGTTCTATTCTGTATGTATATAATCCAAAAATAAAACGTAACTGGTACTCCATAAAAGGAAAGTAAATATTCTAATTTAATTTCATTAACTGCATCAGGATTTATTTTTCAGTTAAAGTAGGATCAGGATTTGGTCATCAGTAGTGTCAGGATTTGATATCCATCAAGATCAAGATTCAGTGCTCGTCAGGAACTGATATCCATCAGGATTTGCTCCAAGTACTGATCCAGTCCATCAGAAATTAATCCAAATACTGATCCAATCCTTTCCAGTACTGCTGTAACAAATAAATGTGAAACTTGTTAAAATAAATCAATATTCCATGTAATAAAATTTCTCGCCCAGGTCGCCTCGCGTATGCGAGACGCCGAGACATTCGCCCAAATCCCCCTTTGACCCGACCCGACCCGTGTCGTGTCGTGTCGTGGCATAGCGTGGCGAGGCGGGCGGCGGCGCGTGTTTGTGTACGCGAGGCCCACACTACAACGATGCACACCCACATACCTTAGTATTTGTGCACTACACTTGCACATGGAGCTATATAAAGCCACCAACCTTTCATTACCAATTCAATGTGGGACTCATGTTATTTCAACTAAATAACCCACATAACCCATTTCAAGCAGGCAACTTCAACTCAATTTATTTATGGATTCGACTAAGAAAATGTCTTAGATCCAAACATGAAAGTTTAAGTACTCATTACAAGGAACAACCTCCACTTGTTAGTTTCTGGAAATTACATCAAGAACATATTATAAATATGCCTCAAACTTTCCATTTCTAACATATTTCATATAATTTTATACAATATTGCTTAAATTTTTTATATTTCGTGCATGATATATACAATGTATATGTCTATTTCATATCTATAATTGACTATATGTATGTAACATCCCACATCGATTATAATAAGAGTAATAAGAGTATTCCGGTCCTTTATATAAACAAGTCAATAACTAATGTATATCAACTTGTTAGCATTTTTGGATGTGGTGGGTTGTTGGGTTGGTTATGCATTCGATTATGGGTTTGGATGTTATAAATGGTATCAGAATTTTGCCTAAGCACTACCCACGTTAATGATACTAACAAGTAGAAAAATATATTTGTACTCATAAATGGTAGCCCACATTAATGATAAAATATACTCCCTCCGTCCTTTTGATTTGTTATCATTTCAAAATAGGGTGTTTGACGCGCATTTTAAGATGAATTTTAGGATAGTTCCATAACTTATTTTTGAAATTTTTTTTTTTTATAAAAATAGAAAAATCCTATTTTTATACAAAAAAAGAAAATTTTAAAAATAATTTATGAAATTATCCTTAAAATCCATCTTAAATGCGTGCCAGAAAGTGACAAATAAAGTGATAACATATCAAAAGGACCGAGGGAGTAATAAATGAATTTTGTACCCGGTTTAATTTGCTAAAATTTGGTCTGAAATATTTGTTAGATTGTCAGACGGGATAGGATTCGTCCCACTAAAATATTATACTCAAAAAAATTATAAAAAAAATTCTATATATCATATATTTGAAATATTTGTTAGATTATCCATAGGCCAAGCAAATATTTGAAATATTTGTTCCATTCCATATTTATCCCACTGTGTTTTGAAAGAAAGGTCAAGCATGAAATGGAAGATAAGCTCGGTGGGTCAATCGGAAGTCTGTAATCACTATCTAATTTTTTAATGTAGTTCCCGAAGTTATGTCATGTTATTGGAATGGCTTTTGGATAGCCTTTATGTATTGGAATCTTTGACAATATTTTGAATGAGAATCTTTATTTTTCAATTTTACATGTTGCCTTTCTTTATTTAAAATGTTGGTATAGAGCCTGTAAAAATATCGTCATTGGCTCTAAAGTATTAATCATTATGTGTTAGCAAAAGATTAGCAAAGTGTTGGCATAGAACTATAGCAATACTTTTAATAGTGTTACTACAAAGAATATGGTGTAGCCATAGATCTATAGTAACATCTAATAAGGTGTAGCCATAGATCAGAAAGGTGTTGGCACAGGGGTCTAAGCCTACACTTTTCTCCCATGTTACCAAAAATCGAAAAAGTGTTAGCATAGACCCCTATGGTAGCAGCCAATTTTGTAACACTCCCAAATTTGATCAAAGTGTAGCCATAGTTGGTTTTAGGCTCTTTTAGTAACACTTTTGCCCTATAATCACACTTTTTTGGGTGTAGCCGTAGGCCTTATATGGGGTAGTGAATGTAGTACTCGATAGTAGTTATGTCACGTTCTTAACTTATGCGTTGTAGTTTGTTTCCTTGTATTAGTCAAGGAAGCTTTTGGTGGTGTTAAATGTGATCCAAGTTGTTGATCATGTTATTGGTGATGGGAGTTTTTGATGTTGATTTTTTTATGTTTGATTGTGAAATTGTGACTGCTACATAAGTTGTTATGTTCGTTGCATCTTTCATACTCATTAAATATTTGTTTACAAAAAAAAACTATTTGATGAGTCGCAAATTTTTTCCGAAAAAGACCATGTCCCTCGACCGGTTATGGCTTAAAACAAGCTTTACATTTTCCTTGACCGGTTATGGCATGCAACCCCTTTTGGGGAAAAGAATTATCAGAAATGGGAGCAGCTAAAAGCACCACTAGTTGTTCCTCAGTTTAAGTGGCGGCGCTGCAAAAACTGTGTATGTGTTGCTACTGGTACTCCTGTTCTTCATGAAGTGCAGGAAACATCTCAAGAAAAGGAATCTCTAAAGAAGGTGTCTGTACTCGTACTCTGCAATTACCAGAGAAAAGACCTAGTCCCCTCTCGTGTAATACAGATCTCATCTCAAGAAAACGCTCTAAAGCTATACGTGAGTCGGCTTTCCCTTTCAAGATAAAGAAAAAAGGAACATCCAAAAGATCTGGCGCTGGAGCAAATCCAGTGGTTCAAAAAATATATGAAAACCTGGAAGCTTTGTACACAAGTGAACCTTTTCCTCCTCCCTCTGTGGTCTGCATAACCAACAAAAACCCTGCAGATTTTAGTGTACCAGGTCCCCGAAACGAGTACATTATTCGAGGCAAAGACCTAAAGCCGAGGAAAAATTAGTGGAAAAAGACGCGAGACACAAATTAGCGAGTTTTAGAGAGGGTAATGCAGCAGAGTTGATTGAGACTATAGATTGTGTAAGGGTACCTTTACTTTCTTATGTGACAATCCATTGTACACCTTTCTCCTTATTATCTCTTAAGTTTTATTTAATTTTTTGCCGTATGTATCATGTATGTGAGTATGTGTGTACTCTATCTCATTATTCTGCCATCTTTCCTCTGTTTTTTTCCCAAATTATAACTAGCATTCTTCAGTCTGTGTGTCTGTATGGAAGATATCACATCTTGTCTCCTAAAATATTTCTCAATTTCTTTAAGTTCTTATAAATAAAACATCGTTCAAGTTACTTGTGATTTACAATTAAACAAAAGAAATGGAAATTAGTGTGTTAAACTGATTCCCATTTTGTTTCTTTTTGAACAAAGAAAGGGATTTACTTGACAAAGGAGCTAGAACCACAAATTAAAGGACATAATACTAATGTCAAATCGGATCACCAAGTCTTCTCTTCTGCTTCTAAGTTACAACATTAAATTGTGATTTCCGTAAGAGAACTACAAAGGGCATAATACTGATAAAACTGATAAAATAAAATTACAAGAAGTTACAGAAAGCTAAATGGAGAGAAGTTTTTGGATGGCGTGCATGCATAGCCTGATCACCTCCACTTCTCTTGTAGTTCTTTTTCTCTGTTAAAATCCATGTCATGAAACAAAAAACAAAGTCAACAACGAAGCCAAAAAAATAATCTATTCAACGGGACCATTAAACAACGGCAATTTTTTAACCTCAACAAGTTAGTTGATTGTAAAAATTTTGATAGTTTTTAATAACTAATAATTTCTATTGCTATAGGACAATATCATCTTTTGTATATCAATTCATGCTGGTACTAATTAAATAAATAACATGTCAAATTCAATAATTGTAATAAGTATAATCGATTCAGCAAAGCTATTTTGTTTGTCTTTAAACTTTAAAGTGTCTGGAAATATTATGAAAAAAATACATATAATATTATTTATTATTTTCTTATTTAAACTGAAAGCAATGACTACACAAATATTAAAAAATAAATAATAGTAATGAAATTCATTATAGTATATGTAACTTGCATACATCATAACTAATATATGACGAGCAATAAAAAAATGATAGAACAAACATTTTCTTAGCAAATACGTTATGATACATGGACATGGACAAACATTTAAGTGAAATCCATTACTTTCCATTCAAATCTATATACATGGACATATGCATATCCATTTATATATATATATATATATATATATATATATATATATATATATATATATATATATATATATATATATAGTTGCACTCCATAACAAACACCTTATATAACAAACAATAAAGAACACTTCATATCTAATATAATTTAAGAGTTCCGTCATAACACCCAATACAAAAAGTAAAATTGAAAATTTACTGTTCATTGATGACGTCATGATGACGCATCAGTGAACAGTAATTTTCATTTTTTTTACAGACTTGATAGAGGGTAAAAAATAACAACTTTTTGTATTGGGTGCCCCTGGCGGGGCCAAAGGATCTAATAGAACATTTCAGTGTTTTTTAGTTTATTTCGATTAAAGATCTTTTGATATTTTGGTTGGTTAGGGAAGATATGCAAGTCGTTCATTTTTGTTGATTTTGATAAGTTTTTATTTTATTGTTGACAAACTGTTGGTGTTTTTTAGTACACTAACAGTTTGTCAAATTGTTTTAGAGATTTTTTTTTTTTGAAATTTTGGTTGATTATAAAGTTGAATTTCGATTCATCTTTCATACTTATTAAAGATTTTCTTACAAAAACCACAAGTCATTTAATAAGCCACAATTTTTTTCTAAAAAGGGCCATGCCCAGGTAAAGCTTTTCCTGTCCATGATCTGAAAGAAGCTTCACATTTTCCTAAATGATGGCAGGACCTGGGTTCCGAAAATATTCAGCCTATATTTTCTTTTATAAAGTTCGAGACTTTTGAAACCAGATAAAATCTTGGTTATCTGAATTTTTGTACACCTCTTCTTCTAATATTTCGATTTTTCTTAAACTATCGACGTTGGTATCATATTTTGTTTTACAACATCAGAGAATTGGATTAAGTAAAGTAGAGCGATTGAATTAACTCGATAAATTAAAAGGACATGAATATTCCATTAATCAAATAACCATTACAATGAGATACATAACAAATTTATTAATCCAATTCTTTAAAAGATATGCTTATAGAACATAAAGACATTTGATAAGCCTGAGATTTTTTCTAAAAGGGTTATGCAGGGAAAAAGCTGGACCGGCCCATATGCCTGAAACAAGCCTTACATTTTCCAAAATGATTTGGCACGGCCTGGGTGTTGGAAAAATCTAGCCCATATTTGTTTTCAAATATTTTAGGGCTTTTCCTGGAAAAATCCGGCTCATTAGACTTTTTGTACACCTTTGCTTCTAATTTATCGTTTTTTTCTAAATTATCAACGTTGTTATCATATTTCTTGTTGCAATATCATCAATTAACTATTATAATTAGAGATGCCAAACAAATTTACTGGATTGAGTTTTATGCGAACTTCAAAAATTAAATCACTTTTCTTTTTCTAGAGGTCACATATTGTGAAAATGGGCCGAGTTAGGCTGAAATTATTAAAAAATTCTTGGGCTTTGAAAGAGCAACCATTGTCTTAATAAAGAATTTACAATCATAATTACATTAAAATAATTACATATATTGTATTTTAATCACATTATAAATCAACGATGTACAAACACAAATCTAATTTATATAAAAACTCGACATAAGTAAAATCAATGTCCAAATTGGAGTATGATAAAATCCAATTTCTAAGAGATCAAAGCTAAAATTTTGTACCATAAAATCCAACACGTTAGACCTTTATAAAATCCATAATATTATGTATATTTTGTTATGATATTTTAAATTCAATTTATTTAGGACTTTTAAACTTTATTTAAGTACAAATTAATAAGGGCCAGATTTTGAAGATCCTCAAAGGAACTCGAAAATTTTGTCACCTGGATATATTATACGGTTATTAAATTACTACAACATTTATAGCTTTCTCCCGATTTCAATTTTCGTAAAAGCTAATTTTACACTGACTATATATATATATATATATATATATATATATATATATATATATATCAATATATATATATATTGATATATATATATATATATATATTGATATATTTATCAAAGTTCATCAATTTAATTAAGAATCCATGTCACTAGGAAGTGAGCTCTATTCTGAATGAGTCACACTGTCATTTGCGAGGAAGGCCAAGCATGAAATGAAAACAAAGCTGGGTGGGTGGATTGGAAGTCTATAGTCCACTATCTAATTTGTTATGTCATGTTCTTAACTTATGCATTGTAGTTTGTCTCCTTCTGTTAGTCAGGGAAGCTTTTAGTGGTGGTGTTAATCGTTGTTGGAGTCTTTACTGTTGATTTTTATGTGTTTGCCTGAGCAATTGTGAGTTGTGTATGTTGTGAAATAAAAACTAGGGTGTATTTATTGCATATTAACTACTATAGCCTGATAGTTTCGAGCTTTGATGGTTGCCCTCATGTTTCATGACTTAGCTCTTATCCTCACAAGATGCTTACGTACCTCAATGAGTGCTGAGAATCAAACCGGAAATGTAATTTTGTGAATGAGGGGTTAGACCCTTTATATAGACGTTTGAGTCTAAGATCGAGTTCATTAAGGTTTGAGTGACTTGGTGAACAAGTCTTCAAGTAGAAGTGATATTCTAGATTCTTCTTGGTAAGGAGCTGATTCCTATTATGTCTTGCTATCTTAGGAGCTATTCCTTATAGGAGTACAAATTAAGGTCCTAATTTTGAAAATTCGCTCCCAAAACTTTCTTCCAAGCTCTTAGATATACAATAAAATTATTAAGTCACTACTACATCTATCTATCACCTCCCAATTTAAATTTTTTTAAAACCTAATTTTTTAGCCAATATGTATTGATAAATGTTCATCAATTCAAGTAAGAGTCCATGTCTCTATGAAGTGAGTTCCATTCCATATGTATCCCACTGTGTTTTGCAAGAAAGGTCAAGCATGAAATGGAAGCTAAGATGGATGGGTCAATCGGAAGTCTGTAATCACTATCTAATTTCTTAATGTAATTCCCGAAGTTATGTCATGATATTAACTTATGCATTGTATTTCTTAATGTAATTCCCGAAGTTCATTGCTTCCAATATTTTGATTTTCCTTAACTATTGACATTGTTATCATATTCTTCGTTACAATGTCAGTGAATTGGATTAGGTGCTTTTAAGCCAAGTGCAACAATCGACTTCACTCGATAAATTAAAAAGACTAGAAATGGTCCATTAATCAGTTAACTAATACAGTTAGAGATGCATAACAAATTCATTATCAGGATTTCAAAAAAAAAGGATAAAACAAACATTTTCTTAGAAATACAAACATGGTTTTAACTGATATCCATTTTCTTCCATTCAAATCAATATCCATCGAACACACATATATATATATATATTCATGTCTATATATATATATATATATATATATATATATATATATATATATATATATATATTTGGTTGGGTCAAAATTGTTGATTCAATTCTAATAGCTTCAAGATAAATTTTCATTGTTTTTAGTTTATTTCGATTAAAGATCTGTTGATATTTTGGTTGGTTAGTGATGATGCAATTTGTTGATTCTTGATGATTCTAGTAAGTTTTTAATTTAATATTGTTTTTGTCTAGTACAGCAACCGTTTGTTAAATTGTTGTAGAGATTTTTTTTAAAATTTTGGTTGATTATAAAGTTAAATTTTGGCTTATTTTGTTGGTTTAGGCCTTTGTACTCCTTCATCAATTTCCTTTTAGATTATGTTTTGTTCAAGTATTTTTTTTAAAAAATAATTTATGTGGATCTAGCTATTTCTTTTTCATCTTTACATTCCTATCTTGTACATTTGATAGTACATTTGATAGAATTATTTCAAGTGAATATATAGATAAAAAAAAATTAGTTTTATTGGGTACAATAACTCATAATATATTCCCAATCCATTACTTTTAAGCTAATGATTTCCTAGGAACTGATGGCCTTATAGGAAACTTGCCCACTTCCATCGGGATACACGATTCCATTGCTGAAATGATATAGTTAGTGAATGTGGCAGTCATGCCCATTTTCGATCTAATTTCGTGACTTGCAAGAGAAATTAATCATTATTTTCTATCATTTGAAGTCCTGCGGTTCCGAGACAACAGTGGCCGAGAAAATGATCCTACAACCAAACAAAACTCTTTTTAGTAAACAATCATCGATTTAACAATTTAAAGGCGCATACTTGTTGTGAAGTATGCCACAAATGGTGACATGACTTACCAGTTTGTGAATGCTTGCTCGATATTAGATCTGTATCAGGCAAGAAAGGACAAGATCTCTTTGATTTTCTGCTCCCTTGAGATCTAATGAACTCTTGTCATGTGAATGATTAGGAGAGACATTTTATTACAAACCATCCAAGTTAACAATGTATTAACAAAGAATATTAGAAATTTGACCATTACCTTAACCTTCAGAGTGGATATCTTTTTCACTGCTTGAAGAAGGTTTTTCCTCTATTCGTTGTACAGTAAGAATTCTGACACTTTTTCTAACAGAATTCTTCTCTTCCGCCCGCTCATCAAATCTTTTAGTAGACGAGTTTTTCTAAGTTTTCTTTCATCTTCGCTATCGATTACATCAGTGAACACAATCGAAGCTTTGTCACTCTCTCCTACAGTAGTATCAGTTCCAAACCCTTATGTGAATTGTTATTAGTTAGACGGGTGTTATATTTTTATTACAATTTAGAGAAACACCAAGAAAATGTTTTTAAACTTCAAATTCTTATCTAATTTTTAATGGAAATTTTGGAGGTACCAAATTAGGTACAAGTATAATAACAAAATGACATGTGTCTTATTCTGATTGGTTATAACTCAATAAAGTATAAATGAACCCATGTGCATTCACACTCATATCAACCAATAAAAATAATTCTTATTGCCACATCATCGATGCATGTTATTTTGTTACAATTTTTGGCATCCAATTTTGTACCCCTAGCATTACTCGTTTATAATGTCATATATGTTCCATTATATAATAAATTTTAATTTTAATGTACCTTTTCAGCAATGGGAAGAAAATTATGAAATTCAAATGTCAAAAGAAGAAAGCCAATCTGCTGATTGACATTGTCAAGACAAATAGTTATGGGAAGAATATAGTGTACGATGTTTAGATATATAGAAAACAATTTCACTAACCTGCAATTTTTCTCTCGAGCGCTCCTGCACTATAGGCTTTCTTTGGCGTTGAAGAGTCTTTTTCCGCATTCGATGTTTGTGTGGTTTCTAGTAATTGTGGATGATCAGATGCCATTTCTGCCACCACCGCCAGCAGTTCTAGTGATACAATACATGGGATCTCTCTTTCACCAAGAATGTCGAGCATGTTTATGGCCTCATTTTTTTCCAAAGAACATGTCCATAATTAACTTTCGTTACAGATTACCAACAATCAAAAGAATACTTCGCGCGGTAGATTTCTTAAATACAAAGTATATTTGGAGAAAAACAAGCAGAATACGATTATCATTTATGTAATACTGAACAAGACAATAGAAGTCTATCTACCTCGAGCAACACTGAGCTCAAGTGAAGAATCTTGAACTTTACTACTAGAATTGACAGGTTCACGAACACAAGATCTGCATCGCCACAAATTGAAATGAGGAATATCAAGTGATCCTTGTAGCTGCTGCCATGTGTTTTCAGAGATTCCGTTGAAGGGGATGCAAATCACTGGGTTTGTATTCCTCTTTTCAGCCACGTACCCACTGACCACATAGATTACAAGAAATTTCAAAAACAATAATTACATCAGACTAAGAACCTAACCTTTAGGAAATGCCTTACTATATTAGCAAACGTGAGATGTATATGAGCAAACAGAAATAGATATACCATATCGAGAAAGATTGACAGCTTAAATTGTCATTTATGAGCTTGTCTATAGTAGTTGAATCTATGGACGATGAATTTATGGTATCTGCTATTTCGTGTTAGAATTCAAACTCTTCTAGAATGGAGGCTAAAAATCAAAGCAACACATGTATATTAATGTTCAACAGTTGTAGGCTTGATTGGTGAAGTCATAGATTGTAGGCTTGAAATAAATATAAGTTATGTAAGCAATGATGTCAAGGTACTAGGATGAGGCTTATAAATAGGTTAATTCATTGCATTTGTAAAATATACCAAGAGAAATAAAAGAGAGAAACACAAGAGTTATTTTCTAGAGAGAAACACAAAAGTTGCTTTCCAACATTGGGTATCAGATCTTGGTTAAATTCTGAAAATTTTGCAAATTTTCCGGCAAGTTACTATTTCGGCAACACTATTCACGCCATAGAAGATGAAGTATTGTTCACGTCGGAGAAGACGAAGTACTGTTCATACATATAGTACTGTTCATACTGAACTGTTCATACGGCACTGTTCATACAGACGACCATGTTCACACCGTAGAAGACGAAGTACTGTTCACCGTAAAAATCATGGGAGATTTTACAAAATCTATTCAGAAACTCAACAACAATAATTATGGGTCATGGAGTACCCGTATAAAGTTTTATCTACTTGGACATGATTTATGGGATGTTGTAAATGGCAGTGATACAACACCACCAAGGGAGGCCAAAAGTATAGACATAAGTTCCGTCGATTCAACCTCAACACCGACACGACCAGAGGCTACACCTCAAAGACCAGTAGCTGACCCTTAGATCTTAAAGAAATGGAAGGTTGAGGTAGGCAAAGCCATGTACGCTTTAACTGTAGCTGTAGAGGATGAATTTCTACAGCGAATCAAAGATACCCAAACGCCGAAAGAGGCGTGGGACATATTAACAGGAGTTTTCGCGAAGAAGAATGACGAAAAATTACAAAGGCTCGAAAATGATCTTTTGTCCATCTCCTAGCAAAATATGACCGTGAGTCAATATTTCTAAAAGGTAAAATCTCTCTGTGATGAGATTTCCAAACTAGATCCAGAAAATGGTATTACACCAAACAGGATGAAAAGAATTATCATCCATGGACTAAAGCCGGAGTACAAGAGTATTATCACGATAACTCGGGGCTGGTCTACCGAGCCAACTTTAGCAGATCTGGAGAATTTGCTAATTAACGAAGAGGATCTAGACAAACCCATGTCTAGTCAACCAACCATTCGTGAAGAGACGGTTCTTTTCACAAACAGGAGAGACGGTCGAGGACGCGGACGTGGTCGTGGTAGAGGTCGTGGAAAAGGACGTGGTGCCGGGAGATTCAATAGTCAAGAAAGAGACTTTCGAGGAAATCAATATAGAGGTTTCCAATCAGGGGGAGCTCGAGGAGCTCAAAATAATCAGGGTGGTCGGTAGCAACAAAAAGATCATCAAAGTGATGAATGTTATAACTGTGGCAAGTAGGGAGATTACGCAACAAATTGCTGGTCCAAGAAAATTGATGGAAATGTCGCAACATCTTCTAAGAACGAAGACACTGGAGAAGAAGATTGGAACTTCGACACTTCTTTCTTTATAGAAGAGCAAGATATTATTGATGCACAAGGGAAAGGCCCAACAGAGGAACATGAATTTACTGTTGTATGTAAGCAGACAGTCGACTATAAGAATGATTGGATCGTTGATTCAGGCTATTCCAATCATATGACCGGAGATGAGTCAAAATTGTCGAGCATAACAAAGTACATAGGAGATCGTGTTATCGTAACAGCAGATAACACACATTTGCCAATATCCCATATTAGCAAGACGCAGCTGTCACAAAAGTACAGACATGATGAAATACAACTAGAAAATGTTTATCATGTCCCAAGGATGAAGAAGAACCTATTGTCAGTACCCTAACTAACAACTTCAGGTAACTATGTACTATTCAGCGTAGATGATGTGAAGGTGTATAAAGAATTAAAAGTCATAGGTACACCTTTCATAAAAGGACCAAAAATGAATGCTATCTATGTGATGTCAGCTGAAGAGGCCTATGTAGACAAGGCTAGAAAGAGTGACGCAGGCGACTTGTGGCATGCACGACTCAGACATGTCAACTACAACAAATTGAAGATTATGATGCAAAAGTCAATGTTGAAGGGACTCCCACAAATTGAGAGACTGTATGTGCTGGATGTCAATATGGTAAGGCACATCAATTGCCGTACAATGAGTTAAAGTTTAGAGCAAATGAGCCATTGGAGCTGATGCACTCAGATGTTCTTGGAAAAATCAAACAACCATTTGGTTATCAATATTTGTTAACCTTCATTGATGATTTTTCGAGGTATGTGTGGGTATACTTCTTAAAACATAAAGATGAGGTTTTTGAAAAATTCAGGGAATTCAAGGATACGGTAGAACACGAGCTTGGAAGAAAAATCAAGTGCCTTCGCACTGATAATGGAGGATAATACACTTCAAATGAGTTCAACAACTACCTCAAGAAGTTCAACATTCGGAGACAACTCACTTGTGCAAAACTCCACAACAGAATGGAGTAGCGGATAGGAAGAACCGCCATCTAGCAGAGACGTGTAGAAGTCTTCTACATGCCAAGAATGTTGATAAAAGATTTTGGGCAGATTGCATGAAGACGGTGGTCTATATCACTAACAGGATACCACAACCAAGGTTGGAATTTGTTTCACCATTTCAGAAGGTGCATAATGTAAAACCAACGGTCAATTATTTTCGAGTATTTGGTTGTGTATGTTATGTGTTTATTGCAGATGAAGACCGTAGTAAGTTTGATAAGAATGCTATCCGCTGCATTTTTGTGGGATACGATGAACAGAAGAAAGGTTGGAGATATTGTGATCTCAATACAAACAAGATATATGTCTAACGAAATGATGTATTCGATGAGGCATCTTCATGGTGGGCAAATAAAGTGGTGTTACAAATCAAGTTGTAGCTAGATTTCTCCCAAAATAATGATGATACAGAGGAACCACAATCCCTGACGGATCAATTGGAGGTACGATCCAAGTCAGGAAGCCCCTGGAGAACAGGTGTTCATGAAACACCAGATGAAGTACAGACCCCCACAGTTAACTCATACAAAATCAGAGAAAATTCGTATAACAACTTGCACTATTATTTTGACCGCCATATATATAACATGAATCAAACCGGATAAAGAAAATAAGTAAATAGTATGGCTTATCTAGCTAAACAATCAATTTTAAATTAAATCAACTAAATATAGCTAATATCAAGAAATTTTAGTCAAATATAAAGCATACAAAATGTGAATTAAAGTTATGAAGGAAACAATTAGACCTTTCTGCGTGCAAACAAAGAAGAGTGGAGATGGTTAGGGTGACAGAAGCCCTAGAAACAGTAGAAAGACACGGCCGGCAGGAGCAAGACTACAAGAGAAATATAATGTGTTCTCTATATCAATTGTTGAGCAAATTATATATTTACACCCAACACACACAAAACAAAGACTAGCCAGATAAAAATTTTCTACAACTTCTAGTGTTCATGGTGCTCCAAGTAATTCTACAATCACACAAGCTTACGGAAGACACAAGGGAAATAGCTAGAGAAAGATCACTTGGAAAACTAGTAAATAAATAGGAATAAAGTACGTTCACTAAGGCAACAATGATCCCCAAACTTCTAGTATATAGAGGTCTTGATTTTAATAGTTATTGGATCAAAATTATAGGTATAAGAAAACTTCAAGAAATCATTATGATAAATATTAAAAAATTTAACCACTAGCACAAATTTTTGAACATGAAAAACCCCAAGCAAGGGAACATTACAAAAAACTAGTATAACACATAATGCAATGTGTGAACATGCCTATAAAGAAAATAGGAATAGAGTACCTTCACTAGGGCAACAATGACCCCTAAACGTTTTGTATGCCTCAGTAATTGAGACGTCTTGCTTTTATTAGTTATTGAATTAAAATATGTATTCTTGGAGCACTTTCTTCATTGTTTACTAAATCTGAAAAGAAAAATGGAAAAAAATGAATAAAGTACATGTTATAATTAGGGGTGTGAAGTGAGATTATGTATATTAAATCAAACGAAAATCCGTAAAAAATTGATTAATTTTTTAAAAAAATAAAGAGTACAACATATTGACAATCCCAAAATACCTTACATTTAACCCATATACAAGCTATCACACTTTCTTACCATGTTGCCTGTAACTGTATATTGGCCTACTTCTCCACCTTGTAAATCTCTTGGCACTGCAATATAGGAGACACTCACAATATGAGACATTCACAATATGTATGTAGGTAGGTATGTAAAAATACTTCAAATATTGTTTTTCTTTTGACATGCATTATTGTTAATAAACTTTCAACAAACTAAATGAAGAACACTAAAATTATTGACTAACTGTAAATTTAATTATTCTGTTATGGGGTGAAATTCAATTAATTTACAAACAAGATAAAAAATACATACAATTTGTAGTAAATAATTTCATGAAGAGAAAAATTTACATGTATAAGATTTTCATTTGGCACTTCCAATAAAATTGGTTAATTGTTACACACTGCATAATCAATACGCACTTCCCACTTTAACATTTTCCTGTAAATACATTCACAAATATACAAATAGATCTTCTCAAAACAAATAAAATAGATCCAAAATATACTACCTTTAATTTGTTGAACAAGATCAGTGTGTATGTTTGAAAACTTCATTCCAAATTACTATTCACAACCTCCATGTGTTCTCTCAATATTGAGAAATATACAAATAGATCTTCTCAAAACAAATAATAAAATAGATCCAAAACATATTACCTTTAATTTGTTGAACAAGATCAGTGTGTATGTTTGAAAACTTCATTCCAAATTACTATTCATGGCCTCCATGTGTTCTCTCAATATTGAGAAAAACTTCACTTTAAAACCACTCTTTTGCGGCCTCCTTCTTGTGATATTGAGAAATTTCAGGTTTCCCACTTATATAGAGCGGCGGCCTTGATTAGGGTTAAGACTATAATAGCTTAGTAAAATGTCAATATTACCCCTAGTTGTATCCATTTAAAAGCCCAACCCAATTTATGTTTTTATGATTTGGATTTTTGGATCAAAATTATATGGGCCAATATTAAATGAAATAATTATATGGGCCAATATTAAATTTATATATGTAATATAGTTAAAAAAGGGTAAAATTTTAATAATAAGTATTGTATACTAAGGTTCATTACAACATTTTATCAGTTTTAAACTAATTGAAATATTATACTCCAAAACATAAGATTGACATAAAATGCATAATAACACATTTTATCATTATTAACATTTTGCTTCATAATTACTGTTTTTTGTAAATGTTTTATAAGATCAAAATCTATGTTATTCCCAAAAGTATTTTCCAACCATATAACAAAAACAAAGGGGGTGTTTGGGGAACTTATTTTTCAGAATAAGTCAACTTTTTTTTTTTTTTGCTAATCGAATAAGTCAACTTATTTTAAGTTAAAAATTAAGACTCCTAACTTTCCAACTTATTTTTCAACATATTTTTTCAACTTATTTAATATCAAACATATATTAAATACTTGTATAAAAAAAATTATCAAAATATAAAATTTTTACCCGAAAATAAGTCTATAAGTCCTTAATATAAGCTAAGCCAAACAGGCCAAAAGTTGTTGTTAGGTCAAGATTTTTTTTGATTGAGGTTGTAGTTGTATTTTACCAAAACCTATTAATATTTAACTTAGTTCTATTTAATATTTGTAAAAGCTTAAGATCTTATGCTTGAGAACAAATTAAGATATATAATACAAAAATAGATATAATTGTTTCAAATTCAAATTCATAAAAAATCATTTTTAAAAATAAATGTTAATATTTTTTGTTGTTTCTCTTGCTATTACTAGTATTGTTGTTATTATTAATAAGAATACTATTATTAATATGAATATTGTTATTATTATTATTATTATTATTATTATTATTATTATTATTATTATTATTATTATTATTATTATTATTATTATTATTATTATGATCATCATCATCATCATCATCATCATCATCATCATCATCATCATCATCATCATCATCATCATCATCATCATCATCATCATCATCATCATCATCATCATCATCATCATCATCATCATCATCATCATCATCATCATCATCATCATCATCATCATCATCATCATCATCATCATCATCATCATCATCATCATCATCATCATCATCATCATCATCATCATCATCATCATCATCATCATCATCATCATCATCATCATCATCATCATCATCATCATCATCATCATCATCATCATCATCATCATCATCATCATCATTATTATTATTATTATTATTATTATTATTATTATTATTATTATTATTATTATTATTATTACTACTACTACTACTACTATCATTAATAAGAATCTAACGGTTATTATTCGTTATATGATTGAAACGTTTAAACCAAAAATACAAATACAAACAATAATACTCATATTTTTTTATTATAAACAACGGATTCTTTTATATATATTATTAATGATTAAAACATATGATGTGATAGTTTTGGTATATATTAGTGATTGCAAGATTAGTTGTAAATTATTAAGTAACCTATTTTAATTAGAAAAAAATTTTAATGACAGGAATGCGTACAATTGATGTTTTTTGATGTTTGTAAAAAATAATATTTTCAATTAAAAGTAAACGTGAAAAAGATTATCAAACAATAAGATTAAATTGTATTATATTATTATTTAATATTAATACTGAAAACCAAACCAACAAATTTTGAATGTTTAGGTTTTAATATAATAGTATAAATATTGATCTTCATAGAACTTACTTCTATAATCAAATGTCAATAATACCAACATTGTTATATTTATTTATACCACTAAAAGTAAAGCATGATATAGGGGGTTATTTATACCACTAGTAAAGCATTATATAGTGGATTACAAATACTAAAAGCTGGTGCACTATAAAATGTCTTAGATCAACTTATCCAAAATGCAAGCCGGTGCATTATAAGATGTCTTAGAGCCCAACTTACGCAAAATGCTGCCAACCTCATCAAACGAGCAACCTATCCTGAAAAGTTGCATTTAAGAATAGATAAACATATTGATATGAGCATTCGGTCGGTCCGGACCGAAGCTAAAGAACCGAAAACAAAATTTTTATTTTCTTTAGAACCGAACCGAACCAAATATATCCTAGGGAAAGAACCAGACCTGAACAGAAATAATTCAGTCGATCCATAAAAACAGAGAATTTTGAATTTAACCCATGCAATCGAGGTTATTTGTTTGTGTCTTGTCCCTGCGTCCCTTGCCTAATAGTGTACCCATATGTATTATATAATGTTGTTGGAAGTATTCGAGCCATAGACCTTTGTATAATTGAATGTAATTAATAACTTTTGGTATTATATCTAAATTAATATGTTGTTGGCGGAAATCGAAATTTCAACCTGTCTATATAACCTCTTTTAGTACTAATTTCAAATTAAAATGTTGTTGGTGGGATTCGAACCTTAGACCTCTATGTATAACAACTTTTAGTATTGTATATAACGGTCATCATCCACTACTGGTAAAAATTCAATAGACATCAGTTCCGTGACGATGTAAAATATCAGTTGGGGCAAGCATGGATTTTTGTATATTCGAGGCCCAAGTTAGATAGGGTTTTCTTTTCTTCGTAAGAATTAACCGGCAAGACATGATCTTTAGGAAGTAAGGACCCAACAGAACTGAGAAATTCGGTAAAAGTACTATCGCTAATACTAAATCTCGCTTTCTAGTTATGCAGTTTTAACATTGAATCTAGTTTAGTGGAATCACTGCCCCCATATAGAGGTTGTTCAGCATCCTCCACGAACTTCTTGAACTCATATGTTTCTTTGTCTAAATCCTCATAGGCTGCTTCACAAACATTATTATGCATTTCCGATTCAACATCAGGAATATGCTCTTCCGAAAAAGAAGTGGAAGCAGCAGGAAAGGAAGCCGGTAATTTACTATCCCCTCTAGTCTCCCACACTATAACCTTTTTCATACAAATGTCCTCTAATTACTTTTACTGAAAATTTATTATAATTAACGAATCGTGCACTTGGACAAGGTATTTTCTTAGGATCTTTGAAATTTTGTTCGGCATACATCAAGAACTTCTCAACACTAACTTCATATTCTAATATGTCTCTATCCGCTGAAATCCATGACTTATACACATTTTACAACAGCTATAGCCTACCTACAATATCTGATATCAAATGGCAGATAATTTTATAATTGTGCACAAAGCAAAGTCACAAAGATTCACGAAGACAGAATTACAATAACAGAATTAGTGACTTACAAGAACAAAAACTGAGCCAAACAAGAATAAAAGTTGAGCCCAAACAAACACAGCCAAGCAAAAATAGAGCTCTACAAACAACAACAAGCAAACATTAAAATTACAAGAAAAAAAGACATGCATACATCTATAACATAAAATCGGAAGAATCACTTACTTTGAAGGCGACCCAAGCTTAGGAATCAAATCAAATTTAAAACCAAACTTTGAATTTTCAAACAAAAATGAGAAAATTCTTACTAATTTGAGTAGATTATTCGAGATCGAGAAGGGTTTTGAGCATATTTGAGCCTTCTCTGTAACCAATTAACAGAAATCGAAAGCTAAGGGTTCTACCTAATTAGGATTGGACTAGGGGTTTTGAAATCAAGGATTTGAATTTGGGGGCTTGTAAGCTAGGGTTTGAATTTGGGGGCTTATAAGCTAGGGTTTGAATTGGGGATTGTAAAGCTCGGTTCTTCACTGAGTTGGAATGAATTAGTTTGAGTTTGAGTGAATTAGTTTGAGGAGTACTGTGAGTTTGAGTGTTTGAAGGGGGGAAATGAAAAAAAGAAACGAGGGGGAAATTATGTTAAGGGGGAAATATTTCTAAGTAAAAAAAGGGAAAGTGGGCCGGGAAAAGATGCGCGTGTTTTTTTATTCTTTTAAAAAGTGGGGGAGACGTCGATTTTAACTACAACTGATGTCTAAAACCTACTTTAACATCGATTCTAGTAAAACTGATGTAAAACAATCCTTTAACGGTTGTAAAGAAAAGGGATAACCTAAATTCAAGAGATACAAAAATAAAGAGTTAACCAAAGTACAAAATATATCCCTTTTTGCTTATTATACTATAGTATGGATAGTCTATATTTAAAAACATATACAACAACCCTATTTATAATATGGGTTTGTAACACATAAATAGTAAATGTATCCTGACCTTCTCCTATATTAGTGGTGATAATACAATACTTGATGACCATTACAATTTAATGGTTTATTAATAAATATACATATGTAAACTTGTCATTTTTTATATTAAATATGGAAGATCTTCATTGTTTAACAACGATCCCAAAAACACTTAAATAAATCTGGATAGGCAACCCTATGTAACTTATAACATGTGTTATATTAATGAATTTTGTGTTATCCTAGTTACCCATGCATAATCAATATAGTTATCATAGTAATATCACTTTTCTCACTTTAACATTTGTCTATAAACACACTCACAATTCACAAATATACCGGAACATCTTGAAAATAAATAAAATAGATTCAAAATATATTACCTTTAACTTGTTGAAAAGATCGGCAGGGATGTTGGAAAACTTTATTTTAAACCTCTCTTCACCATTTTGAATAATACTGTAAACTTCATGTGATTGCTTGATTAAATAGATAGTCCCAGTGTTCTTAAGCCTATAACATGTGCTACTATATTTTTATTGTCTTACTAACCATCTCTAACACCCCCCCTCTGCTCCCAGCTTCGATTCCCCGAAGTTCCATTACGATCGCAATCAAGAAACATAAAAATAGCAATTCATATTGCCACACTTGTCATTTCACTCATCTTAATGTTTACTTCCAGGAATGATAGAAATCTCTAAGCCTTTAATCTCTCACTCACAATTATTTGTTTGTGATAGATAAGCAAGCAGGAACATTATACATTATAAATGTTGCTCTGGTTTCATTGCATAAAGAATAGCGTAAAGCAAAAGAGAAACCTTCTCTATTCGTGGTCTACTCGAATAAACACATATATCACTTAAATTACGATCCAGCACTGAGTATGCTCACACACACGAACACATACTTTAAGGAGCAGGGAAAGTATTTGATGCTATAGACCACACAAAAAAAGATATTGAGCAAATAAGACACGAAACAAACCCAAGTAAAACACATGCAGTTCACGTGTAAACCGAAACTTGATCAGTTGATCCCAACATTCCCGTGCTTGAATAAAATTCTTTCAAACCTCAAAAAAAGAAACTATAAATCAGACATATCCTCCTATGTAAATTAATAGGAAATGCATGTAGGCTGTACTTTGTGTTATTATTATTTTAATGATAATAATTATTTTATGGGCTACATATTAATATATCAATTATAATTAGCTATTTATTTTATTGGGTTAATTGAAGTGATCCAATAAGGAACCATTTAGATTTTAATATATTATCGTGTGGACTAATTGAGAGGAGACCCAATTCCAAGCCCAATTAAATTATAATGAGAGATTTAATTAGGCGGTTATGAATTTGTACCGTTATGGTCCCCAATATATCAAACACGTAAAATAAAGTGTATTTAATATACGTTTAATAGGTACAATTAATGACTAATTAAAATGTAATTAATTAATGCAAGAAAATTATTTTAATAAAAAAATAAAAAATGTGAAAATTAAGAAAAATATTTTGAAGATCAAAATCAAGAATCAATCGCTTGCATGGGTTCAATTTTTTTATTTTAATTCGATTCGATTTTCAATAATTCAACTTTTATCGATTTCAATTTTTTCTTTTGTAAATAAAAAAATCGTTGTTTTAGACGATTCATGATCAATTTTTTTGCTAAATTAATTTATTTATGTCATTTGATATCATATAACACATATTTTGACAATTACTTTATTAATTTATATATAGAAACTAGGTGGTAATACCGCGCTTCGCGCGGTTCAAAAAAATTATTAATAAAAACGTTTTTTTTTATTTGTTAATTTTATTATTAGGTAACATTTTATTGAGTCAATTAGGAATGAATATCGAATTATTTTGGATCGGAGAATGCTATATCCACTACCAATCTTCAATCTGTGAATTCAAAATCGTTTTTGTAGCATATCTTAACTCTCGATCTTTGAATGTAAATTATAAATATAATTATTCTGTCAAGTAGGTTGCTTACCTATTTTTTTCGTGGGAAGTATTATTAAGGGGATGTTTGGGGGAACTTTTTTTCAGAATAAGTCAAACTTATTTTAAGATAAAGTTAGAGATTCCTAACTTTTTTCTGAAAAAAGTTAATTTTTTTTTGTAACTTATAGAATCTCAAACATACATTAAATATTTGCATAAAAAAATTATCAAAATATGAAATTTTTACCCGAAAATAAGTTCATAAGGACTTATTTTAAGCGGACCCAAACAGGCCCTAAATTATAAGCATTCAGTTTGTTTGATTTAGAGGCTTAATTTACAACAGAACATCATGTTACATTGAATAGATTTATGCATTGCACCAGGCCTTCTCATGGCTCAGGAACAAGAGAGAAAATTCTCTAAATAACTCACTTTTATTATTCCAATTCAATGTGATTTTACAATGCTCTAATCATGCCTATTTATACTAATGCTAGAGGTCCTTACATGCAAATAATGAGGTCCTTAAATGCAAATAAATGATGGTAGGTGGAGTAGGTAGTTAGGTGAAGTAGGTAGGTGAAGTAGGTAGAATTTTACTTATAAAAATGGCACATGGGCTGCTGGAAAATATGCTTCTGGAATCATACTCCCCGGGTTGGAGAGAACTCGACCTCGAGTTTTAGTATTCTTCATTGTCCAAATAAGGTGAAAGATCAGAAACATTAAAAGTTGCAGAAACACCATATGTTCCAGGCAGTTCTACTTTGTAAGCATTGTCATTGATTTTCTGCACAACTTTGAATGGTCCATCAGCTCTAGAACAACTTGGCATTTGGTTGATTAGGAAATCTCTCTTTTCGTAGAGGAATCCAGACCAAATCTCCAACTTTAAAAATCTATTGCTTCCGATGTTTGTCTCGCTGAATTTTGTATCTGGAATTTTGTTTCCGTATCTGCTCTCGAACTTGTTCATGCAGTTTCTTGATTTCCTTCGCTCGACTATCTGCATCAGAACTGAATTGTTGTTTGTTGGTTGACGGAGTTAAATCAAGTGGGCTAAGTGGACGGGTGCCATATACAACTTCAAAAAGGCACTTTCCCGTGGACTGATTAGTTGAATTATTGTAAGCAAATTCAACTTGAGCTAGAATAAGATCCCACTGCTTCAGGTTTTTACCAACAAAACTTCGAAGTAGATTTCCCAACAGTCGGTTGACAGCTTCGGTTTGTCCATCAGTCTGAGGATGGCTCGCACTACTGAATTGCAGCTTAGTTCCCATCTTCTTCCATAAAGTTCTCCAAAAATGGCTTAAAAACTTCACATCTCGATCAGAAGTGATCGTTTTTGGAATTCCATGAAGACGAACTATTTCTTTGAAATACAAATCAGCAACTTGAACACCATCATTGATCTTTTGACAAGGAATGAAGTGGGCCTTCTTTGAAAATTTATCCACCACGACCATAATTGAATCTTTCTGACGTTGACTTCGTGGAAGTCCCAAAATGAAATCCATAGTAACATCTTCCCATGGTGATTCCGGTACGGGAAGTGGCATATATAAACCAGTGTTTTGACGTTTGGATTTAGCCAAATGACAGATTCTGCATCTTTGAATATGCCGATTTATATCTCTTTCCATTCTTGGCCAATAAAAATTTTCCTTTACCAGGGCCGTAGTTTTATCTCGGCCAAAGTGACCTGCTAATCCTTCATCATGGGCTTCCCAGATAATGGCTTCTCGTAGTGAACATCGAGGAATACACAAAGTCTTCTCTTTGAATAAAAATCCTTCATGCTTGTAGTAATCTTTAGAAGATTGCACTTCAGTAGTATTCCAAATTTTCTGGAAGTCAGGATCATCTGGGTACAACTCCTTGATCATTTCAAAACCAACTACTTTTGTTTGGAGTGTAGACAGTAGAGTATGGCGTCTACTGAGAGCATCTGCAACAACATTTTGAATTCCAGCCTTGTGCTTGATTAGAAATGGATAAGACTGTAAAAACTCACTCCAAGAGGCATGTCGACGGCTAATCTTCTGTTGAGAGTTCAAATATTTTAAATCTTCATGATCAGAATAAAGAATGAATTCTTTATTTAACAGGTAATGACTCCAATGGTGCAAGGCTCGAACAATTGCATAAAACTCCATGTCGTATGTTGAATACCGAAGTTTAGCATTGTTAAGCTTTTCACTGAAGAAGGCTATAGGATGACCTTCTTGACTTAGAATAGCACCAATTCCAGTGTGGGAAGCATCACAGCTAACTTCAAATACTTGATCAAAATTAGGAAGGGCTAATACTGGTGCTTCAGTTAAACATTTCTTCAGCTTGTCAAAACTTTTCTGTGCAGCCTCGGTCCATTGAAACTTGTCTCCTTTGATACAATCTGTGAGGGGAGCGGCAACTGTGCTGAAGTTTTTGATGAATCTTCTGTAAAAGGAGGCTAATCCATGAAAACTTCTGACCTCATGGATTGATTGCGGAACTGGCCAGCTATTGATTGCTTCTATCTTTTCCGGATCAACTCGTATGCCTTCGGATGTGATGATGTATCCAAGAAAAGTAACTTCATTTGTCAGGAAAGCACATTTCTTCAAATTGGCATAGAGTTTTTGTTCACGAAGAGTCTGTAACACTTGTCGGACATGTTCCAAGTGTTCCTCCTTGTCCTTACTAAAGATCAGAATGTCATCAAAATAGACGACGACAAATTTACCAATAAAGGGTCAAAGGACTTGATTCATAAGTCGCATGAATGTACTTGGCGCATTGGACAACCCAAAGGGCATAACTGTCCATTCATAAAGACCATCTCTTGTTTTAAAGGCAGTCTTCCATTCATCTCCTGGTCGAATTCTGATCTGATGGTATCCGCTTCGAAGATCAATCTTTGAAAAAATAGTGGAACCATGTATCTGATCTAGCAAATCATCAAGTCTAGGAATTGGAAATCTATACTTGATGGTAATTTTGTTGACAGCTCGACTATCAACACACATTCTCCAGCTTCCATCTTTCTTAGGGACTAGAATGGCAGGAACCGCACAAGGACTAACACTTTCCTGTATTAATCCTTTTTTTAATAATCCTTCAACCTGATTTTGAATTTCAGCATGCTCCTGAGGACTCATTCTGTATGCAGGTCGGTTTGGAATCGTTGCCCCTGGACTGAAATCAATAGCGTGTTGGATGTCTCGCATGGGGGGTAGTCCAGATGGAATGTCTTCTGGAACCACATCGTAAAACTCTTCAAGTAGTGGTTTAATTTCGACTGGAACATGAGTCTCCTTATTTGATTCGAATAATAGAAATAAGCTCATGGTTTGAACTTCATCTATAGCTTCCTCCAGTTGTTTCTTCGTGACTAGGGACACTAATGGTTTGGCCTCCTTCTTGTTTTTATCAAACTCACTCGGCGGAAGAGTAGCTAGCTTGATTTTTACTCCATCCTTGACAAAAGAGTAGGTGTTTGCATAACCGTCATAAAGTACTTGACGATCATACTGTCATGGCCTACCTAGGAGAAGATGACAGGCATCCATAGGCACAACATCACACCATACTTGATCCTGGTACTTCTGACCAATAGAGAATGTCACAAGGCAACGCTTGTCAACTTTGACTGTACTTCCTTTATTGATCCAATGCAAACTGTAGGGGTGTGGATGAATCTGGGTTGGTAGATCCAATTTTTCTACCATGTAACTTGAAACGACATTTTCACAACTCCCATTATCTATGATAACATCACAGATTTTTCCTGTAGAAGTGCAACGAGTGTGGAAAATATTGCGTCTCAACCAAGGTTCTTCCTTATTAGCCATTGTGTTTAGGCTTCGTCGGATTACTAAGGACTCACCCTGATCAGCAGCAGTAATTTCTTCATCGTATATTGGATCTGCGTAATATTCTCCTTCAGTGTCTTCTCGAGTATTTTCTTCCTCAGAAACTTCATAGGCTTCTCCTTTGATAATTGTGATGGTTCTCCGATTTGGACAGTTTGAAGCAATGTGACCAAAACCTTGGCATTTAAAGCATTTAATGGCCCTGTTTTTGTTTTCTGTATAAATGGTTTTAGAAGAGGGTTGGGTGGAAGAGCTGTCTTGGTTGGTAGGTGGCTTTTGATTGTAAGGTGGTTGGTTTGCTGGAGAGAAATTTCTATTGGTAGATCTTTTGGGTAGCTGCTTCTCTACTCGCGTAGCAAGACGAATAACATCTTCTAACGACCAATATTGTTGAAGTTCAACATGATCAGCAATATCAGTATTTAATCCTCTGAGGTATCTGGCAATGGTCTGCTCCTCTTTCTCTTGTATATTACACTGCATCATCAACTTCTCAAATTCTCTTGTGTATTCTTCGACTGATAAATTCTTTGACGAAGATTTTGCAGTTGGATAAACTTGTCTTGGTAGTAGTGAGGATGAAGAAACATTCGGGTTAATTCCTTTCGCATTTTTTCCCATGTTTTGATCTTGCTTTTTCGTTCTCGGTCTCGCCTTTTTTTAAGATTTTCCCACCAAATGGAAGCATGTTTCCTTAATTTCACAGCAATAATCTTCACCTTTCTTTCTTCGGGAATATCCTTATATTCAAACACCCTTTCGACTGTTTGAAGCCAATCGATGAAATCATCTGGTTGAAGTCTTCCTTCAAAGTTAGGAATGTCAACTTTAATGTCATCATGTCTGACTTGTGGCCTTTGAGGGTGGCGATTTCTATGTGTTGAAGAATCACTGGAATATTCTTCATCTTCTGGTAGACGTTCGTTTAACAAGATTTGTTGGGCTTGTAAAGCATCTTGAAGTTCCTGAATTTGTCTCCGCATGTCCGCCATTTCAACGTCTCGCAGAGGTTGTCTTCGTGGAGGCATGTTGAAAAATAAATTTTTCAGTGAATAGTGCCCGTGAACAGTGTCGTATGAACAGTACCGTATGAACAGTGTCGTATGAACAGTGTCGTATGAACAGTACCGTATGAACAGTACCGTATGAACAGTGTCGTATGAACAGTACCGTATGAACAGTGCCTTCTTCTCCGGTGATGAACAGTGTCGTCTTCTCCGGCGATGAACAGTAACTCCGCCTGAACAGTGTCGTCTTCTCCGGTGATGAACAGTGAACAGTGAACAGTACTCCGACCGAAATAGTGACCGGAATTTCTGTTTTTTTTTTCACTCGACTCCGGGATCTAAAAACTTGCTCTGATACCAAAATATGGCTCAGGAACAAGAGAGAAAATTCTCTAATAACTCACTTTTATTACTCAAATTCAATGTAATTTTACAATGCTCTAAACATGCCTATTTATACTAATGCTAGAGGTCCTTACATGCAAATAATGAGGTCCTTAAATGCAAATAAATGATGGTAGGTGGAGTAGGTGGAGTAGGTAGTGTTTTTACTTATAAAAATTGCACATGGGCTGCTGGAAAATATGCTTCTGGAATCATATTGTATTCCAAATTCAATTATGGTCGTGGTGGATAGATTCTCAAAGATGGCCCATTTTATTCCTTGTCAAAAGACCAATGATGCTATTCAAGTTGCTGATTTGTATTTCAAAGAAATAGTTCGTCTTCATGGAATTCCAAAAACGATCACTTCTGATCGAGATGTGAAGTTTTTAAGCCATTTTTGGAGAACTTTATGGAAGAAGATGGGAACTAAGCTGCAGTTCAGTAGTGCGAGCCATCCTCAGACTGATGGACAAACCGAAGCTGTCAACCGACTGTTGGGAAATCTACTTCGAAGTTTTGTTGGTAAAAACCTGAAGCAGTGGGATCTTATTCTAGCTCAAGTTGAATTTGCTTACAATAATTCAACTAATCAGTCCACGGGAAAGTGCCCTTTTGAAGTTGTATATGGCACCCATCCACTTAGCCCACTTGATTTAACTCCGTCAACCAACAAACAACAATTCAGTTCTGATGCAGATAGTCGAGCGAAGGAAATCAAGAAACTGCATGAACAAGTTCGAGAGCAGATACGGAAACAAAATTCCAGATACAAAATTCAGCGAGACAAACATCGGAAGCAACAGATTTTTAAGGTTGGAGATTTGGTCTGGATTCATCTACGAAAAGAGAGATTTCCGAATCAACCAAATGCCAAGTTGTCACCTAGAGCTGATGGACCATTCAAAGTTGTGCAGAAAATAAATGACAACGCTTACAAAGTAGAACTGCCTGGAACATATGGTGTTTCTGCAACTTTTAATGTTGCTGATCTTTCACTTTATTTGGACAATGAAGAATACTAAAACTCGAGGTCGAGTTCTTTCCAACCCGGGGAGTATGATTCCAGAAGCACCATCCAGAAGCATCCATGCCATAGCCACCCATGTGCAAATTAAAAGTCAAAAACACTACCTACTCCACCTACTCCACCTACCATCATTTATTTTCATTTAAGGACCTCATTATTTGCATGTAAGGACCTTTAGCATTAGTATAAATAGGCATGTTTAGAGCATTGTAAAATTACATTGAATTTGAGTAATAAAAGTGAGTTATTAGAGAATTTTCTCTCTTGTTCCTGAGCCATCTCATGATCAGGAAGCCTGAGGTTTTTTAAAATGAAATTTAAGCCCAATGTTCCATTCACTGCAAATGGAGTTTTAAATTTGATACGTTTTAAATTTGATAAACTACCAGACCAGCTTCATACAATCTAAATTCAAATACATCGAAGTAACCATAAATTATAACGTAATTCCAATCACAAATCAACATATATGCATAAGCTAACATTTTTAAGAAAGAGTGTAAGATTGCAAGAGGAAAACAATACAAAAGTTTTTTTTTCTTGCTAAATAAAACAATACAAAAGTTAATAAGCTATTCCTGCAATTGATTGGAAGGGGTTACGACTATTGATAACTCCAACTGCAGTCTCATTTCTTGTCAATAAACCCCGTAATTCTTTGATACTAATGCATACTGGTTGTAAAATTTTGGAAATTACATCAGTAGGTCTGCCTAGATTTTCAAGCATATATCAAAATGTTGAATATAAATCATAGCAAAATGTTTTAAAGCATGAGATAATAACTGCCTCACCGATCATTTGGGGGGGGGGGCGGGTTGGACATTAATCAGGTGGAAGTAATAAGAAATATTTTAAGATTCAAGATATGAACTATTATGAGAAATTTTAGGACAGAGATTAATAGCAATTCCCGAGAATCCTTTCCTGGGATTTTTAACCTTTTCGACTTTTCCCATATGTTAGTTAGAAAAAAGTATGTTGACAGAGAAGAACATATCTTGTATTTCATATAATTGGCCATTTTCTTAGGATCCTAGTTCTAATATATATATAACCGTGAATAATCATGTCACCTGAAAGAAATGAACATCAAGCCAATATAAAAAGTCTCGAATTGCTCACCAGTTGTACGTCCACTGCATACAGAGAAAGAACAGCATGAATAGCAACATACATTGCAGGAGTGTTGAATGTCTCAAACATTATTTGAGTCATTTTCTCACGATTAGGCTTAGGATTGAGAGGAGCCTCAGTAAGGAGTACCGAATGCTCTTCCGGAGCCACGCGGAGCTCATTATAAAAAGTGTGATGCCAAATCTTTTCCATATCGTCCCAATTGCTAACAATACCGTGCTCAATGGGGTATTTTAGAGTCAAAATACCTCTCTTCGACTGAGCCTCATCCCCAATATAGGCATCTTTTTGTTCCATACCAACCATAATACCAGTGTGTCGAGGGCTACCCACAATGCTAGGAAAAACAGCTCTTGGAGCATCATCTCCTGCAAATCCAGCCTGATAATATCAGAGTCAATACGTTAGCTAGTCTTTCCTCCTAATCACAAGACTTGAAAATAAATAAAGAGCATATATTGAATACTTAATACTTGTTTAAGACTTGCCTTAACCATTCCCGTTCCCGTTCCATTATCACATATGAGAGGTTGAATATCCTCGGCTTCTGCCATTTCCTAATCTGTGCTGCAGTCTGTAGACACATCATTCATAATGAATATAGGCATAGAGGAAAGAAAACATATAAGATTTATCATCAAGATACATTGTGATCCCATTGCTTCAACCACGACATGTATGGTTTGTCTAATTTCAAATTGATTGCATGCCTAGCTTGGACCCTTTTTATAGTTGGGCTCTTTACAACATGTTGGTTATATGTATTGTAATATTTAACCTTTTCTCATAAAAAATTATTACTTTTTACTTTGTTGGCAAACTATAAGACTCTAACAAAAAAAAATATGGTGTCATTTCATTAAAAGAAAAAAAAAGGATGAAGTGATTACTTTACCCCTAAAAAGAGCAAAAAGGGAATGCCTTTTCCCCTCATTAAAACAAAAAATGATCTGTTTAGATTGATTGTGAAACCACTGATTCACCAAAAAAAAACAAATGGCTGTATTTCGAAACATTAAATTGTAGTTCAGACGTAGAAGAGAGCATTGTATATCACATATGTAAGGACAACTACGTAATGTCAGATTGTAAAATCTATTAAAGATAGGGTCACAGTATGAAGTTACCACTATCGAACGAATCACTAATCAGTTAATTAAAGTTCTGTAGGAAACCAATATCTTCTGTAGCTTTTACAATAAGTGCATATTTTTTTGATCTTTAATCAACATTTAATCATAGTATTAAGTCAATAAAAATCATACAAACTGAAAAATACATATAGTTCGAAGCAATGAATAGCAATATAATATATACACTCTTCGCAAACAATGGATGATCCACTAAATGTTTCTAGTTGTTCGAATTTTTTGAATTTTCTTCCTGCATCCAATATTTCACCAGAAAAATGAACTTCATAATTTATATAGTAAAACAACAGCTTTCACCACTTACTCTATTTTTGAAGTACTTGCACTTAGTGATTTGACTCTGACAAAAACTAACATTATTTGACCAAAAATAACATTATGATCTAAGTGTGAAGATCTACCTGGGAAAATGGAATATCATTGATTTAAGGAGAGAAATAGCGATAGCCATCCTATGATTCCCAGCAAAGTTTAGCAAAGTTTAGAAGTGATTGACCCGAACTGTTGCCACTGCTTTCATTTCCATGTCCTTTTATTGTTAATGGATCTACACACGCTCAGACTTATTACAAAGAGAGAGAGATCCAACAAAGCACATAAAACCAAACAATCAAATTTCCCTGCTAAAATTGATCAATACCAAAATTGATTTTCAATTATAACTTACCATGATGATGCCAACATCAATGATACACAGTAGCATAATAACATCATACATAGAATTTCTGTACATAAATATGTATATAGCTTACCTTTATGTACAAAATTTCCCATGATACATATATATAAATATACATACGGGTGACTGCAAGCAGCTTCGCGAATTGCATTGGAGATGGGAAAATTTATATACGGGTGTGCAAACAAATGTGTTGGAAAAATGAAAGGCCTTCCGTTAGGAAACACGGATAGTTGACACGAGGAATACAGACAGTTGATTAAGCAAAATTATAAAAAGGCTGAAGAGATCAAAATTAGGAGAAGCCAAGAATAGAGAATTAGAGATCCTGAGGGCTGCCATGTGAACCGCCCGAGATTTTACTTTATATAGATACTAGATGAAATAACCGCGCTTCGCCCGGTTTAGAAAAATATACAAAATATTTGTATGATGAGATTGGTTACTCAATAAAATCTTTGCTTCATTTTTCGTAAATTCTGATCTGCTTCATGGGAAAGATTCCATTCTAGGTGCCAGCTGCATTTATCTTGTGAGCAATAGGCTATACAGTGTTTGCTAATAAAGGATATGGAGCAAGTCTTGTTTCCAGTAAGCTAAAATTGCTATAAGAGATTTGAGTGGCTATTCATAAACACACACACACCCTACGAATGTTATGTATAGTGCTTAATAATAACCTAAGCAGAGGAATCACAGAAGATATGTTAATGCCTTTTAAATTTTTACCTAGGATAGACCACAAAAAGTATAAAATTAGCAAGTAAAGCTAGAAAAGTAATTAAACAACAGGATATTCGACATTGAGGAAATTTTTATTTTTTTTAAATATCATGTAAAAAAATGGAAATACATGAAAGCATCCGCACAAATGTAGTAAATAGTCTCACAGTGATATATCAACATTGTATTTGGCAAATCCGTGGCTACTATATATCACCAATATTTGAAGTATCTTCCCAATGTTTTATAATTGGTGATATTGGCCGTTTGCACTACTGATAATACATGAGAAAATGATAATGCATGAGAAAAATATATTTACAATAGCTGTAGACATAAGAAACCAACTCTATAGTGTTTTGCGTAGTGTGATATCTTGAAGTTATAAAGTCCATCCATCTAAATCAAAGACAATGAACTTATCACTATACATGACAGCTTGAACTAGCATAGGTTCATGGTTTGACAAAATGGGCCAAATGCACAGATAATATGATAGAATATATGAGCTAGGATAAATAAAAGAAATTATCATATATTCTTGTAGGTATAATTGTAGTTGACAACGTACAAGGATTTTAAACAGTATTTTAAGTTGATGGAAAAATTGAGGCTGCCACTTTCATCTAAAAGTTGAAGGAGTGAGATGCTACCAACGTTATATACACAACACTGTAAAACCTAAATGACATCTAATTACACAACCTTCACCATACAATATTGCTTAGTTCCACATAGAATTGTCATTTTAGAAAAAACTGAATGCACCTTGCACCAAGTCCAAGAGCAACCCGTATAGGTGATGTAGTTTGTTTATGGCCTTCATGATTAGGCGATATTGTCTGCCCACGGTGCAAAGAAATTCTGGAACAATGAGCACTCCTACTCCACAGTAAGCACTTGGTTGATTTAGAAACTGTGTACTAAAACACTCAAACCAAATATTTTATTGCTTATCAAGACAAAAACAAACATACTGTCTTACATCTATATCTATACCTATATATAAAGTAAGATATCGGACTCCAACAAACATTATATATGCGCCTAATGGTATTGCTTTTGAGCTTTAAAAACATAAATAGCAACAAAATGAGTTCCCTACAGTTCAAAAATAATATAGAAACTACTCAGTCTACATATGACCATCTGTATACCTTTACCACCAAACCAGCATGAACACTTCTTCGTTTCATAAGCATTAACAAACATCATTAAGAAAAGGTGAAGTGCCAGAATGTCGAAATTCCAAAATCTCAGAAAATTGCAACCAAATATCAATCAATGTTAGACGTGAACATGATCAGATATTTAGATGTTAGAGAATGCACATATATATGTTAGTGCATATCATAAAATTGTATTGTTAAAGTATCCCATTTTGACTATGTTGTATGTATTGTAACCCAAAAAACAAAAGATACCACACTTATGTATATGTTTGGATATGATAAATAATGTTACAAACCAAATATTATACATTCAATAAGATGCTTTTTTTTTCTGTCTGTTACACTAATATTTCCTTTGTACCACGATCAATGTTGGCATATGTCAAAAACCATAAAACAAATCCAGATGCAGCTTACCCTCATAATCTGTTGAACCTTCTCAGTTGTTGCGAGTGGCGGACGTTTCTTTATATGTTCCCGCAGCCCAATAGCTGAATATCCGAAATTTAAAGAGACAGGTACAAACTCAGTCCACTGCACAGACCTATATGTTTAATGAACACAGAGTCAAACATCAAGTAAAATAAGATGTTATAAGTTGATTTCATAGAGTGACGGACAAGCTTGACGCTGGCTCACATAAGCAAAACTGACCCCCTTATCATGTAGAGATGTAATATCGAGCTTAATGGTCCGAGAAATAAATATATTTTTAACAAAATAATGATTTTCTCGAGTAATAATTTATCAAGCTTCTACTATAGATATTTTAGTACATTTTTAAAATAGGTTTCCAACCTCCTCTCTTTCCGTGCCAATTTTACCTGGCTACATACTACATTAGATACTTATCAAAAACATAACGTAATAAGATCGTCCATTGATTCAGACCTATAACAACCTTAACTTACCTTTTAATACTTCTGCTGGAGAGTATCCAATCAAGCCACCTAGATTTTCAAACCGCGATAGTGTTGGCTTATATACTCATGTCACAGACAGTCCAGATAAAATTTATTTCATTTATGTATTCATATTGCTGTAAATATGCAGCTGTACGATCTACACAGTGTTCCAAATTACATGAACCATTTTTATTTTTAAAGGTCAGGTTTATATCAAACAAAATGAATTTTCATGTATTAATTCAGTATATTTATCATGCAAAAGTATTAATCATCTAGTTAACAAATTCTAATGATGAGAAGTCTCAAAAAATATTTATCTACTATGAGTGTATGATCTAAATCGACTTCCAAAGTCAAAGTCAGTCCAATTTTCTATACTCGACAGCAACATAATATCATGCTTAAAATAAAGTTTCAAGTATTATACTGGAAATTCTACAGATGCCCATAATTGTGATTCCAGATTGAATAATCATCTGCGTACATTTGTGGATCAAGGAAAGATTAAAAAAATTCCAAAGCATCTGTTTAAAAAAAAGGAGAAAGAATCAATTACCCTTTTGAAACTGTCACCAAAACCTTCAATTTGCAATCGAAATGGCTGTGGGATCTGATACTCTAAGTGCGACCTTCATGTTGCAATCAGGCACTCGACCCTTTAGCAGTACAATTTAATATACAATCCAAGGAATCTAGGCAACTTTTTGCTAGGAGCCAAGACCTCTAGAGGACTTGTTTACAATTTTTTCTTTTGAGATTAAGTTATGAATACTTGAACATAAGTAAGCACAACACATTTAGTTGTAATAGACACAATTCTAAATAATGAAGAATAAACAAAATTATGTGGTACACTTTCAGGACGGTCGATCCATAGCCAGGCATCATGTTATATTTAAAATATACACAGGGCATATTGTTTAAGAAAGATTCTATTATTATTTATAAATAATGAACATGGAGAAATTAAATCTACAACACATTTAACATTTATACACTGTTTCTCTCTACTTAAAGTGAGAATATCAAATTTGATTTTGAGAATTGATTACTTAACTGCGTCAAGTATCTGGGTTTCTTATCTCCATGTTACCAACATCAAAATTTTAAACTTATTGATGACACTAAAATAGGGGGACTAAACCAAATGCATTAGTTCATTATTATGCCACCTTATTGTTGTGCTCAATGAGTTAAATTCCAAAACAGACAAAGATAGCAGTTGGGAACTCACATCATAACCAGTAACGATGAAATTCGATTTGAGCAGGTGAGTTGCCATGCCAAAGCCCATTGCTCCAAGACCAATGAAACCAACTCGGCTTACAGTCTGTGAGTTCGAAACAATGTGATTTGCTAGTTCCTCAGGTTGGTACTTTTCTGCATTTGCAGCATCTGTGATGTTCACATCTAATACTTTTTCCCATACCTGCAAGAGCATATGATTGCATGGAGAGATATTAGTTTAGACTAACAAAATTATTATGCACGCACAAAATCTTTACAAACCCTTGTAACTGAATAAATGTTAAGAAGAAAGCGAAGATTTAAAATGCCGGATTATCCGATTGATTCAGTTGTGGAAGGGAAATATATGAATATGAACCTTGATCAATGTAGCATCATCATCAACTCCCCGACCCTATGAAACGCCTGCTAGAAATCCAGATAAATAATGAGTAGCAACACTCAACTACCGGCGACTAAAGATGATCATTTAAACAAAAAATAAGCTACTGCTACATTTATAGAGTCATACCTGCGAGGAGTTGTAGATAAGCAACAGCCAACAGGGGAAGCGGAAACGTAACTGATTTGGCTTGGTGTTCACAAATCAGATTGGCACTCGTTCTGAAGATTTTATCCACTATCATGGTTTTTATTTTCTTTTCTAATTCAAATCATTTTCTTATATTCAAAAATGAAGAATGGTGCAAGGCAGTTCCTATTTTATAAGCACATAGCAGGCTTGAAACAGTATAATATGATGTGGCATATTTGTCGGGCTAATAGCTCTTGCTAGGTAAATATATAGCACGCAGATCATAGTCCAAGTGCAGGAGTGCAGCCATCATAAATGAAATACAACACAAAAAGATATACCTTTGGTGGCATCCAATCTACACCATGAAGCAAACATGTTTCATCATAACTGGATCTAACAGCAGCAACAAAAAGCGTGTTCTGGAAGAAACGGGTACTTCCGTCATATGGTTCACCATAATGGGTCAACGACTTAACATCCGCAATTGGTACTGATGGTTGGCACAATAAAGAAAATCACGACAACAATACATTAAAATATCAGCCAAAAGGCACTCCAAAACTATTTATCGAATGAAGCATTACCAAGTGAACTAAAATATGTATGTAACATATTAAACAAATATGTAGAATCTTTAGAGCTTACAAGTTCTTTGATTTTTTGTAGGCAAGAAAAGGAATATAAGAGTACCAGCTCTCCAGTAGTTGAAAGCAGCTGGAAAAACAAATGATGCAACGCTTCTCTCTATAAACTGCAAATAGTAGTAATAGTGACTTCTTACTTGTATACATCTATACATCCAAGGCCATACTCACACCAAAAAGTACAATTGAACAAAAGAGGAGATCAGATGAGACCAACACTCAAGAAATATAGCTTCTTCTTCTAAAGTGAGGTAGGATGACTACATAGTACACCTTTTAATTAGGTGAAGCAGAAGGTATAAAACAGAGAAATTCAGACCAAACAGAGAGAATAATTTGGTAGAGTAAAAACCAGACATGTTTTTTGTCATAAATCAACACGCAAATTCGATACACTCATTGCAATGAACAAAAAAAGAGTTTATATTTGTGCAATGACATACACTCATTCCAATTTCGATACATAAGAGGTGGTTGTCCTGGAAGAAGTTGGTCCGGAACTGGAAGAACAACCTTCATCAAACCAGGATAAGCTAAGAATTCAGAATGCACAAATTATTGCCGGAACACATGTCCCACCTGTCTTTGGTCACCTATAATATGCAGCGATCAAAAATCCAGTCACAACCCAAATTAAGACATGATCAACCCTAATTCAAAAGGAAGGGTAAAAAAGAGAGGCAGCTAAACCATTTTGCGACAACTGGTTTGATCATCAAGAGTGTTTATATATTGATCTGAGCAGATCAGTTTCCAAAGGTAAGAAGACCACAAGTGAGTGATCGGTTTGAGAAGCTGTAGAGACTATAACGGATTTTAAAGATGGTCTCTTGGTATTCAGCGAGCAACGGCCGTTTTATTATCGACAGTGGATATTGTGGGATATAATAGCCTAGGAGCTCAAAAAATAGAAAAATTAGCTTGAAGAATGCTGGGGGCCGCCAAGATCTTACTTTATATATAGGTATAGATAACTATCTAAGTTGTTCCAGAAAATGACACATATGCCAATTAGTACATAACTGTGCACATTTACCATCATTTGAAAACAATGTTAAATTCATAAAATAATGCAGGAGCGATACCAGGTCTTCATAAACAGATTATAACCCGACACGTCAACGTTTAAGTCTCCTGCTTTTATTATATATATATAGACTAGCGTTCAAATATAAACCAACTTTAGAATAGAAACTAGAAACCTACAGTAAATAAATTATATTTCATTTTTGGCTCTATTCAACAAAAATATAAAAAAAATAAAAAAAAAATTTAAAAAAAAGTTACTGTTCACGTGCCACGTCATCACGTGAACAGTAACTTTTTTTTAATTTTTTTTTTTTTAATATTTTAGTTGAATAGAGACAATAATTTTAAACGTTTTTTGTATTGGAGTACCCCTAATTTGGTCATTAGATTAGGTTGAAATATTTAATTTAGGTTTAGTTTCTAGTTTCCATTCTAAGTTAGTTTCTATTAGAACAAGACCCTTATATATATATATATATATATATATATATATATATATATATATATATATATATATCGATATAATGAAACAACATATGTATAACTTTTTCATTGATTTAATCAGTAAAGAAAAAGATTGGATTTGTTCAATTTAATCGAGTTGATCACATCCCATGTGTAAATTGTTCATGTGTAAAGGTAAATTATACAATATTGCTTGTATTTAAATTGTGAATATTAATTGGAAAATTTATATAATTCCGTATCTTATCATGATTCTCACATTCACTGATTACGAATTAATCGAAAAGTTAAAATCGTCTATCTATTTTTGCCGAAAAAAATTGCATCAATTTTGAATAAGGATTAGAAATGAATGATATAAATAATTTTATTTTATCATTTTACTTAAAATAATTGTACTTTTAGATAGATAATTAATATTTTATATTAATATAATAATTACAATGTTCTAATAAAGATTGCTTAAATTTTATATTAGTTATAAAATAAAGTGTATTTAATATAGGTTTAATTAATAGTTATAATTAATGACTAATTAAAAATCAATTAATTAATGCAAGAAAATTATTTTAATAAAAAAATAAAAAATTTGAAAAATTAAGAAAAATATTTTGAAGATCAAAATCAAGAATCAATCGCTTGCATGGGTTCGATTTTTTTTATTTTAATTCGATTCGATTTTCAATAATTCAACTTTTATCGATTTCAATTTTTTCTTTTTTAAATAAAAAAAATGGTTGTTTTAGACGATTCATTGTCATTTTTTTTTGGTAAATTAATTTATTTAGGTCATTTGATATCATATAATACATATTTTGACAATTACTTTATTAATTTATATATAGAAATAACTGTCTAAGTTGTTCCAGAAAATGACACATTTGCCAACATAACTGTGCACATTTACCATCATTTGAAAACAATGTTAAATTCATAAAATAATGCAGGAGCTGAGGATTGATACCATGTCTTCATGTCACGTGCCATCTTTTTGGGAATGACCTTACCAGATGTTAAAGAAATAGCGTTAAACAGATTATAACCAGCCACGTCAACGTTCAAGTCTCCTGCTTTTATTATATATATAGATAGAAATTTTTTGCATTTTTTCGAGTGCAACATTTTAGTGGGATGGAATTCAATGCGGTCACGCCGGACAAACAACACTTAATTTGGATCAATTTCTAGTAAATGTATGATATATAGAAAATATTTACATTTTTTTGGATCCAACGTTTTAATGGGATGAATAAACAAATCCATTTAATCATGTTGGACAAACAAAACATATTTTAGACTAAATTTCTAGTAAAATATATGATATATAGATTTTTTTGAATTTTTTTGAGTATAATGTTTTAGTGGAACGAATACTATCCAGTCACGCAGGATAATCTAACAAATATTTCAAATATATGATATATAGAATTTTTATGTAATTTTTTTGAGTATAATGTTTTAGTGGGACGAATCCTATCCCATCCGACAATCTAACAAATATTTCAGACCAAATTTTAGCAAATTAAACCGGGTACAAAATTCATTTATTACTCCCTCGGTCCTTTTGATTTGTTATCACATTTTTTTCTCACTTTCTGGCACGCATTTTAAGATGGATTTTAAGGATAATTTCATAACTTATTTTTAAAATTTTCTTTTTTTGTATAAAAATAGGATTGTTCAATTTTTATACAAAAAAAGAAATTTCAAAAATAAGTTATGGAACTATCCTAAAATTCATCTTAAAATGCGTGCACCCTATTTTGAAATGATAACAAATCAAAAGGACCGAGGGAGTATATTTTATCATTAATGCGGGCTACCATTTATGAGTACAAATATATTTTTCTACTTGTTAGTATTATTAACGTGGGTAGTGCTCGGGCAAAATTCTGATATCATTTATAACATCCAAACCCATAATCGAATGCATACCGAACCCAACAACCCACCACATCCAAAAATGTTAATAAGTTGATATACATTAGTTATTGACTTGTTTATATAAAGGACCGGAATACTCTTATTATAATCGATGTGGGATGTTACATACATTTAGTCAATTATAGATATGAAATAGACATATGCATTGTATACATCATGCATGAAATATAAAAAATTTAAGCAATATTGTATAAAATTATATGAATTATGTTAGAAAATGGAAAGTTTGAGGCATATTTATAATATGTTCTTGATGTAATTTCCGGAAACTAACAAGTGGAGGTTGTTCCTTGTAATGAGGACTTAAACTTTCATGTTTGGATCTAAGACATTTTCCTAGTAGAATCCATAAATAAATTGAGTTGAAGTTGCTTGCTTGAAATGGGTTATGTGGGTTATTTAGTTGAAATAACTTGAGTCCTACATTGAATTGGTAATGAAAGGTTGGTGGCTTTATATAGCTCCATGTGCAAGTGTAGTGCACAACTACTAAGGCATGTGGGTGTGCATGGTTGTAGTGTGGGCGAATGTCTCGGCATCTCGCATACGCGAGGCGACGTGGGCGAGGAATTTTATTACCTGAAATATTGATTTATTTTAACAGGTTCCAGATTTATTTGTTACAGCAGTACTGGAAAGGAGTGGATCAGTATTTGGATTAATTCCTAATGGACTGGATCAGTACTTGGAGCAAATCCTGATGGATATAAGTTCTTGACGAGCACTGAATCCTGATCCTGATGGACATCAAATCCTGACACTACTGATGACCAAATCCTGATGCTACTGTAACTGAAAAATAAATCCTGATGCAGTTAATGAAATTAAATCAAAATATTTACTTTCCTTTTATGGAGTATCAGTTACGTTTTATTTTTGGATTATATAAATACAAAATAGAACGTTGATAGATATGCTTTTAAGGACAGAAAACCCTAGCTGCTTTCTTCTTGCTCTCTCCCAATACGTACAGATATAATACATAATTCTCAGGCGAACTGAGGTGCTGGTCGCTGTTGATCACTGGTGTATTTGTGAAACACTTTGATCTGTTGCTATTTTATCCTGGAAGCGATATTGCTGCAACCCAATCACAACGTAAGTGGGGCAATAATCTCTTCAAGAACAGCCGAGTCTTCTTGAAGGGCTTGGTGACTCATCTGTGAGAGATAAGTCTTTCTTGTTGCTCTCTTTAATTATAGTTACTGATTATATGTTGTTTATCCCTTCGTGATTTGTTTTGTTAATTGGTTAATTGCCTGTTCTTGTTTAATATATACCACTACCTCATTGTTGCTGTAGTTTAAATATACCCAACAATCTTGAAGAGATTATCTATGTTATATATTGTTATTTAACAAGATGGTTAATGAAACTGAATCTCCTGTTGTTCAGACTAGCTCTGAGTCTTCTGTTACTGTACCTACCATTGATTGGACCACGTACCGTTTCCCATAGCCTATCGATTTGTCAGGTATGCTTAATAAATTCGATG
Source organism: Saposhnikovia divaricata (assembly GCA_036435485.1). Taxonomy (NCBI): domain Eukaryota; kingdom Viridiplantae; phylum Streptophyta; class Magnoliopsida; order Apiales; family Apiaceae; genus Saposhnikovia; species Saposhnikovia divaricata. The sequence goes on from CM071595.1 coordinate 137,117,159, forward strand.
GGGGTGTTGGTTTTTCTCGTTGGTAGAAAAAGATGAAATTGTGGCGCTTACGGTAAAGGGTCTATGGCCGGTGGTACAGTATGAGAAACCAGTTGTGGTTAAGGAAAAGGTTGAAACTATTAAGGCTTATGCCATGTGGGAGGAGAAGGATGGGGAGGCTAGGGCTGCAAATCCGGCAGCTTTAGCAAACACTCTATTCGATGTTTATTCATCGAACTCTTACACTGCTAAGCTCTTATGGGAGAAGCTTGACCAGACACATAATACTGACTCGCAAGGGTTGGAAAAGTATTCTGTGGTTAGGTTTCTTGACTTTAAACTGGTGGATACTAAATCCATGACTGAGTAGGTGCATGAGTTTGAGACATTGGTGCATGCTTTGAAGGAGTCCGGTATGGACCTTCCTGAAAAGTTTCAGGTTATGTCTGTGATTGAAAAGCTCCCTAAGTCTTGGGAAGATTTTGCTCTCTCCCTGAAAAGACAGAAAGGAGAGATCACTTGGACAAACCTAATGTTGGACATCTCTGTGCGGGAATAACACAAGTCCAAACAGGGACATGTGATACCTGTTGAACATGCTGGGAGTTCGAAGGTGAATTTAGTGACTGTAGGACAGAAAAGAAAGAATGTCACTGAGAAGGAAAACACTAAGTCTAATAAAGACAAGAACATGGCTAAGAGAAACCAAAGGCAAACAAACCTTGTTGGTCTTGTGGACAGGTTGGTCATTGGAGCAAGGACTGTCCTATAAAGAAAGCTAAGAAATCTGTTGTGGGATCACAAGCTAACACTGTGCTTGGAACCACTGGTGGGCCTATGATTAACATGGTTGTTAGTGAGGCTATTGCTTTTGAAACTGACAACGGGTATGTAACCTACAACTCTGTACTTCTTTCCACTTATTCGTCTCATGAATGGTTGATTGATACTGGAGCTAATGTAAATATTTGTACTGATATTACTCTGTTTGTATCTTATCAATACATTCATGGAATGACGGTGACAATGGGGAATGCGAGTGCAGCTCAAGTTCTTGGAATAGGAAACGTGGACCTGAAGTTTGCTTCTGGGCGTGTTCTATCCCTCACTATAGTGCATCATGTTCCTGATATTCGTAGAAATATAATAAGTGGAAGTTGTTTGGTAAAGAACGGTTTTGAACTTTTTTTGAAATGTAATAAAGTAGTTATTACACATACTGGTGTATTTTTTGGCAAAGGTTACTTGTCTGATGGATTGTTTTTAATAAATGTTGAGCCTGTTTTGGGCAGTTTTATTAATGATAATGTTGGTCCTTCTGTTAATTGTGTTGAATCATCTGATTTGTGGTACGCACGTCTTGGTCACTTGAATTTTGGTGGTCTAAAGAATATGATGAATTTATAGTTAATTCGTAAATATGCCATTGATAATAAATCTAAATGTCAAGTATGTGTGATAGCTAAAAAAACTAGGAAACCTTTTCATAATGTGGTTAGGGATTCGAATGTGTTTGATTTAGTGCACACGAACATATGTGAATTTGGTGGTGTTTTGACCAAGGAACATAATGGATATTTCATTACCTTTATAGATGATTGTAGTAGATATTGTTATGTTTATTTGATTAAATATAAAGATGAAGCACTAGAAAAATTCATTATGTTCAAAACTGAAGCTGAAACACAAACTGGTAAAGTACTTAAACGTTTGAGATCTGATAGAGATAGTGAGTATACGAGTACCTCATTTAGTGAATTTTGCAAGAATAATGGTATAGTTCATAAGGTAACTCCACCATACACACCTGAGTCTAATGGAGTGGCAGAACGAAAGAACAGAACATTTAAAGATATGATCAATGGTATGTTGATTAATTCAGGGTTACCTAAGTACATGTGGGGGGAGGTTCTGAATACGACTTGCCATATTCTGAACAGAGTTCCTCCGAAACATATGGACAAGACACCTTATGAATTATGGACACAGAAAAGGACTAGTCTAAAGTATCTTCGTGAATGGTGGTGCCTTGCAAAGGTACTTGTCCCTGAACACAAGAGAAAGAAACTAGGGTCGAGAACTGTTGATTGTATCTTTCTGGGCTATATTGAAACCACTACGGCTATGAGATTTTTAGTGTTAAAATCTGAGATAGACAGAATAGTGGCTAACAATATATTTGAATTTCATGATGCAACATTCTTTGAGGATGTGTTCCCTATGAAGACTGGTATACCTCAGAGTATTGCTGATGATGATCCCACTCACACATCGAGTTCAATTCCTTATCATGAGGAAAAGATGACAAATGTGGGGGCAAATTCTAGTAGTAGCTCTACTCCTGATGAAGTAGAGGGACCTAGAAGGAGTAAGCGTGCAAAGGTAGTCAAGGATTTTGGAAGTGATTTTATCACTTACAATATCGAGGATGAACCTTTATCTTTTCGGCAGGCCATGGATTCTTCAGAATCTAGGTACTGGAAGGGTGCTGTAAAGATTGAAATTGACTCTATTGCTTCTAATGGAACATGGGAGTTGGTTGATCTACCTCCTGGGTGTTCTACTATAGGATGTAAATGGTTCTTCAAAAGAAAGATGAACCCGGATGGCTCAATAGATAAGTATAAGGCTAGGCTAATAGCTAAAGGCTTTAAGCAATAGTAAGACATTGATTACTTTGATACATACTCTCCAGTTGCTAGAATGACAACAATCCGAATGCTTGTAGCATTTGCTTCTGTACATGGTCTAATCATCCATCAAATGGATGTAAAGACAGCTTTTCTTCATGGTGAACTTGAAGAAGAGATTTATATGGATCAGCCTGATGGATTTGTTGCCTCTGGTAATGAAAGGAAAGTATGTAACTTAATCAATTCTATATATGGCTTAAAACAAGCTCTTAGAGACTGGCATAAAAAGTTTGATGAAACTATTTTAGAATCAAAATTTGTAGTTAATGAAAGTGACAAGTGTGTCTATTACATGGTTAAAGGAAGTGAATGTATTATTGTGTGCCTATATATGGATGACATTTTATTGTTTGGAACCAATATTGAGATTATTAACGAGACAACAGTGTTCTTGAAAAGGCACTTTGATATGAAGGATATGGGAGATGCTAGTATGATTCTTGGTATCAAGTTGACTCAGTCAACTGATGGAATAAGCTTGTCACAATCTCATTATATAGAGAAATCTATACTTGAGAAGTATGGTTATTCAAATTTTAGAATCGTGAGTACTCCGTAAGATCCTAAAGTTGCCCTTGTCAAGAATAGTTCAGGAATTCCTGTGTCTCGGTTAAGGTACTCTCAGATTATTGGGAGTTTGCAGTATCTTGCTAATGGTACTAGGCCGGATATTTCATATTCAGTGTCTAAGTTAGCAAGATATATAAGCTGTCTAAACAAGACTCATTGGGATGCTCTTGATAGAGTACTTAGATATCTACAAGGCACCATCTATCTTGTCTTGCATTACAGGAGGTTTCCTGGAGTGCTAGAGGGATATAGTGATGCAAGTTGGATAGCTAAGAAGTCTAGTTCCAATGGAGTGACTGGATACTTGTTTACCCTTGTGGGTGGAGCAGTGTCTTGGAAGTCTTCTAGACAGACTATTATAAATCGGTCTACTTTTGAGGTTGAGTTGTGTGTATTAGATGCCACGGGGTCAGAGGCTGATTGGTTACATGGACTTATGTCAGTATTACCTATAATAATCCGACCACTTCCTGCTTTTGCTGTTCATTGTGATAGCCGTACAACTATCAACAAGATTAACAGTAAGAAGTATAATGTGAAAACAAATAGACATATCCAAGTTAGACTGAAGTCTATAAGGGGTCTAATGTCTGAAAGGATTATTGCTGTTGAGTTTGTTGGAACTCAAGATAACCTAGATGATCCTTTGGCTAAGGGACTTGAGCATGCTATTGTTCTTAAGTCTTGGTTGGGGATGGGACTGATAGCCCGTAATGATTCATCTACAGCGGGAACCCAATGCACATGAGAGGAGATCCCTCGAAAGTGTATTCAATGTGTTAATAACAAGTTGTAAGGGTGAATTGGGTGTACCTTTAACTACATAGATTGATACTCACGTATCTGGAGTCTATCCCCTGTAAACCTATAAGGTACTGTCACTGCCAGAATAGCAAGAGTTATTTGAACTCTGAATGGGGTCAAGTCATATGACGAGATGCTAGCAGTACATCTCTGGAGATGCCCAACTAAGCGAATGTAATTGTGTGGTTGCAATTAGAGGAAAGGGTTATTCCTTGAAGCATTCGACGAACAGGATCGAGACATGACAATTAACGTCTCAAAGCCGTAGATTAGCACCATAGCCCTTGACTTGTTGTCATCTATGGAGTGTGGTTACACCAAACGGATAAAGATTCAAGGTGAAACATTCCATCTGAATCCAGTAGCCATCGAAGTAGAGGACTTAGGAGGGTTCAAACCCGGAACGGTACCTACTCTAAAAAACAAGTCATGATGAGGATAGATATGCATTTCTGTATGGATTCGTGGGGGACTGTTAGAAAATGGAAAGTTTGAGGCATATCTATAATATGTTCTTCATGAAATTTCCGGAAACTAACAAGTAGAGGTTATTCCTTGTAATGTGGACTTAAACTTTCATGTTTGGATCTAAGACATTTTCTTAGTGGAATCCATAAATAAATTGAGTTGAAGTTGATTGCTTGAAATGGGTTATGTGGGTTATTTAGTTGAAATAACTTGAGTCCCACATTGAATTGGTAATGAAAGGTTGGTGGCTTTATATATCTCTATGTGTAAGTGTAGTGCACAACTACTAAGGCATGTGGGTGTGCATGGTTGTAGTGTGGGCGAATGTCTCGGCGTCTCGCGTACGCAAGGCGACCTGGGCGAGGAATTTTATTACCTGGAATATTGATTTATTTTAAGAGGTTTCAGATTTATTTGTTACAGCAGTACTGGAAAGGATTGGATCAGTATTTGGATTAATTCCTGATGGACTGGATCAGTATTTGGATCAAATCCTGATGGATATCAATTCCTGACGAGCACTGAATCCTTATCCTGATAGACATCAAATCCTGACACTACTGATGACCAAATCCTGTGCTACTGTAACTAAAAAATAGATCCTGATGCAGTTAATGAAATTAAATCAGAATATTTACTTTCCTTTTATGGAGTATCAGTTATGTTTTATTTTTTGATTATATACATACATAATAGAACGTTGATAGATATGCTTCTAAGGACAGAAAACCCTAGCTGCTTTCTTCTTGCTCTCTCTCTCAATACGTACATATATAATACATAATTCTAAGGCGAACTGAGGTGCTGGTCACTATTGATCACTGGTGTATTTGTGAAACACTTTGATCTGTTGTTATTTTATCCAAGAAGCGATATTGCTACAACCCAATCACAATGTAAGTGGGGCAATAATCTCTTCAAGAACAATCAAGTCTTCTTGAAGGGCTTGGTGACTCAGCTATGAGAGATAAGTCTTTCTTGTTTCTCTCGTTAATTACAGTTACTGATTATATGTTGTTTACCCCTTCGTGATTTATTGGTTAATTGCCTGTTCTTGTTTAATATATATCACTGCCTCATTGTTGTTGTACTTTAAATATACCTAACAAAATATACATAATTGATAGAACTTGTTCAACCGTTTAATAAATTGAAAGGTAGACCAAAGGGTGTATTATGAGTAGTCTTATTATAAATTGTGGTGTTGTTCAATGATGTTTTTATTTGATTTTAGTGTAGTAGATCAATCTCGGGTTCGCAAACTTTAGATTGAGTATTAATTTTGGAGTTGGTTATACGCAAAAATGTGCTTCACAAAACTCTAATTTTAAATTTACTTGATGAAAATATAATAATTTCCGCAGCTGAAGTTTACATCCATATTTAATTTAATGAAAATGTAAAATTCTAAAGGTACGGATGTTGATATTAATATTTTTTTATGAGTAAAGTCAGACCACTTTAAGTACTTAGATATCTAAAACTATCACTTACTGCACTGGAATTCTAACTTTTTTCAATGGGTGTACTACCATCAAGTTTACTAATTAGCTCCGCTAATATTTTCAATGGTATTTCAATTTTTTCTCATCATTTTCTTCCTCAAACCCATTTCCACCATTGTTAAAATTTTTGAGGAATTAAAATTTAAATATCTCATTCATTTTCTTAACGAAATCAAGTCAATCAAATTACAACAAAATCACATCTTCAATTTCCCTTCTAATTTTTTAATTTGATGAAAACAATTCAAAAGGACATAACTCAAAAAATTATACATCATTTGAAGTTTGTTAAATATAAATTTTTTTAAAAGTAAATCTTTGATGGTTATAATTGATATCCCATTATGGAGAAGAAAGACACAATTTTAATGTAATTTGAATGTGTCTATTTCGTTATGAAGTTATGAAACAGATGATATATTCGAGTTTTAAGTTCTCACAAATATTGTTAATGGTGAAATTGAGTTTGAAGAAGAAAATGATTGATAAAAGACGAATTTACTCATGAATTTCTTAACAATGTTAACCAGACTTTATGGAAGTACTTGTAAAATAGTTAAAAGTCCATTATAACAAGTGGTAGTTCTAGAATATCTTAAGTGATCTGACACCCAAAGTGCGAGTGCACAAAATGCACTTTACTCTTTTTTTTCATTCAGATACTGTCACTGGCCAATGTGGAGTTACATCAGATGCCCGCTGTGTTCATTCTCTTGTTGATGCATACACGGGGAAAGAGATTACCAGTTTCTGTTACCATGGTGCAAGTTATACCATTGCCATATATTAATTCGAAGGAAAGACGTCTAAACCCTGCACTTACTCCACTTAGTGATTGATGATGCGAAGCATGCTGATCAGTTATACCCTCAGACTCCTAAGGCAGTTGAATATTTCAAAAGTGAATTTACAAACATTACTGGTACTCAGTCGAAGAACGTAATAGAACTCTACATGGCCTTGCAGTGAAGAGCAGTTGCATTCTTGATGTAGCAGATGAAATCCTCCACTCTAATGTTTTCTTATGGCGTACATCTCTTCCTTACCCGACTTGTACCATCAGGAACTTATGATTCACATCTGTGGCATGGCAATCTCTGTCATGACATAGATTTTAACAGAGAAAAAGGAAATGCAAGTGAAGTGGAGGTGATCAGGCTATGTATATATGTCAGCCATCCAAAAACTTTTCACCATTTAGTTATCGATCAGTAACTTCTTACGGATATCACAATTTAATGTTGTAACTCAGAAGCTACCAGAAGACAAGACTTGGTGAATCTATTTCTTTGTTGAAAAGGAAACTAAAGGGGAATTGGTTTAACACACCAATTCCCATTTCTTTTGTTGAATTGTTTTTTGTTTTTAAAAAAAATTACAAGTGATTAGAAGGATGTTCTCTATAGTAAGAACTTAGAGAATTTGAGAACTATATTAGGAGACAATGTATATGTGATATCTATTATACAGATACACCGACTAAAGAATGCTTGTTAAGAAAAGGAAACAGAGAAAAGATGGAAAAGTAATGAGATACAGTACACACCTACATGATACATACTGAAAAAATTAATAAAAACTTAATAGATAATAAAGAGAAAGGTTTATAAGGGATTGTCACATTCAAATATGAAGGTACCCTCACATAATCTATAGTCTCGATCAACTATGCTACTTTACCCTCTCTAAGAACTGTATTCTAAGAAGGTACATAAAATCCACTGCTAAGTTGTGTCGCGGTGTCTTTTCCCACCATTCTTCCTCAGCTTTAGGTCTTTCCCTCGGATCATGTACTCATTTTTGGGACCTGGTACACTAATATCTGCAGGGTTTTTCTTGGTTATGCAGTCTACAAAGGGAGGAGGAAAAGGTTCTCTTGTGTACCGAGCTTCCAGGTTTTCGTACATTTTCTGAACCACTGGATTTGCTCCAGTACCGGATCTTTTGGAAATTCCTTCTCTTTGTCTTGATAAGGGAAAGCTGACTCACCTGTAGCTTTGGAACGCTTTCTTGAGATGAGATCTGTATTACGCGAGAGAGGACTAGATCTTTTCTCTGGTAATTGCAGAGTATGAGTCCCGATACCTTCTTTAGCAGATTCTTTTCTTTCAACAGTGTTTCCTTTTCACTCTCATCTAAGTTTATGACCTCAATAGGAACCTTGCTACCCTCTCCTTCAGTAGTAAATTATAATAGAAAAGTGTCAAAAATTAAAAACTATTAAGACAAAAAATTGAGGTTATTTTAAAACTTTATAATTTTCCTAATCAATTAAATTTTTTCTATTCCATTTATAGCTTTCTTGATCTGAATACAATTCAGAAATACGATGTCAAAAAGAAATACTGAAATCGCGCAAGCTATCATATATATAACTCTAAAACAGGGTAGAAGTGCATCTACCTCCAGAAGCTCTGTCTTCTGTTGAAGGCTTGAAGCACATAACTGCAGGGTAGCAACGTCACCTACGCAGTTATTGCAGCGCCACCACTTAAACTGAGGAATATTATGTGGTGCTTTTAGCTGCTCCCATTTCCGATAATTTTTTCCCAAAGGGGTTGCATGCCTTCGGGTCTCTTTTCCTACTGTCAGCCACATATTGACTGACCACACACATCAAATAGTATTTGTCAAAATTGAAAATCACAAAAAAACAAAAGAAACTTAGGAAATGAATGCAACGTACAGAACCAGAGGATAAAGCATATATGTTGTTATGCTCTAACATCATTAATAGTTTTATTCAAATTAAATGTGCAATATATGTGTTACAATTAAAAGTATAGGCAAAGGATCGGAAACACTATGCATTACCGCATCGAAAATTGCTTACATCCATTCGTTGCATTTTTCTCCACAACCGGGATAATGGTATCTAACGACAATGTATTGATGGTATCAACAAGTCCGTCCATATCTTTGGAGGAGGTGGCTGTTGAACCGCACTTCTTCATAAACTTTCAAATTTTCAATAATAAAATTAACCAAACAATCTTGGAAGTATATATTTATATTCTACTATCAGAAAAAGGCAACATGAAAACTGACATAAAATTTAAATCCTAAAAAAATTTTCTGTTAACAAAATCAGAAATGTATTGTTTTCTTGAATAATAACCCCTAATTCAAATCCTTAAATAAATAATTAAATTGAATGATTTTATGGTCTGGATAAGAAAATTTGAAATCGTGCCATATGTATAAGAAAATACATAAAATTGAAATAGTATACAAAAATCGACATAAATCATAATTGACCAATCACATGGTTTAAAAATAAGATTAGAATATATAATTTTACTGTATTTGTTCGTCCGCTTCCATCTCACCAATCCCTGATTTTTCAAAATCAACCGATACAAAATCAGAGATGTTGATGTAATATTTGTGAGTTAGTTCGTTCGCAGGGAAGGACTAATTAATATAAGTTCAAGGTTTTACTTCTTAAAATCTAGAAGTGAGAAGAATAATTGGGTTTTGTTTAATAACTAACTTAAACTAAGAGCGAATAAGAATTACGATTTAACAATGATAAGAAAACAATCCAGTAACTAGGGTTCTTCAATGGTATTAATGAATGTGTATAGGTTTGTGATATTCAAGTCTCGTGCTCTTGCTAAAACGTTCCACTAATGTTTATATTGTTCTCTCCCAAGATACAATATAATGCCCACAACTACACATTGATGTCATTCTCATGATCAAGCAACACATAATTACGAACTGTTTAAGCCCAAGGAATTTTAGTCTCGTAACTCGCATATTAATCTCCCAATTAAATACTTGACTTACGTCAGTTGTATCATAAAATAGAACTATAAATCCTCTCCCGATTCATTACAATTCATAAAGATACAATCAAGGGTTCGCGACTTCCTCAATTGTGTGTTAAGCACTCAACAACAGATTAGCAAGGCAGAGAAATCACAATATAACCACACAAGCATATTAACCATTGAATACTACCTAATTTAAACATATATTAATAGCCAAAACCATGATTACAAGAGTTTAGAGTAAAGAAAATACAACTTAAAGAATCTCGTAAAGTTTGGATGGAATCCCTTCAATCCTTGCTCTCCTTCTTTTTTCTCGTTTTCTCTCTGTTCTTCTCTCGTAAATAATACACCTCTTTTCAATAATCAGCCCTAAATTATATATATCCTAATATAAAATTGTTTTTAATGGGTTTTCTATAAAATAAAATCCATATCCTAAAATAAGTTGGATTTGCTGTAAAATTCGCAATCTGACTTTCAGGCCTGTTTCTGGGCTGTTCCGGTTAGATTATAAGTGTCGGACCACCTCTGACTTGTAGAAAATTCTGTTACCTTCGCGTGGGCTGTAATATCACTCAATTCGGATATCCAAAACTCAAGTTATGGCCCAAACAGTGATGTATGCGCGAGGCCTCCAACAATTCCGAATTTTTACATAATTTAGGCCCAAATTAAGCTCCTTGTGCTCAATTTCTTCCAACTTTAACAATATTTATTTCATGTCATTAAACACTAAAAATAATTAATAAACAACCAATTAATTACAAAATCCTATAAATATGAGAACAAAATCCTATTAAAGTGTATATAAATATACACTCTATCAAATATCCCCACACTTAACACTTTGCACGTCCTCGTGCAAACTAATATAAAATATTAATTACTAACTAGTACAACTTCCGTAGGTGATCACGGTTTCATTTGGCATATGCAACAAGCCATTTAAACCCCTAGGTAGCCCTAGTGGACGAGTGAGGTCTCATGAGGGCCTATAGCGAATGTACCGACAAAATCCATCTAGCTCATGTAAAAGATTGAATGCCAATGCAACACCACACATACAAGTCCTCTCATGCTACATCAACTTAAGAATCAAAGTAATTATGCAATGTCTTGGTGTCGAAGGTGCAAGTATTCACATAGTCTACTCAAAGAAGTTGGTAAGCTCTCAAAAGTCCATGTCAAATGTAAGAATAAGTTGGTAACCATGCTAAGCCTACAAGAGTACATCTTTGAGTCAAAACTTGGGATCTCATATGCCAAAACAAGTAATAACTCACCTTTCACTCACAAAAGACTATTCACTCAAAAACAAGGGTAAGTGTATCAGTCCATTCCAACAAAATCATAAGCATGCTTGACATTTGATATCAACCTAACTTTAACACAACATACACCACTGATGATAATCAAAAGGTCTTTATTCGGGTTGTAACGGGGGCTAGGGACAAGGTATGTCATGTAAAGCCAAAGAAGGTTAAATGTCAAAAGCTAGTACCCAATGAAATAAATTACTCAACTCCCTATCTATCATCCCCACACTTTGATTTTTATTTATTCTCTTTCAACAAATAACTTGATTAGTCGAACAAAGAAGGAACACACAAACATAAGTATGCTCTCATATAAATAATATTTTTTTCCTTTTTTTTTCTCTTTTTGTTTTCTTTGTTTTTTTTGTTATTTCTTTTTTTTGTTCGAGAGCTTAATATAAACTAGTACAATGATCCCATGTCATTCTTATAAATTCGACTAACAAGTAAACAACCAAACTCGATATTTCCCTAAAGTATGACCATCAGTAAATACCCCCCTTGTACACCTTTTTACTCCCTCAAACACCCTACTAGCCTTTGACAATTTGGGTTCAAGTTAAGGTAAGGCCAATACAAGAAAAAGGTCTAGCAAGTAATGTGGTGTGTCACCGAAAAAAAAAATATGATTAAGCTCAACGGGAAACTAATTGATCATGTATAAATGGTGTGGTAATATAGGAAATATAAGGTTATCCCTAAATGCCTTTATCACGTTATCATCAAATAATGTCATGCATTTCAAGAAAGGTCTCAAACAAGTGCTAGCAATGCAAACAACATATGGACACTCAAGCAAATGAATATAAGATGCAAAAGATATGCATATAGGCTCAAAAGCTCACTTGGTGGCAAAACATAATCAATCCCAAGTAAAAAGTCTCTCTAATGCACCTACTTGTACTCAAAGCATGCAAACCAAATCATCTTGCACATATTCATGTCAACTTGCTAGTGTATGTGTGTGCACAAGAACAAAGCATATCACTTATCAATCAAAAGCGCCAATAGCACAAAATTCCTATAGCATGCATGGATGCATCAAGGCATGTTACAACAAAGACTCATGTTACAAGGCAAGAATTGTTTTTGTGATTTTTAATTATTTTTTACTTACTCTATATTTACAACTATTGAAAACACATCCCCACACTTAAATGGGTCAATGTCCTCATTGACAAATTAAACAATTAATTGTACAATAATAATAATAATTGTAGTAAAAAGAAAAGAAAGTAATATAAATAACATAACAAAAATATTAAAATATAATAGATTTAATATAATACAATATAACATATTATAAATTTTTACATAAATAATAATTAAATAACAATAACAATACAAATAAACTATTTAATATCACTTAAAAAAAACTATTTAATACGAATGACAACCAAACAAAGTAATGGTACAATGTATTAGCACAGATGACTTCGCGCGCGGACCAGAAAATTTAGTACTGCAGGTACTAAAAATCACACCGCGGGTTCAAAGCTGCTGTTTCTTCCAGGGATAAATGCACCGTGGGTAGTAGAAAAACACCCTGCAGTCCCGCATGTGCTGTCTACTATTTTTTTTTTTTTTACACCCGGCACACCTGCAATAAATTTCAAAAATTGCTTCGCACTCTTCCAGTAAATTTTTTTATTCCTGAATCACTTCACACAATATTTATCAAGGCACCTTGTGGGAGTTAAAAATAATAATAATAATAATAATAATAATAATAATAATAATAATAATAATAATAATAATAATAATAATAATAATAATAATAATAATAATAATAATATCTAACCTAAAAAAATACAATAAATAAATAAATAAAAATAAAAAAAATTACTAACCATTCAAAAATCATGGGTTGCCTCCCAAGAAGCGCTTGTTTAACGTCATTAGCTCGATGCCTTGAATTCTTTTGATCATTATGGCGGAGATTTCGAAACCATCTCGAATGGTCCAAGTGCAACATCGACCTCAATCATACTCTTTTCTTGAGATTCACGTAATGGAGAAAATCGTCCATTAATTTTATTTCGCTCATCACAAGTATTTTCTTGCACTTCTTTCATATGTTCCTCGACTATCACTACAAGAAATCTGACAATAGACGACACGTATCAGACAATACCCATGGAAAAAAGTGTTGCCCGAAATGATCAGACAACTGTTATTTTCCTACTCGAGAAAGTATTGTGTAAACATTCACACAATGGGTCAAAGCCGTTGTGTGATAAATCTTACCAGACAAGCATTTCTTGACCAGGGGTGTTGTGTAAATGCATAAGTATTTTTAAGATTAGACAAGTGTTAGCAAATAAGTGTTGTGTGAATGCCTGCAACACAATATCCCGGAAAACCGTTGTTGTATTCAGACAAGTGTTTTTAGGTCTGTTGTCTAAGTAGCAGTCATACAATATGTTATCCATAGTGTTGTGTGACAGTGAACCAACACACAACATTTTTTAGAAATATTATGTGAATGAAGCATAGACAATATTTCGTAAAAAGTATTGTTAGAATGAGACAAGTGGTTTCCAATGTGGTATTGTGTAATGATATTTAACACAAGTGCTTTACATAGTGTTGTATGAACTTAATCCAACACACAACATGTTCTGGCCTATTGTGTGTTTCAACTCATACAAGTGTCTTCTGTTTAAAACTGTTGTCTAATGAACTGTACATGAAAAAAAAACATATTTAAAAGATGACTAACCTACCAAATTGGCATCCAACCAATCAACAAAGGCCAAACAGAAGATAACAAACCAACCAACAATCTATCAAGAGTTATAGTTACAAGTTAAAGAGCACAAATTAATTTATTACATTACGAAAGTTGTATTAGTTCATCAACATCATCTCGAAAGCAAAACAGGCCTTTTGAGGGGCAACCACACCTTGTTGTAAGGCAAAAAATGACACGTATCCGGGAGAATCAAAAGCAAAACCAGTGTGCCTAGAGCTCTGTCTCGGTAATTGAGCAAAAGAAAAGGTCATTGCTTCCTCTAGCGTGAGTTGCGTGCCAACCTCCAGTACTGCTGAGGCAGCATTATCAGGTTCATGTCTGTGAATTTCCTGAACAATCTGATAGTCATAAGGGAAAAACCATCTCTGAACCCTGGAACAAAGCACAAAAATAAACTTAAAATTATACAAGTAATAGGCAAAACACAAAAAACAGCATCGGCTATCAAATGAAAAACAAGAACACGGACGTCCAGCTGTTACATAATTTTGGAAATTCTAAACCAACGCAACAGTCAAGAGGAAGAAGCATCCAATCATTACAATGTTAAACCAAGCGGGCAGAGATTATCACATACAGTAGAGACGCCACTATTACTTTACAAAAAAAAAAATTTGTCCACAAATTTCTAATAACTCTAAACTGATGCTATAAAAATTGAGTACAAGATTAATCCAGAGATTTTGAAGATTACTCCGTATTTCTAATTAGTAATCAAGGCCACTTATTGTGCTGAACTAAAATGACATAATGCAGTGCCTCGAACTACATACAAGATTGGATATTTTGACAAGTGTTTGCAAAGTAGGACACGTACAACACAGTCTGAGGGTGTTATACAAGTTGCATCATTGCTGATAAAGGACTAATGTAATTCTTTAACAGTTAGACTGTTCTAATCTCAAGAAGAATAAGGAAAGCATGAAACAACAGAAAGAAATTCAAGAACAGAGGTTTCCCAGAACAGATAGTAGATGTTTACAAGTAGAAAACTTGCTAAACAATATTTGTGATAGTACTTAAATAACCATGTACCGCTCTGCAAACAATTATCCATAATTGCCCTTGTCCATCATACAAACAAATACACAAAACCCGGTACTTCTGGAAACAGAATATAACATCTCATAGGGGAAGCAATCAACAAAAAAGGTCTCACCCCTCATACAAGAAGTTGCCAAGTAGGGCAGCAATGGGAACAAGAAGAAGTGTAAGATAAAAATGCTGATTTAAGGAAATCTGATTGTAGTAAAGGCGATGTATATGCACTTTAGAGGCTTAGAAGCATTTATGTGATGCTTTCTTATATACAGGTTAATGATGAAGAAGACAGCTGAGAGGTCCATGGTGGCAATGGACAGAGCACTAGGAAAGGTCTGGGCAGTTCTAATTATGCCTATAAATCATAAACAAATGGGCAACTTTTTAGCCTTGAGAAATCTGGACACCAACTAAGCAATGAAGACGTTTGGAAACCAATGCCAGAGGCTAGCGACACAGTTATTAAAAGCACAAAGTTTACTAAATCAAATCTCTTAACCACATGGCCAAACAAGAAGAAGGATTTAAAACAAAATGGTACACAAGAAATAGAAGAACTCTATCATGCCACCTCCATTGTATTACAATCAGCCAAGTGCAGATTATATATAGATCCAGTAATAGCTAAAAGGGCACACCGAAATTTCTAATACATTACATGTTTCACTTTTTAAAAAGGGGTTATAAAAAACCTGCTAAGATATAATACTAAAAATAAGAAATTGGATGAAGAACCAAGAATAATACCAAACGAGTGGGTCTTTTTGAAACTGGTTTAATGCGAACGTTTCATTTATCAACTTCCGCGTCCACAACTACTTCTTCGTCCTCATCTTCATCCTCAAACACACCTGGAACCGGCTCGGCAACTACAAAAGTTTCATCTTTGTTCACATAACCTTCTTCTGTAAGTATAGTTAAAACATTATCTTCCAGAGATGATAGGGCCTTTCTTCTTGGTATTTTGTTCTTGATTTGAAGTCCTACTATTCAAAATTAAATCACCAAACACATAAAACAACACCAAATAAATCAATTAAAAACATAAAATCAATCAACAATACATAAATATATTCATACCGAGAACATTTTGAGTGCGGGTAGCAAGGATGATAATCTCAGTATGGATAGGAGTAGCCTTAACCTCCACGCCAGAGTATCCATCCTCACCTAGATCAATACTTCGTTCAATTCGGTGAAAAACACTCCTTCAGCAACGAATTGCAGTTACATACAACCTCAGAATATACATACAGTATATAATTACAGTGTATGTAATTGTGAGAGAGAGAGAGAGGGAGGGAGAGAGAGGGGGAGGGGGGAATTGGGTTCAATTGAAGTCTATGTGATAAATTTTCGTTAAGGAGGAAATTGGGCCTCTAATTTTCATTTGGGGGGGGGGGGGGAAATGCCGCTTTTAATTTTGGTTGGGAAAAATTGTCACTTTCTATTTTTGCATTAATAATTTTTTTAGAAAAACTTGTTGTAACTTAAATTAATTAAATAAATCTAGCACGCGTCCCATTACCAGAATCTGTAATATTATAACGTTTTTGTTAAGATGCGGCACAATCGAGCCATTTTATTTTTTGATTATTCTTTCCCAACACTAGAATGAGTATCTATTAACATCCGTACGGTTCGATCATCGAATAAATCATTTAAAAAAATTATTCAGTGAATCTGGCACACGCAGCGTTACAGGAATTCGTACAATTACAACATTTCTGTTAAGATGCGGCACTACCGAACCTTTTTATTTTTTGATTATTTTTTTTTTAACACTAGAATTAGTATCTGTTAACATCCGTACGGTTCGATCGTCGAAGAAATCATCTAAAAAAATCATTCAGTGAATCTGGAACGCGTCCTATTACCGGAATCAATACTATTCCAACATTTTCGTTATGATGCGGCACAGTCGAGCCTTTTTATTTTTTGATTATTTTTTCCAAACACTAGAATGAGTATTTATTAACAACCGTATGTTTGATTGCCAAAGAAATCATCTAAAAAGATTTTTCGGTGAATCTGGCACGTGCCCCGTTACCGAAATCTGTACTATTATAATGTTTCCGTTACGATATGACACTACTGAGCTTTTTTATGTTTTAATTATTTTTCTCCAACATTAGAATGAGTATCTATTAACATCAGTATGGTTCGATCGTCGAAAATCATCTAAAAAATTATTCAGTGAATCCGGATCGTGCCCCGTTTTAGGAAGCATCACTTTTACTACGTTTTTGTTAAAATCCAGAACAACCCGGCATTTTTATTTTTTGATTAATTTTTCATAACACTAAAATGAGTGTTTATTAACATCCGTATGGTTCGATCATCGAAAAAATAATTCAAAAAAATTATTTAGTGAATCTGGATCGTGCCCCGTTATAGGAAGCATCACTTTTACTACGTTTTTGTTAAAATCCCGTACAACCCAACCATTTTATTTTTTGATTATTTTTCCCAAAACTAAAATGATTGTTAATTAACATCCGTATGGTTTGATCATCGAAGAAATCATTAAAAAAAATTATTCAGAGAATCTTGATCGTGCCCCGTTAGAGGAAGCATCACTTTTACTACATTTTTGTATAAATCCCGTACAACCCGGCATTTTTATTTTTTGATTAATTTTTCACAACACTAAAATGAGTGTTTATTAACATCCGTATGGTTCGATCATCGAAAAAATAATTCAAAAAAATTATTTAGTGAATCTGGATCGTGCTCCGTTATAGGAAGCAACACTTTTACTACGTTTTTGTTAAAATCCCGTAAAACCCAACCTTTTTATTTTTTGATTATTTTTTCTCAACACTAAAATGAGTGTTTATTAACATCCGTACGGTTTGATCGTCGAAGAAATCATTAAAAAAAATTATTCAGAGAAACTTGATCGTGCCCCGTTAGAGGAAGCATCACTTTTACTACGTTTTTGTTTAAATCTCGTACAACCCGACATTTTTATTTTTGATTATTTTTTTCCAACACTAAAATGAGTGTTTATTAACATCCGTACGGTTCGATTATCGAAGAAATCATTCAAAAAAATTATTCAGTGAATCTGGATCGTGCCCCGTTATAGGAAGCTGCACTTTTACTACGTTTTTGTTAAAATCTCCTACAACCCAACTTTTTTATTTTTTGATTATTTTTTCACAACAATAAAATAAGTGTTTATTAACTTTCGTATAGTTCGATCGTCGTAGAAATCATTCAAAAAAATTATTGAGTGAATCTGGATCGTGCCCCATGAGAAGAAGCAGCACTTTTACTACGTTTTTGTTAAATCTCGTACATTCCCACCTTTTTATTTTTTGATTATTTTTTCCCAATACTAAAATAAGTGTATATTAACTTTCGTACGGTTCGATCGTCGAAGAAATCATTTAAAAAAATTATTCAGTTAATCTGAATTGTGCCCCGTTACAAGAAACAACACTTTTACTACGTTTTTGTTAAAATCTCGTACAACCCGACTTTTATATTTTTTTTTATTTTTTCCCAACAATAGAATAAGTATCTATTATATTGATATTCTGAAAATTTGATTTTTTTTTTGTTCCAAATCAAATTTCTAAAATTTCTTAAAATTTCAAGATCCAAAATCTAAAATTTCACTTCCCTCCTTTCATCAAATTCATATTGCCGCGTGTTAATATTTGATTTCCCCCCCTCCATTTCAGTTCCCACTTTACTGAAATTTCACTTCCCTCTCCACCAAAAATTAGATTCACATCAGTCCCTCGGCTCTATTTTCCCCCCTTTTCTAAAAAATACTAGTATCAAACTAACATCTCTCATCTCTTTCAATCCGCCGGCTCACCAAATCTCTCTCTCTCTCTCTCCCTCTCTCCTCAATATTCAAGTAATAATATCTCTCCCTGCCGGCAATGGAAACGACGTCGTCTCTACTCCAACGCTACCGTCGAGTTCCGTGGTTCCAATTCATAGATCTAGCTTGAAACCTCACGAAATTTGTTCATTCGAAAGCCCCTTCTATTTGAAGCAATCCATTTTTCGATTCAATTAGTAAGTTTCTATTTCTAATTTAAATAATTTTTTGTATGCGTTAATTAGTTTGTATTTCAGTTGATTTGCCTATAGGACTAATTAGTTTGAGTTTCTTCACCCCGGAAATGACTTGGGAGTTCTAAATTCTAAGTCTGATTTGCAAATATTCTGTTTCGGTGGCTGGTGCTTTTTGCCAAGGGGGGTTGTTCTTTGCTTGGTCAAGAGAGGTGGGTTTGGTATTTGCTGCAGAGATGTGTGTGGCCTGTGCTTGGGGTCTGTTTTCTCGAGGTGTAGAGGGTCCTTTCTGTTGCAATTGGTAAGCTCGTCTATGCAGTGTTTTGCCCTGTTATGGAGACGGGATAGGAGATGTCAAGTTAGCAGTTATGCCTGAGTGTTCTTACCTGGTTTCTTGAGGTGGTTTATTGATGTAAGTTATTCGGTTGGAATGGAGAGTCATGGTGCTTATCATAACCAACTTTATGAATTGTCAACATCCCTTGTGGGATTTGCGGGTGGCATTGGCTTAAGGCCTTCTGAGTGGTGTCTTGGACCGAGTTTAGTAGCTTGTTTGTTGTTACGGCTGTAGTTTTAGGAGAGGTTACGTTGGGGTCAGGTTGTTCAATGCTTTCTGTCCGAATTTCTGGAATTTTTCTGGAATTTCTGGAAACCCACTTTGTATGTGATTCACGTGTGCTTGTCAAGCCCTTTCTCAGTATGACACCCTTTCTCAATCTACAAGAAGCACCAAATGGAGATGAGAGAGTTTCCTGCATGTTTCAGCCCATCTGGGCCTGACTCCATTGAGCCTTTCGATTCCCTTTGGTAAGTTTATAATTCCTGGTAACTTAGCTGACCAATCTCTATATTACTGTTATCATCTATCTGTCCTATGAGTTTGAAACTTGGGCGATTTTCAGATTGGAAAAAATCACTAGAAATTAATTCGCGGTCAGGGTCTATTTATTATGTTAGTATGTGTAACATCATAGCTTGTATCAAATTCCATGCATGATCAAATCATGGTGGCAGTAATTAGACTCTAAAGGGATGGCCTCTCATTGTAAGTGCTTACGAATGGCTATATTTAACTTGAACTTCACATGCTTTTAATGTGTTTCAAAGTGGAAGGTTTGAAAAAGGTTTCAAATTGGATGCTTTTGATGAAATAAATAAGAGCACAAAATACACTAACGTTTGAGATCGCTGGATTTGTTACTATGGTTACCAGTTTCCACCTTCCACCTTCTAGTCGATTTTCATGTACTCAGGTTAACAATCTGTCTATTCAACTAACGTTATCCTATCTTTTGCATTTTCACATTAACGGTTTTAGTAAATAGTGAACTATTGATCTATGGTTAAATATATATTTTCTCTTCAAATGAAGTCAGGTAGTTGCAGTTCGTAATGTGATATATTTTATGAATTTTTTTCTGATATCCTTGTGTTTTATGGTGAAGATATATGACTTCCAATACATGTTCCATTTTGCAGTGGCGATGCAGAAGCAACTTGAACTATGGCATGGCTGATCTTAATGATATAAGGACTGACTTGGCGAAGTATATGTTGAAGCACCTGGCTCGTTGAACTCTGTCGTCTTTTATTAAAATTGTTATTTTGAGTTGAACATGTACTTGGTAGTAGCGTAAATTAAACTTGTAGTCCGTCTCTTTTGGATGTGGATAGACTTTAATTATGTACTTGGTTGGTTGGTTGTGTACGTTTGTTGGTGGTGTTGGCGTTATAAGGTGAAAAATTGCTTCTATTGAGTTGGTTTTTATTGTTTGTTTCTGGCATTTTCATTTTATAGTGTGGTTTGGTTTTCTTTACATGTTCAGAACCATTGTTTAAGATATTTTTAGCCAATATCCACCAATGATTAACACTTGATGTATTATATATCAAGCAATGCTTTTATCAAAATCCCTTGTGAGAAAATGACTCACACAACAGGAAAATAAAAACTAATTAATGTTAACAGTTGTAAAAAATGCAATCAAACAACATGTACCATTTAAAAAAGTAATGTGGGAGAAGAATACACACTGCAGGTTAAAACCCAGAAAACTGTTGTCTTTTTTAACAAATAACAACATGTTATACTCTGCAAAACCATTGTTTGAAATAATTTCAAACAAGAGTTATATACTTAGAAAGTGTTATCCTTCCTAGTGTACAACAACATGCCATATGAGATAACATGTTGTACATCTAACCATAAAACAAATGGTTTTTGCTAAGAAACCATTGTCTGTAGTGACATACAACAACAACCCTGATCAAGTAAAAGATTGTATCTTTTGCACTTAAACAATAGGTTTTATTTTAAAAACCATTGTCTTTAATGCTTAATAACAACAATATCCTCGTTAAAAAGTGTTGCGTTATTGGAGCTTTGACAAGAGGTTTCCAAAGAAGTGTTGTTGTTTCTGGGTATCAGACAATACTTTCCAGGTGTCTTTTACTTGTCTTTCTACTTTCACACAACAGCTTGCTGTGTGTTGTCTGAGGTGTGTATCAGACGACTTCTCAATAGTCAACAGTTTTTGGTATATTCAGACAACACGTTTTGCCTGTTGTCTAAAGCAAAAATCCTTGTAGTGTATATCCACTCCATAACATGTAGGTTCAACTGATGGAACTTTCATAGCTTGATTAGATCAAAGTGAACTTGTTCCTCTCCCACGTTCAATGTCAGGGTACCAGCTTTCACATCTATGTTGGCTCCCGCAGTCGGTAAAAGGAATGCTAATATGTATTTCACGAAACATCTTCAAAAACTTTTCATATTGGTTCTCTAGCTTTGAATTTTTCAACCTTTGTGGAAAAGGAATTAGAGGCACATATGGTTTCGTGTGAGTATTAGATGTAGGCTTCTCTTCTTTTGGCTTCTCCTTGCTCTTGTCAGAAATCTCCACATTAGCTTGATGTATTTTTCTCTTTTTAGGAGGAAGAATTTCAGCTTTAAGTTTCGGAGCTTCAATTTCTGGTAGTTCTCTTCCACTCCTCAAAGTGATAGCCTTGCATTGTTCTTTTGTAGTCATATCAGGTTGACTAGGTAATGCTCTTTGTTCATGCACACCAATTTTATTAGCAATTTATCCCACTTGCACTTCTAACAACTTTTGTGAAGTAGCGACTTGCTCAAGTCTCTTGTCAATTTGCCCAAATTTAGTCTCAACGTTTACAAAAGCATTAGTAGTCCCTTGTATCATCTTGTTTGGCACAACTTCCCAATCAGCAGGTTCCTTCTTTTCTTTAGATGGAAATTGATGATGTTGTTGAAAACCTGGGGGTGGATTATATCTTGGTGCTACATATTGATTTTGAGCATGGTTGTTGTTGTAAGAGAGATTATTGTTCGGCCTTTGTTCTGGATTGTAGTAAGAATTATTTTGCACTGGCCAAGATTGTCTTCCCTGAATAAAAGATGCTTCCTCGGGAAACTGAGAAGCATAGGAAGACGGATCAACACCGTAATCACTATACCCTCCCATTGGGGCAGAGATAGCACTAATATTCGCCCTTTGTCCACGTACCTCTTGAGTAAGAGCATCTAATCTAAGAGTAATCAAGTTCATCATCTTAGTATCTTGTGTTGATTTAGCTGAGCTCGTCCCACTAGGTGCCCAAGAATAGTTTTTGGTGCCAATTGCTCAAGAAGTGCTTTTGCCTTATGAATTGGTGTTTTCTCGACATCTCCACCAGCTGTCACATCCAAACTCAAACAAACATCTGCATTCAAAGATCCGTAAAAAGTACTCAAAATCATCCACTCCGTACAACCGTGATGTGGACATTTTCTCAACAATGCCTTGTATCTCTCCCATGTCTGATACAAGCCTTCACCTGGTTGTGTTTTGAAACTGAGAATGATTGTCCTCATTTGTTGAGTCTTATCAGAAGGATAATATTTGGACAAGAACTCAGTAGAAAGACTCTCCCAAGTAGCAACTACAGTTTTTGGAAGCTGTTGGAACCATTCCATGGCTCTCCCTTTGATTGAGTAAGGAAACATGTGAAGACGAATCTGATCTCTTGGTTCCTCCATATGGTTTCTTTCTTTCCATTCCTTTGTCTCTCGCTTTAAAGCTCGAAAAGTGCGTTCAATTTCTGGATCAAACTTTAAATCTCCCGTACTTGTAGAACGTCACATACAAGAGTTATAACACCTGAAAAGAAAACACCAATAAGATATATCTTGGAAACAAATTTGATAAAATCTAAATAATAAGAAATAATTAACGTAAACTTAATATTGCTACCTTCCCCGGCAGCGGCGCAAATTTGTTGATGTAATATTTGTGAGTTAGTTCGTTCGCAGGGAAGGACTAATTAATATAAGTTCAAGGTGTTACTTTTTAAAATCTAGAAATGAGAAGAATAATTGGGTTTTGTTTAATAACTAACTTAAACTAAGAGCAAATAAGAATTACGATTTAATAATGATAAGAAAACAATCCAGAAACTATGGTTCTTCGATGGTATTAATGAATGTGTATAGGTTTGTGATATTCAAGTCCCGTGCTCTTGCTAAAAACATTCCACGAATGTTTATATTGTTCTCTCCCAAGATACAATATAATGCCCATAACTACACATTGATGTCACTCCTATGATCAAGCAACACATAATTACGAACTGTTTAAGCCCAAGGAATTTTAGTGTCGTAACTCGCATATTAATCTCCCAATTAAATACTTGAATTACGTCTGTTGTATCATAAACTAGAACTATAAATCCTCTCCCGATTCATTACAATTCCTAAAGATACAATCAAGGGTTCGCGACTTCTTAATTGTGTTATGCACTCAACAACAGATTAGGAAGGTAGAGAAATCACAATATAACTACACAAGCATATTAACCATTGAATACTACCTAATTCCCGGATTAGGGAATTAGTTACTCATAATGGATGAAACAATCAAACATATATTAATAGCCAAAACCATGATTACAAGAGTTTAGAGTAAAGAAAAATACAACTTCAAGAATCTCGTAAAGTTTGGGTGGAATCCCTTCAATCCTTGCTCTCCTTCTTTTTTCTCGTTTTCTCTATGTTCTTCTCTCGTAAATAATACACCTCTTTTCAATAATCAGACCTAAATTATATATATCCTAATATAAAAGTGTTTTTAAAGGGTTTTCTAGAAAATAAAATCCATATCCTAAAATAAGATGGATTTGCTGTAAAATTCGCAATCTGACTTTCAGGCCTGTTTTTGGGCTACTCCGGTTGGATTATAAGTGTCGAACCACCGCTGACTTGTAGAAAATTATGTTACCTTCGCGTGGGCTGTAAGATCACTCAATTCTGATATCCAAAACTCAAGTTATGGCCCAAACAGTGATGTATGCGCGAGGCTTCCAACAATTCCGAATTTTTACATAATTTAGGCCCAAATTAAGCTCCTTGTGCTCAATTTCTTCCAACTTTAACAATATTTATTTCCTGCCATTAAACACTAAAAATAATTAATAAACAACCAATTATTTACAAAATCCTATAAATATGAAAACAAAATCCTATTAAAGTGTATATAAATATATACTCTATAAGAACAAACAAGTAACAAATTATATAAATAATTCACACCACCGTTTACAATACATAATCTAAACATAAATCAAACACAAATTAGTTTAATTTTAAAATAAGCTGATACATTAGCTTTGTGTACCAAATTCCACCTATTATCTATAGTTAATTGAAACAATCATAGAAATATCACATATACAACTTAAATTATTGTTCTGCACCGTCATATAACATGAATCAAACCGGATAAAGAAAATAAATAAATAGTATGACTTATCTAGCTAAACAATCAATTTCAAATCAAATCGACTAAATATAGCTAATATCAAGAAATTTTAGTCAAATCTAAAGCATACAGAATGTGAAGTTATGAAGGAAGCAATTGGACCTTTCTGGGTGCAGCAAACACAGAAGAGTGGAGATGGTTAGGGTTTGAGACAGAAGCCCTAGAAACATTAGAAAGACACGGCCGGCAGGAGCAAGACTGCAAGAGAAATATAATGGTTGAGCGAGTATATATATACAGTCAGCACACAGAAAACTAGCCAGATACTTGTATCAAAGACTAGACAGATACATGAATGTAACTACACTTGAATTTTAATCTTGCAAAATACATAATAGATATCAATCTTCCAAAGATACTGAAGTGTATAAGATTCTACTATCAAAAAAGAAAAAGTAATTCTTTTGCTTTACTAATAGAGAAATAAAATAAGATTTAAATCCTAAAAAGTTATTTTGTAATAATATCATAAACTTAACTATCTTATCTCTTACAATAATAAACCCCAAATCCAAATTTAAAGATAAATAATTAAAATGAATGATTTGAATTATATATCCATACAAAGCATACACTTATTTTTAAAAATCAAAGTACATAAATTTGCAATATATAAAATTGAAACAAAATAATAAGGCAATTTCATTTTCAGCATATAAATTTAGAGCGCATAATTTTAATAAACCCATCCAATTCTTTTTCTCCTCGACCAATCCCCAATAAATTGGTCATGATAATTAATCAAGGTGATAAGAGAAAGTAAAAAAATAAAAATTAATTAAGAAATATTTACAAAAATACCTAACTCAAAATATTTTCAAAAATACTATCTAAAGTTGCAAATGAGAAATGAGGTTGCAATGAAAATTTACACCACAATCTACCATGTATAAGCCCCACCCTTGAATCAAACACATTGAAAAATTAATAGAAATAATATAACTTCTTCTCTAAGAAAATCACTTTATATATAAATGAGTAAAGTGCACATTGTGTACACGTAGTTAGGCTGTCAGACCACTTGGGATACTGGACTTTAGAAAGTACCACGGGCTATACTGCACTTCACTTTTCGTTACAAAAAGTGTATCATCGTCAAATCTGTTTAACTCTGTTAAAAAATGCAGGGGTAAAATTGTCTTTTAGTCATCATCTTTTTCAACAACCCATTTCCACCATTAACAATTTATTAATTACAAATAGTAAACAAATAGTATAATTACAGTATATAGCTCAATTAGTCTTAGTTCTGGGTTATGATTCTAGAAGCACGAGTAAACAAATAGTATAATTACAGTATATGGACAATAAAGCTATTGGGTATCAATCAACATCAATTTTCAAAAAAAAAAAATCCTCACCTATCAGAACTTGCTCCAGAGGAATTGTCAATGCTCATTATTCTTCTTGGATCAACAACAAATGAAAATACAAGAAATCCAATTAAAGCGCTCAAAGTTGACATCATAATGAAGGCACAACGCCATCCTGGAACACCCCAAAATTCATGCCCGACCATTACAGTGGCAAGAACACCACCTCCAATGCCACCTATTGTGCCAACAAATTGCAGAAGACCAAATCCGGTACCTCTCACACCATCAGAATAACTGTCGGCATTAAAAGATTGGAGTGAGGGTATCACAATTGCGAGTCCAAAGCCGTTTACAGCACGCCAAAAGACGATTTGCCCAAAATAATGACTTACTCCCACTGCAGCTGTTGCCGATGCCCAGCAAAGAGTCCCAATAGCAAGGACTACTGGACGATCGTAGTTTATTGCCAATATACCAGCCAATGGTGAAGCAAGGCCTCGAGCAAAGTTTCGTACGAATGTAAGATATCCTAAATCAGATGGGCCAGCACCGAAAATTTCACTAACTTCCTTGTAAACAGATGGAAGGAGATTCTCATCAGAACGCTCCATTATGGCTGCAAGGTTGATGATAATTAGAGAAAGGGAAATCCCGAAAAACCTTCTTGGTCTGTAACAAGTCGATATATCTCAGTGCCTTAAAATACAATCGTGTGTAAATCTCTTTTAACATGGTGGAAATGGGTTGTTGAAGAAGATGATGACTAAAAGACAATTTTACCCCTGCATTTTTTAACAGAGTTAAACAGATTTGACGGCGATACACTTTGTGTAACGAAAAGCGAAGTGCAGTATAGCCCGTGGTACTTTGTAAAGTCCAGTATCCCAAGTGATCTGACAGCCTAACTGCGCGTACACAAAGTGCACTTTACTCTATATAAATCAACTTAAAGCATAACTAGTAAATAAACAGATTTAACAACCAAATCAACTCTAAAGCATAAAAGTTGAAGGCAAATGGACCTTTCATCCGACCAAGCACAAAACAGTGGAGATGGTTTGGGTTTGAGACGAAAAACGAAAGGAGAAGGAAGAGAAATATAATTTTCTATATATCTGTACTTCAGTAACATACTAACCATATATATACACCTAGAGGCCAGCACACACACAATTACGTGGAGTTGCATGCACTAGTGTCGAATTTATTGAGAAAATTCGAACCTATTCACTATGGTCCTTACTCCTTACAGTGTAGTTCATCAATTCAGAACTTTAATAATTAACTACTACTTGTAAGTTCATAAATTAGGAATTATCTATACTCTACTACTAATATACACTACAAGAAAACGCGGCTAAATATGATCAAATAAATTCGATCGCGGCTAAATATGACCGAATTCGATCGACCAATTTCGACCCGGCTAAATATGACCGAATTTGGTTGAATTTAGAGTCTGTCGAATTTAATCGGTCGAATTTAGTAATAAATTCGACCGATTTTCTTTTGGGTCATATTTAGTAGCTACTAAATTCGACCGTTATTTTTTGTTCGGTCATATTTATGAATATGACCGAATTCGATCATATTTAGGAGTTACTAAATTCGACCGTTATTTTATGTTCGGTAATATTTATAAATATGACCGAATTCGGTCATATTTAGTAGGGGAGCGGGATAATTGCCGCCTAAATTGTTTTCCAAATGTTGCCGAAATTTGGTCGAATTTATAAATATGACCGAATTCAGTTGAATTTATTATTTTCAGAAATTGAGAAAATATTATTAAATATTTAAATGTTTGTACACATCATTAAAAAATATTTAAAAATACAAGGATAATGTTATTCATATGTATAAATTTAGTTTGTGCGTAAAAAATATTCATACGATAGGAGAAAGTTAAATTTTTATTTAGTAGATTGTTTAAATAAATTAAATAAGTATCTAATTAATTTGAAAAAATAATATTAAATATTTAAATGATTGTACACATCATTAAAAAATATTTATAAATAAAAGGATAACATTATTCATATGTATAAATTTAATTATATGTAAAAAATATTCATATGATAGGAGAAAGTTGATTTTTTATTGAGTAGATTGTCTAAATAAATTAAATAAGTAAATAATTATTTGTAAAAAATTAAAAAAAATATGAGACTATCCGGAAAATATATTACATTCTATAAAAAAAATTAGCAAATAATAATGAGGGAAAAAAAATTAACGGTCAACTAGTAGTTTGACCAGAACCCGTAATAGGGTTTCGTCAAGGTTTAGTGTTTTGATTTATTTAAAGATATTCTCGACGACCCAACCGGACGGAGATCAAGATCCATCCTTTTTAATGTTTTTCCAAAATTTCGTAAAAAAATAAATTAATTTGGTTTCGTAATTTAACGATCAACTAGTATGTTGACTAGAACTCCTAAATAGGGTATCGTCAGGGTTTAGTGTTTCGATTTTTTTAAAAATATTTCTCGATGACCAAACCATACGGAGGTCAAGATCCATCCTTTTTAATGTTACTGCCAAAAGTTTAGAAAAAAATAAATTAATTTGGTTTGGTAATTTAACGGTCAACTAGTACGTTGACTCGATCCCCTAAAAAGGGTTTCGTCACAGTTTAGTGTTTCGATTTTTTTAAAAATATTTCTTGATGACCCAACCGAACGGAGATCAAGATCCATCATTTTTAATGCTATTTCAAAAATTTTAGGAAAAAAATAAATTAATTTGGTTTGGTAATTTAACGGTCAACTTGTACTTTGACCGTAACCCCTAAACAGGGTTTCGTCAGGATTTAGTGTTTCGATTTTTTTAAAAAGATTTCTTGACGACCCAACCGTACGGTGGTCAAGATCCATCCTTTTTAATGTTATTGGAAAAATTTCAGAAAAAAATAAATTAATTTGGTTTGGTAATTTAACGGTCAACTTGTACTTTGACCATGACCCCTAAATAGGGTTTCGTCAGGATTTAGTGTTTCAATTTTTTTAAAAATATTTATCGATAACCCAACCATATGGTGGTCAAGATCCATCATTTCCAATGTAATATCCAAATTTTCAGAAAAAAAACAAATTAATCCGGTTTGGTAATTTAACAGTCAATTAGTACTTTGACTAGAACCCTAAATAGGGTTTCGTCAGGGTATAGTGTTTCAATTTTTTTAAAAATATTTCTTGACTACCCAATCGTATGGTGGTCAAGATCCATCATTTTTAATGTTATTGGCAAAATTTCAGAAAAAAATAAATTAATTTGGTTTGGTAATTTAACGGTCAACTTGTACTTTAACCGTAACCCCTAAATAGGGTTTTGTCACGGTTTAGTATTTCGATTTTTTTAAAAATATTTCTCGACGACCCAACTAAATGGTGGCCAAGATCCATCCTTTTTAATATTATTGCCAAAATTTTAGAAAAAAATAAATTAATTTAGTTTGGTAATTTCACGATCAACTAGTAATTTGACTAGAACCCCTAAACAAGGTTTCGTCAAGGTTTTTGTTTCTATTTTTGTAAAAATATTTCTCGATGACCCAACCGTACGGAGACCAAGATCCATCCTTTTTAATATTATTGCCAAAATTTTAGAAAAATAATGAAGTAATTTTCGTTTTTTTTTAATTTTTTCCCCATTTTAACTAGTTTGTAAAATAAATTAAAAAATTAATTAAAATTGGAAAAAAGCCAAGTTTTGAATATAAATTCATACACACCAATGTAGTCATACTCAATATTTGTGTGATGGATGTTACCCTACTTTCATTATTTTTCCATTTTATTTATTTTTCCTCATTTTTAACTAGTTTGTAAAATAAATTAAAAATTAAATATGAAAATCAAAATGCCTAATTTTGAACATAAAATTTTGTGGTATGACTACGTGGGTGATTATAAATTCTGAATAAAAATTTGGCTTTTTTATATTTTATTTAATTTTTTGGCCTTTATTCCTATTTTTATCAATTTTTTAAAATAATAAATTCAACTGAATTTCAACCAAATATTCAATTCGACGAATTCGGTCGAATTTGCTCGAGCTCCTAATTTCGACCATATTTGGTCGAATTTAATCTTAAATTTGACCATATTTGGTCGAATTTAGCCGTGCTTTCATTGTAATTGAATTTCTCAGTCCGCGTTTATGTGGCTGTCTCTCATTGGTCCATTTAATATCACATGGATTGATGAGTCATCTAATCTAAGCCCTTCATTTAAAAAACAAAAACGAATCCTAGCCCTTCATTTAAAATACACCTACATAATATTTATATATATATATATATATATATATATATATATATATATATATACATACTTAACTAAACAAAACCACCCCCATTAATCTTCACATTTACAGAAGATTCATCAACCTGAATTTGAGAAAGTAGTTAAGAGTAACATGTGTGTACTCCCCCTGTGTCCCTGCAACTTGTACTAACTCATGGATAGAAAACAAGTATGAGTAGGTTACACAACTATGTCCCTTACCCTCACTAATTGTGTTCCTGGATGGGAACTGAATTCAATAGTTGAAGTCTCTTAAGAGACTAAAACTAGAAATGTGGATGTCCTTATTAATCACTATGCCTTTTTGGGAAGATATAGGATGGCTAGGCTGGTTTTACACACCCTTACCTTCCTTGTTCTTGTGGTTTCTTGATGTTCACCACTTCCCCCACCCTCACTTTCCTCATGTTCATTCCCCTCAGGTTAAGATATAAAAGATTTGTCAACTACAGTTTGTTAAGAAACTGTAGAGGGGGTTAAAGATGAGAATCTGTGAATATGTGGTGTGCTGATTGGGTAGAGAATCTGGGGGACATTCCAACAATTCTCATGTTAGCATAGTAAGGCAAAGATTTGAGGACAATACTAGAAAAATGCTGATGGAATCAATACCTGAGCTAGGTGTAATGCTGTAAGAGCCTTCTCCACATGAAGGTTTATTCTCTTAGAGTTACAGAACAATGTTCGACTTGATGTGCTGAGTTGACAATGTTCTTGAAGCTGTAATTAGGAAAGAGAAACAATTTTCCAGAAATAGTCATGGATATTCAATTAAGTGCCTACAAATATGTTACATTTAATCCTAATGCCTTAATTAGTCAACTTAAGTTAGAGTTCAATCAGTAGTGTGAAAAATATTATCTATTCATATGCTTAAAGATAACTAATTAGTTCAGTTTAAACAGGGTCCAAATTAGTTGCTTTGATTTTAACCTTAATTCTAGGTGTTTTACACATGGCAAATGACAGAATTGTAGAACCTGGTAGAGGAATAACCAAGGTTGCTTGTGTTAACACCAACACTTCATCATCATCATCCTCTGTTGTCAGTTTAAATCCTTTGGAGTACAGTGAAAAGAACATGAAACTTTGCAATTTTGTAGCCATTAAAGCTCACTTTTGGGTTAGATGAAAGTGTTAAGTTAGAATTAAAAACAACATGAATATTGTAAATTAACTAATATGTCAGTGTTAATCAAAGAAATTCGAAATATCCTGATTAGATTAAAGTTAACTTAATAAAATGTGTGCCTAAAACCACGAATAGATCGGAGTTACGCATAAGTTGAATTAATCTTACTAAACTGCAGAGATTAGTTAATTAAAACAACTTAGGTGATTTAAACATAGTCTTTCTTTTTCTTATCTATGTGTTCTTTGTTGAATTTTGAGTCAAATATAATCTAACTGAGACATGCAGAACATATTATAACAGCAAAATATTACACAATAGATAGACGAAAAGATCATTTCATTCATAAAAAAATTACAAAAATGGTCAAACAAGACCATTGAAACATCAAAAACAAAAACAAATTTAAACAACGTCCCCCCACCTAAACTAACTAGGCGGCCTTGGCTGGGTCGTCGACGGAGTCTCCTCGGTTGCGTGCACGGAGAACCTCCAAAGCTACTCATATGGCAGCGATCGATTTCTCCTCTTCGGCAAGAAGCTCATCTATCTTCTCTTGGAGAGCCATTACCTTTTTGTAGAAAGGCATGGCTTCAAAATCTTCAACTGAAACCTTTAGGATGCTTTTTGTCATTTTGAAAGAGAAAGGGTTGAAGAAGAAGGAAGATTCGACTTAATGATCTCTACCCTGCCTATTTATAAGCCCTGAAGTCTGAAAGATGCGACTTAATATCTAGGAGATAAACGGGTGAAAGGTTAAGCAAAGGTCACACCTCTTTAAACACACTAACGCATGTAAAAGAGATTACACGGTGTCCTAGACTAATCTTGACAGATCATTTACAAAGAATAAAAAGTAAAATATTATGTGTGTAACTTGTTCCAAAATCATTTAAGTCTAAAAGCTTAAGTCTAATCAATTCGAGACAAATAATTTTAAAGAATAGAGCACACAAAGCATTCGATTATTCTGGTTAAATGATTAAACAATTAAATAACATCAACAAATAATTAATCCATTTGATATCTCAAATATTGATCATTTGACATTATCTGAACAATTACTGAATCGATATCTCTCAGTGTTTGACTATTCGATAGCTCTAGCATGAAGACTAGTTCGATATCTCTAGAAAATTAACTGATCGACATCTCAATTATATCATTCGTTCGATAACTCAAACATTGACCCTTCGATATTATCTGAACATTTACTGATTCGATATCTCTCAGTATTTGACTAGTCGATATCTCTTGCGAGAAGACTAGTTCGATATCTCTAGAAAATTAACTGATCGACATCTCAAGCATAATATTCATTCGATAACTCAAATAAGTACACATATTCATTTGATATCTCTAGGAAATTAAGTGTTCGATATCTCCAGAGTAATCGTGCGAATAAGCAAATAAAGCAAATAAAATCCAGAGAAAGAAATTCACTGGCTACAACAAATTGAATAGATATTCAAGGATTATGAAAAGTTCAACATACCAAGCTCGCTTACCAACCTTTAGAAGTTTGCTTCATCCAGAGCTTTAGTAAAGATATCTGCCAATTATT
Organism: Saposhnikovia divaricata; assembly: GCA_036435485.1. Taxonomy (NCBI): domain Eukaryota; kingdom Viridiplantae; phylum Streptophyta; class Magnoliopsida; order Apiales; family Apiaceae; genus Saposhnikovia; species Saposhnikovia divaricata. Next base: position 137,150,239 of record CM071595.1, read on the forward strand.
TCTCACTTGGAACAAAATATAGTTCCACAGTACCTTCCATCACATGCTCCCTGATGAAATGGTACCTGATGTCTATGTGCTTGGTTCTTGAATGTTGCACTGGGTTTTCAGAAATTGCAATTGCGCTAGTGTTGTCACAGAAAATTTGAATCTTCTCAACCTTAACTTTATAGTCAAGCAATTGATTTCTCATCCATAAAATCTGTGCACAACAACTTCCAGCTGCTATATACTTAGCCTCTGTAGTTGATGTAGAAATTTAATTTTGCTTCTTACTAAACCATGAAACCAGCTTGTTTCCTAAGAACTGACAGGTGCATGTGGTACTCTTTCTATCCATCTTACAACCTGCATAATCTGCATCTAAATGGCCTATTAGATCAAAACCAGAATCTCTAGGGTACCAAATGCTAAGGTTTGGTGTTCCCTTGAGATACCTGAAAATCCTTTTAATAGCTACTAAATGAGATTCCCTAGGATCAGATTGGAATCTAGCACAGAAACATGTAGCAAACATAAAATCAGGTCTACTAGCAGTTAAATATAAAAGTGATCCAACCATGCCTCTATAGCTTGAAATGTCCACCTTCTTTTCCTTAGTATTCAATACAATCTTAGTGGCAGTGGCCATGCGTTTTTTTGCAGAAGAGCAATCTGCTAAGTCAAATCTCTTTAAAAGATCAAAAACATATTTTGTTTGAATTATAGAAATTCCCTCATTTACTTGTTTAACTTGTAAACCAAGAAAATAGGTTAATTCACCCATCATACTCATTTCATATTTACTTTGCATAAGTTTTCCAAACCTTTTGCAAAGCTTTTCATCTGTACACCCAAATATTATATCATCTACATAAATTTGGACAAGTATCATAGAGCCATTGACAGATCTATAAAAGGGAGTTTTATCAACAGTACCTCTAATGAAGTGATTCTCTATGAGGAACTGTGAAAGTGTGTCATACCAGGCTCTAGGTGCTTGCTTCAGGCCATAAAGTGCTTTGAGCAGATGATAAACATATTTTGGAAAGTCTGGATCTTCAAAACCAGGAGGTTGACTAACATACACCTCCTCCTCCAGAATACCATTGAGAAATGCACTCTTGACATCCATTTGATAGACTTTAAAATTGGCATGAGCTGCATAGGCTAGGAAGATTCTTATTGTTTCTAACCTGGCCATTGGTGCAAAGGTTTCTTCAAAGTCAATTCCTTCTTCTTGACAGTAGCCTTTAGCAACTAGTCTAGCTTTATTCCTAGTGACTGTGCCATTCTCGTCCATCTTGTTCTTGAATACCCACTTAGTGTCAATCACTGATTTGCCTTTAGGTTTGGGTACAAGTTTCAATACTTCATTTCTCTTAAACTGGTTTAGCTCTTCTTGCTTTGCTAACACCCACTCTGGATCTAGAAGAGCATCTTCAACCTTCTTAGGTTCTTCTTTAGAAAGAAAACTGTTGTACAAGCATTCTTCTCGAGTTGCTCTCCTAGTTTGGACTTTTGCACTGGAGTCACCAATTATAAGCTCAAAAGGTTGATCCTTAGTCCATCTTCTTTGTGGTGGTAAACTTGACCTTGATGAAGTTACTTCATTTTCTTTGTGTTGATCATCTTGGCTATTTGTTGAGTGTTGACTGTGAGAAACTCCCCCTGAGTGTATGGAACTCGAGTTGAGTGGAGTTCTAACAATGTTGTCAACAAATGTTTCTCTTTGATTCTCAACTGCTGCTTCAAGATGATCTCCACCAGATGGTGTCAGTTGCTCTTCCACATATTGTCCATTCTGCACTTCCCTTGATGGTCCATGTCTGTTCTCTATGCTCATTGATAATCACTCCTCATCATCATCTTCGCTTTCTTCACCATTTGTCTCATTCTCGAGTGAGAGTGATTCATGAAAACCTTCATCTCCTAGACCATATATCTTCTTGTCATCGAAGATAGTATGTATGGATTCCACAACAATGTTTAGTCTTAGGTTGTAGATTCTGTAAGATTTTCCAGCTGAATACCCAACAAAGATCGCTTCATCTGCCTTTGAATCAAATTTCACAAGGCTCTCGCCATAGTTCTTTAATACAAAACATTTGCATCCAAAGACATGCAGGAAGTTAATTGTTGGCTTCTTGCCATTGAATAGTTGGTAAGGTGTCATGCCCTTTGCTTGATTGACCAAAGATATATTCTGATTGTAACATGCAGTGTTAACAGCTTCAGCCCAGAAATATGTTATAAACTTTGATTCTTCAAGCATAGTCCTTGCAGCTTCAATAAGGATTTTGTTCTTCCTCTCCACTACACCATTTTGTTGAGGTGTCCTTGATGCAGAGAATTATTGAGTGATTCCTTCTTCTTCATAGAACTCCTTAACACAGAATTCTTGAACTCAGTTCCATTGTTGCTTCTAATCCTTCTTACTTTGAAGATTGGATTGTTGTTTACTATCTTGATATGCTTGATAAAGAAGGTCCAAGTGTATTTTGAGAAACCATCAACAATTACAAGACAATACATCTTGTTGGATATCGACAATACATTGACTGGTCCAAATAGATCCATGTGCAGTAGCTGTAAGGGTTGATCAATTGAAGACATTGACTTGGACTTGAAAGAGGCTTTCTTCTGCTTCCCTTTTTGGCATGCATCACATACTCAAATTTTTGAATACCTCTGACCAAATCCTTTTTGACCAATTCATTCATGGCTTTAAACCTTAAGTGAGACAGTCTCTTATGCCAAAGCCATCCTTCATCCATGCTTGCCTTGCTAAAGAGGCATGTAGCAGAGTTGGCACTCGTTGAGTTATAGTCAGCAATGTACACATTCCCTTTCATGTTTCCTATCATCACTACCTTATTATCGTTTTTCTTGAAAACAACACAAGCTTCAGATATAAACCAAACATTCTGATTTTTATCACATGGTTGACTGATACTAAGCAGATTGTGCTTAAGTCCATCAACCAGTGCTACTTCTTCAATGACAACATTTCCTTGTGATATCAAGCCATATCCTCTAGTATATCCCTTGCTATTGTCTCCAAAGGTAATCCTAGGGCCAGCTCTCTCCTCGAACTTAGTGAGCAGGGTAGAATCTCCAGTCATGTGCCTAGAACAGCCACTATCCAGATACCAAAGATCTTTCTGTCTCCCTGCAAACATCAAAATCAAATCAATTTGATTTTGGTACCCAAGTTTCCTTGGGTCCTACCTTGTTAGCCTTTCTCCTATTTTTCAAACCCTTACCATCCAAGGTTTCCGATTGAGTTAAATCAATCTTAGCTCTTGGTGTAGGTTTCTGAAAAACAGGTTGTGTTACTTGCTTATATGCATTAAAGCTAGATGTACAATTAGGCATAGTCTGTGCAAACATGTTATTCATCATTCATGGCAACTGAGGCATATTAAAGGCATTTTAATATGGATTATGCATGAATTGCATGTTAGCATACTGACTAGATGCATGAGTAGGTTGAACACACATGTTAGGCATAACATTCATGGTAGGCATAGGTACAAACTTAGGCATACTAGGTACAGAAGCATTTTTAATAGATTTACAGTTGGAAGATAAATGATTAATACTACCATAGTTTACATATTCCTTACTGGGAGAATATTTATCAGGTGTGTAATTGTTGTGTTTGTTAATTCCTACCTTGCCATTTCTATTCTTCCTTTTAGCCTTAGCCTTTGTTTCAGTCTTTTCTAGCTTATCCTTCAATTTCTTGATGGACAAGTGGCCTATGTTATCTCGTTCAACTGATTTGGTTTTGCTACACTCTCCCACTACAAAGTTTTTGCTGACAGGGCCATACTTCTTATGTAATTTGATCAGGTTGCATTGTTGACAGGCTTGGACTCCAATGAACATTTCTCATCCATTGAGTCACTGTCTGAAGCAACCTCCCTATCAACTCCTAAATTTGCTTACGCTAATTTGTAGAAAGAACCAACTCCTTGAACATTACTGATCTCTTCAGTTTTAGCCTTTGATCCTTTCCAATTAGCGATTAATTCTTGTTCTTTTCTTAACTGTTCTTTTAAACAATCTTATCTATTCAAAGTCTCAAGTAGTTTATCTTTTGAATCCTGGTAATCTCTTCTCATCGTTTCAAACTCAATTAATTGAGTCTCTAACAGAGTATTCCTATCACCTAACCTAGCATTTAGATCTTTAATCTTATTATTTTCTTTTTTAAACAATTTTAATGTGACATGCATGTTATACAATTCATTTGACATTTCATTAACAACATTATCACATTCATCTTTGGAAAGCTCAGTTACGTTTGTAGAGTATACCTGGTTGCTTGCTGAACTAGCCTCTTCATTATTTTCGTTTACCATAAGTGCAAGATTGACAAACTCTTCCTCTGCATCTGAGTCTCCTCCAGCTGCCCAATTATCATCTCTAGATATGAATGCTCTTTCCTTTTGCTTGAGAAGATCAAAATATTTCTTTTCGTAGGCAACAGTCTCAAACTGTTTCTTCTCATTCTCAGCTTTGGATTTTCTGCATGCATTGGCAAAGTGGCCAGCAATTCCACAGCTATAGCATTTGATCTTTGACCTTTCAACCATATCCTTGTTTGGTTGATAGCTTTTCTTGAATTGCCCGGCTCCAGCTGGATTTTTCTTGAATCTTAGCTTTGAAAATCTCTTTGACAAAAATGTCAAATATTCATATAGGTCTTCAGATTCATCCTCACTCAGTGCATCAAGTTCTTCAATCATCTTGCTTTTGCCTCTGCTAGTTCCAGCTCCACCTTCACAAGTTCTTTGACTTGGTGTGGCTTCGACATTCTTCATCTTCTCTCCATCTTGGTTGGTTGGAATATTGGCCACCTAAGCTACATTTCCACCTTTCTTCTAGCTCTTCTCAACTTCTTCATCTTATTGCAACTCGAGCTCATAGGTCTTTAAAATTACATATAGTCTCTCAAGTGTAAAATCTTTGTAATCTTGAGAATTCCTCAATGAGACTATCACTGGCTTCCATTCTTAGGTAAAGACCTTGTTGGGAATATGTTGTACTTGATGATAACTTCACAATCAATCAAATTGTATAAGGTTTTGTAGCTATCAACGGATGAGGATTTATAACTCTATCCGTTGACAGGTAGCTCATCAACGAATGAGGTTTTGTAGCATACTGCAGTATCTCTATGTTATCAGTTGATAGTGTTTTTATCCACGGTCATGTTGACCATCAACGGATAGGCAGAATAGGGTAGCCAATTGTAAATAAGCTATGCTATGTAATTCTGTCTAAGTGAAAGTGTATCAACAGATGAAGACAAAACTCTATCAACGGATACAACTCAAATCCACTCTATCAACGGATACAGCTCAATACATCATCAACGGATGTCAGTGTACAATATCAACGGATAATCATTGACACTGTCTTCTATGCTAAGCTGGGGATTAGCAGTTGATAAGGACAGGTTTGACTGACAGATCACATGGGTTGATAGTAGATACATAAAGCAGTATGGCAGCCATACTTTGGAAACACATGAAGAAAGAAGCATTCCATTTACACTATGAATACAAGAAAGGTGCAGGAGACATGTCTGTTCACAAGGACAACCTTTCGGCTACATGTGTATTTGGAGTATAGTAGCAAGTCAACTAGAATTAGATTAGTATTATCTTATTCCAGTAAAACTTGTAAAACTTGGGATATATAACCAAGTGTAGCAACTCTTTGTAGGCTAAGAAAACAAATACATTTGCTTAGGGTTTTTATTGAATATTCTTAGAAAGCAAAGAGTTGTAAAACAGAAGCTCTGTACTTTTGTATCACAGAGTTTTCTTCGAATAAAAGCTTCAGGTGGTGCATTTAACAACCTAATTTTTTATGTGTTTGTGCATTAATCTTTCTACAGCAATTATCTAAGTATAGATTTCTGGAGTTCTTATCAGAAATTTATAAATATCAAGAATTGTATTCAACCCCCCTTCTACAATTATACAAGTGTGTAATCTGGGAATAACAATTGGTATCAGAGCAAGCTTCTAACATATTTGAAGTTTAAAGATCAACATACTTCCAACATGTCTAAGAAGGATTATGGAGTAAAGATTCCAGTTCTTGATAGAGAGAATTACTTTCACTGGAAAGTAAAAATGCGTCTACATCTCTCGCCTATTGATGAGGGTTTTGTGGATTGCATTGACAAGGGTCCTCACGTTCCAATGAAGACTACAACAAGAGTTGGCCTGGCTGAAGGTGTGCCTGACACTCTCATTCCCAAACCAGTTTCTGAGTGGAGTCTTGAAGATATTTCAGAAGTCCACAAAGACAAAAAGACCATGAATATACTGTTCAATGGTCTAGAAACAGACATGGTTGACAATGTTATTAATTGTACTACCTCCAAGGAAGCATGGGACACTGTTCAAACCCTTTGTGAAGGAACAGAACAGGTGAGGGAAAACAAGATGCAACTACTAATCCAACAGTATGAACATTTCCACTTTAAGAGTGGAGAAACATTGAATGATACATTTAGTAGATTTCAAAAGCTACTAAATGGTTTGAAACTGTATGGAAGAATCTATCAAGTTAAAGATTCTAATCTCAAATTTCTGAGATCACTGCCTAAGGAATGGAAGCCAATGACTGTTTCTCTAAGAAACACTCAAGAGTACAAGACATTTACTCTTGAAAGGCTCTATGGAACTTTAAAGACATATGAGCTGGAAATAGAGCAGGATGAAGAGATTGAGAAGTCTCAAAAGAAAAGTGGGTCAGTTGCACTTGTTGCCAACTTGGAGCAAAAGGAGGAAAGGACAGAAGCTGCTAGTTCTACACCAAACAGGGAGGTTTGTAAAGGTAGAGCAGAATCAAGCAGGAGCAAGGAAAAGGTGTCTGAGGAATTGAATGTCCTTCAGCAGGATGAATTGGATGAGATAGATGAGCATTTAGCTTTTCTATCTAGGAGATTCTCTAAGCTGAAATTCAAGAGAAACTCTGGGGTGGCCAAGCCATTTAACAAGGATTTTTCCACAAGCAACTATGTGGATAAATCCAAAATTAAATGCTACAATTGTGGAATTGCTGGTCACATGATAAGTGAATGCAGGAAACCTAGATCTGAGAACAAGGGAAAGTCAACTGAGGTTGTTGACTATAAGAAGAAATACTTTGATCTTTTCAGGCAGAAAGGAAAGGCATTCTTGACCCAAGAGTATGACTTGGCTGTTGATGACAATCATTCTGATGATGGTGTTGAGTTTGTCAACCTTGCTTTAATGGCTGATTCTGGAGAGCAGGAAGTAAGTTCAGCTAGCAATCAGGTATTCTCTACTAATCTCTCTGAGCTCACCAAAGAGGAATGCAATAGTGTTATAGATGAAATGTCTACTGAACTATATCACTTAAGTGTTACTCTTAAATCAGTTACTAAATAGAACAATAGGATTAAAGAGTCTAATATGTTTTTAAGTGATAGAAATGCTGATCTAGAAGCTCAATTTCTAGAATTTGAGAAAATGAGAGTCGATTGCAATAATGCTAAAAGTGAACTTGAAGCTGTGTTAAAAAGAGAACTGATTTTAAAAGACCAGCTTGAAAAAGAACAAGGGATAATTGCTAAATTTCAAAGTTGTAGGAATATTTCTCAAAACATAATAGAAGTCCAGGGAATAGAATCGTTTGTGAAGGATACCTGGACTCAAAAGAAAAAGGAGCTAGAACCTGACCTTGAGGATCTAGAGACTATTTGTGAATCAACGGATAGTGATCATCCGTTGACAGATGAACCTTCAACGGATGAGAGGTATCCGTCGACTAACAAAAAGTTTGTTAGTAAGAAGGAACTCAGGAAACTGGATATCAAGTATGGTCCAGTCAACAAGAACTTTGTTAGTGGTGAGTGTAGCAAAACCAAATCCAGTGGGAAGGCTAAGGCAGGTGATTTACATAACAAAAATGCTGTTGGTAAATCAGATAATGAAAAGGTAGAAATTGAGGGTAAAAAGAAAAAGAACAGAAATGGTAAGATAGGCATCAACAAGAAAAACAATTATTCTCCTGACAAGTTTGCTCCTAGGAAAACTTGTAGTAATTGTAATAGTGTCAATCACCTATCTTCTAATTGCAAGATTGTCAACAAGGCTCCTGTTCATGTACCTCAAACAATGCCGTGTATGCCTGCAATGCCTGGTTTGTATCAAAATGCTAGTTTTTCAAATCCATATGTGAACATGCCATATGTGTCTAATCCTTATTTTCAATCTGTGAATGTGCCACAAATGTCATGGAACATTCCTAGCATGAATAATATGTATGCCAATTTTCCACAAATGCATGTATCAAATATTCATGCAAATGAGCATTTGTCAAACCCCATCACTCAAGCATCTACACCTAAGTTGAAGAATGCTAAGAGTGCAAAGTCAAAGGCTAACAAGAAAGGACCTAAGGAAGCTTGGGTACCAAAATCAACTTGATTTGTTTTTGAAATGTGTGCAGGGAAACAGAAGGAATCTATGGTACCTAGACAGTGGATGGTCTACGCACATGACAGGAGATTCAACCATGCTCATAGAGTTCAAGGAAGGAGCTGGCCCTAGAATTACCTTTGGAGATGACAGCAAAGGATATACTAAGGGATATGGCCTGATTTCAAAAGACAATGCCATCATTGAAGAAGTGGCTTTAGTTGAAGGTTTGAAGCACAATTTGCTGAGTGTCAATCAGATTTGTGACAAAGACTATGAAGTAAAGTTCACAAAAGAAGCTTGTGTTATTTCTGCCAAGGAAGACAACAATGTGGTATTGACAGGCTTTAGAAAAGGAAATGTTTACATAGCTGACTTCAATTCAGCATGCTCAGAATCCATTACTTGTCTCTTCAGCAAAGCAAGTAAGAATGAGAGTTGGCTATGGCATAAGAAGCTGTCACATTTGAATTTTAAAGTTATGAATGATTTGGTAAGAAAGGATCTTGCTGGACTCCAAGAAGTGAAAGAAAGACCAGGACTATGATGATCAAGAGTATGATGCTAGGGATAAGTACCCACGAACTAGGGAGGACTCCGACTCTGCCCCTAAGAAGAACCAAGGGTCAAGTTTCACTGAGTATGCAAGGTTGAATACTCCTAGGAGTCGAATCTTGTTGGACATTGAGAATGATAAGGATTTGCGATGGCCGAAGCCACTCAGGGGTGATCCCGCAAAGAGAAAACAGAATCAGTATTGCAGATTCCATAGAGAGGTGGGGCATGACATTGATGATTGAAAGCAACTCAAAGATGAGATCGAGCTTTTGATACGTAGAGGGAAATTGAGCCACTTCACTAAGGGTGAAGACCGTGGTAATCAGAGAAGAGAGTATAATAGAAGGGATGACGATCAAGATCGTGACCCACAGCCCCGAGGGCCAGTAATCAACATGATCTCAGGAGGCTCGATTGCGGTAGGGACAACTAGGAACTCTCGAAAGGCTTATGCCCGAGAGATGTTGCACATCGTGGGAGAGGCCCCGAATCGTGCAAAAACTGAGGTAGCGGTTAGTTTTGATGACTCAGACTTGGAAGGGGTGAAGTTCCCCCATGACGACCCATTGGTCATAACTCCTGTGATTGGAAACTCGAAGATGAAGCCAGTCTTGATAGACAATGGAGCTTCCGTTGACATTCTGTTTCATGACGCGTTTGTGAAGATGGGATACACTGATTCTCAGTTGACCCCCAATAACATGCCTATATATAGATTTAATGGAGTAGAATCCAAACTTGAAGGGACTATTCAGCTGCCTGTAACTATTAGGTAGGAGCCCAGGGAGGCCACTCAGATGTTGAACTTCATAGTAATTAAGGCAGTTTCAACATACAGCGCTATCCTCGGAAGGACTTCAATTCATGCATTCAAGGCTGTTGCCTCAACTTATCATAAGAAGATCAAGTTCCCAACCAGGAATGGTGTTGGAGAACATAAAGGTGATCAGAAGATGGTACGAAGCTATTATGTAGCCTCGTTAAGGCCTGATGGAGTCGGGGGGCAGGTCCTTCCGATTGAAGACATTGATGTTCGCAGTGGTAAGGAACACCAAGAAAGGTCAGCAGAGGACATCACACAGAAGCCTCGGACAGCCATTGAGGCTAAGGCGTTCACTAACTTTGTGGTTGAATGTACTATTGGCAACCAAGAAGTCGGGGGGCAGGAGGTAGTACCCCGAGCAGGAAGTGAACTTCAGAATAAGAATGAGGAGACCAGAAGGAGTGGTGGGTGCTCTATTTTGATGGAGCATAAAAAACAAAATCAAGTGGTGCAGACCTAGTCTTGCAAAGCCCCGATTGAGCTTAAGTTATCCTAGTAGGACTTAGCTTCATATTTATCAAGTAGAAGTAGAAATAAGGTTCATTAAAACCATTGCAGAGCATGTTGCTCCGAGTAGGATAGTAGTACTCTATGTAAGGGTTGAACCCATTTCAAGTTATTAATTCAAGTTTGTTTTCCATTCATTGATTGTGTATGTGCCAAGCACCTGATGTGTGAGTGAAAGATGACTAAGTACCGAAAATAAAAGAATACACGAATGGAAAAAAACAAATGCATACCCCGAAGGGTAGAGTTAGGTTATAGTAGATAAGAGTTTAAGTCCTTGAAGGACCCTGGATAAAAGACAAACATTGAAGTCCTGATGGAACACCCGCTGAAGAAACATATTACATAGCCCGAAAGCCAATGGAAGGATCATCAAGTGGGCAATCAAACTAGGAAAATTTGATGTTAAGTACAAGCATAGGACGACCATCAAAGCCCAGGCTCTAGCTGACTTCGTGGTTAAATATACCATTGACAACCAAGAAGTCGGGGGGCAGGAGGTAATAGACTAGGAAGGTCAGCAAGGTGAGAAACCCCTGTAAGAGAAGAAGGAGTATTGGATTCTCTATTTTAATGGGGCATCAAAAACAAAAAGCTCTATTTTCATGGGGCATCAAAAACAAAAACCAGTGGTGCAGGTTAAGTTCTGCAAAGCCCCGATGAGTTCACACTCGAGTATGCCTTGAAGTTGGACTTCCAAAAAACCTACAATGAGGCGAAGTATGAAGCTCTGATAGCCGACCTTAGACTGACAAGAGCCCTGAGGGTCAAGAACCTGAAAGTCTATGGAGACTCAAAGTTGGTAGTCTCACAAGTCAATGGAGAATTTGAGGTTAGAGAAAAGAATATGGCCAAATACTTGAGGATTGTGAAAGCTGCGATAGCCCAGTTAGATGAGTGCCAGGTATATCCCAAGGGAGGAGTATACAAAGGTCGATGCCTTATCTCAATTCAAGGGTCGAGACCCATTCTAGGAGCGTCTACTTCCAAGTTTTGAGAACCCTTACAACTGATTCTAAGCTTATTGCTCCTATCAGAATAGGAGGATGCTGGATAGATCCTGTCAAAGCACACCTTGATAATGGCTGGTTGCCAAACGATGCCACGGGGGCACGGAAGCTAGCTGTAAGGAGCTAAAGGCTCGGAGAGGCCACACGTCATCCAAATAATGGCCCTTATTTCGATCAGAATCCTCGTCGAAGGGGTCAGGATTCCTGATCGAAAATCCTTTCGACCAAGAAGCTGGGAAGGCCCTTATTTCGATCAGAATCCTGATCTAAGGGTCAACATTCCTGATCAAAAAATCCTGATCTGAGGGTCAGGGTTCCTGATCGAAAATCCTGATCTCAGGGTCAGGGTTCCTGATCGAAAATCCTTTCGACCAAGAAGCTGGGAAGGCCCATATTTCGATCAGAATCCTGGTCTAAGGGTCAGGATTCCTGATCCAAAATCCTTTCGACCAAGAGGCAGGGAAGGCCCTTGTTTTGATCAGAATCATGATCTAAGGGTCAGGGTTCCTGATCTAAAATCCTGATCTAAGGGTCAAGGTTCCTGATCGAAAATCCTTTTGACCAAGATGTCGGGAAGGCCCTTATTTCGATCAGAATCCTGATCTAATGGTCAGGGTTCCTGATCGAAAATCCTGACATAAGGGTCAGGGTTCCTAATCGAAAATCCTTTCGACCAAGAGGTCGGGAAGGCCCTTATTTTGATCGAAAATCCTGATCTAAGGGTCATCATTCCTGATCGAAAATCCTGATCTAAGGGTCAGCATTCTTGATTGAAAATCCTGATCTAAAATACCACAAATCCTGGTACAAAAAAAGAGCTATATAATGAAAATTTTTATGTGCCTAGAGTCATGAATGACCTCAATTCAAGATGAATTTCGAGCCAATGAGGCCAAAAATACGATCGTAAATTACGAAAATATTTGGACTGAGGACCCCTCTAAAATTACAAAAATTATTATTATTAAAAATAATAATAATAAAATCCGGTTCAGATTTTATTCGAATGAAATTTTATCCAGGTGGGACACCTCCGATTTGGAGATCGAAATTATCCGAGATTTGGACAAAAGAAATATTATTATTGAATAATAATATTATTCAAAAGAAAAAAAAAAGAGGAGAAGAAAATAAAAAGAAAAAAGAAATCATTCGACCAAAATCCTGGTCGAAAAAGACCAGGATACTGCTCGAGAAAACCTTGGACCAGACAAAAGATGAGTCCTTATTTCGACCACAAACCTGGTCGATTTCGACCAGGTGAATACTTTTGGCAAAAGTGCAATTTGGTACCACAAGTTCTGCAACATTTACAGAAAAAATACTGCAGTTTATAATTTGATGAAAAGACCCCTGTTGTTTATATTTTTACAGAAAGGTCCCTGCACTTCACATTTTGACGAAAAAAATACCTTTGGGTACATAAAAATTTCCTAAATTATTAGGAAAACTTACGGAAAATATCCGTGGGAACATAAAAATTCCTAAATTATTAGGAATAATTAAGGAAAATACCTATGGGTACAAAAAATTTCCTAAATTATTAGGAAAAATTGCGAAAATACCTGTGGGTACATAAAAAATTCCTAAATTATTAGGAATAATTAAGGAAAATACCTATGCGTACATAAAAATTCATAAATTATTAGGAATAATCAACGAAAATACCTGTGGGTAAATAAAAATGTCCTAAATTATTAGGAATAATTAAGGAAAATACATGTGGGTACATAAAAATTCCTAAATTATTAGGAATAATTAAGGAAAATACATGTGGGTACATAAAAATTCCTAAATTATTAGGAATAATTAAGGAAAATACTTGTGGGTACAAAAAATTTCCTAAATTATTAATAAAAATTACGAAAATACCTGTGGGTACATAAAAAATTCGTAAATTATTAGGAAAAATTAAGGAAAATACCTGTGGATAAAAAAAATTTCGTAAATTATTAGGAAACATTACGAAAATACCTGTGGGTACATAAAAAATTCCTAAATTATTAGGAATAATTAAGGAAAATACCTGTGTGATATGGGCTGAAAATAAGCCCTAAAGACACATTTAATGTGGCATTAACTAGGCCGAAAATAGTCCAAACGTGGGGCCCACCAGCTGGGCCCAAAACCCTGATTATAGTATTAATTTCGTAATTAATATAAAGGGTAATAAACAGCTCAGCAAATAAGAGTTGGATAAGGATAATATCCCCTTCATACTTATCCAATAAGGCATCCAATTCAATATGGAAACTGATTCCTACAAGGAATAGATCTAGAACATTCCTCAAAGACTTGCCCACCAAGTCTCCAAATCCTACCATAATTCTAAGGCTTCTCAGCCTATATAAAGGGCCTGACCCCTCATCTCAGAACTACGTTTTATTGGCTTGATTCTCTAATTTACAGAGATACGTAGGCATTCTGTGAGGACCGTTTAAGTCTCGAACGCAGAAGCAGCCATTAAAGCACGAAGCTCACGAACCCTAGCATTAAATATACAAACCCTAGCCGCAATAATTTCAACCTAGTTTTTATTCCACAACATTTGGCGCCGTCTGTGGGAAGAAGACATCAACCATGGTTACCACTCGAAGAACAACACCGGTCTCAACCGAGGATACCTCTGGAACCATCGTTCCACCAATCGCTGCTCCTCCTGTTGGTACAGGGCCAGGGTCTGTACCCCCATTGACGGAAACAAACCCTCGTAGTCAGGCCTCTCAACCACAAGGGACGGATCCCCCCGCTGAAAGATCTCAACCTGTAATCGTCCCTCTAGGATAGGAGACTAACCCGCTCCAGATGGTGGTCTCTCCTCTCCCTCTGAGTAGCCGCCCGCCGCTTCACAGTCTCTCCACTTCTTCGCTCCCTGTCAACACCAACCCAATGTATGGGCTGCCTAATTACCCCCAAGATCCAAGGGATCCAGGACCAAGCGGTCATGCTCGGTTGATCCATGGGCAACAACAATCCCCTTATCTTAGAGGCCCGGCCCCTCCTGAACCAGGATACTATGATTACTCTGGTCCTTATACCGGAGACTCGTCATCTGAAGACGATGATCGAGACGAAGGCCCAAGGAGGCGACGCGCTAGTAAGGAACCTCTGAGGAGGAATCCATCAAACCGAGATGGTCCTTTAACAATTGCAAAGAAAATTAAGGCTTATGAAGCCGAGATTCAGAAGCTGAAGGACGACCAAGCAAGGGAGCTAGAGAGACAGAACCCTGATCAGACTCGACCTCCTCCGACTTCAGGAGGGATTCCCTTCATAGATCTGGAGAGGTCTTCAAGGAGACACCGAAGGGCTGAAGCCCCAACCAAAAGAACTACCAGGGTGGAAGTCCCCAAGAATAATCCTAGAGATTTGATGCTACAAGGAGATCTGGATGATCCGACCCCTCCATTCACTGAGGAGGTGATGAATGCACATATCTCCCGAAAGTTCAAGATGCCCACGATCAAAGCTTACGATGGAACGGGGGATCCCGCAACTCATGTGAGAACGTTTACAAGCGCATTGTTACTGCAGCCTGCTAACGATGCCCTTAAGTGTAGGGCGTTCCCCCAAACCCTGTCGGGCATGGCGCAACGTTGGTATAGTCGTTTACCTCCAAACTCGATTAGCTCTTTCAAGGAGTTGAGTACCGCTTTTGTCAGTCAATTCATTAGCGGAAGAATTCACGAGAAAAGCTCCGCATCCCTTATGTACGTAACACAGGGAAAGAATGAGAACTTAAGAGATTACATCAAGCGATTCACTAAGGAAACCCTGAATATCACCGATTTGGAAAATAAGGTGGCCATGGTAGCCTTGCAGCATGGAACCACGGATCTCTTTTTTAAGAGGTCGTTGGCAAAACACCCCCCTGAAAGCATGGATGAACTTCAACGAAGGGCGGACAAGTATATAAAAGCTGAGGACAGCATCAAGAAAGAAGCCGCGTTGGGCAATGGAGGGAACAAGCGGAAGCAAGAACAAGATTACGATGCTAGGGATAAGTATCCCCGAGCTAGCAGAGACTCTGAATCTTCTCCAAAAAAGAACTCGGGTCCAAGGTTTTCCGAGTATGCCAGACTTAATGCTCCAAGAAGCCAGATCCTGTTGGACATTGAAAAGGAAAAGGACTTCCGATGGCCGAAGCCACTTAGAGGAGACCCAGCTAAGCGAAATAAGGAGCAATACTGCAGGTTCCACAAAGATGTGGGACATGACACCGACGATTGTAGGCAACTCAAGGATGAGATTGAGTTCTTAATACGAAGAGGAAAACTAAGTCAGTTCACCAAGGGTGATGACCGTGGGAACCAGAGAAGGGACAATGACAGAAGGGACAATGAAAAGAGAGATAATAACAGGAGGGATGACAACCATGATCGCAATCCACAGCCCCGAAGGGCAGTTATCAATATGATCTGGGGAGGTCCGACAGCAGCTGGCACGACTAAGAATTCTCGAAAGGCTTATGCTAGAGAAGTAATGCACATTGTGGGGGAAGCCCCGAAGCGTGCTAAAACCGAGATGGTAATTGGTTTCGATGATTCAGACTTGGAAGGGGTGAAATTCCCCCATGACGACCCGCTGGTCATAACTCCCGTGATTGGAAACTCAGAAGTGAAACGAGTCTTGATAGACAATGGGGCTTCTGTGGATATTTTATTTCATGATGCATTTGTAAAGATGGGTTACAACGACTCTCAACTGACCCCTACAAACATGCCTATATACGGGTTTAACGGAGTGGAGTCCAACGTTGAAGGGACTATTCAGCTACCCGTGACTATTGGGCAGGAGCCTAAAGAGGCGACTCAGATGTTGAATTTCTTGGTGATCAAGGCAGCATCAACATACAACGCAATCCTTGGAAGGACTGGACTTCATGCGTTTAAGGGTGTGGCCTCTTCCTATCATATGAAAATTAAGTTTCCGACACGGAATGGTGTCGGAGAACAAAAGGGTGATCAGAAGATGGCAAGAAGTTGCTATGTGGCCGCACTGAGGGCCGATGGAGTCGGGGGGCAGGTCCTTCCGATTGAAGACATGGATGTCCACGACGATGAAGAGCATAGAGGGAAGCCAGCAGAGGATTTGATTCCCGTACCTCTAGAACCTAATGATCCTGAAAAAGTTACTTATGTTGGAGCATCTCTGAAAGAACCCCTGAAGGGCAAGTTAATAGAATTCTTACAGAAGAATAGCGACGTGTTCGCTTGGACAGCAGCTGATATGCCAGGGATTGACCCCCAACTCATAACTCATAAGTTAAATGTTGATCCCAAAAGGAAGGCAATAAAGCAGAAGAAGAGAAACTTTGCTCCAGAAAGGCAAGAGGCCATTAGGCAAGAAGTGGATAAGCTCTTGGAAGCTGGTTTTATTGAAGAGATTCAGTTTCCTGAATGGTTAGCGAACCCAGTCATGGTCAAGAAAGCAAATGGGAAGTGGAGAATGTGTATAGACTTCACTGACCTGAATGATGCATGCCCAAAAGATTTTTTTCCCCTGCCGAGGATTGATATGTTGATAGATGCCACAGCTGGACATGAGATGTTAAGCTTCATGGATGGATTCAGCGGCTATAATCAGATTAAGATGCACAAGGATGACATACCTAAGGTATCTTTCATAACTGACTTTGGTGTCTTCTGTTATCTTGTCATGGCTTTTGGTCTAAAGAATGCAGGAGCTACTTACCAACGATTGGTGAATAAGATATTCGCCCATCTGATTGGAAAAACCATGGAGGTATATGTTGATGACATGTTAGTCAAGAGCCTACTTAAGGCTGATCATATCAAGCACCTCGGAGAGGCATTTGAAGTGATGAGGCACCATAAGATGATGTTGAATCCCGCCAAGTGTGCCTTTGGCGTTGGATCTGGGAAGTTTTTAGGGTTGATGGTTTCAAAAAGAGGCATTGAGGCCAATCCTGACAAGATCAAGGCGATTTTAGATATGGAGCCACCACGCTCTATAAGAGATGTGCGGAGGTTGACAGGTCGAGTTGCAGCTTTAGGAAGATTCATCTCCAAGTCTGGAGACAAATGCTTGCCTTTCTTCCAAGCGTTAAAAAAGGTGAAAAATTTTGAGTGGACACCTGAGAGCCAAGAGGCCTTTGAGCAACTGAAGAAGTACATGGTTGAGAGTAGTAAAGGCTTGGCCAGAATCATGAGGGTCAAAAATCTCAAAGTTTGGTGAGATTCAAGGCTTGTGGTATCACAAGTAAATGGTGAATTCGAGGCTAAGGATGAGACTATGGCAAAATACTTGAGAGTAGTAAAGGCTGTTATGTCCCAGTTTGAGGAGTGCTATGTTGAGCACATTCCAAGAGAGGAAAACATTAAGGCCGATGCCCTATCTAAATTTGCTTCTTCCGAGATAGAAAGTTATGCTGGGAGTGTCTATTTTCAGGTCTTGAAGGCCCCGACCGTTAATTCAAAGTTATTGGCACCAATCGATATAGGAGGCTCTTGGATAGACCCTATCAAGGCACACCTTGAGACCGGATGGCTCCCAGACAATGCCTTGGAGGCACAAAAACTTTCAGTAAGAGCATTGAGATACATTTTGATTGAAGGCATTTTGTATAACAGGTCGTTTGTCATCCCATACTTGAAATGTTTAAGGCCTCAAGAGGCAAGAGAAGCATTGGAAGAAGTTCATGAAGGGATTTGTGGCCAACACTTGGGGGGCAGAGCCCTAGCTCACAAGATAATTCATTTAGGGTTCTATTGGCCGGAGATGTTGGCTGATGCACAAAACTATGTCAAGAGATGCGAGAGATGCCAGAAGCATGCCCAAATCGTGAGGCAACCGCCTGAGATCTTAACTTCAATTAACTCTCCCATTCCATTTGCAATGTGGGGAATGGATATACTTGGGCCTTTTCCCATGGCTTCTGCGCAAAGGAAATTCCTAATAGTGGCCATCGATTACTTCACTAAGTGGATTGAGGCTAAACCTCTGGCTAAGATAACCACCAAGCAAGTTTCCCAGTTCTTTTGGGAGAACATAATTTGCAGATACGGAATCCCACGAATCCTTGTAACAGACAATGGGACACAGTTCAATAATGAAGAGTTCAAGAAGTATTGTGAAGAGAATGCAACTGAGCTCCGTTTTACCTCGGTGGCACACCCTCAAGCCAATGGGCAAGCTGAGGTAGCTAATCGAATTATCCTTGATGGACTGAAAAAGAGGGTCGAACGCTCTAGGAACACTTGGGTAGATGAATTGTTGCCCATACTTTGGGCATATCGTACCACTTGTAAGGTAACGACTAGAGCAACCCCATTTTTGCTGGCTTATGGAGCCGAGGCAGTTGTGCCTTTAGAGATCATGCAAGCATCACCTCGAGTTGAGGCATATGAGCCAGAAACTAATGACGAAGGAATGAGACTTGCCCTTGACTTAATTGATGAGGTTAGAGATGGAGCTAATGCAAAGAATGCTGAATATCAGAAGAGAGCATCTTTTCACTACAACCAGAGAGTTAAAGAAAGATTCTTTCGACAAGGTGACATGGTTTTAAGGAAGATTGAAGCCTCAGGAGTTGGCCAGAAAGATAAGTTAGCACCAAACTGGGAAGGACCATATCTAGTCAGAAAGGTGTTAGGGCAAGGATCCTACAAGTTAGAAACCTTGGACGGGGTTAAGGTGCCCCGAACTTGGCATGCTGTGAACCTCAAAGTTTATTATGTCTAAGTCCTTTTGACAAAGGCTTGGACTTTTACCTATTTATTAAGAATAAGGTTCGAATGAAACCATTTTAGAGCATGTTGCACCCAGTAGAAGATAGAATATTTATGTAAGGGTTGAACCCATTCTATTGATATCTTTTGACAGCATAATGGAATTTATACTGTTTTCTCTATGAGTTATTTCTCTTTGTTAAAATAAACACGAAAGGCAAATGTTGGACTAGCTTGTGAGTTTAGTACCAGCCAGGAGGCCAAGTACTTGAGAAATTCTAAAAGTTTAACGAACTATAAAAAAATGAGAATGTGGAAACAAAAGAAACTACTGCATAAATAAGTTAAGTCATAAGCCCCGAAGGGCAAAAGTTCAGAATAAATAAAGACAAATAGAAATAAGCCACGCAGGGCCATCTATGCATCTAAGTCCTCAATAACAACATCTCCCTGGGTAGAAGAAGGATCTGCTGTCTCTACTCCAGGAGAAGAAGGTGGATCCTGAGTGGGTTGAGAGTCCCCATCTACTGCTGTCTCAGTAGCAACCTCCAGAGTATCTGTCAATCCAGGGATAACAGGTACCGGGAACTTCTCCAGGGATACCCCCTCGATCTTCCCACTCAGCTCCTCGATGATCCCCTCCCAACACTCCTTGAAGGTGCCAGGAAAGTTTGCATCGTACTCGGCATTCAGGACATCTTGGAAGTCCTTAGAAGCCTTGTAATCAGCAATGATGTGTTCCCTGTTCTGCTGCACCTCCAACTGTAGCTTCCTGTTCTTCTCCTTCTCAGCAGCCAGCTCCTTCTCCACCTCCCTAAAACGAGCAAAGTTTGCCTCGGAGGCATCAAAGTATCTGTCTCTGTCCCTCTCAGCAATGGTCTTATCAGCACGCACCTCCTTCAGGTTATGAACAGCGGCCTGAAGGTAGGCGTTCATCTGCAAAGGAAACAAGTGAATAAGGGAAAAGTAAATGCAATTAAATTAAAGAAGTTGAATAAGAAATTACCGAAGCAACAGCTTGAGCCCCAAGAAGCTCAATCTGCAAGTCATCAGAGGACTCCACAATGTGAATCCTATCTCGTGGAGTGACCACGCTCCTGGACCACTCAGCTGCAGCCCTAGAATCACCTACGGCTGTGTCCCTATTGCATAAACCCCATCCCACCGTAAAGGGAGTGAGGTCTTCCTCAATAGGAACTGGCTTTTCTTGAAGAAAAGCAGGAACACGCTCCACCGCGGGAGAAGCCTCATCTGTCCTGGCCCTTTTGGCCCTAGGGTTTTCTGTTACCACCCTAGCAGTGGCAGCAGTCTCCCTCTGCCTAAAAATTGCTCCCAGAGCAGTTTTGGCTGCAAAATGATTACAAGAAAGTTAGAAAATTATATCTAGCATAAAATGTTAACAAAGCAAGAGGTGAGAATTACCCTCAGGGCCCAAATCGCTTAGCCCATGGGCCTGCAACGAATCTTCAGAAATCAAATTTGCACATTGATGCAAATTATCGGATGTTAACAAAGTTATGGCGGCCTCTTCTTCCACGCCCAATTTTAAACTCCTGGCAGGCCCATCAACGGCTCTGCAGAAGTTGGGCCGAAAATAGTTGTCCCAGTCATCCCCATCCAAAAAGATATAAAACCATTCCCTCTTCCAATTAGGAAGGGAATCAGGAGCGGAATCCGAAACAAAACAAGAACGGGCTAAGGAACGGTGTTGGATTTTGACCCAGCCCGAATTGTCAGAAGAATTGACAAATTTGAATAAATATCGAAAAACAGAAATACTGGGCTCAAGCCCATGTTTCTTACATTGGACCAAGAAACAATAGATAAAACGCCATGCATTTGGCATAAGTTGGGTTGGACAAACCCGGGCTTCGGCCAAAAGACGATAAACAAAAGGAGGAGGAGGTAGGCGAAAACCAGCATAAAAAGTCTCTTTATAAATCCTAATGGCCCCAGGCTTTGGGTGACAAGCCCTTTCGTTTGAGGCCGGAACAACGGCCCTATAAGGCCCATTAATATGAAAAAGTTGGGCTAGAATGTCTACCCTATGTTGTTTGTATTTCGATTTATACTCATAAGCATCTAAATGAAGCATATTTGGAAAAGCTTGACCAAACTCATTTAAAAGATCTCTAAGGGAAAAAACACTGGCATGGACAAGAGATGTTTTAGGGTTCTTACCCCTTGAAAGCCGTGGAGCGGTGGTAGAAGTGTTAGCAAGTTGAGACTGGCCTGAAGAGCTAGAGTCCTCCATTGATATGCTTCCCTTGAAGGCTTGAAACCCAGAAATGTTGAAAAAAGAGGGTGAAGAAGATGAAGATTCAACAATCTTCAAACAGAAACTGGAAAACAGGGTGGAGGAAAGACGCCGGAAATCGCCTCACGACAGAACCCTAGCAGAGCTTTTTTGAAAAGTATTTGTGATAAGGGAGAGATAATTTTTGCTGAATAGTGAAATGAGAAATGTGGGATGCACACTACTCTTTTATAGAGTTCACGGTTGGTCACTCAACCGGTTATATCCAGTAAATGGGCTATCAACAGGTGACTGGGCCTTTGAATAGGCGGGAAGCCCATGAAATTCAAATTTTAAAAATAATTCTAGAATGTTCTACGACATTTTTTGAAAATAGGATAAAAGCCCATCAGAATTTAAAGGCAGAAAGCCCAATTAAAAGGGCATACCCACGCCTAACTCGACTTTCCTTAAAGAAGGCTATACCCACGCCCAGGAGACCAAACCTCCTAGGCGTGCCTAAGGAAGGTGTCTCCTTGGCGGGGGTACCCACGCCTAACATGACTTTCCTTAAAGAAGGCTATACCCACGCCCAGGAGACCAAACCTCCTAGGCGTGCCTAAGGAAGGTGTCTCCTTGGCGAAGGTACCCACGCCCAGCTCGATTTTCTTTAAAGAAGGGCATACCCACGCCCAGGAGACCAAACTTCCTAGGCGTGCCTAAGGAAAGTGTCTCCTTGGCGGGGGTACCCACGCCCAGCTCGATTTTCTTTAGAGAAGGGCATACCCACGCCCAGGAGACCGAACTTCCTAGACGTGCCTAAGGAAAGTGTCTCCTTGGCGGGGGTACCCACGCCCAGCTCGATTTTCTTTAGAGAAGGGTATACCCACGCCCAGGAGACCAAACTTCCTAGGCGTGCCTAAGGAAAGTGTCTCCTTGGCGGGGGTACCCACGCCCAGGAAGCATTTCAAGGGACAAAGATCACCCACGCCCAGGAGACCAAACCCCCTAGGCGTGCCTAAGGAGGGTGTCTCCTTGGCGGGGGTACCCACGCCCAGGAGGCATTTCTTGCCAGGATGACTTTTTTAAAGTTAATCCTTTAAAAATTTTGAAAATAATGTTGGGAAATTGAAAAATAATTTCCAAAAAATAATAAAAATACCTGTTGGTACATATAAATTCCTAAATTATTAGGAAAAATTATAAAAAATACCTGTTGGTACATAAAAATTCCTAAAATATTAGGAAAAGTACAAAAAAATACGAGGAAAATTATAGAAATATTTTCTTGATAAATTGAGCAATAATTTATGCTAATAAAGCATGAAAACTCCATGAAAGTGCTGAAATTGCTAAAAGCAAGCATAAATTAAAGCCTCGAATAAGGCAAATCGTCGTAAATGTGTAGGTAGCTCCACACTTTACAGCCAAGACGATACTTGTGAAACACTAGTGTAAACCAAAATTCCCATATAAGGGTAATTAAGAAGTCCCAGGTAAGGGATAAAAATGACCCCGAGTCTCGATTAAGGCAAATATAACTTCTATGAAAACCTGATCAGTTTTCCTTAGAAGTTGGGGGGCAAATGATATGGGCTGAAAATAAGCCCTAAAGACACATTTAATGTGGCATTAACTAGGCCGAAAATAGTCCAAACGTGGGGCCCACCAGCTGGGCCCAAAACCCTGATTATAGTATTAATTTCGTAATTAATATTAAGGGTAATAAACAGCTCAGCAAATAAGAGTTGGATAAGGATAATATCCCCTTCATACTTATCCAATAAGGCATCCAATTCAATATGGAAACTGATTCCTACAAGGAATAGATCTAGAACATTCCTCAAAGACTTGCCCACCAAGTCTCCACATCCTACCATAATTCTAAGGCTTCTCAGCCTATATAAAGGGCCTGACCCCTCATCTCAGAACTACGTTTTATTGGTTTGATTCTCTAATTTATAGAGATACGTAGGCATTCTATGAGGACCGTTTAAGTCTCGAACGCAGAAGCAGCCATTAAAGTACGAAGCTCACGAACCCTAGCATTAAATATACAAACCCTAGCCGCAATAATTTCAACCTAGTTTTTATTCCACAACACTGTGGGTACATAAAAATTCTTAAATTATTAGGAATAATTAAGGAAAATACCTTTGGGTACAAAAAATTTCTTAAATTATTAGGAAAAATTACGAAAATACCTGTGGGTACATAAAAAATTCCTAAATTATTAGGAATAATTAAGGAAAATACCTGTGGGTACAAAAAATTTCCTAAATTATTAGGAAAAATTACGAAAATACCTGTGGGTACATAAAAAATTCCTAAATTATTAGGAATAATTAAGGAAAATACCTGTGTGTATAAGAAAATTCCTAAAATATTAGGAATAATTGAAATAAATACCTGTGGGTAAATGGAAATTCGTCAAATATTAGGAAATGTACAGAAAATATGAGGAAAATTATAGAAATAGTTTGTTGACAAATTGGGAGATAATTTATGCTAATAATGCATAAAAGCTCTATGAAAGTGCGAAATTGCTAAAAGCAAGCACAAATTAAAGCCTCGAATAAGGCCAATCATCGTAAATGTGTAGGTCGCTCCACACTTTACAATAATGCGATATATGTGAAACACTAGTGTAAACCAAAATCCCCATACGAGGGTAGGAAAGTCATGAAGTCCCAGGTAAGGGATAAAAACGACCCCGGGTCTCGATTAAGGCAAATATAACTTCTATGAACACCTGATCAATTTTCCTAGAAGTTGGGGGCAAATGATATGGGCTAAAAATAATCCCAAAAGACACATTAACGTGGGGCCCACCAACAGGGTCCAAAACCCTATTTTAAATATTAATATTGGAGGTGAAAAATAGCTCATCAATAAGAGTCAAACAAGGATATTACTCCTGCCTGACTTAGCCTCCAAGACACCTAATTCAACATGGAAACTGACTCCTACAAGGAAGGAGTCTAGAACCTTCCTAGAGGAGGTGACTCGTCCGCCAAGTCACCTAACCCTACTACGATTCTAAGGCTTCTAAGCCTATATAAGGTCCTGACCCCTCATTCTCATAACTACATTGGCTTGATTCTCTAGCAATACAGAGATATGTAGGCATCTTGTGAGGACCGATCAGTCTCGAACGCAAGAACATCAATTAAAGCTTGAAGCTCACCATCCCTTGTATTTAAAACATACAAACCCTAGCCGCAATTTACAAACCCTCGATTTTATTTCACAACAAATACATATCTAAATTATATTAAAACTCAGACATAAGTAAATGAATGTCCAAATTTGAGTTAGATAAAATCCAAATCCTAAGAGATCACAATTAAGATTTTTTGTACCATAAAATCCATTTATTTAATTAACCATCTGACCCTTATAAAATCCATAATATTATGTATGTTTTGTTATGATATTTTACTAAATATATCAATAACTTATATTTAATAGCTAAGTAGAGATATTATAACTTAAGATTTAGTTATGCATGTTCTGTATAACTAAATAGTTAATTCAATCAAAGTAAATTTTGTTCAATTGATCTTTAATATTTGATTTACAAAGAAGTTATTGGCGTCAATAGCTGAACTATGAAAGTATCATCCGAATTAGTTGAAAACCGCTAATTAACCTAACAGGTTAAAAGATAAACATTCAATTATGAAGGTGGTTGGTTGATTGCCAAATAATCCCGTTTCCAAAATTATATTAGTAGTAGAGTATAGATAATTCCTAATTTATGAACTTACAAGTAGTAGTTAATTATTAAAGTTCATAAAAGCGTCATGCTAAAGTACGTAATAACACATATATACTAGAGATTTTCCGCACAGCATTTATATCAACTGTGAATTGATGAACTGCACTGTAAGGAGTAAGGACCATAGTGAATAGGTTCGAATTTTCTCAATAAATTCGACACTAGTGCATGCAACTCCACGTAATTGTGTGTGTGCTGGCCGCTAGGTGTATATATATGGTTGGTATGTTAGTGAAGTACAGATATAGAAAATTATATTTCTCTTCCTTCTCCTTTCGTCTTTCGTCTCAAACCCTAACCATCTCCACTGTTTTGTGCTTGGTCGGATGAAAGGTCCATTTGCCTTCAACTTTTATGCTTTAGAGTTGATTTGGTTGTTAAATCAGTTTATTTACTAGTTATGCTTTAAGTTGATTTATATATAAAGTGATTTTCTTAGAGAAGAAGTTATATTATTTCTATTAATTTTTCAATGTGTTTGATTCAAGGGTGGGGGTGGGGCTTATACATCGTAGATTGTTGTGTTAATTTTCATTGCAACCTTATTTCTCATTTGCAACTTTAGATAGTATTTTTGAAAATATTTTCAGTTAGGTATTTTTGTAAATATTTCTTAATTAATTTTTATTTGTTTACTTTCTCTTACACTACAAGAAAATAGCTTTAAACCGACCGTCACAAAACCGACCGTCACAAATTCAATGGTTATAACCGACCGCTGCCGTAGGTAGTCGGTTTTATGATAAAACCGACCATTTAAAACTGACCGGTGCGGACTCGGGCCCATTTTGCTGACTCACATTTTCGGTCTCTGTGACACGTCATCTAAAACCGACCACATTCTTCAATGTCGGTCGGTTATAAGGGGTCGGTTTTCTTTAACGAGTGGTCAGTTATAAGTGGTCGGTTATGCAAATTAACAGACCTTCTGGGGTTAAACCGACCGATAGTGCACATTTGACTATGGTCGGTTATATGGTTCAGTCAATAATTATTTCAATGTAATGTCATAACCGACCGGTGTTATCGGTCGGTTATGAGTGGGCAATGAAAAAATAAAAAAATGATTTGATTCAGATTTTTTCACTCCCGTACTGTGGAACGACATCATATTACTGTATTTTTAAAACCGACCAATTCATCGGTCGGTTTTAAAAGTTACTTTATACTTTTTCATTTTTACACTCTCATTTCTCATATATTGAAGTAGAGAAGTAAAGAAGTAGAGAAGGAAAAAAAGTAGAGAATTGAAGTTGAAGATTTGAAGCTACAACATATAATGTAAGTGTAATTTTATTTATTTTGTCATTTATATATGATTATATATGGGTGTTCATACTTCATATATTCATATATATGTGTTCATAATTCATATATATATATATGTGTGTGTGTGTGTGTGTGTGTTCATCATTCTATATGCGTGTTTATAATTCTATATATGTTTGTTTATTTGTATATTTATGTAGATGGAAAACATTGATCGAAGTTGGATAAGTAATCAATTAGAAAGGGATAAAATTTCTTTGACTCCCGAATATAGAAATGGTGTGGAATTTTTTTTAAAATTTGCAAGTGAAAATGGAATGGAAGTTGATATGATGAAGTGTCCTTGTAAGCGTTGTAAGAATTTAAATTGGTTATCATTGGATGATGTTAGATTTCATTTGCTCTCTAAAGGAATGCTTGAGGGTTATACCGTGTGGACATCGCACGGTGAAGTTGTGCAAAGAAAAAAGAGTCGAAAATCACATTGTCGTAGTGATCGGGAACCTCCAAGGATAGACCAACCGGTAGATTTCAATGCGATGATAAATGATTTTGCCGGTGCAAATTATGAATTTTATGACACCATGGATACGGGTACTAGTAATGTAGAAGAAGCTCCAAATGATAGTGCTAAAAAATTATATGAGGTGATTGTTGAAAATGGAGTTCCTATTTATCAGGGTAATACAAAGTATACAAGAATGAGCTTGAGCGCAAAATTGTTAGAATTCAAAAACTATTCAAATTGTAGTAATAAAGCTTTTGATAGTTTGCTTGAACTTCTTGCGGATGTGTTGCCAAACAAACACACATTGCCCAGAACTAATTATGAAATGAAAAAGATTATGAAGGGTTTAAGGGTTGAATATGAAAAAATTGATTTATGCGAGAATGATTGCATGTTATTTTATGGAGATGACAAGGATAAAATTGTATGTGATATATGTGGTCAAGATCGTTATCGAGATGTTTCGAGGAAAAATGGTAAAAAAATCCCAAAAAAAATCTTAAGGCATTTCCCTTTGATTCCTCGACTACAACGCTTGTACATGTCAGCGCAAACATCCGATCATATGAGATTTTACAAGAATCGTGATGTGAAAGAGGATGAAATTAGTCATCCCGCGGACGGAGATGAATGGAAAAATTTTGACCGTCGTTATCCATCATTTGCTAAAGAGATTTGTAATATAAGGCTTGGCTTAGCGACCGATGGTTTCAATCCATTTGGTCCTACCGGAAAGAAAACATATAGTGTATGGCCCGTGGTGGTTGTTGTCTATAATCTTCCTCCATCAATGTGTATGAAAAAGCCTTATATGTTTATGACGGATATAATTCCGGGTCCGAATAGCATTGGCAAAGATATTAACGTTTGTCTAAGGCCTCTCATTGATGAATTGAAAATATTGTGGAATACCGGAGTGGAAACATTTGACCAATCTTCAAAGCAAAATTTTACAATGCGAGCGGCTCTTATGTGGACTATTAATGACTTTCCCGCTATGAGTATGATAAGTGGGTGGTCGGGTAAAGGGAAAATGGGATGTCAAGTGTGTGGTGGAAGTGTGCAAGGTTTTCAATTAAAACATTCTGGAAAATGTAGTTTTTATGGCACAAACCGAATATTCCTTGAACCAAATGATCCATTGCGAGAAAAAAGTAATTTGTTTGATAATGCGGAAAAAAGAGTTTTTCATGCGCATCGCGGTAATCTTATTTTTTGTGTACATTATAAGCATGTTTTTGTCTACACTACTCCGTCTACACATACAATGCATGTTTCTATTAATTATAAGCATTAAAAAGTTTAATGTTCTAATTAAAATTGAATATGTGTAGGAACGATATGCCTCTATTCTTTAGCGTATGCCGGTGGAGGTGACTCAAACGGGTGAGAGGGATGAGCCGTGGGATTGGTGGATGGAAGCAACGGGGGTACCCCTAGGGGAAAAACCCAAAAAAAATTATGTTGTTGGATTCCCCAATGTTCGAGCTAGTCATTTACTTCCTACCCTAGCTACACGCTATAGGGATTCCACCCGAGGCGAAGCCGGCTCATCCTCATCCGCTCCGACACAACGTGGCTCCATCCCCGATAATGTTTATCTCTCGATCGTGAGAAATGTTCTTACGGAGATCCGTGTCAATCCTGATCGATTTGCTCGTCAACTATCCGATCAAGAGATTGCCACATTTGCACGCACCGCCCTTGAGGCCTCCGATCCATCTACTGATCCAAGTCAAAGGCTGCAATGGAATAATCTCATTGGTGGTGAGATTGTACACATTGTCGGGACCTTAATTGAGGATATTGTCCAAAAAACCGAAGCTCAAGTTCAAGCGGTAATGGTCTTTTCCTTTGGTTTTATTTATATCCATTAATGATATTTATATGTTCTTACTTTATAATTGGTTGGTTATGTGTGCATAGGCAAAGGATCGGCTTGCATTGGAAGAAGAAAAGGATTATACCTCCGAGGATGAGGATATGGGTGAAGATGGTGGTGAAGACGGTGGTGATGGTGCTGGTGATGATGGTGGGGAAGAGGGTGAAAAAGATGGTCATCAATCATCCGATGTTTCTTTGTCGGATCATTAGGTTTTTAAGTGTGATCGGTTTTTATGAATTGTTTTTGTTCTAAGTTATTTATAATTTGTTGGATTGACCAGAAAACTTGTAATATTTGTATGAACGTGGTTTTTATATTTGTTGGAATGATCGAACTTATGAAATTTTTATGTTTGTAAATTATGAAGTTGAATGGGGTGGTGAATTGTTTATGTTGAGATGGAATGGCAGAAAACTGCAATTTTTTTAAAAAAATCTGCAATTTTTTTTTAAAAAAACCCAGAAAACCGACCGACGTGCCTTATAATCGACTACTTTTTACCCTTCAATTCCCAGAAAACCGACCACAACAAGACATA
This sequence comes from Saposhnikovia divaricata, assembly GCA_036435485.1. Lineage (NCBI taxonomy): Eukaryota > Viridiplantae > Streptophyta > Magnoliopsida > Apiales > Apiaceae > Saposhnikovia > Saposhnikovia divaricata. The sequence goes on from CM071595.1 coordinate 137,179,498, forward strand.
ACCGACCATTTTTTACCATTCGATCCCTTCGAAGGTGGTCGGTTTAGGTGGTCGGTTATATTATGGTGGTCGGTTATAAGTGGTTGGTTATACAAATTAGCACAGCTACTGGCATTAAACCGACCAATTGTGCACGTTTGACTATGGTCGGTTATGTGTGCCAGTCAAAATGTATTTTTATATTTTTTTTAATTCATAACCGACCGATGTCGGTCGGTTATGTGTTGCTATGTATTTTTCTATTTTTTAATTCATAACCGACCGATGTCGGTCAGTTATGTGTTACTGACGTTTGTCTACAGCTTTCGCCACGTGGTGACACGTGGTGCCACATGTCCAATTCGGACCCCACGTTAAGGAATTTTTAAAGTCATAACCGACCGTTGTCGGTCGGTTATTTGTTGCTGACGTTTGTCGACAACTGTCGCCACATGGTGACACGTGGTGCCACATGTCCAATTCGGACCCCACATTAAAGAATTTGTAAACATATATAACCGACCAAATTATTGGTCGGTTATGTGTGTTAAACCCGACCAAATGACATAACCAACCAGGGTTAAACCGACCATCGATTTTGGTCGGTTTTAATCGTTAAACCGACCGATTCCTTTTATAACCGACCATTTTTGACGGTCGGTTATAACCGATTTTCTTGTAGTGTTATCACCTTGATTAATTATCATGACCAATTTATTGGCGATTGGTCGAGCAGAAAACGAATTGGATGGGTTTATTAAAATTATGCGCTCTAAATTTATATGCTGAAAATGCAATTGCCTGATTATTTTGTTTCAATTTTATATATTGCAAATTTATGTACTTTGATTTTTAAAAATAAGTGTATGCTTTGTATGGATATATAATTCAAATCATTCATTTTAATTATTCATCTTTAAATTTGGCTTTAGGGTTTATTATTGTAAGAGATAATATAGTTAAGTTTACGATATTATTACAAAATAACTTTTTAAGATTTAAATCTTATTTTATTTCTCTATTAGTAAAGCAAAAGAATCAATTTTTCTTTTTTGATAGGAGAATCTTATACACTTCAGTGTCTTTGGAAGATTGATATCTATTATGTATTTTGCAAGATTAAAATTCAGGTGTAGTTACATACATGTATCTGGCCAGTCTTTGTGTATGCTAGGTGTATATATATACTCGCTCAACTAGGTATATAGAGAACACATTATATTTCTCTTGCAGTCTTTCTCCTGCCGGCCGTGTCTTTCTAATGTTTCTAGGGCTTCTATCTCAAACCCTAACCATCTCCACTCTTCTGTGTTTGCTACACCAAGAAAGGTCCAATTGCTTCCTTCATAACTTCACATTCTGTATGATTTAGATTTGACTAAAATTTCTTGATATTAGCTATATTTAGTCGATTTGATATGAAATTGATTGTTTAGCTAGATAAGTCATACTATTTATTTATTTTATCCGGTTTGATTCATGTTATATGACGGTGCAGAACAATAACTTAAGTTGTATATGTGATATTTCTATGATTGTTTCAATTAACTATAGATAATAGGTGGAGTTTGGTACACAAAGCTAATGTATCCGCTTATTTTAAAATTAAACTAATTTGTGTTTGATTTATGTTTAGATTATGTATTGTAAACGGTGGTGTGAATTATTTATATAATTTGTTACTTGGTTCTTTCTTTCATTTTGTATCGGTTGATTTTGAAAAATCAGGGATTGGTGAGATGGAAGCGGATGAACAAATACATTAAAATTATATGTTCTAATCTTATGTTTCAACCATGTGATTGGTCAATTATGATTTATGTCGATTTTTGTATACTATTTCAATTTTATGTATTTTCTTATACATATGGCACGATTTCAAATTTTCTTATCCAGACCATAAAATCATTCAATTTAATTATTTATTTAAGGATTTGAATTAGCGGTTATTATTCAAGAAAACAATAAATTTCTGATTTTGTTAACAGAATTTTTTTTTAGGATTTGAATTTTATGTCATTTGTGATAGTAAAATATTTCATGTTGCCTTTTTCTGATAGTAGAATTTAAATATATACTTCCAAGATTGTTTGGTTAATTTGATTATTGAAAATTCGAAAGTTTATTTTGGCGTGTACGTAGTTTGCAGAACAATATGAAGAAGTGCGGTTCAACAACCATCTCCTCTAAAGATATGGACGGACTTGTTGATACCATCAATACATTGTCGTTAGATACCATTATCCCGGTTGTGGAGAAAACTGCAACGAATGGATGTAAGCAATTTTCGATGCGGTAATGGATGGAGTTTCCGATCCTTTGCCTATACTTTTAATTGTAACACATATATTGCACAATTAATTTGAATAGAACTATTAATGATGTTAGAGCATAACTACATATAAGCTTTATCCTCTGGTTTTGTACGTTGCATTCATTTCCTAAGTTTCTTTTGTTTTTTTTTGTGAATTTCAATTTTGACAAATACTATCTGATGTGTGTGGTCAGTCAATATGTGGCCGACAGTAGGAAAAGAGACCCGAAGGCATGCAACCCCTTTGGGGAAAAAATTATCGGAAATGGGAGCAGCTAAAAGCACCAGATAATATTCCTCAGTTTGTGGCGCTGCAATAACTGCGTAGGTGACGTTGCTACCCTGCAGTTATGCGCTTCAAGCCTTCAACAGAATACAGAGCTTGTGGAGGTAGATGCACTTCTACCCTGTTTTAGAATTATATATATATATGATAGCTTGCGCTATTTCAGTATTTCTTTTTTTTTTTTTGACATCGTATTTCTGAATTGTATTCAGATCAAGAAAGCTATAAATGGAACAGAAAAAATTTAATTGGTTGGGAACATTATAAAGTTTTAAAATAACCTCAATTTTTTGTCTTAATAGTTTTTAATTTCTGACACTTTTCTATTATAATTTACTACTGAAGGAGAGGGTAGCAAGGTTCCTATTGAGGTCATAAACTTAGATGAGAGTGAAAAGGATACACTGTTGAAAGAAAAGAATCTGCTGAAGAAGGTGTCGGGACTCATACTCTGCAATTACAAGAGAAAAGATCTAGTCCTCTCTCGCCTAATACAGATCTCATCTCAAGAAAGCGTTCCAAAGCTACAGGTGAGTCAGATTTCCCTTATCAAGACAAAGAGAAGGGAATTTCCAAAAGATCCGGTACTGGATCAAATCCAGTGGTTCAAAAAATGTACGAAAACCTGGAAGCTCGGTACACAAGTGAACCTTTTCCTCCTCCCTCTGTAGACTGCATAACCAACAAAAACCCTGCAGATATTAGTGTACTAGGTCCCAAAAACGAGTACATGATCCGAGGCAAAGACCTAAAGCTGAGAAAGAATGGTGGGAAAAGACACCGCGACACAACTTAGCAGTTGATTTTATGTACCTTCTTAGAATACAGTTCTTAGAGAGGGTAAAGTAGCAGAGTTGATCGAGACTATAGATTATGTGAGGGTACCTTCATTTTTGAATGTGACAATCCCTTATAAACCTTTCTCTTTATTATCTCTTAAGTTTTTATTAATTTTTTCAGTATGTATCATGTAGGTGTGTACTGTATCTCATTACTCTGCCATCCTTTCTCTGTTTCCTTTTCTTAACAAGCATTCTTCAGTCGGTGTATCTGTATAATAGATATCACATATACCTTGTCTCCTAATATAGTTCTCAAATTCTCTAAGTTCTTACTACAGAGAACATCCTTCTAATCACTTGTAATTTTTTTTTCAAAAACAAAAAACAATTCAACAAAAGAAATGGGAATTAGTGTGTTAAACTAATTCCCCTTTTGTTTCCTTTTCAACAAAGAAATAGATTCACCAAGTCTTGTCTTCTGCTAGCTTCTGAATTACAACATTAAATTGTGATATCCGTAAGAAGTTACAGATCGATAACTAAATGGTGAAAAGTTTTTGGATGGCTGACATATATACATAGCCTGATCACCTCCACTACACTTGCATTTCCTTTTTATCTGTTAAAATCTATGTCATGACAGAGATTTCCATGCCACAAATGTGAATCATAAGTTCCTAAAGGTACAAGTCGGGTAAGGAAGAGATGTACGCCATAAGAAAACATTAGAGTGGTGGATTTCATCTGCTACATCAAAAATGCGACTGCCATTCACTGCATGGCCATGTAGAGTTCTATTACGCTCTTCGACTGAGTACCAGTAATGTTTGTAAATTCACTTTTGAAATATTCAACTGCCTTAGGAGTTTGAGGGTATAACTGATCAGCATGCTTTGCATCATCAGTCACTAAGTGGAGTAAGTGCACAGTTTAGACGTATTTCCTTCGAATTAATATATGGCAATGCTATAACTTGTTAGATATGGGTCCCACCCATATACTTTCCAAACCCACTACTTCCACTTTACTCACCTTCCTACCACTTCCCTCTTATACATCTACCCCTATTTTTCTCATTAATTACCCTAACATGCCACTAGCTCATTCTATAAATACCCACCCATTCCTTCATTACCAAACACACCAAAACATCTTACCTTCTCTTCTCTCCTTCATAGCTGCTAGATAGTCCGTCTAGTAGGAAACTTACCTTGTGGTAGTTTCAGGCAGGTCAGAATATGGGGCCCTCGTGCTTCTCTCTTCTTTCGTTTCAGGTGAGTTAGTGTGAGAGTTTGGTCGGGCTGTAGCCATCTGGGTCTACAGCATTAGGAGTTCATCCAGCCATTGCATCCGCAACAAGAGGAGTTCTCCAAGTTATCCGGTCAAGTACCGAAGGGACAGTTCTGTCCAAGTTATCTGGTCCAGTACCGAAGGAATAGTTAATCGTTATATTACTATTCAGGTGTACCTCAAGTGTTACTTCGTAAACTTGAGAGAGAATATTGTAACCATTATTATCATTATAGTGGAAACATTCGGAGTTAGTCCCGTGGTTTTTACCTCTTTGGCTTAAGGGGGTTTTCCACATATAAATCTTGGTGTTCATCTGTCAATATCTGTTATTATTATTGACTGTTATAATCTCCGTATTTAATTTATGCAAAGACAGGAAAATGGAATTCCTAACAGTTGGTATCAGAGCTGGGGCCCACGTTGTTGGTGTCTAGGAAAGTGCTTTGTGAGCAATGGTTACTTGATAACGCACCGTACTAATACGGAAGGCTCCCCAAACACATCCACTTTCCTGGCCAACTTGTGTGGTTCTAAGTGAGATTCCCATAGTCTTTGGCAAATTAAAAATGGATGATTCATCCAATGTAATGGTAAGCCTAACAGCTTCAAATTATCCGATGTGGAAAAGCAAATAAAGGATTTGCTTTATAGTAAGGACTTGTTTGATCCGGTGGAGCTAAAAGGAGTCAAACCTACAACAAAATCTGATGCTGACTGGAAGAAGATGAACATGAAAACTATCAGTCTCATTCGTCGATGGATTGATAATTCGGAGTATCATCATGTCTCTGAAGAAGAAGACGTTATACGCTTTGGACGACATTAGAGTCTACGTTCCAAGAGAAAAGTTCACAAAATGTAACTTTTCTAGTTCGTCAGCTGGTGAACATGAGGTACCAGGATGGGCACAACATGTCAGAGCATATGAGCGAATTTCAAGGGTTGTTAAATCAACTATCAAATATGAAGATGGAGTTTGAACAGAAATTCCAAGCAATATTTCTTCTAAACACTTTACCATCCAACTGGGATACGCTAGTGGTGATAGTAACTAATGCCGTACCAATTGAGCAACTAACGTTGCGATCAATTAAGCAGAGTATCCTTAGTGAATCCATGAGAAGAAATGTACAAGGAGTCAACCACGATTCCCAGGCTCTTGTTATTGAGAACAGGGGCAGAAGAAACTACAGGGAGACAAACTGAGGACATAGTAAAAGTAGGAATTTTGGTAATTCTAGTGGAAAGTCTAAAGCCAATGTTGAATGCTACTATTATAAGAAGAAGGGTCATTACAAGAAGGATTGTAGGGCCTTGCTCAAGCAACAAAATAACGGTGAACAATGGAAACATGCCGAAAAGAACACAACAGCTGCTATGACAGAAGATGTTGTGATCCTTTAGTTTGGGGAAGATGAAAGCTTACATGTTGATGATCAAAAGGTCGAATGGGTGATAGATACTGGAGCAACGTATCATGCAACACCCACTCAGGAATTCTTTACGACGTACAAGTTAGGGGACTTTGGTACTGTAAGAATGGGTAACTCGGACCAATCAAAGATTGCAAGCATTGGTGACATTTGTATTAAGACTAACACAGGTTGTTCAATGACTTTGAAAGATGTCAGGCATGTTCCGAATTTACGGCTCAACTTGATTTCTGGCATGGCGCTAGACAAACAGGGGTACATAAATACCTTCGGTGGTGGAAGGTGGAAGCTTACTACGGGTTCGTTGGTGGTTGCAAGAGGTTCCACTTGTGGCTCTTTGTACAAGACACAAGTGACGATGTGTTCAAATGAGTTGAATACAGTTGAAGATGAAGCTTCAGCAAGTTTGTGGCACAAGAGGCTTGGCCACATGAGCGAGAAAGGGTTGCAAATTCTAGCAAAGAAATCCTTCATTCCATTTTCTAAAGGAACTGCATTGCAGCCATGCGAATATTGTTTATTTGGGAAAAACATATAGTATCTTTTAGCAGTCCACTGAAGAAAATGTCGATGGTGCTAGAAAGAGTTTACTCTAACGTTTGTGGTCCGTTCTCGAAAGGTGTGGGATGAGATACTCAAATCCAACGATCAAGTATTTGAGTACTTCCAGAAGTTTCATGCCATGGTTGAAAGATCAACAGGGAAACAACTGAAGTGCCTTCGTAGTGACAATGGGGGGGAGTACACTTCAAAAGAGTTTCAAAAGTACCTTACAAGGCATGGTATCTGGCATGAAAGAACAGTTCCAGGCACTCCACAACAGAATGGCATTGTAGAAAGAATGAACCGCACCATTGCTGAACGAGTCAGATGCATGTTGTAAGTGGCTAAATTGCCGAAGTCATTTTGGGAGAAGCTGTAAGAACAGCTTGCTACTTGATCAATCGATCTCCATCGGCACCTCTGAATTTTGAGATTTCAGAGAAGATCTGGTTAGGAAAGGATGTTTCCTATTCCTACTTTCGGGTGTTTGGATGCAAGGCTTTTGCACACATCCCAAAGGAGCATAGAAGAAAGCTTGAAGATAAAAGAACTCCGTGTATTCTCGTTGGCTACGGGGATCCAGAGTTCGGGTATCGGTTGTGGAATCCTGAATCGAAGAAAATATTCAGGAGCAGAGATGTGGTTTTCCACGAGTCTCAAAATTATGAGAATTTTGGGAGCACTCAGCAACCAATACAAGTTATAAATCCAGATACATTAGAAGATGATGGAGAGGATATGGCAGCTGATGAGCCTACTGAGCAGGGGGAGCTACCGCCTCAGCCTGAAGCTGAAGAAACTCAGCCACGACATTCTACGAGAGAACGGAGAACATCAGGAAGATATCTTTCATCCGAGTATATCTTAATTGCTGATGAGGGGGGAGCCCGAGACCTTTGTGGAAGTAAAGACTCATAAAGAAAGTAGTTGCTTGTTGAAAGCCATGCAAGAGGAGATAGATTCTTTAAACAAGAGGAACAAATGGGTCTTCAAAGTAAAAAGGGATGATGAAAAGCTTGTAAAGTATAAAGCACGCTTGGTGGTTAATGGCTTTGCACAGAAGGAAGGCATTGATTTTGATGAAATCTTTTCTCCTGTTGTAAAGATGACATCAATCCGAACAGTTCTCGGATTAACGGCTAGCATGGATCTTGAGCATGAGCAGTTAGATGTGAAAACGGCATTCCTTCTTGGAGATTTGAAGGAAGAGATCTGCATGCACCAGCCAGAAGGATTTGAAGTGAAATGGAAGGAGCACATGGTTTGTAAACTCAAGAAGAGTTTATACGGGCTTAAGCAAGCGCCAAGACAGTGGTACAAAAAGTTTGATTCATTCATGAGGAATCATAAGTTCAAGAGAAGTACATCCGATCACTGTGCTTATGTGCAAAGGTTTCTTAACGGTAACTTCATTATCCTACTGCTTCATGTTGATGATATGTTAGTGGTCGACCAAGATGCTAACATGATCCGCAAGCTGAAAGAAGATTTGTCCAAGTTCTTTGATATGAAAGACTTGGGTCCAGCAAAACAAATCCTAGGGATGAAGATTGTTCGTGATAGAACAACCAGGGAGTTGTGGTTGTCACAAAGGGATACATTGAACGGGTACTGAAGAGGCTCAATATGAGTGATGCTAAACCAGTTAGCATACCATTGGCGAGGCATTTCAAGCTGGACAAGAAAATGTGTCCGTCAATAGATAAAGAAAAGAAGGAGATGGAGAAAGTTCCTTATTCATCAGTGGTAGGGAGTCTTATGTATGCATTGGTTTGTACAAGGCCAGATATTACTCAAGCAGTTGGAGTTGTGAGTGGATATTTGTAAAATCCGGGAAAGAAGCACTGGGAAGCGGTTAAGTGGATTCTCAGATATTTAAAGGGTACTTCCGGGTTATGCTTGAAGTATGGAACTGGTGAACCAATCTTGTAAGGTTTTACAGATGCTGATATGGCAGAACATCCAGATGAGATGAAATCCATGTCAGGGATGCTTTTCACTTTTGCGGGGGGAGCTGTATCATGGCAGTCCAAGTTGCAAAAGTGTGTTGCTTTATCGACAACCGAGTCAGAGTATATTGCAGCTTGTGAAGCAGGCAAGGAGCTGGTTTGGTTAAAGCGATTTCTCCAAGAATTGGGTCTAAAATAGGACAAGTTTAAGCTGTATAGTGATAGCCAAAGTGCTATTGACTTGAGTAAGAATGCTACTTGTCACAGTCGTACCGAGCACATTAATGTACGCTACCATTGGCTAAGGGATCAAGTTGAAAATGGGGTAACACTACTACAAAAAGTAGAATAGACATCGCCCCTTTTACATCGGTTCACGATGTCCCCGATGTAAAAACTATCAATGACATCGGTCATAAAAAAACCGATGTCTAAAATATATTATGAAATCACATTATCAGACAACCGATGTCATTGACATTTCATGGAAAAATCAATGACATCGGTCAGGGAAACAACCGATGTCTTTGATATATTATGACATCGGTCCAAAATTAACCGATGTCTAAAGTATGCTTAAAAAAATTTTCAATCCGCGCGCCCACACAAAATATTTTAGTTCCCCCCTTTATTTTCCCCCTTAGCAAATATTTTAGTTCAATTCCCCCATTTATTTCCCCCCTTAGCCAATTTTTTAATTCCCCCCTTTTTTGAGCTCGTTCAGACAAAAATAAGCTACAGCCCTCGTAATTAATTAAAACAAATTAAACAGCTCTCTCCTCTCTTCTCTCCTCTCTCTGGCGACTCGATATCGGACCTCACCAGCTCTCTCGACAGCCACCCCCTCTCTCACCACACCCATCTCTCTCTTTCTTTCTCTCTCTCTCTCTCTCTCTCTCTCTCTCTCTCTCTCTCTCTCTCTCTCTCTCTCTCTCTCTCTCTCTCTCTCTCCCTCTCTCTCCCTCTCTCTCTCTCTCTCTCTCTCTCTCTCTTATCTTTCTCAATTCGTAATCTCTCTCTCTCTCTCTCTCTCTCTCTCTCTCGTATCTTTCTCGCTCTTAATCGATCCAATTTGAAGTAGTTCATCAAACCCTAATATTTGAAAATTGGGGATCCTTTAATTCAGGTTAATTAGTGATTCCTATTTGTTTTAGTGTATATCAGTGTATGTAAACTCATATATTTGTGATTTTATAGGGACTTTGATGGCTGGAACTTGGAAGGTCACTGCTGGGATAAGAAGGGCTCTGAGTACAATTAACAAGGAGTCAAAATCTTAAAATGCGAGTCATCAAAAGATGTAACTTAATAAGATTCTTATCTCTTTTTTTGTATTACATATGTATATGCTTTTTAATTGTTTATGTATGTTCATGAAATCGGTGGCTTTTATAATACTGTAGTTCTTCTTGGATGATTGGAAATTTACTAGGTTACCAACACTGCATATTTGGTATTCTGCACTTATTGTTTAGAGCGGATGGCGGAGAATATTTAGTATGTAATCTGTTTTTTGCTTTTCAATTGAGGCCATTTCGATGCTTGTTATTTGATGCTATTATATATATATTTTTGTTATGAGTTTTAGCTATGCAATTTCCAATCTTGCTTCTTAATTCATACCTCCATTGTTGTTTTGTTGTTAATTTTTCAAATGTTCAATTGACAAATTTCAGCTTATACATTCTCTAATATATCTTACACATCGATGTGTAAGATATCATAATATATTATAACTTTTAATTCTCTAATAAATTGAAAACCTGTAGTTATAACATCATATAAACAATGAATGCGGGATTGTGCAATGTTCTGAATAAACTCTGCTTTATAGAACTTGGCATACGATTTATTTTGACCAACTAAGTGTCTAATAGTCTTATCTCATGTAATTTATTGTTTTGTATATATTTTATGTATAATGATTATACAATGGTCTCGACATAGAGTTTCATATACTGACATATAGTTTATGCTCCACCCTTCTTCATTAAATTAGTTGCGGTGAGGGTTGTCTGCTTGAAGTTTTATTATTGCCTTAAGTTGTTATTAACAGTAGTACTATTTGTGAGTTGGTTTATTGCTTTTGTTTCAGTAATGCAAGTGATGCTCTAGATAAGTTAAGGTTCTTAAGTGTGACCTTTACTTGGGGATGCTGGTGAACTAGAAATTCGTATTCAGCCTGACCCAGACAATGGAACCATTGTTATCACGTAAGTTGATTCAGTGTTCTAGGCTTTAGCTGCATGTTTATTTTTATTAATTTAACTTGTTGAATTACACAGATTTTTTATTGTTGCAAAGACACTGGTATCGGCATGACCAAAGAGGTGCTCGTAGATTGTCGGGGAACTATTTCTTAGAGTGGTAATTCAAAATTCTTAGGTGCTCGAAGATGATTATAAGTCAAATGTGTATAAGTTATAGAGAACATCAGTGCAATATCTTTACAATGTATTTACTGTTTCTTTTTATAGGAAAACAAAGATGTTGGAGTAGATAATGATTTGATTGTACAATTTGGTGTTGGGTTCTACTCCGCATTTTTGGTTACTGAGAAGGTAGAAATATTGCTTTGTTCTAATATTGTTTTGAACTTGGGTTATAATATCTCTCAGCTGCTTACGAATGTTCAAATTTCTGTGTAATTAGGTAGTCGTCTCCACAAAGAGTGCAAAGTCTGATAAGCAATACATTTGGGAAGCAGCAGCATAAAGTAGCAAATACGTGATTAAGGGGAAAACCGATCCTGAGAAGATGTTGCGTCATGGAACCCAAATCACACTATATTTGAGGGTATTGTACTTCTTCTTGTATGAGTTAGAAAAATAGGGAATACACAACTTTTGTTATATTAGTGTCGCATATGGTGTATGTTGTAATATTAATGCATGTACAAAAGCAACAACACCGAGAAGTACTTTCTTTCATTGTGTTAGTTCTTCATAAGGCACAATAAGTTCTTGCTATCATGCATGTATTTTCAGTATGAAACTAACAATGATGTCATCCTTGCAGTCGGATGACAAGTATGAATACACAGAACCAACCAAAATTCAGAATCTGGTGAAGAACTACTCATAATTTGTTTCTTTTCCCATCTACACATGGCAAGAAAAATCAAGGTCTGTTGAGGTGAGTGTCCTTTTGTCGTGTCATGCATATCTAAATGATTTCATTCAGTTTCACAGTTTTATGGGTGTATGTATATGTGCGTGTCGGCTGAGTCTATTTATGACATGTTTCCATACTGCCTCCGTCATTTTTTTGTGGGCAAGAAGGGGGCGAGAGAGAGAGAGAGAGAGAGAGAGAGAGAGAGATTAACAATATTTGGTTGCTCATCTCAAGTACAGACTACTTCTCTATTCTTGCTCTGTTAAATTGAGAGAATAGTAATGATATACATGCCTAAACGAAAAAAATTAATAGAAATCAAGAGTGCGATGTTTTTTTAGTGGTTATATTATTTGGTAATTGGAAAATGGGTTCAATGTGAATAAACAAGAGATGCATATATAGTATAAATTTAATTGGCATTTTATGTTTTATAAATCTATATATATGTTTGAATCAATGTAGTAACCTGTGCCTCAATTCGGTTGGGTTCTTCACCATTGTTTTACATGTTATTTAATTGGGTGCTTCTCTGCTTTCTAGGAAGAGAAAAAGAAGATCAAAAAGGCCAAAATTGAGAAGTACCGGGATTGGGAATTGGCCAAGAAAACAAAACCTATATGGGTAAGTTGAAGTAATATCTACGAAAATAAGTTTTGGTAGTCTTAACTTTATATACTTAATATTTAATATCTTTCTGTAATTAATTATTTTGCACTTATTTAGTTCCATATGCGTCAGATGAGGAGCCCAAAGGAAGTTGAGAAGGGACAATAGCAGGAATTTTACAAAAAGACCTTTACTGAGTTTTTGGACCTACTAGCATACACTCACTTTACAACAGTGGTATTGTATATTTTTCTTTAAATTAAATTGAAATTCTATTTTATGTCTGTTAAATTGTTTTGAGTTTTTCCTTTCGTAACCTTTGTAGGAGAGGTGGAGTTTAGAAGTGTGCTTTATATCCCTAAAATGACACCTATGAACAATGAAGATATTACAAATCCCAAAACAAAAAATTTACGTCTTTATGTGAAGCGTGTATTTATCTCAGATGATTTTGATGGCGAGTTGGTGAGCAGTTTTATATCAATCTCTAGAGTAAATCATATAGTGTTGTAGTTGTAATTGTATGTGTAGTTCATGTATTAGAGATATACTTACTTTTTGATCATTTAAATACTGTTTTTCTTACATAGTCGTAAAATGTCATTCTACATTTTTTTCATATATATGTGGAATTTCTAGAATTTTATCCCTCTGATTAAACTTTACAGAGGACAATTAAAAAGACCTGATCATGCTGATCTGAGATATAAAAGCAGAACATATGCTCGTCTTTTGCAGCACCTTAAGGTCAGGTTTGATAAGCATCTACGATAGTATCAATAATTATTCTACTATTTTAACTGTCATTATATCTCCAAATTGCAGAGCCTTGACAAGAATTGCCTGGGCCCACGAAGAATTGATCAATCTTCGTTGTTGTTATGCATCTGATTTTGGCAGACTAGACTATACATTATTGGTGTTGTTCTAGTTTTGGTTTGTGACTTAGTTTTTGTGCCTCGTTGAGTGTTATCTTAGTTTTAGAATATATGAACTTATTTTGGACAATTGTAATGAATGTCTTTGTTACATTAACATACAAAGTTTGGTTTTTTGATTTTTGTGAGAATTTCTTTCTTAATTTGGTTTGTGAGAATGGTTTAAAATTATATATGCTACTGTTTTGGCTAGTATTGTTATAACAATAACACATCAATTAAACTCAATGAAACCGATGTTTATAATAAGTAGAAACATCATTAGTACAAATGAAACTGATGTAAAAGACACAAAGTAACATCGTTAACACAAAACAAACTGATGTATTTAAACACAATGGTGTCACATTATTGATGCTTTTGACATCGGTTTATAACTGATGTTAATATATATGATACACATCGGTTAGTAGCTAGTAAATGATATCCCAGACACTATTTAACATCGGTTAGTTGCTAGTAAACGATGTTCCATATAGTATTTAACATCAGTTTGGTGCCAATGAACGATGTGATAAATACTCTTTGACATCGGTTTAAAACCGATGTGAAAAGGGTTGGACCTTTCTCTACACCCACAAAGACATCGGTTGAAAAATGGCCAGACATCGGTTTTTAGCCGATGTCTATTGACCTGTTTCTAGTAGTGTAATACAAATAAAGAAGATACAAACGGATAAAAATCTAGCCGATATACTTTCCAAACCCACTACTTCCACTTTACTCACCTTCCTACCACTTTCTTCTTATACATCTACCCCTATTTTTCTCATTAATTACCCTAATATGCACTAGCTCATTCTATAAATACCCACCCATTCCTTCATTACCAAACACACCAAAACATCTTACTCTCTTCTCTCCTTCATAACTGCTAGATAGTCCGTCTAGTAGGAAACTTACCTTGTGGTAGTTTCAAGCAGGTCAGAATAGGGGGCCCTCGTGCTTCTCTCTTCTTTTGTTTCAGGTGAGTTAGTGTGAGAGTTTGGTCGGGCTGTAGCCATCTGGGTTGTAAGAACCCGAATTTTCGGTAGAATTAAAACTTTTTTTATATATTGATGAAAGAATGAACAGTGACTCCGACTACAAGGTATTAACAATGAATGTGAATGGGTATAGATTTAAAAGATTATATGTCATGAAGAATGAATGGGTATATGTTGTTAGTCCAGTGGTTCCAAAAAAGGGTTAAGGAATGCCCGAAAGAGAACAATGACATTTTTATAAATATAAGGATTAAAGATGGAATAAAGAATGAATAGTGTTTTTGATGGAAATAAGAATATTATTAGACGACGCTATATAGAAGTATTCAGAACGGGTTTCGGAGTTTGTATTCATGATACAGGGGCGAGATAAGTGTATGTAAACGGTATCGGATTCAGAAAATTAGCACTTTTATTTTCTCCGAGATTTCCCTGGACACTGAAGGATTTAAGGATTTATTTAAAAGATTTGAGAAATTTAAATACAAGATTTATAAAGGAGAATTAAATATATTAGCAAGAATATTAATAAGGTTTCCGGTAAAACCTTAGCGATAAATATTTGAAATATTCCTCCGAACGATTATTGAAATGGAGTAATAACCGGACAAAAAAAACAAGCAGAGAGCAAAGATACAAGAAGAATCAATTGGTGGGAAAAGAAAATATCCAAGTGACCTACTTGAAAGTCAACAAACAAGTGAGTGATGTAGTTGCATTTTACCAAAAATGGAGTTGCATAATGTAGTGCCAACACTTGGACAAATGAGGGATCAACAAGTGGCACCAATAGATTGTTGACAAATCATAAAAACAAGATGAATCCAAGATATAAGCCATACATGCATACATTATATCATTATAGCAAGCAAACTCCATTCTCTCCATTTTCTTAAAAAAAACTGCCCAGCAAGAGCACTCTATAGAAGAAAAATCATATCTCCATTTCTATCCATGATAAAATCACCAAACGTTAACCCAAGCCTCTCCACTCCATGGGCAATATTCGCTCAAAGTTTCGTGGCAATCCAAGTAGTATAGCCTAGACAAATCACCTCCCCAAGTTGAAGAAGCAAACTGTCCTGATGCTTGACAGTTTCTGGAAAGATTTTCTAATGGCCATATCTCCTTCATTTCTCAATGAAATTTGGTGTTCTTTAGCTTTTTGGAAAGCTGGTTAGATGCCCTACAATTCTTCTTTAGGACCCTCATCCAGAAAAGCAAGGTAAGGACCTCGTTTTTGCATTTCTTTGGACTGATGAATAGTAACTCCGAAGTGATTAACCAGTTTTCTTGTTTTGTCCTTAAGGATTAAGCTATATAAAGACTATCTAAGGCTTGTTAAGTGTTTATAAACACTTGATAGTGTTCCTAGAGCTTCCAAGAAGGTAAACCCTTAACCCACCTTTGAGTTTTATATGAGATTTGATGGTGTTTATGGCTTGTATGCATGATTTAGAGCGTGTATGTTATGTGGGTGTTATAAAAATGTTAAAATATACTTTGTGGCTCCAAGACCTGTTGAGACAGTGAGGAAGATAATAAATAGTGTCCATGAGTGTTGGTTGTTGGTTGAATGATTATTTGGGTTGTTTGAAAATTGGATTATTCGTTTTTAAGCTGTCGTAATGTCGAAATTTACATAGGTGTTAAAAATAGAGCATTTCCGAAACTGTAAGTTTCTTACAAGGTTGAGGACCTGACATGAGCTTGTAGATCTCGAGTCATAGATCGTTTTGGCGCAAGAATCGAAACAAACAGACTTACGGTTTAGGAATTATGATTAAATTCATAAAAGTGGTTCGAAACTGTAATCGAAAGTTCGTAACTGAAATTGGATTCCTTTAATACTATGAAATCAGTGGCGAATCTGTATAATTAAATAATAGAGGTAAAAAGGAAGGTGTGGGAGAAGACCACATGTCGAATGGATCATTTTCCGATTTTATAAAATGTTCGAATCAAGGTTAAACGCGAACGAACCCCTAGAAGTATACTTGGTTATGACTTAGAAAACGGGCGATAAATCTCGAGGTATAATCTTGATTCATAAACGACCAACCTTAGAATTTATACGACTAAAGTATATACAAAGTGTAAGTATGACGACGTGTCTTAGTAGCGAACGAATGACGGGTCATAGTGAGAATAAAGAGAATTTCACTAAAGGGTGCTTAGCGAAATAACTCGAAAACGTGTTTCGACTTAAATAAGTTATACTTAGCCTTTTAAAAAGTGTTAAGTGATTGACCTCGGTTATTGTGACTATTTATAGATCACCGGATTGACTATTTCATTTGGAATTGATTTATTAAATGAATATTATTTTGAATATTCATTTAGGATTTTATGTACTTGATGAATATTATTTTAAAATATCCATTGGAAGTTCTATTTACTTATGGAATATTGCTTCGAATATTCCTTTAAAGTTTTGATTACTAAAAGAATGTTATTTGAATATTCATTTAGAATATTATTTATTAAATGAATATTATTTTCAAATATTCATTTAAGGTTCGATTTATTTAGTGAATATTATTTCAAATATTTATTTGAATTTATTAAATTAATAAATATTATTTTGAATATTCATTTAAAGAAGAGAGTTATTTAGTAAATGATTCTATATATTTATTCGAGCATTACTTACGAGCAACATTATGATTTAATAATATTACTTAATTATTATTGATTTATTAAATATTCTTAGAATATTTATTTAAATTCTTTTAAATTCTTTTATAATGATTTATATTATTCAAAGAATATCTTTCACCTTCGAATATTATGTAAAATATATCAGAGTCTTTTATGACTATTTTATCAAGGGGAGGTTCCCAAAACTCTATCTTCATTTAAATCTGTCTTATAAGAAGATTTAAATACTCGCTCAAACTTCAAAATACATATATAAGGGGACCTCACTTGAGAGATGTTATTTATTGGACTGCCCGGTCCTATACTTGCTAAACTATCTTGTCACTCACATCTTGATTCTTTCAAACATCGATATGAATCTGTTTGGTTACCTCCTCAACGCTCGAGGGGTAATAATTGATGGAACAAGTTCTTATCCATTAACAAGCATCAGCATGGGAAATATTGGTGAATTTTCCTTTCCAACTAGATACGACTACTTTGTGGAGTCCTATCAACAAGTATTATACTTGGGGAAAGGGGGAGGAACTTTACGTTTCAAAGTTATGGATGTGAAACGAACTAGGAGATGCGTATGTGACCCAGTGGCGCCGGTCCAGCAAATGGCCCAACCGTTGGCCGAGGGGGTTCGAGAGGGCGGTAGACAAGTAAATCCGTCGGTGCTTCCTTCTACATGTAGAGAACAAGAGGTGGGGAGCATAACATGCGACTGATCATCGTGTAAATGCTATGTCTCCTGGCGCGTCAAACTCCAGTATTAGTTCATCTTTCAATGTTGGAAAATTTCCTGCAACATTATCATTGTTGGCAGGTTTGAATAGTGTTTGAACTGGAATTGCAATATTCTTCCGCAAGTTCCTCTATTATGAAAATTTGATAATATCTTGCTTATCTTTGACATAGTAGATATTTCTTCAGAACAAATATATTTTGAGTTACCTTGTAACTTCATCTCATACCATATATTGGTACTACGTCCGTTAATGCATGGCATATGGTTTCTAAGATATCTTGGACTGTTATATATTATCACTGTTCAATTATATTTTTGGTGGGCTATTGCTTAACCTTGCTTTATTTATTTATATCACAACAACAGCTAGATCAGATGGCCGCGCAAGGCATACTTAGCATAGACAGGTGTCAGTCGTCAGAGGATTAACCGCTGAGGTCATAGCTACAATTGCCAAAGATGCAGCTTCCGGTAGGCTAGCTGTTAGCATTTGAACATCAAATGTATTTATTATATGGTATATACAAATGGATGGCAAAGAGTATGTATTGGTTAATTGTAATTGTTTGGGTTGTAATAACTCAACTTGTGAATAATAATAATATTGGTGGTTACTCTGATTTCATCTCTGGGACTATAACGAGTGTGTTTTATGCTGTTGTTTTTGGTCACAAGGTTGTAATTTAAACTATGTTGGTTTTATGGATGGATATTGAGACCGTAACGACCAGATCCCTGACCCTGGATCTGGGGGTGTTACAGAAATGGTATCAGAGCGAGCGTTATAAATCCCAGAGATGATGTGACGTTAAAACAATAAATTCATTAAGATAATAAGAACTCTTGCCAAGTTCATAGTCGGACTACATAATGTAGTACAGACATGTAAAACCCTTATGGGAACCCTAAAGTATCATGATAGTAACTCAACTCGTTCTTGTATCGACTAGTAAGGCGACAGACCTTGGGGATTACGAGCAGTAACACAATGATGCTTGTTCTGATGCTGAAGATCGGATGATGGATTCGATAGAGTACCCTAATAAGGACCCGGAAGAGGTTCCAGCAAAGGAGGAGAATCCTGATAAGGATAAGGAGTTTACCCTTAAGGAATGAGGGCTACAGCCCGAGAGACTGTAAGAGTTAAGGTGCAGTACTCAGAAAAGTGAGCGTAAAGAACTGAGATATTGTTAAGAGAACTAAAGATGCGTATTGGATTCATAGCTGGACTGCTAGATGAAGTACCAGCAGGTAAGATGGATTTGAGGAATTACTTGAGATCTTATATGGGGATAGATAAAAATCCTTAGAGACCTTTAGATTAATGAGAAAAGAGTTAGAGTGGTACATGAATATCAAAGACAACAATAGAGGACAAGGAGCAGAGTCTCCAGGAGCAGTTGAGATAGAGGCAGCAAGTGTCATATCATGTGATAAATGGATTAATGTGAATATTGTTAATGGTAATTCACCATGAGAAGGCAGATTTCATAAGTTATAATTTATAAAGTCAGGCTGAGATTAATGAGGTGGTTTGGCTCAAGGAAATGTCCATTTTATGAATGGATCAACTTAGAAAATAAAGACATTGGAAGGTGATGGCATGATTGGATAAAGAATATAAGGAAGTACTAAGCGAGACAATGATCTCAGAACCTACAAGAGGAGAAGACCAGTGAGTCTGTGATAAACTAGTAATAAGGCTATCGTCAGGAACCAAGTATAAGTCTAGTTCAATTCAGTGGAATGATGAACCAGAAACATTAGATGCATGTGATTCAAAGGAATATTAAATTCTTTCTTTTCCTTGAATGGATTATGGTAGTTACCTTAAGTTTATAATTCTGACACTGAATCATAAATGGATTAGGTAAGGCGAGCAGTGGTTGAGATGTAATTGAGAATGCTTTTAGATGAAACCTGAAAAACATGTGTAGGCCATGTTCTCGAAGTAAGAGTTTTGGCAAATTGAAGTCCAGATAATAGGACATATGATCAATAGGAAGTACTGATTGATCGACCCCACCAAATTAAAGAAAGTTTCAAATGGAGATTGGCAAACCACACTGGAAAAGGTAAGAAATTTCATAAGATTCACGAGGTATTACCCAAGATTTGCTCAAGACTTTACAAAAAGTGTAGTCCCGTAACCCAACTTAATTGTAAGACTAAAAGTTTGAATGTACAAGATAAATGGGGGAAAATCTCCCTGGAGTTAAAGATAAAATTGGTGATGACCCATCACTGGCGTTATCTAATGGAGGAAGGAAAATTTTGGAAATTTATTAGAATGCACCTCGTACAGGTTTAGGTGCTGTTCTAGTGCAACATGGTAGGGTGATTGCGGATGTATTCGGACAGCATGGTTCACCAGATTCGGATAGCCTTGGTAGTGCCAATTTTGTGTAATGACTAAATCCGACGGTAGTGTTCCTTCTTAGACTAGTTGTTATGTAGACTGGTATTCAGAAGCATCGACTATTAGGACGAATATGTACCGGGAAGATGTGGCATGTTTCAGCGTAAAACTTTGATTTTCCTTCTATGGGATGTATATAATTAGTTCCTTTCCAATGTATAGACTCCCAACTTTATATCAATCATTTCGTTATTTAACTATTTATGGTTCGACCCGCTTGGATGTTCTTAGAAATATTCTTCGGGTATCGAAATGGATCTTCTTAGTGTTACTAGTGGGTGGAGAGATTGCCTGAAATTTCCCTAATTCTGGAAAGGAATTCGATGAATTTTGGCAAACCTTGTCTTTCTGATTATCAGAATACGTCACTGAAGAGAGTGGAAACTAGAGCGAACCCTATGGATTATGTAAGGTAGCCTCTATACAGGTTGGTAGACAGACCCCGATTATTACAGTTGAATGTAGGGATAAATGATGAAGTTGAGATTTGACGGAAAAAGGGAAATGTAATTAAGAAACAAGGCGGACTGAGGAATTCCGAGATTGAATTAAATGAAAATGTTGTTATGCCAGAAGTGTTAAGCTTTTGTGGCATGTGGAATTAATAAGAATAGTTGAAAGGATAAAAGTAAAGGAAAGGTGACCGGACATGGTATCGAGAAGTCGATTGAGACTTATATGGAGTAAAGTTTTGAGAAGATCAAAAAGTGTCAAAGAAGAAGGTACTATGCCAGCAATTGCTAGAAAAGTAATGCTATTAGCCGACCCCTAAACTTACATATTTTAGCATGGCCAGTTGGGGCCAAGTCACTAAGGATTTTCAAGTGACTGAACCAGCAATGTAAGGACAAAGCGGGGTGCTTCTAATCAAGTGCCAACCGCAAGGGCTTTTGATATAAAATGAATTGAGATACAGGATGATGGATTTATATATACCATGGACGTATTAGGATTGAAGGTAGTGACCACAATAAAGTTACGAAGATTGCCAAAGTTAGTGCAGTATGATGCATAAATGTTATTTGAAGCTTAGTGTCCTCAAGAGGAGCATTAGGCACTAAGAGATTCACGTTGAACACGACCAATATCTTCCAGAACATCTTTGCTACCATTACCAAGTTCTGTAAGAAAGAGCAGATAGACATGTATTGTCTTTTGGAAAGTCATATAGACTGACATTCGTTTGAAAGAAGAGGTTAGCATTAAGCTACTTATAGATTATCAAGAAGGGAATGATTGAAAAGAGACCCTTATTAAGGATATATGATTGGATTGCCAATTAAAGGATGTAAGTATTCCTTGGAAATAGAAATAAAGATAGAATGTCCATATATTAAGACGAACCCTGGGGGATGCACAAAGGATAGCATCACCCCTAATAAAGACATTGTGAATTCAGACAATATAAGTTGAAGCGACCAAAGTATAAAGAACCTGTAAGGATTTGTGGAAAGGAGTCTTAAAAAAAAGTACATAGATAGAATTGTTATAAAAATAGATTAATGATGTTTGATATACCCTGTACCCGGAAGATAAAGGAGGAATGATGAGGAGGACCTAAGAAACCTTATAAGGGAAGAGGTTATATTCTGAACTTGAAGAGGGAAGTTTGGCAAGGAATGTATGACATAGTAACAAGACGGCTAGATTAAGCATGTGTGAAACCATGGAAAAGTATGGATTGAACCAATAAGGTTGAGATTATCCTAAAACAAGAAGGGAGTTAAGTAAGGAAATATCCTAGGTATGATTGGGAGTACCTGTAGTAAATGAGTTGGAATAGATCCAGAAAACATTGATTTCAAGAAATTATTATATTCAGAAAAGGCCAATGAGGTGGCCGACACTTTAATTATAAGGGAGTAAGTATATATGCTCATACTAAAGAAATAGCATGAAGATGAGAAGGACCTTGAAGTTAAGATTGTGATGGAGGAATTTACGTTCCCCTAATGATTGTGCGAGGATCAACTATAAGGATAATTTAAGTAAACGTTCGATTCCTGATTTTGTCTGCAGCACATTACCGACACTAGAAGGTTCTGCGACAGGCCAGACCAAATTCCCCAAGCGACTCTATTGATAAGCTAATTGGCATGATGATGAATGACAAGCAAGTTTATAGTACAAACAAGATAGAGAATTATAAGGTTGGCAAGTGATTAAGCAAACGGCTAAGCTTCTAGTCTTCTACTGGAGATATATGATTAATAAATTCACCAGCCTGTTCCGGCTGCGATGATGGAAGTTCTCCTGCAGTTTTATCTGCTTCATGTAATACCTACGTCAAGTTCAAGAAGCATTCCTTATGGAAAGGGAATAGTGATTATTTTGTTTTCCTAGAGGATATTAAATTGACAACTATGAAATCTGTATGTTTAGCTATTAAAGCACTGCGTAACGATAAACGATGGTGATCCTTCTGAAAAATTAGGTGATAGCGACTATGGAAACGTCGAATTGATCAGTCTAAGTTAAAGAAGTCATCCAAGTTTATTTCGGATGGTTTAATTTCCGGAACGGCGGGATATTTGAAATAAATGATTAGGCTATGATGGTTCATAAAATGATTATAGTAGAAATGGAAACAAGTGACTTATAGAGTCGAATATAGAGTTGAGGATCAATAAGTGAGTAGATCTGCGGACTCATGAGAAGCCCTAGTAATGAAGCAAGAAAAGTATGGAATTGTCATGGCAAAGCTGTTGCCTATAACGGGAAGTTGGAATTAGGAGCATAAACGACATACAAATTGACTCCTTTTAAGTTTGGAAAATTCGAAGAAATATGGAATGGACCCATTGAGTAATAAAGAGACTCATGGAATGAGAAGGTGAAATCTAAATGGTTGAACAAGGGAAAATTTGACCCAAACGTGTAACACGTATTGAGTAAAGGTGACGAGTGTCTCAACCCTAAGATGACGGTGGAGGTAAACAACATAAGTAAATAAGAATTAGATAATACGAAGGATGTGATTGATAAAGAAAAGATTGGGAATTAATTATGGAATGTGAAGCAAGGAATGTTATGAATGGATTGATGAATGGGTTTTCCTAACGAGCTCTCGGAATGACAACCTGATGGTGTTAGAATTATGAATATGAAGGAGCCAGTGTCGTGGCGTGGGATGTCAGTAGTAATAATGTCAAGCGAGAAATCCAAGATTTAACCGAAGAGGTTGAAGGATTCCCAAAAGTAGTGATACTAATATCAAACAAGAATATAGATCCATAGAATGATGGATGGAGCAGCAAGGACATATGTTATGTGAGATTATGATAAAGTAGTATTTGATACGAATACGATTATTTTCTTCTATAATAAACCTCTATAGTTCAGAGGTAAATTCTAAGTATGATATTTTTGACAATCATGAAGATCTTATATAATTCTTTGAAATTCTTTTCTTTTCTTCTTACTTATTTATCTTCTTCTAAATTGAGAAGAACAACTTTTTAAGGAGGGGAGGTACAGCTACGTGACTACCTGTCTATGTGATAGGAGTCTAAGTGGAATACCATAGCTTGTCTAAATTGCTTGTCAAGTACTAAAGGCTGGCCACCTTCTGTACTAACTATGCAATAGGACAAATGTTCATTGATCATAGTGATCCCTCAACAAATTCCTCTAATTCTATATATTGATCGAGATTGCGAAGATTAAAGCAATTAGGAAATGCATAATTACGAGTGAGGTTATCTCCGAAATTCGCAGCGCGATAGTGATACCAAAGTCACTACCGATACCAATAAGGCAAGTAGTATATGACTGAGTAAGAGCATAACCCGGATAGTATGTTATTCGAAAAGTAGCAAAGTTGATGAAAAAGGATAAAGGATATATTATAGCACTAGTGAGGTGTGCTGTAAGAATATTGGAATGATTAAGGATTGACCGGGGAACTGGAAAGTGAAATGACCAACAAGTACCCCATTTGTCTTCTACCTGATTCCGGGACGGAATCCTTTTAAGGAGGGGAGACTGTAAGAACCGAATTTTCGGTAGTATTAAAACTTTTTTTATATATTGATGAAAGAATGAACAGTGACTCCGACTACAAGGTATTAACAATGAATGTGAATGGGTATAGATTTAAAAGATTATATGTCATGAAGAATGCAATGGGTTGACAACCTAGATTAGAATAATCTATCTCCTAAGAAATAAGTTATGACACTCGAAAGAGGAAGAAGATATTCTTGTGTCATCCAAATCAATATCTGTTGTTAGTCCAGTGGTTCCAAAAAAGGGTTAAGGAATGCCCGAAAGAGAAAAAGGACATTTTTATAAATATAATGATTAAAGATGGAATAAAGAATGAATAGTGTTTTTGATGGAAATAAGAATATTATTAGACGACGCTATACAGAAGTATTCAGAACGGGTTTCGGAGTTCGTATTCATGATACAGGGGCGAGATAAGTGTATGTAAACGGTATCGGATTCAGAAAATTAGCACTTTTATTTTCTCCGAGATTTCCCTGAACACTGAAGGATTTAAGGATTTATTTAAAAGATTTGAGAAATTTAAATACAAGATTTATAAAGGAGAATTAAATATATTAGCAAGAATATTAATAAGGTTTCCGGTAAAACCTTAGCGATAAATATTTGAAATATTCCTCCGAACGATTATTGAAATGGAGTAATAACCGGACAAAAAAAACAAGCAGAGAGCAAAGATACAAGAAGAATCAATTGGTGGGAAAAGAAAATATCCAAGTGACCTAGTTGAAAGTCAACAAACAAGTGAGTGATGTAGTTGCATTTTGCCAAAAATGAAGTTGCATAATGTAGTGCCAACACTTGGACAAATGAGGGATCAACAAGTGGCACCAATAGATTGTTGACAAAGCATAAAAACAAGATGAATCCAAGATATAAGCCATACATGCATACATTATATCATTATAGCAAGCAAACTCCATTCTCTCCATTTTCTTAAAAAAAACAGCCCATTAAGAGCACTCTATAGAAGAAAAATCATATCTCCATTTCTATCCATGATAAAATCACCAAACTTTAACCCAAGCCTCTCCACTCCATGGGCAATATTCGCTCAAAGTTTCGTGGCAATCCAAGTAGTATAGCCTAGACAAATCACCTCCCCAAGTTGAAGGAGCAAACTGTCCTAATGCTTGACAGTTTTTGGACAGATTTTCTAATGGCCATATCTCCTTCATTACTCAATGAAATTTGGTGTTCTTTAGCTTTTTGGAAAGCTGGTTAGATGCTCTACAATTCTTCTTTAGGACCCTCATCCAGAAAAGCAAGGTAAGGACCTCGTTTTTGCATTTCTTTGGACTGATGAATAGTAACTCCGAAGTGATTAACCAGTTTTCTTGTTTTGTCCTTAAGGATTAAGCTATATAAAGACTATCTAAGGCTTGTTAAGTGTTTATAAACACTTAAAGTGTTCCTAGAGCTTCCAAGAAGGTAAACCCTTAACCCGCCTTTGAGTTTTATATAAGATTTGATGGTGTTTATGGCTTGTATGCATGGTTTAGAGCGTGTATGTTATGTGGGTGTTATAAAAATGTTAAAATATACTTTGTGGCTCCAAGACCTGTTGAGACAGTGAGGAAGATAATAAATAGTGTCCATGAGTGTTGGTTGTTGGTTGAATGATTATTTGGGTTGTTTGAAAATTGGATTATTCGTTTTTAAGTCGTCGTAATGTCGAAATTTACATAGGTGTTAAAAACATAGCATGTCCGAAACTGTAATTTTCTTACAAGGTTGAGGACCTGACATGAGCTTGTAGATCTCGAGTCATAGATCGTTTTGGCGCAAGAATCGAAACAAACAGACTTACGGTTTAGGAATTATGATTAAATTCATAAAAGTGGTTCGAAACCGTAATCGAAAGTTCGTAACTGAAATTGGATTCCTTTAATACTATGAAATCAGTGGCGAATCTGTATAATTAAATAATAGAGGTAAAAAGGAAGGTGTGGGAGAAGACCACATGTCGAATGGATCATTTTCCGATTTTATAAAATGTTCGAATCAAGGTTAAACGCGAACGAACCCCTAGAAGCATACTTGGTTATGACTTTGGTAAATGACTTAGAAAACGGGCGATAAATCTCGAGGTATAATCTTGATTCGTAAACGACCAACCTTAGAATTTATACGACTTAAGTATATACAAAGTGTAAGTATGACGACGTGTCTTAGTAGCGAACGAATGACGGGTCCTAGTGAGAATAAAGAGAATTTCACTAAAGGGTGCTTTGCAAGATAACTCGAAAACGTGTTTCGACTTAAATAAGTTATACTTAGCCTTTTAAAAAGTGTTAAGTGATTGACCTCGGTTATTGTGACTATTTATAGATCACCGGATTGACACGAGGCACCCTACCTCTTCAGGATTGCCAGGCAAGTTTCCAATACCTTGGAACTATTGTTGTGATAATATATATGATTGTTGTTATACATATGCCATAGCATGCATGTTGTTTTCAAAGTATATATATATTGGAATACTTGTTCCCTGAATTGATATTGGCTTATAGACTAGATATGGATTATCAGTTATAAGCAGGATTGTTCTGCTAGGACCCTTAGTGAAGGGCGTATGATATTTATTCTTTAAATATGAGACCGGGAGTCGGTATTTTGTGTTATATAGATAGTCGTGGAAACCCGGAGGGATTCCAGCGACAGAGTAGTATTCCTTCTGAGGAATGTTATTATTAAAAATTATTTATATTTCCATAAAAGTATCAAATACTTGGAAATCTTTCGAGAAATGTTATTTGAATATTATTTCAGTCGAGAAATATTAATGAATATTATTTTTGAATATTCATTAGAGTTTTATTATTAATGAATAATTACTTTGATATTCATTGGAATTTTATTCATTAAATGAATATTACTTTCGTATATTCATTTAAGTTTTATGTAATTGATAAATAGTATTTCAAAAGTATTCTATGGAAGTTCTAATTACTCAAGGAATATTATTTCGAATATTAAGGTTTTGATTACTAAATGAATATCATTTGGATATTTATTTAGAATATTATTTGGATATTCATTTAGAATATTATTTGTTTAATGAATATCAATTGAATATTCATTTGGAATTGATTTATTAAATGAATATTATTTTGAATATTCATTTAGGATTTTATGTACTTGATGAATATTATTTTAAAATATCCATTGGAAGTTCTATTTACTTAAGGAATATTGCTTCGAATATTCCTTTAAAATTTTGATTACTAAAATAATGTTATTTGAATATTCATTTAGAATATTATTTATTAAATGAATATTATTTTCAAATATTCATTTAAGGTTCGATTTATTTAGTGAATATTATTTCAAATATTTATTTGAATTTATTAAATTAATGAATATTATTTTGAATATTCATTTAAAGAAGAGAGTTATTTAGTAAATGATTCTATATATTTATTCGAGGATTACTTACGAGCAACATTATGATTTAATAATATTCCTTAATTATTATTGATTTAATAAATATTCTTAGAATATTTATTTAAATTCTTTTATAATGATTTATATTATTCAAAGATTATCTTTCACCTTCGAATATTATGTAAAATATATCGGAGTGTTTTATGACTATTTTATCAAGGGGAGGTTCCCAAAACTCTATCTTCATTTAAATCTGTCTTATAAGAAGATTTAAATACTCGCTCAAACTTCAAAATACATATATAAGGGGACCTCACTTGAGAGATGTTATTTATTGGACTGCCCGGTCCTATACTTGCTAAACTATCTTGTCACTCACATCTTGATTCTTTCAAACATCGATATAAATCTGTTTGGTTACCTCCTCAACGCTCGAGGGGTAATAATTGATGGAACAAGTTCTTATCCATTAACAAGCATCAGCTTGGGAAAATATTGGTGAATTTTCCTTTCCAACTAGATACGACTACTTTGTGGAGTCCTATCAACAAGTATTATACTTGGGGAAAGGGGGAGGAACTTTACGTTTCAAAGTTATGGATGTGAAATGAACTAGGAGATGCGTATGTGACCCAGTGGCGCCGGTCCAGCAAATGGCCCAACCGTTGGCCGAGGGGGTTCCAGAGGGCGGTAGACAAGTAAATCCGTCGGTGCTTCCTTCTACATGTAGAGAACAAGAGGTGGGGAGCATAACATGCGACTGATCATCGTGTAAATGCTATGTCTCCTGGCGCGTCAAACTCCAGTATTAGTTCATCTTTCAATGTTGGAAAATTTCCTGCAACATTATCATTGTTGGCAGGTTTGAATAGTGTTTCAACTGGAATTGCAATATTCTTCCGCAAGTTCCTCTATTATGAAAATTTGATAATATCTTGCTTATCTTTGACATAGTAGATATTTCTTCAGAACAAATATATTTTGAGTTACCTTGTAACTTCATCTCATACCATATATTGGTACTACGTCCGTTAATGCATGGCATATGGTTTCTAATATATTTTGGACTGTTATATATTATCACTGTTCAATTATATTTTTGGTGGGCTATTACTCACCCTTGCTTTATTTATTTATATCACAACAACAGCTAGATCAGATGGCCGCGCAAGGCGTACTTAGCATAGACAGGTGTCAGCCGTCAGAGGATTAACCGCTGAGGTCATAGCTACCATTGCCAAAGATGCAGCTTCCGGTAGGCTAGCTGTTAGCATTTGAACATCAAATGTATTTATTATATGGCATATACAAATGGATGGCAAAGAGTATGTATTGGTTAATTGTAATTCTTTGGGTTGTAATAACTCAACTTGTGAATAATAATAATATTGGTGGTTACTCTGATTTCATCTCTGGGACTATAACGAGTGTGTTTTATGCTGTTGTTTTGGGTCACAAGGTTGTAATTTAAACTATGTTGGTTTTATGGATGGATATTGAGACCGTAACGACCAGATCCCTTACCCTGGATCTGGGGGTGTTACATGGGTCTACAGCATTAGGAGTTCGTCCAGCCATTGCAGCCGTAACAAGAGGAGTTCTCCAGGTTATCCAGTCAAGTACCGAAGGGACAGTTCTGTCCAAGTTATCCGGTCCAGTACTGAAGGAATAGTTAATCATTATATTACTATTCAGGTGTACCTCAAGTGTTACTTCGTAAACTTGAGAGAGAATATTTTAACCATTATTATCATTATAGTGGATACATTCGGAGTTGGTCCCGTGGTTTTTACCTCTTTGGCTTAAAGGGGTTTTCCACGTATAAATCTTGGTGTTCATTTGTCAATATCTGTTATTATTATTGACTGTAATAATCTCCGTATTTAATTTACGCAAAGACAGGAAATGGGAATTCCTAACATAACTTGCACCATGGAATTAATGTAACAGAAACTGGTAATCTCTTTCCCCTTGTATACATCAACAAGAGAAAGAACACAGCGGGCCTCTGATGTAACTTCACATTGGCCAGTGACAGTATCTGAATGAAAAAAAAAAAGAGTAAAGTACATTTTGTGCACTCACACTTTGGTGTCAGATCACTTAAGATACCAGACTTCTAGAACTACCACTTGTTATAATGGACTTTTAACTATTTTACAAGTACTAACATCAAGTCTGGTTAACATTGTTAAGAAATTCATGATTAAATTCATCTTTTATCAATCATTTTCTTCTTCAAACTCAATTTCACCATTAACAATATTTGTGAGAACTTAAAACTCGAATATATCATCTGTTTCATAACTTTATAACGAAATAGACACATTCAAATTTCATTAAAATTGTTTCTTTCTTCTCCATAATGGGATATCAATTATAACCTTCAAATATTTACTTTTAAAAATTTTTATATTTAACAAACTTCAAATGATGTATAATTTTTTGAGTTATGTCCTTTTGAATTGTTCTCATCAAATTAAAAAATTAGAAGGGAAAATGAAGATGTGATTTTGTTGTAATTTGATTGACTTGATTTCGTTAAGAAAATGAATGAGATATTTAAATTTTAATTCCTCAAAAATTTTAACAATGGTGGAAATGGGTTTGAGGAAGAAGATGATGAGAAAAAATTGAAATGCCATTGAAAATATTAGCGGAGCTAATTAGTAAACTTGATGGTAGTACACCCATTGAAAAAAGTTAGAATTCCAGTGTAGTAAGTGATAGTTTTAGATATCTAAGTACTTAAAGTGGTCTGACACCGCGAGAACACAAATGAAAATTTACTCATAAAAAATTAATATCAACATCCGTACCTTAAGAATTTTACATTTTCATTAAATTAAATATGAATGTAAACTTCAGCCGCGTAAATTATTATATTTTCATCAAGTAAATTTAAAATTAGAGTTTTGTGAAGCACATTTTTGCATCTAACCAACTCCAAAATTAATACTCAATCTAAAAATAGCGAACCCGAGATTGATCTACTACACTAAAATCAAATAACAACATTATTAAACAACTCCTAAATTTATAATAAGACTACTAATACACCCTCTAGTCTACCTTTTAATTTATTAAACGGTTGAACAAGTTCTATCAATTATGTATATTTTGTTGGGTATATTTAAACTACAGCAACAATGAGGCAGTGATATATATTGAACAAGAACAGGCAATTAACCAATTAACAAAACAAATCACGAAGGGATAAACAACATATAATCAGTAACTGTAATTAACGAGAGAAACAAGAAAGACTTATCACTCACAGCTGAGTCACCAAACCCTTCAAGAAGACTTGGCAATTCTTGAAGAGATTATTGCCCCACTTACATTGTGATTGCGTTGCAGCAATATCGCTTCCAGGATAAAACAGCAACAGATCAAAGTGTTTCACAAATACACCAGTGATCATCAGCGACCAGCACCTCAGTTCGCCTGAGAATTAGGTATTATATCTGTACGTATTGAGGGAGAGCAAGAATAAAGCAGCTAGGGTTTTCTGTCCTTAGAAGCATATCTATCAATGTTCTATTCTGTATGTATATAATCCAAAAATAAAACGTAACTGATACTCCATAAAAGGAAAGTAAATATTCTGATTTAATTTCGTTAACTGTATCAGGATTTATTTTTCAGTTAGAGTAGCATCAGGATTTGGTCATCAGTAGTGTCAGGATTTGATGTCCATCAGGATCAGAATTCAATGCTCGTCAGGAACTGATATCCATCAGGATTTGCTCCAACTGATCCAGTCCATCAGGAATTAATCCAAATACTGATCTAATCCTTTCCAGTACTGCTGTAACAAATAAATCTGAAACCTGTTAAAATAAATCAATATTCCAGGTAATAAAATTCCTCACCCAGGTCGCCTCGCGTATGCGAGACGCCGAGACATTCGCCTAAATCACCCTTCGACCCGACCCGACCCATGTCGTGTCGTGTCGTGGCGTGGCGAGGCCGGCAGCGGCGCGTGTATGCGTGTGTGCGAGGCCCACACTACAACCATGCACACCCACATGCCTTAGTAGTTGTGCACTACACTTGCACATGGAGCTATATAAAGCCACAAGCCTGTCATTACCAATTCAATGTGGGACTCAAGTTATTTCAACTAAATAACCCACATAACCCATTTCAAGCAAGCAACTTCAACTCAATTTAATTATGGATTCCACTAAGAAAATGCCTTAGATCCAAACATAAAAGTTTAAGTCCTCATTACAAGGAACAACCTCCACTTTTTAGTTTCCGGAAATTACATTAAGAACATATTATAAATATGTCTCAAACTTTCCATTTTCTAATAGTCCCCCACGAATCCATACAGAAATGCATATCTATCCTCATCATGACTTGTTTTTTAAAGTAGGTACCCTTCCGGGTTTGAATCCTCCTAAGTCTTCTACTTCGATGGCTACCGGATTCAGATGGAATGTTTCACCTTGAATCTATATCCATTTGGTGTAACCACACACCATAGACGACGACAAGCCAAAGGCTATGGTGCTAATCTACGGCTTCGAGATGTTAATGGTCATGTCTCGATCTTATTCACTAAATGCTTCAAGGAATAACCCTTTCCTCTAATTGCGACCACACAATTACATTCGCTTAGCTGGGCATCTCCAGAGATGTACTGCTAGCATCTCATCATATGACTTGACCCCATTCAGAGTTCAAATAACTCATGCTATTTTGGCAGTGACAGTACCTTATAGGTTTACAGGGGATAGACTCCAGATACATGAGTATTAATCTATGTAGTTAAAGGTACAACCAATTCACCCTTACAACTTGTTATTACCACATTGAATACACTTTCGAGGGATCTTCTGTCATGTGCATTGGGTTCCCGCTATAGATGAATCATTACGGGCTATCAGTCCCATCCCCAACCTAGACTTAACGACAACATCATGCCCAAGTCCCTTAGTCAGAGGATCAGCTAGGTTATCTTGAGTTCCAACAAACTCAACAGCAATAATCCTTTCAGACATTAGACCCCTTATAGACTTCAGCCTAACTTGGATATGTCTCTTTGTTTTCGCATTATAATTCTTGCTATTAATCTTGTCGATAGTTGTACGGCTATCACAATGAACAGCAAAAGCAGGAAGTGGTCGGCTTACTACAGGTAATACTGACATAAGTCCATGTAACCATTCAGCCTCTGACCCCGTGGCATCTAATGCACACAACTCAGCCTCAAAAGTAGACCGAGTTATAATAGTCTGTCTAGAAGACTTCCAAGACACTGCTCCACCCACAAGGGTAAACAAGTATCCAGTCACTCCATTGGATCCAGACTTCTTAGCTATCCAACTTGCATCACTATGTCCCTCTAGAACTCCAGGAAACCTCCTGTAATGCAAGCCAAGATATATGGTGCCTTTTAGATATCTAAGTACTCTATCAAGAGCATCCCAATGAGTCTTGTTTGGACATCTTATATATCTTGCTAACTTAGACACTGAATATGAAATATCCGGCCTAGTACCATTAGCAAGATACTGCAAACTCCCAATAATCTGAGAGTACCTTAACCGAGACACAGGAATTCCTGAACTATTCTTGACAAGGGCAACTTTAGGATCATACGGAGTACTCGCGATTCTACAATTTGAATAACCATACTTCTCAGGTATAGATTTCTCTATATAATGAGATTGTGACAAGGTTATTCCATCAATTGACTGAGTCAACTTGATACCAAGAACCACACTAGCCTCTCCCATATCCTTCATATCAAAGTGCCTTTTCAAGAACACTTTTGTCTCGTTAATAATCCCACTATTTGTTCCAAACAATAAAATGTCATCCACATATAGGCACAAAATAATACATTCACTTCCTTTAACCATGTAATAGAAACAATTGTCACTTTCATTAACTACAAATTTTGATTCTAAAAGAGTTTCATCAAACTTTTTATACCAGTCTCTAGGAACTTGTTTTAAGCCATATGTAGACTTGATTAACTTACATACTTTCCTTTCATTACCAGAGGCAACAAATCCCTCAGGCTGATCCATATAAATCTCCTCTTCAAGTTCACCATAAAGAAAAGCTGTCTTTAAATCCATTTGATGGATGATTAGACAATGTACAGAAGCCAATGCTACAAGCATTCAGATTGTTGTCATTCTAGCAACTAGAGAGTATGTATCAAAGTAATCAATGCCTTCCTTTTGCTTAAAGCCCTTAGCTACTAGCCTAGCCTTATACTTATCTATTGAGCCATCCGGGTTCATCTTTCTTTTGAAGACCCATTTACATCCTATAGTAGAACACTCGGGAGGTAGATCAACCAACTCCCATATTCCATTAGAAACAATAGATTCAATTTCACTCTTTACAGCACCCTTCCAGTACCTAGATTCTAAAGAATCCATGGCCTGCCGAAAAGTTAAAGGTTCATCCTTGATATTGTAAGTGATAAAATCACTTCCAAAATCCTTGACTACCTTTGCACGCTTACTCCTTCTAGGTTCCTCTACTTCATCAGGAGTAGAGCTACTACTAAGATTTGCCCCCACATTTGTCATCCTTTCCACATGATCAGGAATGGAACTCGATGTGTGAGTGAGATCATCATCAGAAATACTCTGAGGTATACCGGTCTTCATAGGGAACACATCCTCAAAGAATGTTGCATCACGAAATTCAACTATAGTGTTAGCCACTATTCCGTCTATGTCAGATTTTAACACTAAAAATCTCATAACCGTA
The DNA here is from genome assembly GCA_036435485.1 of Saposhnikovia divaricata. Classification (NCBI taxonomy): domain Eukaryota; kingdom Viridiplantae; phylum Streptophyta; class Magnoliopsida; order Apiales; family Apiaceae; genus Saposhnikovia; species Saposhnikovia divaricata. The sequence continues at coordinate 137,213,676 of CM071595.1, forward strand.
GTGGTTTCAATATAGGCCAGAAAGATGCAATCAACAGTTTTCGGCCCTAGTTTCTTTCTCTTGTGTTCAGGGACAAGTACCTTTGGAAGGCACCCCCATACACGAAGATACTTTAGACTAGTCCTTTTCTCTATCCATAATTCATAAGGTGTCTTGTCCATATGTTTCAGAGGAACTCTATTCAGAATATGGCAAGCCGTATTCAGAGCCTCCCCCCATATGTACTTAGGCAACCCTGAATTAATCAACATACTATTAATCATATCTTTAAATGTTCTGTTCTTTCGTTCTGCCACTCCATTAGACTCAGGTGTGTATGGTGGAGTTACCTCATGAACTATACCATTGCTTTTGCAAAAATCATTAAACGAGGTACTCGTATACTCACCACCTCTATCAGATATCAAACTTTTAAATACTTTACCAGTTTGTGTTTCAGCTTCAGTTTTGAACATAATGAATTTTTCTAGTGCTTCATCTTTATGTTTAAGCAAATAAACATTACAATATCTACTACAATCATCTATAAAGGTGATGAAATATCTATTATGTTCCTTGGTCAAAATACCACCAAATTCACATATGTCCGTGTGCACTAAATCTAACACATTCGAATCCCTAACCACATTATGAAAGGGTTTCTTAGTTTGTTTAGCTATCACATATACTGGATATTTAGATTTATTATTAATGGCATATTTTGCAATCAACTCTAAATTCATCATATTCTTTATAGCACCAAAATTCAAGTGACCAAGACGTGTGTGCCATAAATCAGATGATTCAACACAATTAACAGAAGGAGCGACATTATCATTAATAAAACTGCCAAAAACAGGCTCAACATTAATTAGAAACAATCCATCCGACAAGTAACCTTTGCCAAAAAATACACCAGTATGTGTAATAACTACTTTATTACATTTCAGAGAAAGTTCAAAACCGTTCTTTACTAAACAACTTCCACTTATTATATTTCTACGAATATCAGGAACATGATGCACTCTAGTGAGGGATAGAACACGCCCAAAAGCAAACTTTAGGTCCACGTTTCCTATTCCAAGAACTTGAGCTGCACTCGTATTCCCCATTGTCACCGTCATTCCATGAGTCTGTTGATAAGATACAAACAGATTAATATCAGTACAAATATTTACATTAGCTCCAGTATCAATCAACCATTCATGAGACGAATAAGTGGAAAGAAGTACAGGGTTGTAGGTTACATACCCGTTGTCAGTTTCAGAAGCAATAGCCTCACTAACAACCATGTTAACCATAGGCCCACTAGTGGTTCCAAGCACAGTTTTAGCTTGTGCTCCCACAACAGATTCTTTAGCTTTCTTTACAGGACAGTCCTTGCTCCAATGACCAACCTATCCATAAGACCAACAAGGTTTGTTTGCCTTTGGTTTCTTAGCCTCGTTCTTGTTTTTATTAGACTTAGTGTTTTCCTTCTTAGTGACATTCTTTCTTTTCTGTCCTATAGTCAATAAATTCACCTTCGAACTCCCAGCATGTTCAACATGCATCACATGTCCCTGTTTGGACTTGTGTTGTTCCTGCATAGAGATGTCCAACATCAGGTTTGTCCAAGTGATATCTCTTTTCTGTCTTTTCAGGGAAAGAGCAAAATCTTCCCAAGACTTAAGGAGCTTTTCAATCACAGACATAACCTGAAACTTTTCAGGAAGGTCCATACCGGACTCCTTCAAAGCATGCACCAAGGTCTCAAACTCATGCACCTGCTCAGTCATGGATTTAGTATCCACCAGTTTAAAGTTAAGGAACCTAGCCACAGAATACTTTTCCAACCCTTGCGAGTCAGTATTATGTGTCTAGTCAAGCTTCTCTCAGAAGAGCTTAGCAGTGTAGGAGTCCGATGAATAAACATCGAATAGAGTGTTAGCTAAAGCTGCCAGAATTGCAGCCCTAGCCACCCCATCCTTCTCTTCCCACATGGCATAAGCCTTAACAGTTTCAGCATTTTCCTTAACCATAACTGGTTTCTCATACCGTACCACCGGCCATAGACCCTTTACCATAAGCCACAATTTCATCTTTTTCTGCCAACGAGAAAAACCAACACCCCCACCGAATTTATCAAGCATACCTGAAATATCGATAGGCTGTATGAAAAGGTACGGGGTCCAATCAATGGTAGGTACAGTAACAGTAGACCCAGAGCCAGTCTGAACAACAGGAGATTCAATTTCATTAACCATCTTGTAAAATAACAATATATAATACAGATAATCTCTTCAAGATTGTTGGGTATATTTAAACTATAGCAACAATGTGGCAGTGATATATATTAAACAAGAACGGGCAATTAACAAATTAACAAAACAAATCACGAAGGGATAAACAACATATAATCAGTAACTGTAATTGACGAGAGAAACATGAAAGACTTATCTCTCACAGCTGAGTCACCAAGCCCTTCAAGAAGACTTGGCTGTTCTTGAGAAGATTATTGCCCCACTTACGTTATGATTGGGTTGCAGTAATATCGCTTCCAGGATAAAACAGCAACAGATCAAAGTGTTTCAAATACACCAGTGATCAACAACGACCAGCACCTCAGTTCGCCTGAGAATTATGTATTATACCCGTACGTATTCAGAGAGAGCAAGAAGAAAGCAGCTAGGGTTTTCTTTCCTTAGAAGCATATCTATCAACGTTCTATTCTGTATGTATATAATCCAAAAATAAAACGTAATTGGTACTCCATAAAAGGAAAGTAAATATTCTAATTTAATTTCATTAACTGCATCAGGATTTATTTTTTAGTTAAAGTAGGATCAGGATTTGGTCATCAGTAGTGTCAGGATTTGATATCCATCAGGATCAAGATTCAGTGCTCGTCAGGAACTGATATCCATCCAAATACTGATCCAATCCTTTCCAGTACTACTGTAACAAATAAATGTGAAACTTGTTAAAATAAATCAATATTCCATGTAATAAAATTTCTCGCCCAGGTCGCCTCGCGTATGCGAGACGCCGAGACATTCGCCCAAATCGCCCTAATCGCCCTTTGACCCGACCCGACCCGTGTCATGTCGTGTCGTGGCATAGCGTGGCGAGGCGGGCGGCGGCGCGTGTGTGTTTACGCGAGGCCCACACTACAACGATGCACACCCACATGCCTTAGTATTTGTGCACTACACTTGCACATGGAGCTATATAAAGCCACCAACCTTTCATTACCAATTCAATGTGGGACTCAAGTTATTTCAACTAAATAGCCCACATAACCCATTTCAAGCAAGCAACTTCAACTCAATTTATTTATGGATTCCACTAAGAAAATGTCTTAGATCCAAACATGAAAGTTTAAGTACTCATTACAAGGAACAACCTCCACTTGTTAGTTTCCGGAAATTACATCAAGAACATATTACAAATATGCCTCAAACTTTCCATTTCTAACATATTTCATATAATTTTATACAATATTGCTTAAATTTTTTATATTTCGTGCATGATATATACAATGTATATGTCTATTTCATATCTATAATTGACTATATGTATGTAACATCCCACATCGATTATAATAAGAGTAATAAGAGTATTCCGGTCCTTTATATAAACAAGTCAATAACTAATGTATATCAACTTGTTAGCATTTTTGGATGTGGTGGGTTGTTGGGTTTGGTATGCATTCGATTATGGGTTTGGATGTTATAAATGGTATCAGAATTTTGCCTGAGCACTACCCACGTTAATGATACTAACAAGTAGAAAAATATATTTGTACTCATAAATGGTAGCCCACATTAATGATAAAATATACTCCCTCCGTCCTTTTGATTTGTTATCATTTCAAAATAGGGTGTTTGACACGCATTTTAAGATGAATTTTAGGATAGTTCCATAACTTATTTTTGAAATTTCTTATTTTTGTATAAAAATAGAACAATCCTATTTTTATACAAAAAAAGAAAATTTTAAAAATAAGTTATGAAATTATCCTTAAAATCCATCTTAAATGCGTGCCAGAAAGTGACAAATAAAGTGATAACATATCAAAAGGACCGAGGGAGTAATAAATGAATTTTGTACCCGGTTTAATTTGCTAAAATTTGGTCTGAAATATTTGTTAGATTGTCAGACGGGATAGGATTCGTCCCACTAAAATATTATACTCAAAAAAATTATAAAAAAATTCTATATATCATATATTTGAAATATTTGTTAGATTATCCATAGGCCAAGCAAATATTTGAAATATTTGTTCCATTCCATATTTATCCCACTGTGTTTTGAAAGAAAGGTCAAGCATGAAATGGAAGTTAAGCTCGGTGGGTCAATCGGAAGTCTGTAATCACTATCTAATTTGTTAATGTAGTTCCCGAAGTTATGTCATGTTATTGGAATGGCTTTTGGATAGCCTTTATGTATTGGAATCTTTGACAATATTTTGAATGAGAATCTTTATTTTTCAATTTTACATGTTGCCTTTCTTTATTTAAAATGTTGGTATAGAGCTTGTAAAAATATAGTCATTGGCTCTAAAGTATTAATCATTATGTGTTGGCAAAAGATTAGCAAAGTGTTGGCATAGAACTATAGCAATACTTTTAATAGTGTTACTACAAAGAATATGGTGTAGCCATAGATCTATAGTAACATCTAATAACGTGTATCCATAGATAAGAAAGGTGTTGGCACAGGGGTCTAAGCCTACACTTTTCTCCCATGTTACCAAAAATCGAAAAAGTGTTAGCATAGACCCCTATGGTAGCAGCCAATTTTGTAACACTCCCAAATTTGATCAAAGTGTAGCCATAGTTGGTTTTAGGATCTTTTAGTAACACTTTTGCCCTATAATCACACTTTTTTGGGTGTAGCCGTAGGCCATATATGGGGTAGTGAATGTAGTACTCGATAGTAGTTATGTCACGTTCTTAACTTATGCGTTGTAGTTTGTTTCCTTGTATTAGCCAAGGAAGCTTTTGGTGGTGTTAAATGTGATCCAAGTTGTTGATCATGTTATTGGTGATGGGAGTTTTTGATGTTGATTTTTTTATGTTTGATTGTGAAATTGTGACTGCTACATAAGTTGTTATGTTCGTTGCATCTTTCATACTCATTAAATATTTGTTTACAAAAAAAAATTATTTGATGAGTCGCAAATTTTTTCCGAAAAAGACCATGTCCCTCGACCGGTTATGGCCTAAAACAAGCTTTACATTTTCCTCGACCGGTTATGGCATGCAACCCCTTTGGGGAAAAGAATTATCGGAAATGGGAGCAGCTAAAAGCACCACTAGTTGTTCCTCAGTTTAAGTGGTGGCGCTGCAAAAACTGTGTATGTGTTGCTACTGGTACTCCTGTTCTTCCTAAAGTGCAGGAAACATCTCAAGAAAAGGAATCTGCTAAAGAAGGTGTCTGTACTCGTACTCTGCAATTACCAAAGAAAAGACCTAGTCCCCTCTCATGTAATACAGATCTCATCTCAAGAAAACGCTCCAAAGCTATACGTGAGTCGGCTTTCCCTTTCAAGATAAAGAAAAAGGGAACATCCAAAAGATCTGGCGCTGGAGCAAATCCAGTGGTTCAAGAAATATATGAAAACCTGGAAGCTTTGTACACAAGTGAACCTTTTCCTCCTCCCTCTGTAGTCTGCATAACCAACAAAAACCCTGCAGATTTTAGTGTACCAGGTCCCCGAAATGAGTACATTATTCGAGGCAAAGACCTAAAGCCGAGGAAAAATTAGTGGAAAAAGACGCGAGACACAAATTAGCAGGTTTTAGAGAGGGTAATGCAGCAGAGTTGATTGAGACTATAGATTGTGTAAGGGTACCTTTACTTTCTTATGTGACAATCCATTGTACACCTTTCTCCTTATTATCTCTTAAGTTTTATTTAATTTTTTTTCCGTATGTATCATGTATGTGAGTATGTGTGTACTCTATCTCATTATTCTGCCATCTTTCCTCTGTTTTTTTCCCTAATTATAACTAGCATTCTTCAGTCTGTGTGTCTGTATGGAAGATATCACATCTTGTCTCCTAAAATATTTCTCAATTTCTTTAAGTTCTTATAAATAAAACATCGTTCAAGTTACTTGTGATTTACAATTAAACAAAAGAAATGGAAATTAGTGTGTTAAACTGATTCCCATTTTGTTTCTTTTTGAACAAAGAAATGGATTTACTTGACAAAGGAGCTAGAACCACAAATTAAAGGACATAATACTAATGTCAAATCGGATCACCAAGTCTTCTCTTCTGCTTCTAAGTTACAACATTAGATTGTGATTTCCGTAAGAGAACTACAAAGGGCATAATACTGATAAAACTGATAAAATATAATTACAAGAATTTACAGAAAGCTAAATGGAGAGAAGTTTTTGGATGGCGTGCATGCATAGCCTGATCACCTCCACTTCTCCTGTAGTTCTTTTTCTCTATTAAAATCCATGAAATAAAAAACAAAGTCAACAACGAAGCCAAAAAAATAATCTATTCAACGGGACCATTAAACAACGGCAATTTTTTAACCTCAACAAGTTAGTTGATTGTAAAAATTTTGATAGTTTTTAATAACTAATAATTTCTATTGCTATAGGACAATATCATCTTTTGTATATCAATTCATGCTGGTACTAATTAAATAAATAACATGTCAAATTCAATAATTGTAATAAGTATAATCGATTCAGCAAAGCTATTTTGTTTGTCTTTAAACTTTAAAGTGTCTGGAAATATTATGAAAAAAATACATATAATTTTATTTATTATTTTCTTATTTAAACTGAAAGCAGTGACTACACAAATATTAAAAAATAAATAATAGTAATGAAATTCATTATAGTATATGTAAGTTGCATACATCATAACTAATATATGACGAGCAATAAAAAAATGATAGAACAAACATTTCATAGCAAATACAAACATGGTTTTAAGTGAAATGCATTACTTTCCATTCAAATCTATATACATGGACATATGCATATCCATGTATATATATATATATATATATATATATAGAGTTGCACTCCATAACAAACAATAAAGAACACTTCATATCTAACATAATTTAAGAGTTCCGTCATAACACCCAATACAAAAAGTTATTATTTTTTTACACTCTAGCAAACCAGCAAAAAAAATTAGAAAATTTACTGTTCATTGATGACGTCATGATGACCCATCAGTGAACAGTAATTTTCATTTTTTTTTACAGACTTGATAGAGGGTAAAAAATAACAACTTTTTGTATTGGGTGCCCCTGGCGGGGCCAAAGGATCTAATAGATCTAAGGTGTTCTTTGTTGTTTGTTATATAAGAGTGTTCTGTATGGAGCACAGGCCTATATATATATATATATATATATATATATATATATATATATATACATATAGGTCATTGCTGCATACAGAACACCCTTATATAACAAACAATAAAGAACACCTTACATCTAGTAGATCCAATGGCCCCGTCAGGGGCACCCAATACAAAAAGTTGTTATTTTCTTACCCTCTATCCATCCAGCAAAAAAAAATTAAAAAAAAAAATTATTGTTCATCATGACGTCATCAGTGACGTCATCATGAACAGTAAATTTTTTTTATTGTTTTTTTTGCTGGATGGATAGAGGGTAAAAAAATAATAACTTTTTGTATTGGGTGCCATGATGGAACTCTTATATTAGATTAGATATGAGGTGTTCTTTATTGTTTGTTATATAAGGTGTTTGTTATGGAGTGCAATATATATATATATTTGTGTGTGTATTACTGAAAGAATTTGCTAAATATTAGAGGAAGCAAAAAAGGTAGGGTCAAAATTGTTGATTCGATTCTAGTAGCTTCAAGATAGAAAATTTCAGTGTTTTTTAGTTTATTTCGATTAAAGATCTTTTGATATTTTGGTTGGTTAGGGAAGATATGCAAGTCGTTCATTTTTGTTGATTTTGATAAGTTTTTATTTTATTGTTGATTTTTTCTAGTACACCAACAGTTTGTCAAATTGTTTTAGAGATTTTTTTTTTGAAATTTTGGTTGATTATAAAGTTGAATTTCGATTCATCTTTCATACTTATTAATGATTTTCTTACAAAAAACACAAGTCATTTATTAAGCCACAATTTTTTTCTAAAAAGGGCCATGCCCAGGTAAAGCTTTTCCTGTCCATGATCTGAAAGAAGCTTCACATTTTCCTAAATGATGGCACGACCTGGGTTCTGAAAATATTCAGCCTATATTTTCTTTCATAAAGTTCGAGACTTTTGAAACCAGATAAAATCTAGGTTATCTGACTTTTTGTACACCTCTTCTTCTAATATTTCGATTTTTCTTAAACTATCGACGTTGGTATCTTATTTTGTTTTACAACATCAGAGAATTGGATTAAGTAAAGTAGAGCGATTGAATTAACTCGATAAATTAAAAGGACATGAATATTCCATTAATCAAATAATCATTACAATGAGATACATAACAAATTTATTAATCCAATTCTTTAAAAGATATGCTTATAGAAAATAAAGACATTTGATAAGCCTGAGATTTTTTCTAAAAGGGTTATGCACGGAAAAAGCTGGACCGGCCCATATGCCTGAAACAAGCCTTACATTTTCCAAAATGATTTGGCACGGCCTGGGTGTTGGAAAAATCTAGCCCATATTTGTTTTCAAATATTTTAGGGCTTTTCCTGGAAAAATCCGGCTCATTAGACTTTTTGTACACCTTTGCTTCTAATTTATTTTTTTAAGTGCAGTGCAACATGGTAAAGTAAGAAAGCCTTAAATAGACCATTAATCAATTAACTATTATAATTAGAGATGCCAAACAAATTTACTGGATTGAGTTTTATGCGAACTTCAAAAATTAAATCACTTTTCTTTTTCTAGAGGTCACATATTGTGAAAATGGGCCGAGTTAGGCTGAAATTATTAAAAAATTCCTGGGCTTTGAAAGAGCAACCATTGTCATAATAAAGAATTTACAATCATAATTACATTAAAATAATTACATATATTGTATTTTAATCACATTATAAATCAACGATGTACAAACACAAATCTAATTTATATAAAAACTCGACATAAGTAAAATCAATGTCCAAATTGGAGTATGATAAAATCCAATTTCTAAGAGATCAAAGCTAAAATTTTTGTACCATAAAATCCAACACGTTAGACCTTTATAAAATCCATAATATTATGTATATTTTGTTATGATATTTTAAATTCAATTTATTTAGGACTTTTAAACTTTATTTAAGTACAAATTAATAAGGGCCAGATTTTGAAGATCCTCAAAGCAACTCGAAAATTTTGTCACCTGGATATATTATACGGTTATTAAATTACTACAACATCTTTAGCTTTCTCCCGATTTCAATTTTCGTAAAAGCTAATTTTACACTGAATATATATATATATATATATATATATATATCAATATATATATATATATATATATATTGATATATTTATCAAAGTTCATCAATTTAATTAAGAATCCATGTCACTAGGAAGTGAGCTCTATTCTAAATGAGTCACACTGTCATTTGCGAGGAAGGCCAAGCATGAAATGAAAAGGGTGGATTGGAAGTCTATAGTCCACTATCTAATTTGTTATGTCATGTTCTTAACTTATGCATTGTAGTTTGTCTCCTTCTATTAGTCAGGGAAGCTTTTGGTGGTGGTGTTAATCGTTGTTGGAGTCTTTACTGTTGATTTTTATGTGTTTGCCTGAGCAATTGTGCGTTGTGTATGTTGTGAAATAAAAACTAGGGTGTATTTATTGCATATTAACTACTATAGCCTGATAGTTTCGAGCTTTGATGGTTGCCCTCATGTTTCATGATTTAGCTCTTATCCTCACAAGATGCTTACGTATCTCAATGAGTGGTGAGAATCAAACCAGAAATGTAATTTTGTGAATGAGGGGTTAGACCCTTTATATAGACGTTTGAGTCTAAGATCGAGTTCATTTAGGTTTGAGTGACTTAGTGAACAAGTCTTCAAGTAGAAGTGATATTCTAGATTCTTCTTGGTAAGGAGCTGATTCCTATTATGTCTTGCTATCTTAGGAGCTACTCCTTATAGGAGTACAAATTAAGGGCCTAATTTTGAAAATTCGCTCCCAAAACTTTCTTCCAAGCTCTTAGATATACAATAAAATTATTAAGTCACTACTACATCTATCTATCACCTCCCAATTTAAATTTTTTTAAAACCTAATTTTTTAGCCAATATGTAATGATAAATGTTCATCAATTCAAGTAAGAGTCCATGTCTCTATGAAGTGAGTTCCATTCCATATGTATCCCACTGTGTTTTGCAAGAAAGGTCAAGCATGAAATGGAAGCTAAGATGGATGGGTCAATCGGAAGTCTGTAATCACTATCTAATTTGTAAATGTAGTTCCCGAAGTTATGTCATGTTATTAACTTATGCATTGTATTTTGTTTCATGTTGTTAGTGAGGGGAGCTTTTGGCGGTGTTATTCGCGGTTTGAGTTTTTGCTCGTGTTATTTGTGGTGGGAGTTTTTGCTATTGATTTTTATGTGTTTAATTGAGCAATTTTGACTGATGTATAAGTTGTCATGTATGATGCATCTTTCGGATTAATTAATAGATTTGCTTCGAGTTCATCAATATATTTGCTTGCAAATAAACAAAGAGATATGATTTGTCATGGATTTTTTTTCTAAAAGGGCCATACCCGCATGAAGCTCGACAGATCCATAGGCCTAAAATTAGCTTTACATCCTCCAAAGTGATTTGGAATGACCTGGATTTCGGAAAAGATCAAGCCCAAGTTTTCTTTCAAAAAGTTCGGGGCTTTTGAGGCCCAAATAAAACCCGACTTATTAGACTTTTTGTTCATTGCTTCCAATATTTTGTTTTTCCTTAACTATCGACATTGTTATCATATTCTTCGTTACAATGTCAGTGAATTGGATTAGGTGCTTTTAAGCCAAGTGCAACAATCGACTTCACTCGATAAATTAAAAAGGCTAGAAATGGTCCATTAATCAGTTAACTAATACAATTAGAGATGCATAACAAATTCATTATCAGGATTTCAAAAAAAAGGATAAAACAAACATTTTCTTAGAAATAAAAACATGGTTTTAACTGATATCCATTTTCTTCCATTCAAATCTATATCCATCGAACACACATATATATATTCATGTCTATATATATATATATATATATATATATATATATATATATATATATATATATATATTTGGTGGGATCAAAATTGTTGATTCAATTCTAATAGCTTCAAGATAAATTTTCATTGTTTTTAGTTTATTTCGATTAAAGATCTATTGATATCTTGGTTGGTTAGTGATGATGCAATTTGTTGATTCTTGATGATTCTAGTAAGTTTTAAATTTAATATTGTTTTTGTCTAGTACAACAACCGTTTGTTAAATTGTTGTAGAGATTTTTTTTAAAATTTTGGTTGATTATAAAGTTAAATTTTGGCTTATTTTGTTGGTTTAGGCCTTTGTACTCCTTCATCAATTTCCTTTTAGATTATGTTTTGTTCAAGTATTTTTTTTAAAAAAAAATAATTTATGTGGATCTAGCTATTTCTTTTTCATCTTTACATTCCTATCTTGTACATTTGATAGTACATTTGATAGAATTATTTCAAGCGAATATATAGATAAAAAAAATTAGTTTTATTGGGTACAATAACTCATAATATACTTCCAATCCATTACTTTTAAGCTAATGATTTCCTAGGAACTGATGGCCTTATAGGAAACTTGCCCACTTCCATCGGGATACACGATTCCATTGCTGAAATGATATAGTTAGTGAATGTGGCAGTCATGCCCATTTTCGATCTAATTTCGTGACTTGCAAGAGAAATTAATCATTATTTTCTATCATTTGAAGTCCTGCGGTTCCGAGACAACAGTGGCCGAGAAAATGATCCTACAACCAAACAAAACTCTTTTTAGTAAACAATCATCGGTTTAACAATTTAAAGGCGCATACTTGTTGTGAAGTATGCCACAAATGGTGACATGACTTACCAGTTTGTGAATGCTTGCTCGATATTAGATCTGTATCAGGCAAGAAAGGACAAGATCTCTTTGATTTTCTGCTCCCTTGAGATCTAATGAACTCTTGTCATGTGAATGATTAGGAGAGACATTTTATTACAAACCATCCAAGTTAACAATGTATTAACAAAGAATATTAGAAATTTGACCATTACCTTCACCTTCAGAGTGGATATCTTTTTCACTGCTTGAAGAAGGTTTTTCCTCTATTCGTTGTACAGTAAGAATTCTGACACTTTTTCTAACAGAATTCTTCTCTTCCGCCTGCTCATCAAATCTTTTAGTAGACGAGTTTTTCTAAGTTTTCTTTCATCTTCGCTATCGATTACATCAGTGAACACAATCGAAGCTTTGTCACTCTCTCCTACAGTAGTATTAGTTCCAAACCCTTATGTGAATTGTTATTAGTTAGACGGGTGTTATATTTTTATTACAATTTAGAGAAACACCAAGAAAATGTTTTTAAACTTCAAATTCTTATCTAATTTTTAATGGAAATTTTGGAGGTACCAAATTAGGTACAAGTATAATAACAAAATGACATGTGTCTTATTCTGATTGGTTATAACTCAATAAAGTATAAATGAACCCACGTGCATTCACACTCATATCAACCAATAAAAATAATTCTTATTGCCACATCATCGATGCATGTTATTTTGCTACAATTTTTGGCATCCAATTTTGTACCCCTAGCATTACTCGTTTATAATGTCATATATGTTCCATTATATAATAAATTTTAATTTTAATGTACCTTTTCAGCAATGGGAAGAAAATTATGAAAATCAAATGTCAAAAGAAGAAAGCCAATCTGCTGATTGACATTGTCAAGACAAATAGTTATGGGAAGAATATAGTGTACGATGTTTAGATATATAGAAAACAATTGCACTAACCTGCAGTTTTTCTCTCGAGAGCTCCTGCACTATAGGCTTTCTTTGGCGTTGAAGAGTCTTTTTCCGCATTCGATGTTTGTGTGGTTTCTAGTAGATGTGGATGATCAGATGCCATTTCTGCCACCACCGCCAGCAGTTCTAGTGATACAATACATGGGATCTCTCTTTCACCAAGAATGTCGACCATGTTTATGGCCTCATTTTTTTCCAAAGAACATGTCCATAATTAACTTTCGTTACAGATTACCAACAATCAAAAGAATACTTCGCGCGGTAGATTTCTTAAATGCAAAGTATATTTAGAGAAAAACAAGAAGAATACGATTATCATTTATGTAATACTGAACAAGACAATAGAAGTCTATCTACCTCGAGCAACACTGAGCTCAAGTGAAGAATCTTGAACTTTACTGCTAGAATTGACAGGTTCACGAACACAAGATCTGCATCGCCACAAATTGAAATGCGGAATATCAAGTGATCCTTGTAGCTGCTGCCATGTGTTTTCAGAGATTCCGTTGAAGGGGATGCAAATCACCGGGTTTGTATTCCTCTTTTCAGCCACGTACCCACTGACCACATAGATTACAAGAAATTTCAAAAACAATAATTACATCTGACTAAGAACCTAACCTTTAGGAAATGCCTTACTATATTAGCAAACGTGAGATGTATATGAGCAAACAGAAATAGATATACCATATCCAGAAAGATTGACAGCTTAAATTCTCATTTATGAGCTTGTCTATAGTAGTTGAATCTATGGACGATGAATTTATGGTATCTACTATTTCATGTTAGAATTCAAACTCTTCTAGAATGGAGGCTAAAAATCAAAGCAACACATGTATATTAATGTTCAACAGTTGTAGGCTTGATTGGTGAAGTCATAGATTGTAGGCTTGAAATAAATATAAGTTATGTAAGCAATGATGTCAAGGTACTAGGATGAGGCTTATAAATAGGTTAATTCATTGCATTTATAAAATATACCAAGAGAAATAAAAGAGAGAAACACAAGAGTTGTTTTCTAGAGAGAAACACAAGAGTTGCTTTCCAACATTTGGTATCAGAGCTTGGTTATTAAATTCTGAAAATTTTGCAAATTTTCCGGCAAGTTACTATTTCGGCAACACTATTCACGCCATAGAAGACGAAGTATTGTTCACGTCGGAGAAGACGAAGTACTGTTCATACATATAGTACTGTTCATACGGAACTGTTCATACGGCACTGTTCATACAGACGACAATGTTCACACCGTAGAAGACGAAGTACTGTTCACCGTAAAAATCATGGGAGATTTTACAAACTCTATTCAGAAACTCAACAACAATAATTATGGGTCATGGAGTACCCGTATAAAGTTTTATCTACTTGGACATGATTTATGGGATGTTGTAAATGGCAGTGATACAACACCACCAAGGGAGGCCAAAAGTATAGACATAAGTTCCGTCGATTCAACCTCAACACCGGCACGACCAGAGGCTACACCTCAAAGACCAGTAGCTGACCCTTAGATCTTAAAGAAATGGAAGGTTAAGGTAGGCAAAGCCATGTACGCTTTAACTGTAGCTGTAGAGGATGAATTTCTACAGCGAATCAAAGATACCCAAATGCCGAAAGAGGCATGGGACATATTAACAGGAGTTTTCGCGAAGAAGAATGACGAAAAATTACAAAGGCTCAAAAATGATCTTTTGTCCATCTCCTAGCAAAATATGACCGTGAGTCAATATTTCTAAAAGGTAAAATCTCTCTGTGATGAGATTTCCAAACTAGATCCAGAAAATGGTATTACACCAAACAGGATGAAATGAATTATCATCCATGGACTAAAGCCGGAGTACAAGAGTATTATTACGATAACTCGGGGCTGGTCCACCGAGCCAACTTTAGCAGATCTGGAGAATTTGCTAATTAACGAAGAGGATCTAGACAAACCCATGTCTAGTCAACCAACCATTCGTGAAGAGACGGTTCTTTTCACAAACAGGAGAGACGGTCGAGGACGCGGACGTGGTCGTGGTAGAGGTCGAGGAAAAGGACGTGGTGCCGGGAGATTCAATAGTCAAGAAAGAGACTTTCGAGGAAATCAATATAGAGGTTTCCAATCAAGGGGAGCTCGAGGAGCTCAAAATAATCAGGGTGGTCGGTAGCAACAAAAAGATCATCAAAGTGATGAATGTTATAACTGTGGCAAGTAGGGAGATTATGCAACAAATTGCTGGTCCAAGAAAATTGACGGAAATGTCGCAACATCTTCTAAGAATGAAGACACTGGAGAAGAAGATTGGAACTTCGACACTTCTTTCTTTATAGAAGAGCAAGATATTATTGATGCACAAGGGAAAGGCCCAACAGAAGAACATGAATTTACTGCTGTATGTAAGCAGACAGTCGACTATAAGAATGATTGGATCGTTGATTCAGGCTATTCCAATCATATGACCATAGATGAGTCAAAATTGTCGAGCATAATAAAGTACATAGGAGATCGTGTTATCGTAACAGCAGATAACACACATTTGCCAATATCCCATATTAGCAAGACGCAGCTGTCACAAAAGTACAGACATGATGAAATACAACTAGAAAATGTTTATCATGTCCCAAGGATGAAGAAGAACCTATTGTCAGTACCCTAACTAACAACTTCAGGTAACTATGTACTATTCAGCCTAGATGATGTGAAGGTGTATAAAGAATTAAAAGTCATAGGTACACCTTTCATAAAAGGACCAAAAATGAATGCTATCTATGTGATGTCAGCTGAAGAGGCCTATGTAGACAAGGCTAGAAAGAGTGACACAGGCGACTTGTGGCATGCACGACTCAGACATGTCAACTACAACAAATTGAAGATTATGATGCAAAAGTCAATGTTGAAGGGACTCCCACAAATTGAGATCCGCCATGATACTGTATGTGCTGGATGTCAATATGGTAAGTCACATCAATTTCCGTACAAGGAGTTAAAGTTTAGAGCAAAGGAGCCATTGGAGCTGGTGCACTCAGATGTTCTTGGAAAAATCAAACAACCATTTGGTTATCAATATTTGTTAACCTTCATTGATGATTTTTCGAGGTATGTGTGGGTATACTTCTTAAAACATAAAGATGAGGTTTTTGAAAAATTCAGGGAATTCAAGGATACGGTAGAACACGAGCTTGGAAGAAAAATCAAGTGCCTTCGCACTGATAATGGAGGATAATACACTTCAAATGAGATCAACAACTACCTCAAGAAGTTCAACATTCGGAGACAACTCACTTGTGCAAAACTCCACAACAGAATGGAGTAGCGGATAGGAAGAACCGCCATCTAGCAGAGACGTGTAGAAGTCTTCTACATGCCAAGAATGTTGATAAAAGATTTTGGGCAGATTGCATGAAGACGGTGGTCTATATCACTAATAGGCTACCACAACCAAGGTTGGAATTTGTTTCACCATTTCAGAAGGTGCATAATGTAAAACCAACGGTCAATTATTTTCGGGTATTTGGTTGTGTATGTTATGTGTTTATTGCAGATGAAGACCGTAGTAAGTTTGATATGAATGCTATCCGCTGCATTTTTGTGGGATACGATGAACAGAAGAAAGGTTGGAGATATTGTAATCCCAATAAAAACAAGATATATGTCTCACGAAATGATGTATTCGATGAGGCATCTTCATGGTGGGCAAATAAAGTGGTGTCACCAGATTCACAAGAGCTGCAAGAAAAGTTACAAATCAAGTTGTAGCTAGATTTCTCCCAAAATAATGATGATACAGAGGAACCACAATCCCTGACGGATCAATTGGAGGTACGATCCAAGTCAGGAAGCCCTTGGAGAACAGGTGTTCATGAAACACCAGATGAAGTACAGACCCCCACAGTTAACTCATACAAAATCAGAGAAAATTTGTATAACAACTTGCACTATTATTTT